>OY735205.1:61631583-61744083 GCA_963457665.1 Thysanoteuthis rhombus | reverse complement strand
ACCATACATACTTCTGTGGCCTGAATCAAACTGAGCTAGACTTGAATATCAAGTACATTTAGCTTCAGTATTTACAATGTGTACACAGCTTACTTAGACATTAGGATACAGTTGTAGGGGACCTAGTAAGTATCAAATTCCTTGCAGAAGTAATGGGTAACATCACAAATTTGTAAGCTATTATTACACTGATTTCAAGAAATTACTCTGATGTTCAGGGATTTCACAAAATCCCTAGGGGTTTCATGAAATCACAAGTTTCACAATCTTACTTAAATATGTATATATACAATATTCAATACTAGCTAATTGAATTTGCAATGTAAAGTATTTTTTCGCTTTGTGCAATATCCCAGTTCATAGTTTTAATCATTTGCTTCACTGTTGAAGGATATGAGGAAGTATCCAAGATTTTTTTTACTCACAACGTAATTTCATTCCCTTGGGAAAGGCATGGATCCCCCCCCCCACACACACACTATAGGTAAAATAGTGCTGGGGGAAGAGAATAATGCCTCTTTGGGTGCTTGCTCCTTTTAATTCACAAATTGGAAATGGGACGAATAAGTAGCATTGTGATACATAGAGCCCAAGTAAGGAGGACTGAAGCCATAGCCAGCATAAGGGCATTACGTATTCCGAGACTCTTATTAATTCATTTGTTTTGAACTTGCACCTGGTATTCTTCGTAGCCAGTATAATACAAAATGTAAGTTATAATCTAATCAGAAAGTTTACAGAGTTTAAAAAACGACTTGAGAGTAGAAAAGAAAACGTTGTACAAGACTTGTTGATGACAAGGCTCCATCTCAGAAATTTGAAAAACTTAACAACATTCTACAGTTGTTTTGAGGTATAAAACTGATCACATTTGTTACCCAAGCTAAAAAGGCCATTTTTAGAAAGCGATGCTCTTGAGAATAAGCTGATGCAGTGATCTCAAAAGAATGCATCACTGATAGGTTGATATAGGCTGAAAGGGGAGGTTGATCAACCAGGCCTAGATCCCCATGGGGATGTTGGGGATTTCAGAAAGTGTGACAGTTGGAAGCTGATGCTGTTGGCTCTCTATTCTTGATTCTCTGTCTGATTTGCCATGTTCAATGGAGACACTACCCAAATATCTGAATTCCTTAGTTTGTTTTAACGAAATACTATTGATGGAAATGTCCAAGGACTGTAGTGTTCGACTGATCCTCATTACCTCCATCTTCCCTCTGCTGATCAACATGTCATGGTCTCCACACACTGTGCTCAGCTCGTTGACATTTTCCTGGAGCTGTGCTGGATCTATGTTTAGTAAGCCCTGGCCAACAGCAAAGAGTAGCTCGTTTATGCTCTCTAGGTATTGTTATGCCTCTCTGGTTATTCTGTCCACTAAATGGCAGATAGGAGCAGCAAAAGGACATTTTCTTGTCTCACCCTCAATGTCACCTCAAACATGGCGCTATGGGATGTTCGAAAATTTTAACAATTCCAGCCAATCGTTATTCACTGCCCTGATGCCCGCTCACAGTGATAAGAAGCAACATCTAACTGGTACATCATGGATCACTCAGTCTAT
The DNA here is from genome assembly GCA_963457665.1 of Thysanoteuthis rhombus. Classification (NCBI taxonomy): domain Eukaryota; kingdom Metazoa; phylum Mollusca; class Cephalopoda; order Oegopsida; family Thysanoteuthidae; genus Thysanoteuthis; species Thysanoteuthis major. The sequence goes on along the minus strand of OY735205.1, from coordinate 61,742,519 downwards.
CTAGGGGTTGAACTTTACCATTTCAACAATGGATGCCATTTGGTCAATAGACAATGTTCACAATCTGGGTTGCACTAGAACTGTATTGAACATTCTTGGTAAGAAGTAGTTGCATATAACCAACAGCCGATTCTCTATGGCCCCAATGAAGATTCAATTTACTGAACAGAGATGTGATCAAACTATCAAGTTTAGTGTTTAAATGATAATTCAATGGTACCCTTTCTCATAGCAGAGGACTCTTACAACAAAATTTCACATAATGAGAGATCCTTATTGCTGAAAAAATTCTCTCAATATAGTATTTTCAGTTTGCAAGGGGAAAAAAATAAAATGTAAGATTATCTAGAATCATCTAGATCTCATTTATAACTATCTAGATTCATATCTAGAAGCTAGACTCTTATTTTCAGACCGACAAATGGGTGGATATTTGGTGAATTTTAATAAGATTATCCATTTATTTATTACATTATTCAGATGTTTATTTGTATTTATAAATAATTTAGAAATTGATTATTACATTATAAATTATTTACTAGGTTATTATTTAGGTGTTGGAGGTCTGATATTTTCATTCGGTATGAATAACTCAAATCCCATTGGTTTAATTATTCACATAAGAAATTTTTATTTAATGAGGTGTTTGGGGAATGGAATGTTCTCATTGAAATACATACCAGTGTAATAAGTTTATTTTTCACCTAACTAAACTAACCATATTAACTTAAAAGTAACTTTTGAATTTGGGGGGACAATCCAATCTCTTCTTCTCATCTTTGACTTAATACAACAAAGAAATTGGTTTATGTGAAAAAAAAATTGTATGTTTAAGAAATCTTCTTAAAGTTATTTACGGAAAATGAAACTGTTCAGTACTTTTTAGGGCATTGTGAAAAATCTCCTCATACATTAAAGGTGCTACGATTTGAAAAGGTATAGGGAATGCTGAGCTAATGTCTTAACACCTTCTTGTATCACATTTTGTTTCATTATCTTATTCTGTTACGAAGCAAAGCATTGAAGCTGTCTCTACATTCATGTGTATCTTTTGCAGAAAAGCAACATTGTAGTGATTGCACGCACTCTCACACACATACAAAAAAAACTGACTTTTCCCTTCCCACAATGATGCTTTCTGCCTAGCACTTATTTTTATTTTAAATCTTTGATACAGAAAATAAAAACGAGAGATACAAAATTTTGTCAATATGTGATGCTTGCATTTTTATCCCAGTGGGAATGTAAAGAAATTACATCTACAATATAAGACATTTTATTCTGAGACCATTTCTCAGCTATAACTATACCCTAAAAAGTTATCCTCAGGAGATTTTCAACAAAGCAGTACATCTATAAGGGAGACTTAATCCCTGCATTTTCCTGACTTCATAGCACTCTCAGACTTTTGGTATTCTAACCACTAGGATCCTATAAAAACACAAAATTGTCTGATGCCACAGAGAATGCAGTACTGTTTACTCTTATTCAAAATGTAACACCTGAAAAAATGATCTGTATATTTGTTGGAACACAGGTACATCTTGTGGCATACTGCACTTTTTTATGGTTTGTTTGTACAAAAAATACTGTTCATTGGTATATATATACATATATATATATATATATATATATATATATATATATATATATGTATATATATGTATAAATATATATATATATATAATAACTGTTTTTTTATATCAATATAACATGTATTTCTTAGCAAAACAACTGTTTTATATCAATCTAACACACATATAAGCCAAAAACCTATCTTTTATATATATATATATATATATATATATATATATATATATATATATATATATATATATATATATATATATATGTATGTATATATGTATATATATATATATACTGTAATGTTCATATGAATGTAGATGTTCAAGTGTCTGAGGAAGCACAAACTCCATTCCTTGCCTATGATTAGATTCTTTCCAAATATGTTTTAGTCAAGTTTAAGGCTAAGTAGTTTGGCAACTCTTCCAATTAGCAATGTCAGTTGGCTTTTTCAATCTTCTTGGACGATTTGAACAAAATTTTAGAGGTTCCGTTCTGATATTTAGAAACCATCAACTGAAACTGTCAGCATAAGTTTCTCCAGTTTTTAACTTGGTCTGGCTGGCTGGCTGGCTGGCTGGCTGGCTGGCTGGTTGTCTGGCTGGCTGGTTGGCTATATATAAATTATGCACACAGTCTTCACCCATGAACTTAGGGAAATGAATTTCAATATGAATAGGTTCTTAGTGGTAGGTTTAGTTTACAATGTAAGTTTATACCTTGTAGCATTCATGCCTGTTTCTTGAAAATTCAGACTTTTTAGTGATCCAACAAAAAGCAAAATGAACAACTTACTCATTGATCTTCCTCTTTTCCAATTTTCAATCGATCACCCCTAACACAGCATGCAGCCAGAAGACATTGGTCACACGAGAGTTTTTACCCAGTGACTACCCGGGCCTGTTCTTATAGTTGATTAATCATTATCAACGTATTTGACTAGACAAATGACTTTCTATGTATGAGATATTCAAACAGATTTTGTTACTTAAGTATTTACTTAATCTTCCTTAATTGTGTTGCCTCATTGTCACTTGATAGAATGAGACATGATCTCCTTGCAGACCAATTAATAGAAGATAATTTGATAAAGATTACATCAGAAGTCATTAGGAATATTGAGTAAGGATTATGTTGATGAAGACCTTTGTTAATTCCTATCAACACTAGAGGGAATATTTCCATGACATGGTCAGATGATATCAATTGTAGATTATGCTGAAGCCTTAGTGGCTCAATAGACTTTGCAGGAAAAGGGTCAAGAGTATAATTCTCTGTACATTACATTATGAATTAGGACAATCGTAATTTTACTTAGATAATATCTGTGCTTACTTTTGCCAACAAATATAAAAACAAGGAAATATTTTCATCAAATAGTCTGGCAATATCGATTGTAGGTCATGCAGGAGCCTTAGTATCTCAGTACACTCAGTAGGAGTATTCATGTGACAGCGTAAAGACGAGTGTGGTAGATCCTTGGAAAGCACATTGTCATGTATCTTCCATAGTGGTGGATGCAGTAGGAAGACACAAGGTGCACAGTCTGGTGTCAAATTGGGTTTCTTCAGTTATTAATTGATTCTTGCTGGCTTTAAATGAATGGATATGTATTTATCAATTGTATAAGATGCATCAATTGAATGAGAGGGTTTACTCCTTATTATAAAAAGAAACTTACTACTTAGATCCCCAGAGATCACATGCAAAACCGGGACCGACAAAATATAAGATGGGGTGACAAATTAAATAATTTCAGATAGTACTGGTTCAATGATGCCCACGTTAGAGAGGTGTGGCAAATCTTGGGGAAAATCTGTCTCTACGATGAATGCTAAATTTCTGTGATGATGATGATAATGATGGTATATAGAAGAAATACCTTTGTTAGTTTTTTTAACCGCCTCATCCTGCAAAATGTTTTTTTTAGGGAGTCTATTCACCATGTAAGTTTTTGGTGAATTTGTCCCTTAGTTTGTGTTTGGCAATGTTTACGTTTTGGGAAAATTCAGACCATTCAGAGACCGAACAGAAGGTGAGAGAAATAAGTTATTCATTTATTCCCCCCCCCATTCCAATTTTTTCTTTCATCACACTCAATGCACCACCAAAAGACATTGGTCATGTGATTGAAGGAATAACCAGACTTGTAATCTAGGTAAAGATTAAAATGAAATTGAACAAAAGAGTTGCTGATGGATTCAATTCAAATCTCGTTTTCAAGTTTTGAAGTGAACGTATATTTAAAAGGAGCTCCATTTTTCTTCTTGTTTACTTAGAAAATAGGTTTCAACCTTTAAATTATATTGTGGAGAATAATTCACCCTAGAAAATTAATTGGAAATTTTGCATGATATTTTATAAATATGCAATAAAATTTGTGTACCAATTTTTTGAAAAACTGACTGCAACTGTTAATTTAAACAGTCCAAGCAGAAACATTTATTATCACATTCAGTCAAACATAAACTGTCCAATATACAAATATATATGTATATATATATATATATATATATATATATATATATATATATATATATATATATATATATATATATATGCATGTATATATATACATATATATATATATTTGTATACGTATGTACATATATACATATATAAAACAGTGCAAATAGAAACGTTTATTTATATATAGACACATATGCATATATACATATATTTATGCATATATACACATGCACATGTATACATATATACAATACATGTATATGATCATACATATGAATGTACATAGATATATATGTGTGTATATACATGCAAGGATATATGTATAACTATATATGTATAAGTATCAAATATGTATCTATATATATGTATATACATACATAATTATTCAATTAGATATTTATATATATATATATATATATATATATATATATATATATATATATATATATATATATATATATATATAATGAGTGATTCATTTTGAAATATAAATTCAAATTGAACTGGTCACAATGTTTAAATAAAATCAGAAAACAAATCATGAAATATAAACTGCGTAAATAAACTTCATTAATTTTTTTATCCAATATCTAATATTAAAATTTCACCGTGTTGACCGCCAAGAAATATATAGTAGTGTTGTATCTATGCAAGTGTATTATTCAGCAAACAAATGGAAAGAATGAATTTATTTAAGAGCCAACCAGTTCTATTAAATAGAAAAATATCTTATCAAAAATAGATATATATCAACATGTATATTTTCATAAGAATACATATATACTCAGTCTGAAGCATATGGACATATTTTGTATTTTCATGCCTGCCTTTATGAGAAACCATCAACCAAAACCATCAACAGGTTTCTTTAGCTTTTGAGTTAGTCTTGATGGCTGGCTATGTATGTATGTATCATGCACACAGGCTGCCCCAATAGAGATAGAGGGCTGAAAGCTTCAGTATTTTCTCCTCATTATGTCTCAATAAAATGTTTTCTATGTTTTTGAAATTCCCCTTTTGGATACCTTTATCAGAGGGGATCCAGTTTACCATATAAGTCAATGCTAAATTGATGCCTTAATTTGTGTTTGCTTATTTTTGGAAAATTCAGACTTTTTCAGTGATCACCTCCCAACAAAAGGTAGGAGAAGTAACATTTATTGATCCTTTTTCTTCCAAATTTTTAATTGATTATCCCCACCATAATATGCTGCCAAAAGATGTTGGTTGCAAGACGGTTTCTGTCGGGTGACTAACCAGACCTGTCTTGTACGAAAGTTTCATTTTGAAAAAATAAAATCAAAATTCAATTGAACAAAAGATTTACAAAAAAATGCTCATCAATATTCTATTATGCTTCATAAAAAATTAATTTTTCAAACAATCTACACTTAGCCTCACCTAAACACATATCAGCCAAAACATTATGACCACCTGCTTAATAAGTAGCTCTTATTTTATCAGGCATGAACTCCACAAGGCTTCTAAAGGTCTTCTCTTGAATATAAAACCAGAATGTCAGGAGCAAGGTCCTTCAACTGCTGCACTTCATATGGTGGAGGTTCTACAGAGTGAACATCTGATGAGTGCTCAATGGGATTGAGATCTGGGGAGTTTGGTGGCCTCAGCAACACAGCACGTTGATGTCCTCTCCGTGTTCCTGAAACCTGAGTAGCAGGGTGCACGGTCCTGCTGAAAGACACTACTGTTACTGCAAAAGACTGCTACCAGGAATTGGTATACGTGGTCTTCCATGATGTTGAGGTAGGTGTTACATGAATAAATACCTTCCAGATGAATGACAGGACCTAATGTCTCACTTGTAGTGCCCACTAAATAATAAATACTAAAATTAGTGTTATTTGAATTTACCTGCCCTTGGCAGAGATCTACCTGTAATTCCTTACACACGGTGAAGATGTCTGAAGGAATGGTAAATTGTTTGTTTCTCCCTCTGTAGAACCGCCAATAAGATAACCAATCATTATCTTCATGGGATTCAAGCTTTTGGGCGGTAAATTTTCTCCTTCTCTCTGCTCTGATGTCCTCCAGGTAAACTCTCATTTTCGCTCTCTCCTTTAGTTAGGGTAGTTTTTACGCACACCTTGTTTTTGCATACACACGTTTGTATATACAAAGTAATCCTTCTTTTTCTTTAAATAACTTTCTCTCTCCATCTCAAAGAACACATTTAAACAAAGCTTAGCGCCCTCTACATAGTTAGGACAGACTTCCACGGAAAATATTCAAGTGGCTTTAGTTCATGTGACCAAAACTGACTGACATTCAAAAACTCAATCTTACATTCTACAAGAGACATTGTTTTTCATGCATTCTTCACTTCTCCTTATTATTTACTGTAGTAGATGTTGCCCAACAACTTTGAGTTTAAAGTCAACCCCTGCTTTCTTTTAATCTCTCCAAGAATTAAAACCTAATTATTACTGTTTTTTATTGGTCCTTTTTTATACCAATCAGACAAGTTGTGTACTGACTTTGTTTAAACGTTTAATGTGCAAACACATTATTTCTACAATTTATCTCCAAAGATCCATCCTTGAAATGTATCTAGGATAATATTCTTAGCCATCGTAGAGTGTTGCCAAAACCATCTCATTGCCTCCATTGGTTTGTTTTCTCAAAGTGCCTCCTAGTGCCATCACTTCCCCATGATAATGACGCAGGTACAATGCCTTTCACATTATTAACAAGAAAGTATGACTAATCAGGCACGCAACTTCTACTGATACAAAGTCCAGTTTTGTCAATCCTGTACCCATTCAAGATGCTTTTGGCATTTGTTCATTGGTTTGCATGTGTACTCTAACTAAACCACAGCTATGCAGCTCCAGAAACAACAAAGATCAATGCACTGTGTATTGTGACATATTCCACCTTTCACTTTTATTCGAGCTATCTCCAGTTTGTGTCTTAGTAGACTTTCTCTTGTCTTATACTTGGCAACTTAATGCGAATACTCTGAAATTCATTGTGTTTTGGATATGCCCTGACCAAATCTTTTGGCCAAGAGAATTTGGCTCTTCTCAAGGTCACTCAAATCTTTCCTCTGGTGCATAACTGTAGTATTCAACATACAGAAACAAAGTGCTAGAGGCTGGCTTACCTACTTATGTACATTGGATCCTGATATTCATAGTTGCTCTGCGAGGGTAGCTATCATTCTTGCCAAATGTCTCTTATCATTATGTTAAGGCTGATCAATGTATATATATATATATATATATATATATATATATATATATATATATATATATATATATATGCATGTGTATGGACTGAAAATAATTCTCCTTATTTACAAACAAAGCTTGGATGATTCCAATAGGGGGGGGCATTTGAAAACGCTCCTCGCGCCCCCAATGGAAGTGACATTCAAAACCTTTATAAATTCCTATTGACATTAAACTGACATTATACTCTGTGAGTGCCTACCTCTGCCAAGGCCATTGTCAGGGGGCATAATTGTGCATGAATCCACCCCAAAGTTTAATCGCTTCTTTTTTTGCCCATTGCCCATCCATCCAATTGTAGAAAACTTTTGGAGATATGATGTGGACAGACATGAAATTTTGGCTATATTAAGTGGTTTCAACGTATGACTTTGATGTAAGGAGGGTAACTATGTATGAATCTGCTTCAAAATCTAATCAGTCATTCTATAGTCAATTATCTACTCTTCCACAAAATATCATTGAAATTTGTGAAGAACTCTTGGAGAGATTGTTTGGAAAGAAGTGGAATTTTAGCAACAAGATATGATTCTAACATTTAACTACAACTAAGAGGAGGTAACTGTGCATAAATCTACAACAAAATTCAGTGATTGTTTTTGTAGTCTATTTTTCACGCTTTCACAAAATTTCATTAAAATTAATTGATAACTTTTGGAGAACTTGGGTGGACAGTCATGGGCATATACATGAATGCATGAAGAAAAAAAAATCACTCAATCGAAAAGAAATTCATGGATCCACCCTCAAATCTGACCAACTCTTCCCTACTTTATTGTCTATTCTACCATAAAATTTGAAATTCATTGAGTACTTTTCGAGATATGGGAAGACAGAAAGACGGACACAACCGAATATATATACCTATCCAGCTCCATTGACTGAAGTGATAACAAGGGTATATTTGTACATACATGAATTGCATGAATAACAATTCAACCATTGGGGTTGTTTTTTCATCAGTCAAATGACAGTGCATGTCTATTCATCGCAGATTTTCCTTTCTTCATAAATGTTGGAGGGGGCCCCAAGGGACTTTGATCCTTATACCTCTGACACTCGATGAAAATATTTCTCTGAATGAGAACCTAGCTTTAGCCATTTCTTACCTGAAATATTTATACAAGTACTTTTGGAATTGGCATACATTGAGTGCAAGAAGTCTCCAATACATATCAAAAAGTTTATTTTCAAAATTCAGCTTAAGAATTGACAAAATTTGGACCAAAGATTTCTGATTTTTCTACAAAACTTTTCAATATACAATTTCGTTTCAATATCATTTTGATTTTTATATTTTTCCATCTTTGGTCCAAATTCTGGCAACTTTGAAGCTGTGTAAGGATGTTGGAATGCATCTTTTGAAATGTGTCCAATACTTTTGGCACTAACTGTATATGAATTGGTTTCTAGGCAGACTGAAAAACCACTAATTGAACTCTTGCCAGGGTTCAATCAATATTTTCATCCACCTCATGGTGTAACTATTTCTTAATCAAAGTAAATCAAAACTTTGTAAGAATATGAAAGTATTTCAGCAAATTGATTTGGCTTGGTTAGAAATCGTGAAGAAAAAAACAGAAAACAAAAACAAAAACAAAATAAACACTGCTTCACAAAACAAGAGTTTTGTTCCTAATTACACTACAATTTTGTTGATTTTTCTTTGTGATTTCTCTTTAGATTCATATCAGTCAGAGACTTTTTTTTCTCATTATTGACAATTCTTGCCTTGTTTCCTTTATGCTCACAACTTTTTTTTAAATGCTAGTTTTTCTTATCTACAATTTGTGGCATATTTCAGTCACCTGATGTGATCAAAACCAGACATGTCTTGGTTGACATCTCAAAAAGGTAAGGCAAGACATGTATGTAAATGAACCCAGGGACATGGCTGATGGAGGGGGGGGGACTTAAATAGGCCCCAAATGGGGATAGGGCTCCAAAAGCTTAGTAGATATATCCATACCTCGCATAGGTGAATCACTGACCCATACATATATGAGAGCTAAACATCTGAAAACGTTTTTTTAGATCGTGCCTTTCAAAGGTTAAAGCCCCCAGGGGACCAGGACCAAAGAGAGGAGTATCTGCTGCTCACTTGGCTGGTTGGTCGGGCTGGCCATTTGCTTGGCTATATTGATTCAGTCAGTTCATCTCCTGCATCTTCTACTAATATTATACATAACAACAAAAGATTGATGGGGGGCAATCAAGGAGCCAAACCCCCAATCTCCAGCTATGCTTCTTGGTGAATTCTAAAGATTCACCGCTTTTACCTCCTTTTCCACTCCTTTGGGCTCTAATCATGACAGAGGTTTTGCTCCTTCTCTTTCATCTCATCCAATGCTGTACAACCAATAAAAGAAACAATCGCTCTTGTTACCAGTATAAACTGTTCGAAAACTGAATCATATTTTGTCTCCAAAGGTCATAAATTGCTAAGGAAATAGCAAAACATTACAGCAGGATACTTAGCCTACTTTTGGGGGTGAGGGTAGACAGTGTTTTGTCACAATCTATATTCTCCTTTGGACTGTATTGGGGGGCTGACAGACCTAGGACATATATTATTTTTCCAAAATATCCTGCTCTGGGTATGAAAAATGGGTAGATATGTGAATGTGTCAGTCATACGGTACACAAGGTCACCCATTGATGACTGAATAAACTCACAGAAGAGTCTCTGCGCATCAATGTGCAGTAAGCTCCCTATTGGTTGGTTGCCAGGTTATATCAAAGCTGCACAAATGGTTCTTGAGATATTCAAAACGGCGGGATATTTTGCAGAAGACTTTGTACATGAGTGAGGTTTGAATAGTCACAGAACGATGTATAAGTATAAGTGTCTGAGTTACATAAATATATACATTAGTATTTATGTATCTACTGGTGTTAAAATTTTCTCTTGTTTTCCTAAATAGTCTTTTGAACTGGCTTTCTCTGATGTTTGACTGAAGTTATACGTATATATATATATATATATATATATATATATATATATATATATATATATATATATATATTATCAAGGAATGAATATATAATCCAACGGAATATTTATGAATGCTTTGTATCTTTTGAAACTATTTGTTGTATGGAGAATAAGTGACTCAGTCTAGATAGTATAACGTAGCCACTTCAACGTAGTGTTGCTTTTAACCGTTGAGCTAAATAGCCCAACAAGAGTGGAAGGCCCAAATAAGCGTTTTATTCCCACTCTTCTCATTTTGTTCATTCACTGTTTTGTTGTTTCTATCAAGGAACTGAATTTTTTCTATTAGTTACACCATGGAAAGAGCAATGTTAGGGATAATTCTAAGAGAGATGAAACAATTATTTGTTTTTTAAAATCAAACTTTGAAAGTGATCACTATGCAACAAAAGGTGAGGAAAGTAACTCCATCATATATATATATATATATATATATATATATATATATATATATGATTTGAGACTTCTACTGCATAGATTGAGAGAAGTCAAATATTTTGGCATAGACATAAAAGAGAGTGCCTGAAAATCAAGGAGGGGAGAAAATGTTATGTGATAACAAATTGACAGCAAAGACATTATATATAGATATATATATGTATATATATGTGTGTGTGTGTGTGTGTGTGTTATCATCATATACAAGCGTATGTTTTAAAAAGAGATCTGATAAGAACACTGAAGTGATTTTCTTAGAATCTGCAGTTCCCAAGACTATACAAAACTGTTTTCTATCTTTAATAATGCCAAGAAATACTTGGCCAGCAAATTGCCTCAAAAATTATTGATACATATTAGAAACCATCAACTAAGACCGTCAAAATTGATCAGTCTAGTTTTCAAGTGGTCCTGCTGATTATGTATCATGGATACATGCTGCATCAATGGAGCTAGAGGGCTAAAGCTTTCAACATTCACTCTTCATTATATAAAAAAAAACAGTTTTTTGTTTGTTCATTTTTCTCAAATCCTCCTCTATAATAAGTTTTTTGTGGGGGCTCATTTTGCAATGTAATTTTTGGCTAAATTGATCCCTTCGTTTATGCTGAAGTTCATTTTTTGAAAATTCAGACTTTTTAGTGATCACTTCCCAAGAAAAGTAACTCATCCATTGATCACAAATTTTTTCAATCTTTTGAAATCAATTGATCATCCCCAACACAGTATGCTGCCAAAAACATCGGTCCTGTGATGGTTTCTATTGAGTGAATAACCAGATTTGTATTGGGAGTATTGATTTGGTGAGTCAAAAAAATCCAAGCTTGATCACTCTAGATTTGACATTACAGGTAAGGTAACAATGCTGAACGTGGTGTTCACTTGATTTTGAATGAACAAGACAAATGTTTTCCCCTACACTCCCAGGGTCGGTATTTTGCATTAACCCTATGTTGGAGAGATTAGTTGGAGAAACTATGAATAAATGTGTTTACTCCTGTTATTTTCTCGGAGACATCCATTGAGCATTCTGTACTCCTGCCAGACTGACATTTATTTTGAATTACACATACCAAGATGTGGTTCATGCTCTTACTTTGATCCAAGCAATACATGCTGAGTTGCCACAAAACAGCAAACCTCCAATTCTAATATGACACACAAAAACACTGAAAAACTGTCAGTAGTTGGCCATCTTTCTAGACAATCTGTTTTTTCATGTAAAATTTTGTTTGGACTTTTGTCCTCATCCTTGTTCATCATTTGGGTATAAAGTTTTGGCCATTATACCCTACATCATAAGGTGAGGAGCAAGTGTATTTTTGAATGTTGAGTTGGGGAAACCCATCTTGGCAATTGCTTTGAAGGTGTGGATTCCAACATCTAATTAAGGACACTGAAAAGGAGCCTCCCCATCTCAATGGTCAAAAAACACCCATTCATCCCCTGAAGAATGCCAGAGAGTACAACTTCTGAAACATTATGTTCTAAAAGTACAAAGGGCTGAATAAAACTTCATATAATCATATTCTTTCATCTAAAAAATTCAGACAGAGATCGTCTGGTTTTCATTAAGAGTAGTCATAGAATTTTCACGGAGAGTTTTATGTTGTATCTAGTTTTAGAACTTCAGGTAAAAGGCAATTAGCTTCAGTGCATGGTACAAAGTCTCCCAATAAAAGCATTAATTCACCTAGCAGTCAGGTCGGTCATACATACCGTAAAGGTCACATTAGAAGGAATGCAGATTCTGTATGATATTAAGAAACAGCCAACCAATACTGTCAAGATGGATTTTGTCTATTTTCAAGTTGGTTCCGGTGGTTGGTGGTGTAGCATGCATACAGGCTGTATCAAGAGCAGGAGGGCTGAAAATTCCAACAGCTTCTCTTTATTATGTCTTTAAAAAAAGGTATTTTTGTTGTTTCATCCCCCTAAATAGGTTTCTTGTAGGGGATTCAATCTACAATGTGCATCAATGCTAAATTAGGTCATAGATTTCGCCCAGCAGCATTTTTGATGATCATACAAAAAATGGAAGAAGTAACTTATTCATTGATCACTCCTTTTAACAATTTTTTTATTGATCACCATCAACATGTCATGCTGCCATAATATGCTGGTCTCCTGACTGCTTCTATTGAGTGACAAACCAAACCTTTTTTATGGATGGTCCATGCTTAAAAGTTAATATTTGTTATGTAAAATAAACACTTTTCTCAGGCTCAAAAATGGTGTTATGTTTCTGATAATGATGAGCAGATTGTATAAATGAATTCATTCTTTTCAGTATGTCCCGATATTTTTGAGAAGGATGAAAATTTCATTAGAACTGATTGCCGTGTAATACTTCATGGAAGTTATCTGTTGAGAGACAGACACTTTATTTTAGATGTTGTGTTGTAACTCGAGGGAACATATGAATCTCATGAATCTCATAAACTTTGTTGTGGCGTGTCCATGAAAATATACAGTTCTCATCATGATCTCAACAGAAAACATATACAAATATCATTACTCATACGGAATTCCGTTTTATGTTGTAATAATATTTCAAACACTTTTGGCCGACATGATTATTTGGAATTAACTAAAATAATTATTTACAGAAATTTAATTAAAAGTTCCTGATGGAAAATTTTGTTAACTTACAGAATATTTCATAATTAATTATTTATCTGATTAAATAACTTGATTACTGAAAACTTATTTCCTAACAATAATGTCAGATGGTATATTCTGAAATATCATTGTCATGGTTTGGAAATTATAGATGTATTCTATAGTTTGTCGGTTCAAGAGATTTTCAAAAATATCATCCATAAACAGCCAGATATCAAACGAGGATCCAAGTTGTTAGTTTGTTGGAATATAAACAATATTAATGGAATATAAATGTCTATTTTGTTGATATTTACCTAACTTAGCCTATCAATGCACTAGGATACCTAACTAAAATCAGGTTATATATGCAAATAAGAAAAGCTTACTAACCTTGCTATACAGTATTCTATACAGATTGTTACTAAGCTTAGCTTAGCTCATATCTTTTGACAAGCAAATAACAAAATAAAACAAGCAAATTAGAAAATACTGAAACCAAACTTTGAAATATGCCAAGCAGATTAAAAAAACAAGCAAACTGAATCATGGCATGGACTTTTAACTTGCTTAGGGATTTTTTTTTCTAATCTACAAGGCATATTTTTCAAACTAATCTAATGGGAAATTTTACACAGATTAAAAATCACAAGTACTCATTTTCAATAGAAAACTTTTAAAAATCATTTGACGATGCAGTATTTTTACAAATCACATTACATGCAACTTGAAAGAAATATTGTTTTCCGCCTTTCTTAGCAGCAAAAATATCAACTGCCCCAATTTTTTCCTTGACTTTGCTTTCCCTGCCCCTCCGGCTTGTATGCCTGGGGTTGTACACTAATAGCATTGGTTGCTGTCCAATGAAATCCACTCTAAAAAACAATAAGTATGCAAATGAATACAATAGGGAATCTCTAACATCATTTTCTAAAGGGGTCTGGGTAAAATGTCCCCCAACTTAACTGTTAGCCAATCAGAATCAGGTATGTACTTTTTGGAAACCTATCTCGAAAATCAAATAGATTTTGTTCTCTGAGTGAATCCCTTGAGACAGATACCAATTTTTCTTGCAGTGTGTCTGGTTAACGCGATGTCAAATGACTCTTAAAACTACTGACTTGGAATCGGTCGGGATCAATGCATTGAATTTCCGAAATGTGTTCTTGCTTTGTGAACCCTTCTATTGCTTTGGCAACTTGATTCCTTTTTACCACCCCTGAGCCAATATCACGAAATCTGTGACTGATTTCATGACCCTCTGATGTGCTGTGTGCTATTGCTAATGGCAAAGTCCTTTCTGAGAAGTTCTCTAATCCTGTCAACGTTTCTTTTTTTCAATGTATTAAGAATAATCAATATTTTGCCATGCATTTCGTTTGGTAGCCGTCCTTTATATAAAATAGAGTGCTATGCTAGTTTTTCTTGGTTTGTTTCAAGAAAACTGATACAAATCTGAAAGCTCCTTACAAAACGTGAGTGAATTAATTGCTGACACAGAATTATGTCAGATATGACAAGTCTAAAATTGAGTACATTATTGAATACGCATCCAATGGTGGCCACTTGCAAACAGAGCATTTCCTTCCCCCTGGATTGGGACTTCTCAGTGAGGTTGAGAAGTTTGAAAGTTGGAACCTAATGAAAGGAAAATGGTGCAGTACAATTCATTTTTTATGAAAAGACAGTATTATTATTAGTATATCTCTGAATTTTTGAGATGAGGTATTATCATTACTTCTATTGATATTCGGACCATCCTCATCTTGGTTGTTTTTCATACAACGTTTCGGCCGTTGCACTCTACGGCCTTCATCAGGTATCATCTGGTAGGTATGGGGAAGTAACAAACCGAACCCCACATGGACACATCGCGCAGTGCTTACAGCATCAGACAAATTACTGTAAAGTAATCTAATGGTTCTAGGTTCAATCCTAGTGTGAGACAATATAACAATACTACTAATGCTAAGAGGGGAGTACGGTCAATATACCCCCGTCGGATAAATAAAGGGTTTGGTTCATTACTTCCCCACACCAACCAGATGATACCTGACGAAGGCCTTAGAGTGCAACGGCCGAAACATTGTATGAAAAACAACCAAGATGAGGATGGTCCGAATATCAAAATAGAAATAGTATTATTATTGGTTTGTTCTCTCATGTAATAGGATGGTTCACTAAGATATATTCTGAATATATCACTTTGCACATTCCTTCAAATTTTTCCCAACCGAAGTGGCAGCTGAAGACCATATATTAAGCAGAGCCTTTCATCTGCCTTGAGTATCGGAGCATGAATTAATTTGTTGTTGAACAGAAAATTGTCAATATTATAAATTTTGAAACTACTTACAATCATAAACTTTACAGTTATCAGAAGCTGTCAACTAAAACTATCAACATACGTTTCTTCAGTTTTTAAGCTGATCTGGCTGACTATGTATATATATATATATATGTCTCATGCATACTGGCTGTACTAATGGAGCTAGACCGGCTTAAAATTCAAACATTTACTCTGTATTATACTTAGAAAAAACTGTATTATACTTTTTGAAAATCCCCTCAGAAGTTGGAAATTTATTTTGCGACGTGAATTTAAGCTAAATTGGTCACTTAGTTTGTTTACTGCAGTGTTCATGCTTTTTTCTTTGAAAATTTCTCCAATTGGTCACCCATAACATGGCCTGCAGCCGAAAGACTGTGGTCATGTAATGGTTTCTACCAAATGACTAACATGACTTTTTTATTCTATGAATCATTGAGACTTTCATCCCCAACATTGTTGCTCCGATCAGAATGGTACACGCTTAAGCCTTTTTCAAGTATACAAGGTTTGTCCACGAAGTATCCAGACATTTTCATTATCTTGAGAGATGTTTGCACAACCTCCACATAACTTGGCAATCAATTAGAGAGGATCTTACAGCATATGCATGAACAGACTCTATGGGGTAATACGTTTGGCAGTGAAACATCATTGAGTTAGTTTGAGCATTCTGTGTCCACTGCATTCACAACGATTGAGTGAGTCTTTTTTTACATTCTGTGCTGGATTTTTGACAAAACATTACATCACCTCAGTATGTAGACCCCAGCCCTAGATTTTGTTTCCTGCAATTTCTGACTTTCCTCGAAGAGATTTTTAATATGAATCATATAAAGAACATGATGAGGCAACCGATAGCAATCAAGAAAGATGACAATGTAGGAAAAACTTTGCATATCACTTATGATTCTTTCTTGTAACTTTCACCACTATGTGAACGATTCGTAGATTCAAATTATATTGATTCATTTTTAACTAGCACTATAAATTAACCACCCACTAAAATCTTATTTGGGAGGATTCTAAAAAACAAAAATAAATTGTTTTTTCAAGACATAGTAAGGAGTAAATGTTTAAATTTTCAGTCTTTTTGCTTCTGCGGTGCAGCCTGACCTGTGATACATAAATAGCCAGTCAGACAGACCAATTTAAACACTGGAGAAACCAATGTTGACAGTTTTGGCAATAGTTTTAGTAAACATCTCACAGGAACTGAACTGATCAAATTAAGTTTTGAAGTTTAGATATTGTATTTTAATATTTTGAGATATTTGATTTCTAATAATCCTTTGATGGAGACCACTGTAACTAGATTATACCAACAAAGTACGATTAGTAGATCAGTTTAAGTCAGATAAGACTACTGCATTTGAACTTTCAAAGTTCAGAATTACATGAGATATCCTATTTTCTCATAATACTCTTTTCATAGATATTTTTTTAAAAATATCTATATATGTCGGAAACCCTATTAACTGTAATACTTCTTCTGTTCATTGAAAATCAACAGATAGACACGATTTCTCTAAAAGAAATTAAGATATTCATAGATTTAATCCTGGAGTCATGATTTTGTATAATAAGTTCTAATTTGTATAATTTCACTATATATTGTATAGATACTTTAATAAAGCAAAGTATATGATTTACAGTCAGAAATTGGATTAAAACCAACTGGTAGCTAATAGTAAATAAGCTCCTCACTTCTGAAAACCACAACCTGATAAAAAAACGAGTCATACTTCATTATGCTTTTTGGTATACATTTATGTTCATAAGAAAAATATAGGAATCAGAATTGATGAGGAATACGTAAGTAATCTAAGATTTGCTGACAACATCAAAGTTTTTGCAGAGAAACCTAATGAATTCCAGATAATGTTAGTTGAGCTGAATAAAGAAAGCAAAAAAGTAGAACTTCAGGTAAATTTTGGTAAAAACGAATGTCATATACAACAAATATGTGGTAGACATGGACACAATGATCAAAATCAAAAAATGCAGAACCAGAGAGAGTAGAACACTGCATCTATCTGGGAAATGAATCTCTATACAATCCTCAATGGAAGAAAAAATCAAGTAAACAATTACTCTAGGCTGGCAAACTTTTGGTAGAAAAGCACAATATTCAAAAACTAAAATCCCATTAGTCTTGAAAGAAGAGTCTATAAGCAATGTGCCATCCAAATAGTCACCTATGGAGCTTAAACACTGAACTTAACCAAAAGATTAGTTCTCAATATACAATATGCTCAACCACACATGGAGAGATCACAAAATAACCCAGTATATTAGAGAGAAGACAGGAGTCAGTATACAACAACCATAGAATCAATCAGAAAACTCAAATGGCAATGGGCTGGTCATGTTGCAAGAATGGCAGACAACCACAAGATATCATGACTCACAGTATAGATCCTCAATGATCATATGCAAAACTGTGGTTGGCAGAAAATAAGATGGCATGATTTTAGGAGGATCAGGAGATATTGCACTGTGATGTCCATGATAGAGAGGTCTGACAAAGCTTGAGGAAGGTATATGTCCAACAATGGACGTTAAAAGGCAGATAATGATGATAATGAAGAGTTGAATCAAAAGCTCTGAATTGGTAGATTAGTCAAAATACTAAGAACTTTTTGAGAAAATGAATAAATACGTATTTTCAAAATTATATTTCTGTTTTCAGTTCACAATTAAATATCTTGGTTTCAAAATGCAATAAGTGCCATTTAAAAAATCAAATGTTCTCAATCGAATTAAAAATCAAATTCTTGATTTGAACATTTCATCTTATTTAAACTCTATAGGCTGATACAAAAAATATTGTTATAAGATAAAAAAAACAAATCCAGAATTTGATTTTCCGTTTAATCAAGCACAAATATTTTTTAAAAGATGCTTATCCCATTTTGGAGCCACACTCTTTAATTACAAATATATCATAACAAAAAAATGCGTTACCAAGCCACACTAAATTAACATTCTACAATTCATCTTGTCATGTCTTGAACATCTCAAGTGTAAGTGGTATAAATACATCGGATCTCATATCCGCTTTTAAATTAATGACCCTAAATACCCGGCTTAACGAGCCAGAAAATTGCTGTGAAAAAATTTTTTGATAAAATGGATGGAAATCAGATAAACTTAATTTAATTTGTTTTTAAAAAGTGATATTTGCGAGTTTCAGAGTTTTTTTCTTACAATCTTGGAGAAATGTAGAATATACATAAAAAACACTAAAAATAGATTGTCATTCTTCTTTTTACTCTCAGTCCCGCTCTAAGAATGAAACTTAGTTACTTTCCCTTCCTCTCCATAAATGATGTCACGTACATACTGCTTTCTTATCTTCAGCTGCACGCAGGTCAATTAGCTAGAAAAGCAGGCACAAGAAATGTGTCTATTCTAACATGAATTTACATGGGAAATTATAACCCCTTTCCCTCAAAAAGAAACTCTCTCACACACATTTTGGGGGTGATTTTCAAACACTATTTTTCTATAAACCCTCTCCCATGGTCTCATTGTTACATGTAAAAAATTCATGAGGTTATATTGTGAGGTTTTTTTTGCAGTAGACTGTTGTATTCAGACAGACTTTTGGTAAATTATAATAAGATTTGAAATTTAAAACAAAAGAATGTTTGCAGGTGAGAAACAAAAGATCTTTTAAATAAACTAACATTTTTTTCATCACTGCATATAATTTCTGATTCAATAATGATAATGGCTTGGGTTTTGGGAACCTTGCCATAGAGCAATGGTTAGAAAATTAGTCTGTCAGGTCATTTGGTACTGTTGCAAGTTTGATCGTCACTGGGTGACTCAAACTCATGGCCTCGAGTAAGCTTCAGCTAAGTTTACTTGAAACTCATAATGATCATATCTGTATCTTTTTGCTACTATTTCATCTCACATTCTTAGTAATTGATAATAATAATAATACAACTAGACCAAAGTTGAATTTTTTTTAAAAAATGTCTAAGCACAATACTGTCTAAAACATATTTCTTGAATTTATCACGAGACACAGCACACTATATAAGAGAACTGAGTGGGATTAGAAAAACTTAAATCGTGATGGGCAGGCCATGGTGAGTATCAGACAGCTGCTGGACATCATGACTCACACTCTAGATACCTAGATATCATTCGTGAAAAAATGGTCGGCATAAATAAGATGGCATGATGATTTCAGAAGATATTGGCATCGCGATACCCATGATTGGTACATCTTAAGGAAGGTTTTCATCCAAGAAGCTGATGATGGTGGAATGTTTGTTGAAATCAATCTTTTATCATATCTAAGTACCTCAGAACCAAAGAGTCATAGTACTTAATTGCTGACGTAAGACTTGATAAGATAAACTTTTTGGATTATCAGATTATGACATTTTCAGAGGATCAAACCATTACTGCGAGTAAATTTTAGAGAAAACAAAAATATTTATTCGCTTTCTGGCAAGTTGTTTGATTCAATTCTTATTTCATTAAGTCTGTAAATTTTGCTGCCAACTCTATTGGTAGGTTCATAAGTTTGTGATTCCAAGATACTGCAGAGTAGAAAAATATGATGTGAATACATGCTTTGCATCTTGTAAAGAAAGAAAAGCCAACTGAAAAATGAAGTATTCACAAAGAAAATTGTTCAAGTGACATTTCAAATGGTTGTAACGAGGCTGTCCCTTGGATTACATTTAACTGATCCATAAAGGTTCAAGGGATGTATTCAGGACAGAAAAATAGTCTTTAGAATACTACCAAAATGTTCAAATTTTAAATCTTACCAAGGGTTTATGAAATCCTTGAAATGGCCTTTCAAATGAGGCAATGGTGAATAATTCAAAGAATTCTAAATGCTGTACTAAGAAATCTACTTCTAAAAAGATGGTTGACAAGAGCATCTTTCAACATGTTAGAGTAAGATAATTGCAAACTCATATTGTTTTGATAGTACAGTAACTTGAAACTTGCTTAGTATTATTTTCCAATAAATCCTTAGCTACTCATCTGGAAAATAACAATTAGGAATGTTAAGTCTTTGTATCAAAAGGCTACTTGATTCTTTCATGTCAATCATATTAGTTTGTAAATGTGAATTTAATATTTTATTTTGCCTGATAATATCTATATGATCAATAAAAAGTATTTGCAGTGCAGGATTGAGCTAGTGTTGGTCCTGTAGTATACATTATAAATAGGGCCCTAAATTTAAGAAAAATGCATATATATATACATATATATAGATATATAAATATACATATATATATGTATATATATATATATATATATATATATATATATATATATTAGAACGAGTAATTGTTTTTTACTTGCATTGTAAAGTTGGTTTTTTTTCTTCATTTTCTGTATAGCCAGATTATCCCACAAATATGTTAGATATTTCATTAAATAGTATTGATTTCTTGTGATTTTGGGGCAGAGGCTATGACTTTTGTTCCAAATACCTTTATTTCTATGAGACATATATGTATCATATAGAAAGCATACTCCCATTGATTACCGTGTTAAAATAATAACTAATTAAAAGTTATAATTGGCTAAAATCGTTAATCTTGGACTCCCAGTCGTTCATGAAAATTGAAGGCAGTATAGTACAAGAGTCTTAAAGCAAGTGCAGAATCACTGAATCAGAATTGATAGTTTGTAAGCATTTAGAAATGGGCCATTGAAATTGCGGGGCCCATAGCATATGCTTATTTTGATACATAGTTAATCCCTTGCTGAGTATATATTGATAATTAAAAGATGATTTTGTGAATACTAAAACCCAGCTCAAAAATAACACAATATCTGATTTGATTTGGAGGCATTTGATGTTCACTAGGAAAAATGTTTGGCTTGCGAGTGTATTCAGACCTTTTCACACTAGTTGTAGTGCTCCTACTTAACTGTTTGAGGCCAGAGAACAGTTCATCCTTTAAAGCTATCTGTTCTGACCCAAAGGTTTGGACTTGCCCCCTGGCCTGAACACCACAATAAAAATACGTAAAAACATGTTTTCTCATTCCCACTAAACCAGAAATTTGGCTGTTAGACAAATCTGAAATTTCCAATAACCTGAAAATAACAGTCTGAGTGAGTTCTGGGAATGACGAACATGATCTATACAAGCTGCCGTTATTTGCAATGATGGTAAAGTATGCCTACTACAATTCTAGATTCTTGATAGCTTAGCATTAAGAAATACAATGACAAACACATTAAAAAGATACCCATTTTATATTCTGATTCATTGATATTCCTTATTTATAGCCAAATCACATTGTACATATTTCATTTGATCACTAAAGTTAAACTACACCAAGTCTAATCTGCAGCTAGATGTGTGTCTCCTTGGCAATACCAGATTCCATGAGCAAAATTGGTAAAGCCAGATTGGTGAAGTGACACCACTTTGGGTACTTTTCATCTCTGTCTTCTGAACATATTGCAGGCCAAAACATGAAAGACTTGTGATATGATGAAACCTGGACAGGGAGGGCTGATATGGTTGCCAGCATAAAACCACAAGCTAGCAAATGTTTCTTGTGTCATACATGAAAAGCTATGTTTATAATTATGCAGAAGTAAGATAGAATAGATGGAAATTTATCAATAATTCAAGAAGGTAATAAAATCAATTAAAAATAAGACATCATAGTCGATAATTGACAAATGTTGCGCCAAATTTGTAGTCATGTGAAAAAATTCCATTGAAGAATAAATATGGTCACAATAAATTCTATTTATGGCATCTCTGGCATCTTCCTGTGGGAAACATCTAAAATAGACTTTAAAATCTCCAGAATGCAAATGCTATTAATAGACCTGTCAAAATAAGGCTCCAAAAGGATCAAAAAAATTTTTTTTCTCGAAAATAAAAAAAAAAATCTTTAAAAGGGATCTAGTAGAGTACAGCTGCTGATTTTCAAGTCTGTAGACAAAATGGTATGGCCAGGAGTGCTGGAACAAACAAGCAACCAAACAGATAAACACATAAACCAAACAGATAAACACACGCCATCTTTGATGACTTTGGTGGATCAATAAAGCAAGAGAAAATCAACAAGTTACCGAGCCAGAATGTATCAAATATAACTGTTACAATCCCTTTAGAGATTAATTCATTTGTTCTTACTCAGTCCCCAATAATATTTCCTGTCTTTTGACTCAGATCTCATTTTGAATTCCCTCATTCATTTCTCTCCTGATGTAAGTGTCAAGAGATAAACAGGATTTTGTCTCCAGGGATAAAACATTGCTAATAATCTTTCTGATAATAGTATTAGTACTAACAATGAATTCATAATAGTATTAATAGATTTATTGATTGATAAGCAAAAGTCTGGGTAGCCACTCAGCAGAAACCATTACGTGACCAACGTCTTTTGGCAGCATGCTGAATTGCAGGTGATCAATTGAAAAATTGGATGGTGATCAATGACCCCCACCCTGTTCCTGAAAATTTGTTGGGGGAGGGGTAGTTTTAAGTGGGTTTTTGAAGTGAGGCAAACCATTAAACAAAAAAGCAAAGGCCCTTAGATCCGTTAGCATCGACCTACTCAAAAAAGCCATCACAAGAAAATCAATCATAATGCTATGATACAAGAAAGGGAATCTAAAATATCTCAACAACTGCAGGCCAAAAAGTCTTCTCAAATGCATCGACAAAGTCTTTACCAAAGTGATTATCAACTGAATCACCAAAACACTAGATAAAGACCAAACACGGGAACAAGCTGGCTTCAGAAAAAGCTACTCAACTGTCGACCATCCCTATTCAATAAACAAACAAAAAGAGAAAGGAACAGAATATAAAATGTCTCTTGCTGTGGCAGTTATTGACTTTAGAAAGGCCGTCACCTCAGTTGAAATCCCCACAGTTATTGATGCGATTGTTCAACAAGGAATAGATGCCATATATGTCAGTATTGCAACATATCTACTGACACAGCAGTTCCTCCATCAGCTAGATGGAGACTCAGAGCCTTTTCAACTGGAAAAAACGGTGAGACAAGATGATACCAGCTCACCAAAACTCTTTTCACCTTGAGGTGATCTCCTGAAGCTTAGAGTGGAAAAATAGAATAATCAGAATAGACGGTAAATACCTGGGTAAGCTGAGATTTTACTGATGGCATTGTCCTTTTTGCTGAGAACGGCCATGACCTCCAAATAATGGTAGACAAATTTAATAAAAAAAGGAAGAAAGTTGTCCTCTACATGAAGTTCAGCAAAACAAATGTCATGTACAACAAATATTTTGAGGACAAAGACCCAAGAATCAAAATTGAAAACGCAGAACAGGAGAAACATGTCAACCTAACCAAGAGACTGACCCTTGAACTATGCAATGTGCACACGAAAGAATCATGCTGAACATCAAAGGGAGAGATCACAAGACATTAAGGAAAAATAGAAGTCCAAGATATCATGGAATTCATTACAAATCTCAAATGGCAATAGGCTGATCATGTTGCCAGAATGGCAGACAACCACTGGATATCATGACTCTCAATGTGGATCCCTAGAGATCGCATGCAAAACCGTGGCCAGCAGAATATAAGACAGCAAGATTAATTAGACAAGTTTAGAAGGTATGTGTATGATAAAGAGGTCTGAAAAATCCTGGGGGAGGGTCATGTTCAACAAAAGACGACAAAAGAAGAAGAAGAAGAAGAAGAAGAAGAAGAAGAAGAAGAAGAAGAAGAAGAAGAAGAAGAAGAAGAAGAAGAAGGAGGAGGAGGAGGAGGAGGAGGAGGAGGAGGAGGAGAATCATGATGATGATGATGATGATGATGATGATGATGATGATGATGATGATGATGATGATGATGATGAACAACAACAACAACAACAACAACAAATAATTGTTCAACTTTTAAATTGAATTAATTTGAATTAGAAAAATCAAATCAACTTCTATTATGATTAACTTTGAGATACTTATATCCCAAATCTCAGCTTAGTGTGGCGCAAGGCAATGGTGGCAGTAGGTCTGATTGGGACCCCCCACTGAAAATTATTTTTGAGATTTTTTGCGATTAGAGATTTAGATTTAGTTTTTAGATTTGTACTTTTGTAAGGGCTCCTGAAATATATTGCGTCCCACATATCTGCCCCCTTTCAAATTGTTGGTCTTATGGACCGTCTTTGCTTGAAGCCCAATCAGGTATGTTGGGATTTAATTATTCTGATTTATTTATCATCCAAGTCAGGTAGACTTGTCTGCCGTTAAAACAAGCATCCGCAATCCTTGATTCTACATGAGCTCAAAAACTAACCACTAATACCAGAGGGAAATACATAACTATCTTAGCAAACCAAGCAGGTCTATGTGTTACTAAGTTCAGTTTAGTCTTGCACAAGTCTACTGAAGTGGTATTACTGGTGCAGACTGATGTAATTCTGTGGGGATGCATGGGAACAGCATTGCCATACTTTGGGGGGTGGGGAATGGCATTCCCTAAGTCTATGTACTACTAAAATCTTCTCAAAAAATTCACTGGTGAGAAAAATTAGCCAGTATATGTCAAGAAACATGGAATATTATTAAATTAATTAAATTTCAAAAGTTTTGTTTTAAGTCCTCTTCCCAAGAGTAGACAGCTCTGCATTCCCTTATTTCTTTTTTTTTTTTTTTTGTACAGCACCTTCCTGGTTACTTTGGTTATACAATTAGCATCCCAAGTTTCAATTACCTCCACATAATTTAGGCACACAGTGCAATACTTGAAACTTAATGTTTTAGCTACGAAATAACCATAAAAGAATTAAGTCATTAATCACCTTTTCATTTTCTTCTTGACTGTTTCTGGCTTCTGCCACCTTTTAAACTGCAATAATTAAGAGACGGAGCTGATAGTGCTTTGATCAGTTGGTTTTCTTAGATTAACACTTTCAATGCTACTTGTTTTTAGTTATACTCTCTACTGTGCAACCTGTTTCCTTGAGACCACTGAGATGAGGAAACTGGTTCATATAGCAACATCAAGGAAGTATTGGAATTGAGGTATTGCTATTTGATCAGAATGAAGAAAGCAAGAAAGTCAAGCTTCACATGAATTTCAGCAAAACAAAGGCCATGTGTAACAATCACGTGAAAAGTAAACAACACACAATGATCAAAATTGAAAACCAGACCACTACATCAACCTAGGGCAAGGAATCTCCATGAAATCCTCAAAAGAAGAAGAAATCAAACAGAGAATCATTCTAGGATGGCAAGCCTTTGGCAGACAATGCACAGCCTTCAAGAACAAGAAAGTCCCATTAATCCTGGAAAGAAGAGTATATAACTGATGGATCCTACTGATAGTCACCAATGGAGCTGGAACATGAAACCATACTAAGAGACTGACCCTCAAACTGAGAACCATGCAATATTATTTCAACACAGTAATGATTTGGAATCTTGTATTTATGTGATGCATATATGACACATAAATACAGAGGAATTTGAAATGGAAGTCTTAGCCACTATTCAATGAAAAAAATCAATATTATTACTAAAATATCATACGTATTTATAGAATTATCTACAAGGATCTACAACTAATGCGTCCTCCTGATAGTCACTTATGGAGCTGGAACATGAAACCTAACCAATAGACTGACCCTCAAACTGAGAACCATGCAAAGCTCACATGAAAGAATCATGTTAAACAGCACATGAAGAGATCACAAAACAGCACAATATATATTAGGGGGAAAAACACTCTGAGACATCATAGAATCCATTAGAAAACTCAAATGGCAATGGGCTGGTCATGTTGCATTTTCTTCGATCACAGTTGGGCTAGTAAATATCAAAAGCGGCAATGGAATTTGGTATTGAGAAGTGGGTATAAGATGAGGCTCAGTTTTGGGAACTAGGTATACATTAATGTCTCCATTAGTAGATACTGAACATAGGAAAAACATACAAATTGAGAGATAGATAGACAACGCCCCCTTCCCCGCATCTCCACCATGTTCATTCTTAATCACAGCAAAATGCAATTTTCTCACAATCTGGCTTTATTCCCAAAACTTTGACAGAGTATGCAAAATAACATTCAGATGTTTTATTTGATATTCGGTTATTTGATGATAATATCAAACTATGCAATATTCCTTTAAACTGCTTGCTGCCACAAAGGAGATAACTTATTTTAGCAAGTTGTCAGTCCTGTGCCACCAGTGAGATGATCGGTACTGGTGTAAACAACATTTCAAATGTACTTAGCAGTGAATAGGTTAAGAAGAAAAAATTATTTCATTTTCTCTGAAAGTTTTTGAAAAATACATTTTCTAAGAACTTTTTTATCTTATGTCTCTATCATGGAATTACGAGAAACAAAACAGTGAGACCACAACATTGGAACTTAATGTGAAAATATTTTTTTGGCTCCAGGTTAGAGCAGAGCATTGATCTTGATAACATCAAGTTAATTACTAACCATAGTTTTTAGTTTTGACATATACTTAGAAATTGTTTAAATATATTTTAGTCTGAAACTTCAAGATTAGGGAAATAGTTCATAGTGTATACTACCATTCATACTATTTCAGACAACAAATTACTCTTCTCTTCTAACCACAGTTTAGGTTTCAAAAACAACCAATACACATTATAAGCTGTCGACCAACTCAACAAAAATTGCTGACACAAGTTTCTTGCACACAGGCAGCACTAATGACGATTTAAACATTTATTCCTTAATATGTCTAGGAAAAATGATTATTCTATTTTAATAAAAATTCCCACCCCAAATAGGTTTTTAGTGGGTGGGTTCAATTTGTAATCTAAGTTTGTGCTAAATTGATCCTTCATTTTTTGTCCTGCAGCATTTACGATTGCTTTTTGATAATTCAGACATTTTTGATGATCACTGCTCAACAAAAGGTGGGAGAAGTAACTAATCCATTGATCACCCTTTTTTCCAACTTTTTTAATTGATCAACCTTATCATGGCATACTATCAAAAGAATTTGGTCTCACGACATTTTTATTGAGTGACTAACCTGACCTGTTTTTGGATCAATTCCATTCTATTCCAAAAATATTGGCTCCGCGATACACATGATAGGGAATTGTGGCGAATCCTGGGGAAGGTCTATGTCCAACGATGGACGTTAAAAGACTGATGATGATAATTTTTTACACTACAAACACTCTTTAATCCTCTCTTGTCATTATGCAAGGACTAAGACTTCATTCGCTCAAATTCCAAAAAATGTTTTTGAATTCTGATCTCTACAGAACACACACTTACGAAAAATTAGAAATTAAAATCTAACCGTAGTCATCTACAAACGTAAAATTTTTTAAATAAAGATAGTCATCAAACATGGTACCTTTTACCCACCTCTGATTCTGGGTGTAATTCCCTCAGAATATTATTGGTTTCTATTTGGGATAGGCGGGGGGCAGCCATTAAACTCAGTGTCAAGTCACTATTTATAGAACTGAATAACAGTAGCTATCAAAGGGTTCTTTCTGTTTTTAAATGTGTATGCTCTCATGAGTCTGTTTGTTTGTTCCAATGCTTCTGGCCATATTGTTTTATCTACAGACTTGAAAATTGGCATCAGTACTCCACTAAATACTTTCTAAAAATGAGATTTTTAATGTTTTTGAAATTAAGTTTTTTCACATTTCGAGGGCCTTATTCTGGCAGGTTATTGATAACAGTGACGTCATTAACAGAATTTATTCTGACTACATTTATTTTTTAATAGAATTTTTTCACATGACTTCAAATTTTCACACTATGGTAGCTCAAGTATTCACTGTGATGGTGTATATATATATATATTTCTGAAATTTTCATTGTATAATGCTTGATCCATGCGATTAATGATCACCATTGAATTAAGTGCGCTGACAATAAAGGACATTATGTTGAAAAATAAACAGGTCTGTTTAATCACTCAATAGAAACCATCACATGACCACTGTCTTTTGTCAGCATGCCTTATTGGGATGATCAATTGAAAAATCGGAAAAAGTGGTAATCGATGAATAAGTTATAAAAAAGTCTGATTTTAAAACAAAAACAAGTGGGCGCAAACTAAGGGATCAAGATAGCATAAACTCTCATTGAAAATTGAACCTCTAACTGAAAATCTATTTGGTTGAGGGATTTTTTCCTACACATAGTAAGGTGTAAACATTTGAATATTCCGACCTCTAGCTCCATTGGTTCAGCTTGAAAACTTCATAGTTGATAGTTTTAGTTGACAGTCCTTAATATTTTTTGTACGGAATAAATTCTTTTTCCATCGTAAGCTATGGACTTATTTATGTACCCACGTATTGAAAAATATTCAGATGGAGACAATCTGTCATTGATAAGAAAACTTATAAAAGTTTACTATGCCAACACAGTTGAAAGTTTCCCTTATCTTCTGCAATGTGATAAATAAAAGAGTTTATTTAACGTGAAAAGGCGGGAGGTGTCAAATTCAATTCCTGTTATCTGCTAAACATACAGTTTTTACAAAGGTTATAAATACTGTGTAAAGTAGACAGGAACTCAGAGAACGCATATCTCCACAAATCAGTTCATGTATAGTCATAATGCAGGGGAAGTAACCACAAGAAATTCCTAATAAATAATGCCTGACGCACCGAATGAGAAAAAGCAAGAGAGTTAGTCTCCACATGAACTTCAGAAAAACAAATGTTATGTACAACAATCAAATTCAAACACATTGAACTGGAGAAAGGACACCTAGGACAACCATGAAATCCTCAAAAGAAGAAATAAACAAAAAAAACACTTAAGGATGGTAAGCTTTTGGTAGAGCAAGCCTAATCTTGAAGAACAAGAAAATCCCACTGGTCCTAAAAAGAAAGATGAACAACCAAGGTGATAGTCATCTATGAAGCTGAAACATAGGACCTAATCAAAAGATAAACCCTAAAACTCAGAACCATGCAATGGGTACAAGAGAGAATCATGCTCAACCTCATAAAAACAGATCACAAGACAGCACAATAGATTAGGGGTAAAACAGGAGTCTGAGATATCATTGAATCCATTAGAAAATTCAAGTGGCAATGGGCTGGCCATGTTGCAAGTATGATACTCAACAACTGACATCACGAATCTCAACATGGATCACCTGAGATCAAATACAAAACCATGGCTGACAAAATATGAAATGGCATGACGAATTAGATAAATTCAGACAGCATTGGTTCCACAACATCCATGATAGTCTCTATAATGGATGTTGCAGGGCTAATGCTTTCTGATAAATCTGGGGAAGGTCTATGTCCAGCAACACTGCTGCTGATGATGATGATCTTGATGATGTTGAAATAGTTATCAAAATTAGTACAATGGGTAACAATTCTTCATCTATCAATAGAAATAGATATCTGAAGCTTGTGTAAATCTTCTATCTACAATTATCTAAAAAATATTTATACAAGATTTGGGTATCGTTTGTCCGAAATGACCAAAGAGACCCTAAAAAAGCATTTTTTGGAGAAAAAAAATTGTCTAGGTGATGCCAATAGGTGTAGGAAAGCAAATTTTGAAGGTTGTTGCCTTCAAAATGTAAGCAGGAGTGCCCAGAGATGAGCATGCATACACACAGGCACTAAAAGAGAGAAGAATCTGTTGATCATTTGACTGGTTAAACATTTTGAAAAATTCTTCTTCTTCTTCTTCTTCTTCTTCATCATCATCATCATGATCATCATGATCATCATCATCATCATCAGTCTTTTATTGTCTGTCGTTTGACATAGACCTTCCCTCGGATTCACCACAATACTCTATCATGGGCTTTGAGGAGCCACTATTTTCTGAATTTCTCTACTTCATCTCTCCATCTTGTATTCTGTCGGCCTCAGTTCCGATGGTGATCTCTGGGAACCCATGTTTTGAGTCATGATGTCCATTGATTGTCAGCCATTCTTACAACATGGCCTGCCCATTGCCATTTAAGTTTTTTGATAGATTCTATGATGTCTTGAACTCTTATGAAAATAGTCCAAAAGAAAAAAACTATTGGGATTGATACCTGAAATCCACCTCAACAAGCCTAAAAAATAATAAAATATTTTTATGACTATTGAAAAGCTAGTAACGTGAACATCTTCTTGTGCTTTTGAGATGACAATCTCAAACTGATCTACTCTCAGAATTTTTTGACCACTTAAAAGTCACACTGGGGGTTCATGCAAATTTACCAACTGAAATCAAAAGATGAAAACAATAAATTAGGTTTACAAGAAAGATTTTTGTAGGTAGTATTCCAAGGTCATGCCTGCTAGACATGTATATCTTTTTTTTTTCTAGTAGCATTTTACTCTCTATACCTCCCCAATGTTGCTATATTCCATCATAAACCTTTCTACATCCATCGTTGGACAAAGACCTTCCACAATATTTGCAAGATCTCTCAATTGTGAGTGCTATGGAAGCAATACTTTCTGAACTTGTCTCATATGTCATGAAATCTTATTTTTTGTGGAACCACTCAATGAGTTCTGATTTCTAGCAGTTACATGCAGATATATGACCAAGTTTCCCGTCTCACCGGTGGTCTCAAGAAAATGGGTAGTGCAACAGAATATAACTAAAAAAACAAGTGGTATGGAAAGTGTTAATGATGTCATAAAAGACAAAATATATTTTGAACATGACAGAAGACAACCAAGATGGTGACTAGACATTTGAGCTGTAAAAGGAATGTCTGTTGATGTGGCAAATCCATTTCCACATCAAGAAAAGTTTGGCTGACCAAATTTTGAAGAGACAGACTCCACTGGAACTTTGGGACTTGGCTGCAAGTGCTCCGTTCAAGAGAGTTTCACGCTAGTTCATCAATTGAGTGAACAACGCCTCTGGGCCAATTGGCTGAAGAAAGGTGAGTAGCAAAAGTTTTGGAGGTGAAAAGAAAAGGAGGGCAAATATTTTTTCCCAATATCTTAAGTGATGATCAAATATGTCACAAGGTGGCAGCAAAAAAAGAATTTTGAAAGAGAAGAGATAAGAAAGGAATAAGAAAGAAAAATTTAGAAGGGGAAGAACAAAATGGACAAGGAAGAGTAGTAATGGGCATGAAGAATAAGAAAAAAGAAACCGAAGAAGGAGAACGTGGAAGAAGAAGAAGAAGAAGAAGAAGAAGAAGAAGAAGAAGAAGAAGAAGAAGAAGAAGAAGAAGAAGAAGAAAGGGAAAAAGATGAGAAGGAAGAAGTAAAAAAAAAAGAAAAATTTGGGAAGAAAATGAACTGAATGAAGAAAAAGAAGGAAAATAAAATAAAATAGAAGAGGACAAAGGAAAATTATATCAAGGAAAAGAAGAAGGAAAATTAAATCAAAGGAAAGAATGATAATAATAAGATGAAGATGAAGAAGAAGAAGAAAAAGAAGAAGAAATAAAAAATCAAATCAAAGAAATGAAATGAAAAAATGCAGTAAAAAAGAAAAAAAAGGAAAGGAAATACCAGAAAAAAGAGGTAGAAGAGGGAGATGTGTAGAATGAAAATATCAAAGAAAAAAGAATGGAAGAGAAACTGAGTGAAAAAGGAAAGCCTTGAGCTTGTTCAATGTCTGCTGCTCACTTTTTGCTTCATTACTCTATGTGCCCTCACATGATGACCGTTATTTGGGAAGAAATAGAGACGGTGCAAGAAATGTGGTCGCCCGGCTATGGTGCAGGTGACCCGACTGTTCATCCATGATAGACAAATAACAAACAGTCTATCTTTTTACATACATTAGTGTATGTGCAAAAGAGGGACATAGAAAGAGAAAGGACATATAAGTTAATGTATTGGTGGTCAATGCATGCATGTAAATAGGATCGGCCAATAGAAAATAAGTGTGCAAATATGTACATTGTGTATTATTGTACATTACACGGAATTTTTATGTATCTTCATAGATTGACAAATATGGATACATAGATTTGAAAATTTAGATGTCCCTATTTGTGTACATTACTGCATATGAATAAATAAAATGTATATATTTGTTCATATATAGATATACGTATATATGTGTACATATATAATAACTACAAGGACATTTACCCAGTGAATGTATATATATATATATATATATATATATATATATATATATATATATATTCTAGAAAGTTTAATAGCCTTAAACGCTGAACATGAAAAAACTTTTTATCACTTCACTTACTTATTTCCCAATAACTGTCAATGCAATTTACGTAATTTCTTTTTTACCCTTGTTTCACAAATATTTTGTTATTATGATACAATGTTATAAACATATAAATTGTCTCTTGTTGGGATCTTTGGTCATTTACCATGTAATCATTCCAGGGATTTTAAAAACAAAACAGTTATATTAAGATGGCACCTCAGCAGTGTTGATCAAACACCTCCTTGCAGTTATTCAGAATCCATAGGAAATAACATTTACCCAGTTGCTGATGAGTGCAAGAAGTACAAAATATCTATACTCACTGAGTACATATATACTGCTTGAGCAGAATGAGCAAGTACAGAGCCTGTACTATAAATTTCAAAGAGGCCCTCAAGTAAGAAAATACACGTACATATATCAAAAGATTCATTTTTAACTAGCATAGTAAAGCAATTGCATGTACACCTTGATTAATGCAGTATAATTTGTTCCCAAATTCTCTGAGCTGTTCAAAAGCACTGAGTTCCAGTCATATTGTAATTTAATGTGTGGTTTTCTCAGCTTATTCTTGGTTACATTAATTTGTACAGCAATACCCCAACCATGCTACATTAAAACATACACTTGCTATCATCATCATCATGTTCAGCCTTTTAGCGGCATCCATCATTGGATTTTCCCCAGGATCTGCCAGACCTCTCTCTATCGTTGGCGTCACTGAACCAATATTTTTGGAATTTGTCTATTTTGTCACGCCATCTTATATTTTGCCTGCCACAGTGAGGCAAAAGCTTTCTAGGGACCCACATTATGATTTGCGGTCCATTGGTTCTTGGCCATTCTTGCAACATAACCATCCCATTGCCATTTGAGTTATATAATTGATTCTATCGATGCATGACTCCTATTTTTCTCTCTGGTATAGTGTGTTTGGTGATCTCCCCATGTGATGTTGAGTATGATTCTCTCATGAGCACATTGCAAGCTTCTTAGTTTGAACATCAGTCGCTTGGTTATATTCCATGTTTCAGCTCCATAGGTGACTATCAGGAGGATGCATTAGTTGTAGATCCTTCTTTTTATACAGCATGATTATTCTACAAATACAGGTGATATCTCAGTAATAATGTTACTTTTTTCATGGAGCAGTGGTTATTACTTCCATTTCAAATTCCTCCGTACATATGGATCATATAATTACCAGATTCCCAATCATTAGTGTGTTGAAATGATAGCCTCAATTAGAGATGATAATTAGTTAAACTTGAACATCCATTGGTGCATTTAATCTGAAGGCAGTATAGTATATACTATATAGGATTGATATCTTGGGAGCATTTAGCGCAGAGCCCTTGGAATTTGGGGGCCCATAGCATATGCTACTTTTGCTATATATGTAATCCATCAGAGTATAACAGTAGTAGTATAATTATGTTCATCAAAAGTTTATTCACAAAAGAAGGGGGGATACACTTATAAGTGTATAGGCATGATATCGCAGACACGTGCAAATGTTGTTATGTATAAATTGACACATATACACACACACACATACACACACATATATGCATATGAAATCACCATCATCAGCCTTTTAGCATCCATCGTTAGACAGAGACCTTCCCCAGACAACTTTATCGTAAGCATCATGGAGCCAGTACTTTCTGAACCGTCTAATTTGTCATGCCATTTTTATTTTTTGCTGGCCACAGTCTCGTATATGATCTCTGGGGATCTGTGTTGTAAGTTGTGATTTTGAGCAGTTGTTTTGAGTGTCTACAAAAAAACGAATTATAAAAAAAAAAATTCATGAGGAAAAGCAGATAAGAATACTATCAAATTTAAAGACTGAAAAGGACAAGCCTGGCACTTAAACTTCTATTCTGACTGAAGAGTGTAACTGCTACTTTTGTAATGTATATAGAATAAATAGAAAATTATAAAAGTATGTGTATTTTGTATTTTATTCATTTATCTGAATAAACTAATCCTGCGTATATCAGTATGATGTTTTCTTTGTAATATCTAAGATTTGTCAATTTAGCTCAGTCAGTAAGACAGCCTGCTGACTATCAGTTGGCTGTGAGTTTAAATCACGGTTAGGGATTGTTGGTTTTGCGTATTGGTTTACATCCCTCGTTTTTGTTGTTCTTGTTTTGTCATGGAAAATTCCATTGGAGAATGAATATGGTCAGAATAAATTCTATTCATGATAACATTTGCGTTTTTTGACTGGAGAACATCTATAATGGAGAAGATTCTCTAGAATCTTGATGTTATTAATAAATCCATCAGAATAAGACCCCAAAAAGGTAACAGAATATTTTTTCCCTCAAACCAGAAAAATGTTTCCAGAAGGGGTGAGGTGGATTTTCAAGTCTGTTGACAAAATGGTATTGCCTGGAGCACTGGAACATGAAAACAAATTAACCTGTCAAAATAAGGGCTAAAAAGGGTTAAGAAAGGTGAAAATAGCTTTTTTTATGTAAAAATCAAATAAAATCATTCCCTGGAGGAATCCAGTGGAGTACTGATGCCAATTTTCAAGTCTGTGGACAAAACAGTTTCGCTAGGGTGCTTTAACACACAAACACATGAACACCTGTTCATATAGAAAGAGATAGAGCATTGTCGATGGTTACAGTTGTCCAATATGTGTCTCAGAAAACGATTCGATAAAGACATCACTTGTTCGTAACAGAATGATCTTCTATAATGTGAACAACATCATGTCGTAATGAAATCACACTACAATATTATTAGCACAATGAAGTAGACAGTTGGATACAAATCTAAATTAAGGATTTGTGTACTGATTTGTAACATAGTCAATCGGGTGATGAAGTGCGAGGTGAAGTTGCCCCAGAAACACAATCAGCTATGAAGCACATCTCCACTTCATCAGAATGAACATCTCTTTGAGAGAATCCGTCTCGTCTTGCTGAATGGCCACAATAAAGAGACTAAAAATGCAGAAAACAAAGACGGAAAGGAAAAATGTTACTTAATGTTGTCTCTCCTTTTTACAGCTATTAGAAACCGTCAACCAAAACTGTCACCAAAACTGTCAACAAAGATTTCTTCAGTTTTCAAGTTGGTCCAGCTGGCTGGTTGGCAATGAATACATATATCATGCATTTAGGTTGCACCGATAGAGCTAGACGGCTGGAAGTTTGAACAATTACTCCTCATTAAGACCCGCATACTAAGAAGCATGCAACGCGTGCATGAGAGAATCATGCTCGACCTTATACGGAGAGATCACAAGATAGCATAGCATATCAGGATGAAAACAGTAGTCCGAGACATCATAGAATCAATTTAAAAACTCAAAAAGCAAAGGGCCAGTCATGTTGCAAGAATGGCAGATGATCGATGGACATCCCGACTCACAACATGGATCCCAAGAGATCACTTGTGCAACCGAGGCCAGCAGAATACCAGATGGAGAGATGAACTAGACAAATTCAGAAAATACTGGCTTCACAACGCCTATGTTAGAGAATTGTGGCGTTTCCTGGGGAAGGTCTATATCCAACGGCAGATGATAAAAGACTGATGTTGATGATGATGATATTTTCAAAAAAAGAAAACAATTTGCTTTTTGAAGATTCTTCTCCCCAAAAACGTTTTTAGTGGGGGTTCAATTTGAAATGTAAACATAAATTGATTAAGTAATTGATCACTTAATATCCAGCAACATTTACACTTGTCTTTTTTTTTAGATTCAGACTTTTTAAAAAAGATAATTGTCTAACAGTACGCAGAAGAAGTAAGATTCAGTGATCACCCATTTGTCAAATTTTTCAGTAGATCACCCCCAACATGGCATATTGTCAATAGACTGTTTTCATCGAGTGATTCATCTATATCTTCGAGTCCTTCTCAACAGGGATAATATCGTTATGCAAAAGTTGAACTCAGAGGGCCGGGTGATAGATTGTCACATTCCAATTGGATTTTTGTTGACAAAATAACACAATACTTTGTTTCAACATTGTGTTGGTAGCGTTGAGAAATAAGGGGAAGCAACTCATATGTCTTTTTCAAAAATTGTTCTAATTGGAAATTCCCATTTTCATCAGAGTTCATTATACAAGCACAGGTAGGTGATCCTTGAGCTCTGAACATCCACTGTAAATGATTTATTATGAAATTCACTTGGCTTGGCCAAGATAAGACATTAAATAAAATCTTCTAGATGGCAGATATACACTCAAGCTCCTTGATGTGATTATGTATTAGGCTAAAGGCATTAGATGATATAGAGAACTGATTCTCGGTGAGTGTGTGTGTGTGCGTGTGTGTGTATGTGTCGGGGGCAATATTGTTCCAAGAGTGCAAAAATTGAACTGAGAGGAGGCAAATTTTAAAAACAAAAGATAAAAAGAGGCAACAGGAAAATAAGAAGAAACCCTGATCTGTATCATGGAAAATATTACATGAATTTCAGATTGAACGACCTTTCTGAGGAGTCATTACATCTCTTCCATTACTCATTCAAATCTGTGCAAAATCTCAACTTCTGAGGAAGAAATATTTTTTTTTATTATCCCCTAAATTGTTCAGACCAGTATCCTTATCTTCATTGTTTTTTTTCATCATGTTTCAACTAATAGGTTCTTTGGGTCATTCAGAAGTTTGTTACTATTTTGCCATGGTAGAAAGGAAAGCTCTCAAGGACAACAACATGCGACATCAAGCCCCAAATCATCATCATCAACAGAAGTAGCAGCAGTAGTAGTAGTTGTAACAATAGTAGTAGCAAGAGCAGAGGCAATAGTTTTGTCCAATGCTGGACGAAGGCCTTTCCCATCTCCTTCCCTGATGAGAATGATTGCACTAATCTCTGCCATGTCTTGTCACTAAAGTTTCTATCTCATCGCCCCATCTTGTGTCTGGTCTTTTTCTACTGCGTTTACTGTCTCATGGTTATCAATAGCTTAACCTTTTGCTCCATCTGTTATCACTTTGTCTTGCTATGTGCCCTGCTCATCTCCATTATTGTTGAGATTCTATTCTATTTTGGTTACGACTGGGCTATGTACTGATAGAGAGACGGATAGGTATAAATTTAGAAAAACATCAATGACGGCGGTGATTAAACCAACCTGTTATGGATAGTAGAGATTAAAAATATGATAAAAACAACAAGGATGAGGATAGGAGTTCAAATATATTGCAAAAAATATTTACATTCTCAACAGCCAGGTGAATTCTTCTGCTAGAATCATGCAGAAACAGAAATGTTTTTTTCTGTTATAACAGACATACATGTACGAATTTAACTTGGCTAAATCTGGTCGTCTTGGCTGTAGATTTAGTTGATTTTAATTACTAATGTGCTTAGATGTAGGTGTAAATGTTTGTTGAATAGTAACAATAAAGTCATAAGGCTATATCAATTAATAACCAATTGAGAAAATTTTTCAGGGTAATGCTTATATGAGTGTGATTGTGTGTTTGTGTGAGTGTGTGTGCACAGGAGTAAAAGCTTTTCAAGGAGAATAGCTCTTGGTGTATGGAAATGATTTTAAGTGTGCGATTGTGTATATTGAGAGAAATAGAAGGAAGGGAATATTGATATAAAATTTGGCCATTAAAAACTCTTAGATTCATGTGAAAAAAAAAATTGTAATTATGAAAAGAGATAACTTCTGATTAAAGATATCTCCCTTCAACCTTTACGTAATTTCAAAAACCTTCTCTTCATTTTCATTTTTTATCCTTTTCGCAGAAGAGTTCCATCATCAAGAGGAGTGGTATCAAGCTGTTCATGAAATCAAGAGTTAAAAATACAAAATTAAGAGTTAAGAATAAATGCAGAAATATGTAAGTTTAAATCCCCAATATGTACACACAATGTGTGCATTTTGAGGAGAATCGATATATATGGGCATGTAAGCATTTAGAAAAGTTTATGTGCAATTGGAAGAGGAAGGGAAAATATGTTACAATATATTAAGTTGTACATGAAGCATGCTTTAAAAGAAAAGTAAAAAGCTATATTTCAAGCAAAAAGAATTCTTCTAAAATTCAAAATATGTTTATGATTAGCGTTTTATTGTGAATAATGATGGGCGCACCTCAAAACAATAATTATATCAATTCATTCATTTAAATTTTCCAACCTTTTTATCAGAGCCAAACGATAAGTCTAAGATGATTTAGAATCTCTACAAAGTCATTTGAACTACCGCCTCTGTAGAAAAATATATATTATTTCAGCCTCCGCCTCCCACCAAACATAAAATCAATAAGAATCGATACATTGAAAATTATATTTTGATAGATTTTTTTGATAGATTTGAGCATTTATTTTACAACCAAAAATATGAATGTATAAATCTATCTAAAAGTACATGAGGTAGGAGGTATTCATCGGTATTCCTAGCCCTTTGACCCCCTCTCAGCTCTCCTTGTCTTTGAACACTCCTTTACTGCCCCTCGCCTTTCAGCACTCTGCCTTGTGTCATCCAGCCCCCTCAAGAGGACTCTAGCTCCCTCATTGGGAATTACTGCTCTACAGAATGTTGCATGATATTATTTCATAATTCATAATTCCTATCTTCCCATTTCATTTAAAAGGAATGGTGTTCAAGTTTGGAATTTTAGCAAAGCATATAAGTAAATACTCAGAGGATCAGCACCGTACTTATGTGATTAAAAAAAGAACTTTTGAATCAGACACGCGTGTGACTGGTTCACTGAACCAAAGAAAATATGTTTATAATGAGCATTGGCTAAGAGGATCGTTCAGTCTTGGTTAACTGTGGAAGTACAATTTTGGCAAATTCCGATATTATTGAATTAAAACATATGTCACATTATCACTGAGTCATGGAAGAAGAATTTCAAGCAATATTTTTTGCAGAACATTAATCAAAACATTTTCAATTATGATATTTTCCACTTCTTGTTAGAAACCGTCAGTAAAAACTGTCACCAAAACTGTCAACATAGGTTTCTTTCAGTTTTCAAGTTGGTCCGGCTGGCTGGCTGGCTGTGTATATATGTATCACACGTACAGGTTGCACTAATGGAGCTTGAA
The DNA here is from genome assembly GCA_963457665.1 of Thysanoteuthis rhombus. NCBI lineage: Eukaryota > Metazoa > Mollusca > Cephalopoda > Oegopsida > Thysanoteuthidae > Thysanoteuthis > Thysanoteuthis major. Next base: position 61,702,663 of record OY735205.1, on the reverse strand, counting down.
GGCTGAAAATATAAAAATTTACTCATTGCTTTGTCTAAAAGCAATATGTCTTTTGTTTTTTGAATATCATCCCATAAATATGTTTCCAAAAAAAGAAGGAGGTCAGTTTGCTATGTAAATTTATGCTGAATTGATCCCTTGGTTTGTGTCTGCTTGTTTTCTGAAATTTCAGATTTTTTTTAGTGATCACTGCTGAACAAAAGACAATTGTTTAATCACCCCTTTTATCAATTTTCTAATTGATCACATGCTGCCAAAAGACATTGGTTGTATGACAGTTTCTATTGAGGGACTAACTAGACCTATTCTAGATCTTAATCTTTCCATCATCCATAGTTGAACCTAGCCTCCTTGACCTCCTAACATCTTCAACCAAATGATTAATGAAATGTATACTGAAAATATATGAAAGAAAATTTTTTATATTATACAAACACTTGAGAAATTCCCCACATAATTAGTGAAATTCTCACTTTCTTCCTGTGGGCTCACACACCCTCTTAAAATTACCCACACCCTATGCACAAAAAAAAAAATTTATGCTACGCAGTAAAATTTTAAAGTTGCATACTGTATGGTAGTAAATAATAATGAGTAAAAATAAAGAAAAATCAGTCTGTTGAAAAAATCATTTATTTCATTAAACACTTTTTGTTATAAGTAACTGACCTTTGTTTTGTGAACTTCAATCAAAAAAATCAATGATTGTCTCAAAAGTAATATTAATATCTGCACACTCAATGTCCTCAGTTGATCACAGGCTTTTTGGTTCCATACAGGCCATGGAAAAATTTAAAGGAGCACTACTCACAGCCCCCTAGTTGACAACCACTGGTCTAGAGCAGGGATTACTGCATCAAATTTCATTAGTAAGTCACTTCTTATAGATACAGATGATATGATTTCCTCGAGAGGAGTGTGAGATGTGAGCATTCAAGCATTTGTAAGTTTTAAACATTAATACCAGCATTAACACCAAGAAAGAGATATATGACCTGAAACTCATCAATCAAAATAAAAGCCAGGTATGCAAATTAGTTCATTTGTTTGGTTGTCTGTTTAGTCTGATTCCTGCTATAACCTAAAACTCATAATGGATTGGTTTTCGAGGAATAAATTAACATAACTAACAAAACGATTAGAGGGTCCTGATAAAATGAGATAGGCTGTTGTTACATCGCAATGAAAATTACATTACATAAATATTTTGAAACTAATATGAGAGAAGGAGGAGTAAGTATGTAAATGATTTTGAAAAATGCTCAATTTGTCAGATTTGGCCTTATTTTTCTCTTAATTAAGTCATTTCTTCCTATAAGTATTTTCCAATGACTTTTTTCCGCACAATATTAGTTCAAGTTGAGTTGAGATATAAAAAATACAACATAAAATTTGAATTGACTCAGCAAAACTAAATTATTAAATTAGCTTTATGCTCCTTTGTAATGCCATCATTTTTTTGGGGGGGGATATGATATTGAATTTGACGCACACATCGGCACAGGAACTCAATCCTATATTTTCTTCAGTTATCTATGTTATGACCAAATCATGTTGGACACACTGGTTCCTGTATGATTACAGAAGTTGAGCAATATTGGGTCTTGTCAGCACAGAGTACTGGTGTTCTTTTGGGAATATCAGGTGCTATGAGCAGCTGGGGATAATGTAGCATTAATCCTCTTAAGGAGGAGAGAAATCTCTTCACAATGCTTGATGATATAAGCTAAAGCCACCGATCCTTATTCTCTGAATCCTCTGACTGGCCTGGCTATGAGTGACAACAAATGAATAGAATTATCTATCATTTTGAACTGCTGATTGAATATAATTCATGTTCTTGTAATGACAGAATTGGCAGCTCTGTCTGTTGTCAGTCATAATAAATTCCATTATCTTTTTTGGTATAAATCTGATAAATAAAGTTTGATAGAAATTCTAATACACAAACCACTATACACACCAGCCTATAATGCATGCATCTTTTTAAGCATCCAAATATCATGTTAGATCCAATCCACTGGTGTTATGGATGCAGGCTTGACTCCAAAAGGCTTGAATTACAGAGTCAAGATAAAATTACTGTGAGTAGCCAGCAAAGAAATGTCCTTAGAAAATATATACTGCAGCCGCATCGTCAGCATCAGCAGCAGCATCGTCAGCATCAGCAGCAGTATCCCTTTAGGGTCCCTCGTTGAACATAGACCTTGCACCTGGTCCGCTCGACCTCTCTATCATGGGCATTGCGGAGCCAGTACTTTCTGAATTTATCTAGCTTGTCACCCAATCTTACTTTAAGTCAGCCACAATCTTGCATCAGATCTTTGGGTATCCACATTGTGAGTTGTGATGTCTGGCGGGTGTCTATCATGATCAGCCCATTGTCATTTGAGTTCTCTATTTGTTTCTGTGCTATATTAAACCCCTGCTTTTCTGTAATATACTGTGTTATCTTATGATCTCTCTATGTGAGGTTGAGCACGGTTCTTAGTAAAGGGTCAATCTTTTGGTCAGGTTCCTTGTTCCAGCTCCATAGGTGATTACCGGGAGGATTTGTTGGTTGTATACCCTTTTTTTATGACTAGGACGGTAGCTATAACTATTTATCTCTGGAGATTATTTTAACTAAAAAAATATATCAATGCCAGTGAGTCTTAGGGCGAGTTGCTTAAAAAATTATAGAAAATCATAGAAATAAATAATTCTTAGATAGTAAGATATTGTCTCATATGCATTTATATTTGCTCAACTTGCATTCAACTGGTTCTTGTACAATTCCATAATAAAATTACTCTACTATAGCCAATTATTTTCAATCAAAGAATCATAATCTAAGAGACTTGTAGTTCAACCACCACCATCATCATCATCATCATCAATCTTCTTCTTCTTCTTCTTCTTCTTCTTCTTCTTCTTCTTCTTCTTCTTCTTCTTCTTCTTCTTCTTCTTCTTCTTCTTCTTCTTATTCTTCTTCTTCTTCTTCTTCTTCTTCTTCTTCTTCTTCATCATAATTGTAAATAGACCTTCCCTAATATTCACCAGACATCTCTATCTTGGCATCGTTGAGTCAATACCTACTGAATCCGTCATGTAATCTTTTTTCTTCCTCATCTCTGATTTTCACATTTGATCTCTCGCAATCCATGTTGTTAGCCAGGATGTCCAGTAGTTATCTGACATTCTTGCTGTATGACCAGCCCATTGTAATTTTAGTTTTCTAATGGTTTTCATGTTATCCTTTACCCCTTGTTTGCTGGTAAACATAACGTGCTTCCTTGTGATATCTCCACATGATGTTAAGGATGATCCTCTCCTGTGCACATTGAACGCAGTGAAGACAAGGACCCGATGATCAGAATGTAACCACTTTGTGGTATATCCAAACATAGTAGGACATAATCGTTCATTCTAATTGGAAAAACGATTTCATTGATCTTGACGATAAGAATGTCTTTGTCATTTTATAGATAAAAAATTATGTTCAATTCTCTGGATTCCGCAATTCAAAGACAAATAGAATAATTTCTGCCAAAAGAATAGTTAGCGGAGAGAACAACCCTGTAGGTTTCTGCTATCGGCATATTTAGATATTTGAACATTAGCCAACTGACAAAAGCAATGTAAATATTTATGAGCGCAATTATTCAAATATGTAAGACATGTTAACAGAGAAGAGGAAAAAAAGTTTTTACGAATGTTGTTTCAGAGAAAAAGCCTCTAAGAAATCTTTTCTGTAAATTCCTAATTCAAGTCCGTGTTTGCCATATTTTTTGGACTATTACCCCCTTCTGGGGCATATATTGAAAATTAGATTTTGATTCCAAAAATTTCCAATTTTACATATTTGAATAAGTTAATAAGATTCTCTTGGAAAAAGAGAAAATATTTGAATTTCAGACTACTCTACTGTAAAATCAGATCCGTACAGTCGAGTATTACAAAGTCTGACTTCATATACTAAGTAACATCAAAAACTTAACTTATTTTTAAACATCAAGTAATTATCAATTCCTGTTCTGTTCAGCTCATTTTTCTTCTCATTTGCCCATTCAATTGGTGGCAAATTTCTGTGTTTCTCAATGGGTGTGCATCTGTATACAGGCCCCCCAGTATTTTTTTGATAATCACCAAATTCAAACCAGTATTTTTATATTATAGTTTATAATATATTAACATGGTATAGAATTAAACAATACTATTTAAATCAATACATAGCCATTTTTGAAAGTTTTGGCCATTGTACACTATATTTTAATTGTTTGAAAAGCTATGAAAATCTTTTGTAAAAGTAAATATTTCAGTTTTATTGCAGTTTTTTTTCACAATTTAGGGGCAAATTAAAGGGTGACATCAATCGAAATTTCAACTGATTTAATTTTAGAAATGTCATTTTTTTACAGGTAAAAATGTTTTAGAATCAGATGAGAATTCAGCACCAGCCTTTTAGCATCCATTGTTGGAATTAGACCTTCCCAAAGATTTGCTAGACATCTTTATTGCGAACGTCATCGAGCAAGTACTCTTTAAATTTATCTAGTTCATCATACCATGGTGAGTTGTGATGCCCAGCAGCTGTCTGCCATTGTCGCAACATGCCCAGCCCATCGCCACGTCTTCTTACAGTTTTCATGATATCTTGGACTTTTCTCTGATATGCTGTGCTGTCTTATGATCTCTTCATGTGAGGTTAAGGATGAGTTTCTCAAGTGTATATTGTATAGTTCTCAGTTTGAGGGACAATCTTTTGGTTATGTTCTATATTTCAGCTCCATAGGTGACTATCTGTAGGATTCAGTGGTTGTATTCCCTTCTTTTTAGGACTTCTGAGCTATTTCTTCTTGGAAATCGAGTTGGCTCTACCCAGAGCTAGCCAAATCAGTTTGATCCTTTGCATTATTTCTTATTCTTTTGATGACAACATGGAGACACACTGTCAAGATAAATGAAGAGGTCTTTCTCTTGCCCTGCGTTTTTTATATCAATCTTTATGTCACAGATTAGATGAGTATTTTGCTAATATCTAGGTACTTTTCATTCTGGGCTATTCAATTTACTTCGAGGTGTTTATAACTGACTCTGTAGTACCTGAAAGCAGACCTAGTCTATGCTACACCAAAAACTTGAAGAATATCAGAAACTTGGGATACCCTTGGTTGTGAGGTCGCTGAGTTTATGTTGCTCAACTGCATTTGTGTTCTTTGACCATGACCCCATTTACTACCCTTTGTCTTTTAATGCCCTTCTACCGTCCTTTAGCCTTCCAGTACCCTCCCCTATTCGGGTGGTAGCTCCTGATTTAGGAATCTGATCTAAGTGGTACTTTGTAAATGATTTTTGCTGGTTTGTTATGAAGAAATATTTCTCGGTGAATCAAATTTCAAAAGAGGGATGGCTCAAGTGATGCACAAAGATAGAACTCAAATATCCAATAACCATTGTAAGGGACAATAAGCAGAAGGGTTAAAGTGGACTAAGAGGTCAAGTAGCCAAACGAGGCCCTGTGTGAATATGAAGTTTCTTTAGATGTTGATGTATTAGTAAGCATTGTTTTGACAGTTGAGCCACAACCCAAGATATTAGGATTCAGTGACCAGTTTGATCTTTAGCTTCTGTTATCACAATCAGGCGGTTTCTATTCTTCCAATTCTTTATATGTTTTGCTTGGTGAGCTATAAATAGTTGGTAATGGAACAATTTAGATATTCCATTTATTATGACCAATGTCTTTTTCAATCCTCTGGACTCTAATAAAAGATATAGAGAGTTGTGAAACATTATGTAAGTGAGAATAGTTATCTTGAAGCATAATATTCAAGTCTAATTAATTGAAAAAAGAATTTTACTAAGAGGCAGACCCTCAAACTGAGAAGTATGCAATGTCCACATGAGTGAATCATGTTCAGCATCACATGGAGAGATCACGACTGTACAATATTTAAAGGAAAAAACAGGAGCCCAAGAAATCCTAGAATCCATTGAGAAAGTCAAATGGCAATGGGCTGGTGATGTTGCAAGAGTGGCTGGACATTACAACTCACAGCACGGATCCCCAGAGATCACATGCAGAACCAAGGCTTCAGAAATGAAGTGGTATGATGACTGGATAGGTTCAGAAAATATTGGCTCCTCAGTGTCCATGATTGAGTGTCATGCATTCAGTTCATACCAAGGCATAGTCCTGTTGAGAAATGATGTCAGAGAGGAAAAATATAGAAATATCTAGATTATCTAGAATCTAGATATTTCTAGATCTTTTTACTCTTTTTTAGATGCATTCCAGTAGAAAATTCCTGTGATGTCATGAAAAGAATATATTCTGAGCTTATTTAACCTTTGATGGAATTTTTTCACATGACTTCAAATTATGACGCAACAATTGTTCAGTTATTGACTGTGATGACAAGTAATGTTTATGTTTATTTCCTGAAAAAGTTGATCTTTTTCTAATGTAAAATCATCCTGTGTAGATGTAGATGGTTGCTCTTGTTAAAACTTTTCATAATTCATATCTGATACTAATCCTATAATCTGATTTTTCACAAGAAATTAGTTCCAGTGCTACGTTTGCTTACCAACTGGAGAATTTTTTTACTAAATAAAAGCCATCTAATTATCACATTATAAACAGTATTATTGAACATTACTGTGAAATACAGGTTGATCATATAGTTCACGTGTAAAAAATTATAAAAAATGCTTTTGATAAATTTCTTATAGAACAGTAAAGGGAACAATTTTTCTCTCATATGATAATATAAAAACACTTAGCTATGGCAACCTGCCAAGCCAATCATTACAGTAAAATATAAGTTGATGGAAAAGTTCCCAGCACTTTCTTTAAATAATATTGGAGAAACCTTAGAAGTGTCTTTGGCATTACACCTTATTGCTTCTACAGTCAATTTACTGTTTTATATCAATTATCAGCCCTAGTCAACTTTCCAAGAAGTAAATTTTCACGATGAAAAATTGGATTTATTACAGAATATTAGAGATGAAAAAATTGTCAAGATATAAGACATCTTCCAACATAACAAACGAAAGTTTTTCTTCCTGATTAGGGGAGTTCAAAGGGAATTATTTATCATGAATTGCTGCCGACTAGACACACTGTTACTTTGTAATACTATAGTGAGGAAATGGCACATTTGAATGATGCATTAGAATAGAAGAGACTTTTTCTTGATTAGGTACTTGACTTGTGATTTTGCTGCAAGACAATGTCCATCACACCTTGTAATTACAACACAATATAGAATCATGGAGTTCAGATAAGTTCCTTCAAAGGCATCGTGTTCTCAGAACCTGTCATGTGGTCAGAAGGTACAACAAATCTATGAAAACTTTTTTAATTTGCTGAATCAAATCATAATTCATTTTCTAATGGAATATATAATTTGCCTGAAATGTAGCTCAAGGTCATTGAGGTCCAGTGAAAATAATTTGATGACCTGTAATGATGCTGTATGAAGTAAAAGAAGAAAGGAACAATTTAGCCTACACATGAACTTCAGTAAAACAAAAATCATGTGCAACAATCACATCAAGAACAAGGACATAACTGTTAAAATTGAAGATGCAAAACTGGGGAAAGTAGACCACGACATCTACCCAGGACAACAAATCTCTATGAAAAACACAAAGGAGGAAGAGATCAGGCAAAGAATCACCCTATGATGACAAGCCTTTGGCAGAGAAAGCTCAACCTTCAAAAAATCGACCCCAATAATCCTAAAAAGCATACAACCAATGCACCCTCCCAATAGTCACATATGAAGCTGAAACATGGAACCTAACCAAGAGAAATACCTACAATCTGAGAAGTATGCAATGTGTGCATGAGAGAATCATGTTCAACCACTCATGGAGAGATCACAAGGCAATACAGTATACAAGGAAGAAAACAGGAGTCTAAGACATCATAGAATCTGTTAGAAAACTTAAATGGCAATGGGCAGGTCATGTTGCAAGAATGACAGACAACCAATGGACAGCACAACTCGCAACGCAGATACCCGGAGATCACATGCAATGTCCATGATAGAGAAGATGGATCCTAGGGAAGGTCTATGTCCAACAACAGATGTTAAAAGACTGATGATGATGATGAATGATACAATGAATTTATATGAATGAAAACTTTCTCAAGAGAAGAATAATATTTATCATAATGAATTGGTTTTCATCCATGATACTTGCTCTACACCCTAGAGTTTTAAAATACAGTGTATGCAATAGCCACAGGCTTAGAAAGCATGCACTGAATGTATCCAACCCTTTGAATTATCACTTCAAATTAAATACAGCTTCAAGTTCTAAATATTTAAAATCTCTTTTCTTGTTGTTATCCTCCTTGGAAGAAATCATAGAATTTCAATCAGCGATGCAATCATAATGTATCTTTTTAAAGTGAGGATTGATTAACTTTGCCATAAAGAAAGCAAATTGGATGGAGGAAGCAATAAAGTTGGTCTTCATATGAACTTAAGTAAATCCAATGTCATCACCAGTCTTTTATTGTCCATCGTTGGACACAGACGTTCCCCAGGATTTGCCAAACCTCTATCATGGGTGTCATGGAGCCAATACTTTCTGAACTTATGCAGTTCCTCTCTCCATCTTGTATCCGGCCAGCCTCGGTTCTACATGTGATCTCTTGGGATCCATGTCGTGATTTGTGAATTGTTTTTTTAATGGGTTCTATGATGTCTCGGACTCCTGCTTTTTATCTGATATATTGTGCTGTCTTGTGATCTCTCCATGCAAAGTTGAGCATGATTCACTCTTGTGCACATTGCATGGTTATCAGTTTGAGGGTCAGTCACTTGGTTAGGTTCGATGCTACAGCAATCAGAGTTGAAAGCATAGAGCTAAAGAGAGTTGATCACTACATCTACCTGGGACAGTGAATCTCTATAGAATCCTCAAAAAAAGAAATCAAACAAAGGATCAAACTAGGCTAGCAATTTGGGGGCTGATCAAGTTTCAATAAGAACAAGAAGATTCCATTAGTTTTGAAGAGTAGGGTTTACAACAAATGCATCATCAAGATAGTTGCCTACGGAGCTTAAACACGGAATTTAACCAAGAGATTGGCTCTCAAACTAAGGACCATGCAATGCGCTCAAGAGAGAATCATACTTAACACTAGGGGAATCTTAAGGATATTTGAGGCCCCCCAGCAAATCATATATTTGATTCTGTCCAGAGGCCATAATGCCAACCCTGATTCAATACATGGATTCAATAGAGAGTCAAAAACTGATTTAAACATGAATGTAAACATTGGTTTAAAGAAAGTTCTCTCTGTTTGCTATTTGATAATATGAATATTAATTTTAATTTGCCAAATAGAATTTTGAGGCCCCCCCCAAATCATGAAACCCCGGGCAACTGCCCAGTTCGCCAATGTGATGGGCCTGCTTAAAATCGCATGGAGATATCACATGACTGAACATTATATCAGAGATGAAACAGTGAGTCAGAAATATCATGAAAAACATTAGAAAACTCAAATGGCGATTGGCAGGCTATATTGCAAAATTGTCAATCGACCGGTGGACATTACAATTCAAAATGTAGATTCCCCCATCATCATATGCAAAATTGTGGCTGGCAAAGAATGATATGGCATGACAATTGACACAAATCCAGACAATATTGGCACAATGATGCCCTGGAGTAAGAGATTTGACAGTTCTTAAGGAAGCTATATGTACAGTAACAGGTATCAAAAGGCTACTGCTGCTGCTGATGATGATGATGATAATGATCTGATTGACCATAATAGACAAATATCAAATAGGATATTTTGTGAGTAAATATCAATTAACTGTAACTGAATATCAAAGATGAAAGATACAACCATAATTTATGTATGTAATAAAACATTCCAATCTTTAACAATATGATAATAACTGATTATAGGCTGGTTATGTCGCAAGAATGGCAGACAACTGATGGACATCATGAATCACAATGTGGACCCTCAGAGATTACATGCAGAACTGAGGCCAGCAGAATATAAGATGGCAAGATGAACTAAAACAAGTTCAGAAAGTATTGGCTCTGCGATGCCGATGATAGAGAGGTCTGGTAACCCCTGGGAAATGTCTATGTCCAATGATAGATAATAAAAGATTGATGATGATGATTGTGCAAATACAATAATTTCCATACTATTTCAAGCATCAGTTTTATCAAATATGTTAATACGTGTCCTATGGAATTAATTGAGTGCTTGCTGAAGAGTTATATTTTGGATGCTGGTATCATAGACCGTTTGTTAATTTAGGGATTTCAATCCTCACTGGTTGCCCCACTATTTTGACCTTATGTCTGACCTGTCTTAGTTTAAGAATTAATTGACTGAAAATACAGATCCCTCGCTAGACAACATGGGGGCCTGTAGAATATGTTATAAAGGCCTTAAATCTAAAAAATAAAGAACATGGATATTAGAATGCATCCTTTTTTCTCATCGAACAGTGAAGTAATCAATTTTTTTTCATTTATTTTGTAGCCAGATGATGCGAGAAATATCTATGACATTTCAGTGATAGTATTACTCCACTTTCGTTATGATTTATGTGCAGTGGCTACAACAGCTTTAAATGCCACCATATTAATGCATTGTATATGTATTACATAGATACTATACTCTTATTATTTTCTGATTCGGTAATGGTAATAACTGGCTGCAATCACTTACCTCTAACACCCTGTCACTCATGAAAGTTGAAGGCAGTATAGTCGTATTATTATAGAACAAACGCAGAATCACCGAATAACTTGCAAGCATTTAGCGCGGGGCTCTTGAAAATATGAGGCCCGTAACATATGCTACTTATGCTGCATATCTAATCCAAGCACTAAAAATAGGAATAATCCCACCTCGGTTATTTGTGACAGAGCAGCATTCTGCATCTATCTGAAAACATGTGAATACTGTAGATAACCAAAAAATCTGTAATGATACAAACAATCTCTAAGCTGATAAAATTGAAACCACTATCATTCAATGAGATATGACAGTCTACCGAGGGAAAGATCAAAGCTTGAAGACTCAAAGTAATTATCAAGACAGAAAGGAAACCACATTACCTCTGCGTTAAGTTGATTCTGCCATTGTATCAATGAAGAAAGCTGCAAATCTTTTTAGGCGTGCAGATCTGGTATCTGAACAGAACGGAAAAGTATGGGATGACAGCATGAACAATACCAACTACAGAAAGAGTGAAGGGAGAAAACTTTTTGAAAACATGAGGACAATACAAGGGAAAGCTTCATGAAGAAGATCAACTGAGAGTAAAGCTGTCAAAGGAGACATTCAATGAACTAGAAGCAATTGGACAATTGTTTGGTCCTGGTGAATACATGGATTAGAAGAACAGCATTCTCAAAAGAGTGACATAAACAAAAATAATTATATAATCATAATAATATTCCAGAAAAGAGAGAAAAATAATGATAACAATATCCATATAACTATAATAATGTTCAAGAAAAGAAAGAAACAGAAATGATAACGACAATAATTTTATAATCGTAATAATATTCAAGATGAGAAAGCAGGAGACATGATAAAAACAATGATTATACAATCATGATAATGTTCATAATAATAACGGCTTATTTTATCAGTAGCAGGAGCTATCTGCTCCTCGCCTTTTCTACCCTCTGATCAAACTCCTTGATTTTCTCTCTCTTCCCTATCCGTATACTCTTATCAAACTACCTAAGTTTTTCCTCCTCTCTCCCTTCTCACTTTTTTATCAAACTACCTAACTTTCCTTTTCCTCTCCTTTCCTACCTTCTTACTAACCATCTTTCTCTTCTCCTCTCTACCTTCTCACCTAACACTCATAGTATCAGATGCATCCATCAGCTAAGCCTGTTGTTGAACACATGATAACTGTCAGTGAATTGACAGGTCATTGACCTGCAAAAAAAATACTCTAATGAAGAAAGGAAGGAAATCAATAATAAGAATGATAAGATTTTAGAGGAAAAATAGAAACAAGAACCATAAGTTCAATAATGGGTCCACCATCCATGGTAGTAGTAGCAAAAGGAGGGGGAAAAAAGCAAGTAGATTTTTTTGAGCCAATTGATTCTCATACTTTTAAAATAGAAAGAGTATTATTTTCGATAAGATTTGTAAATGGCCATCTTAGACATTTTTGGAATATAAAAATGCCAAACACGCTCATTCTATAATGACATCATTGCAGTTGGTTTCTTAATGATGTCACACCTTTAATGACATCATGCCTCCTCCTTCCTTCCTATTTCTGTTGTTTAATCTAACTGGGACCGACTAACTGAAAACCTTCTTATTGAGTCGTGTGAACACATCTGAAAATACTGCTGCTAATAATAGTATTTAAGATAATAAGGATGACAAAAAATGTCTGCTGTCAAATAAGAAATGATATATCTAATATATATTGTATATGAATGCTTTAAACCTGGGGTCTGCAAACATTTGGGGGACAGGCCAGACTGGAATTGTTTTTATGTCTTGCAGATGATCATAAATGGCAATAACCACAGCTTGCTTAGAGTTGAAATATTTTTTAGCTATAAAACATTGATTTTTCTTTATTTTTCTATGCTGAATATCATTGTTAGCTAAGCGAGTATAAATAAAGAAAGCAGAGAATTCTGTGTATAATGTCACGTATTTAATGAGGTTCACAGGGCAGATGAAGCTATGCTGGACTTGGTCCACAAGCCGTAGTTTAGTCGACCCCGGCTTTAAACTCAACCTGTCAGAAAACAAACAATTGAGAAAAACAGTAGTTTGGAAACTGTGAAAATAACTTGATTAAATCTATAATAGAAAGAGTACGGATCAGAAGTTTCAATGTTGAATGAAAAGAGCAAGCATCCTTCTGTCATAGCGCAAACTGTCGGCACAATGAAGCAAAATCAATCATAATTGAAATCAACAAAAGTGTCGACTATTGAAGAGTGGTCAATAAAGCAGGAAGAGTTAACCAAAATGAGAATTCATAGAAAAAAAGGCCTGCATCTACAGAACTGTAGAATAGAATAGAAACGACTTATGAGAACAGAAGCTCATGAATCTGTTCTGATATTCCTTGAGAAAAGACTAAAACAATTACACTTCCTTCGTAAATAAGATTATTGAAGCTTCAGCTGCACTAAAGATACTCGTGATTTTCAGAAATATAAACCATCTGTGAAACCACCTACTTAACACTGGTATGGTGATGATCGTATAGATAAGAATTTGACTTTTTATAGGATGCTCATATTTTTCACGGAAAGAATCCAAAGTGCTAGATATGACAATAGGAAGCAAAATACTGGAAGGTCAAGCTATACAATCAATATATGATAGAATGTATTAAATTGTGTTTTCCATTCAAATGCCCTCACAAAGTGGATGGTGTATATATGTAAGATCCTTGACCAACTATTGTGTGTCTGCAATTGGTTTTCCATCTCCATGGTTGGAGTCAATATATCACTGCAACAATTTAGTACATTAGATGAAATCACCATCCTCATAGCCTCATAGCCTCTCACTCACCTACTGACTGGTACCAATAGATGCAACAATTATAGTTATTTATGTCTTTTGAAAAAAATAAACTCATGTGAACATGAGTTATGGGTAAATGTACAAGTTTCTTCAAAAAACAGAAGAAACAAAATCTTTCTAACATTAACTAGTGTCACACTATTCATCAGGATAAAATTTCAGTTTAGCTCTTCTCCAAGTACAATCAAAAGACACAACAATTAACCTTTTTCTAGTGACTAAACAAAAGACATCTGTCTTCTGTTTATAACTACATCAATACTTGAACAATGATTGTTTGGTCATTTCCACCGCGTGCAAGATGGATGAATACCTTAGGAACCTTGAACAGTGTACTATCAAGAAAGCCTACTCTTCATTACATGTTAGAAAATGAGACCTCGAGGAAAGCAACATCAACACGGCAAGCTGGGAAGATAGCAGCAGATAATGACTTACCATCAGGGCAGGTATCAAGTCAAGCTAAAAGAGGAGAGGGGACAAGTGGAAAGATTAAGGAAAGCGCAGAAGGTAGAACAGCAATGACATTACCGACAAAGCTTGGCACAGACTAAACAGAGGTTATTGCTTGTGAATCAGGCTCCACAGTCCCAGTAGGCATTGCTGCTAAATTGTCTGCTAAATATTGGTGTATGCTCCATCGTCTTCCGAGACGGGAAGAGCCAACAAAAATGACAGCAATACAAATGAGAGGAGGCAGCTTATCCAACAGATCATGGAGCACACAATATCTCATTGGTGTAGCTGATGATGGCCTTATTTCACTTTTCCCTGTTGCGCTTCAACCATGTTAACATTAATTATAGACTTTCTTCATTCCATTTAACAAACATAGAAAAATCATTTTGCATACCCTTCTTAAGGATTAATTGGATTTTCTAGTTTTTGGAGGTTGAGCTTGCTCTGCCAGAGGCTTGCCATCCTAGAATGATTCTTTGCTTGATTTCTTCTTTTGAGGGGCTCATGGAGATTCATTGTCCTAGGTCGACGAGTAGTCTACTTTCTCTAAATCTATGTCTTCAATTTTGAACTTTGTCTTCTTATTTTCGACATGGTTGTTGCACATGATCGTCTTGCTGAAGTTCATGATACGACAGTCTTTCTTGCTCTCTTCATTTACTTCAACTAGCATTAGTTTGAGGTCGTGTAGGTTCTCTGCAAAAAGGACAATGTTGTCTACAAATTTGACACTTGCCATCTATTTTGATGCCTTTATTCTCTCAGTCTAGTCTTCTGAAAATCATCTCAAGAAAGGCTGTGAAAAGTTTGGGTGTCAACCTTCAAAAACAAGAAGACCTCACTAATCCTAAAAAGTGTATACAGCCAATGCATCCTCCAAATAGTCACTTATGGAGATGAAACATGGAAGCTAACTAAGAGACAGACCCGTACATTGAAAACCATGCAATGTGCATATGAAAGAATTATGCTCAACCTCACATGGAGAGATCACAAGATAGCATAATACATCCAGGAGAAAACAGGAGTCAGGGACACTGTAGAATCCACTAAAAAAACTCAAATGGCAATGGGCTAGCCATGCTGCAAGAATGGCAGATCTGATGAACATTACAACTCATGACATTGATCCCCAGAGATCACATGCGCAACTGAGGCTGACAGAATACTAAATGGAAAGACAAAGTAGACAAATTCAGAAAGTACTGGCTCTATGATGCCCATGATAGAGAGGTGTGGCGAATCCTGGGAAAGCTCTAAGTCCAACAACGGATTTTAAGAGACTGATGATGATGGAAAATATTTTAATCTTGTTTCTTGTTCTGGAGTCCATTAAAAACATATATTAGAAACCATCAGAAACTGTCACCAAAGTAGTCAAAATAGATTTCTCCAGTTTTTTAGTTGGTCTGGCTGATTGTTTGTGTATCACACACCCAGACTGCAACAGTGGAGCTAGATAGCTGAAAATTTCAGCATTTACTCCTTATCTTGTCTGCAAAAAAATACTTTTCCATTTTTTGAAAATGCATTCCCCTAAAAAGATTTCAAGTGGGGGAGGGGTTAATTTGCAATGAAAGTTCATGCTAAATTGATCCTTTAATGCTGTTGGACAGCTTGTTTTTCGAGCATTTAGACTTTTTAGTGATCACTGCCCAACAGGAGACAAGAGAAGTAATTTATTGAGTGATCATTATTTTTTCCTGTAAGTCAATTAATCATCATCAGTATCAGCATTTTAGAATCTTTAGCTGGATATAAACCTCCCCCAAGTTTTGCAAGACCTCTTTGGCACTGAGGTCACAGAGCTAATACTTACTAAACTTGTTCTTCTTGCCATCTCATTTTCTGCCAGTCACAGTTTTACTTGTGATCTCTGGGGATCTACATCATGAGTGGTGATGTCTTACTCCTAACTGAGATTCTTTCAACAAGATCAACTTTTGTTTTGTTTTTGAAAATCCCCCACCACTAAATTGGTTTTTTAGTCGGGAGTCCAATCACAGTGTTAGTCCATGCTCATTGATGATAGTGATTCCCCAAAAGTGTGCAACTGCCCCCTTGGAAATACCACTGCCTCCTTAGGGGCACCAGAAGAATCAAAGAGGGACACTGTAAATCAATGTGGTTGGGAATATTGGAAGGTAAGGAGGGTTGAGGGGAGCAAGGGGCACAGAATATAAATCAATACCTATGCATTAAGTCGGAGAAAAAATTAATTTGAAATTCGTAAAAACAAGGATATTTTAATCATTTATCCTTGAAAAATTGAAGGCTGTTTTTTTTTGGTACATAGTAAGTTTCTTGATCCTTGGTCTTTGGTCCTGTGACTCAGTATAGGGTTTTCTCTCCTCTGTATTCGGTTATTGGGGCACCCAACATATGTGTCTTGGGCGAGATAGCCTGACAGAGTCCATCCCTCCCCAAACTTCCTCAATCCTACTCTTTTCTCTGAGTGCTTAGCAGGGAGACATTGGGTACCATTTCTATAGTCTTTATTATGACCTGACCATGGATTGAACCCATGACCTTCCAAACCAAAGGGGAGCACTCTGCCACTGGGTCACGGTGATCAGTTACATCAAGTTCAGACTATGACTAATATCCTGGAATAACTACATGTGTTTATTTCAGAATAGATTTAGTAAGGGTTATCTAAATTAAGATTCTCTCATCAGAAAAATCTATAAGATGTTATCAGTCTTGGTGGCTCCCTGAACTTGTTTAGGGAAAAAAAATCAATGTCAATGAAATGGAAATGTGTGAATTAAGA
This sequence comes from Thysanoteuthis rhombus, assembly GCA_963457665.1. NCBI lineage: Eukaryota > Metazoa > Mollusca > Cephalopoda > Oegopsida > Thysanoteuthidae > Thysanoteuthis > Thysanoteuthis major. Next base: position 61,685,858 of record OY735205.1, on the reverse strand, counting down.
AATAACGCCATCATTTACTTAACAGAATCGAATTCAGTTTTTGAAGATATCCACAAAAATTCATAGAGGCGCATTCATGATTAAAACTTATTCACTGAATCTTTATTCTTTCATTGATCCATTAAACATAAAATAAAAGACAGAATTTAAACAGATGAAAAAATATTTTAACCAAATCTTTTTGATTTGAAAAGAAAGCAGACATTGAGGCCCATTAGCAAGATTTTTTCAAAGATCTCCTTCCAGTAGCAATGATAGGATTTATCTATTTAGAGAAATTTTTGAAACAGCAAAGGTTATTCATTAAGTGATTTCAAAATCAACTATTTAATTTTCTTAATCCATTTTACTATTTGAAATGCAGAAATATATCCAGTATATAAGATAAGTAATTTCATCAGTCCTAATATATTCTTATTGAATTGCAATAACATGGCAATAAAGCTAAATTTGTCAAAATATTTATATATATATATATATATATATATATATATATATATATATATATATATATACATACATATATATATATACATATATATATATATATATATACATATATATATACATATATATATATATACATATATATATATATATATATATATACATATATATATATACATACATATATATATATATATATATATATATATATACATACATATATATATATATATATATATATATATATATATATATATATATATGGTAGTAGGGCAAATGGTATACTAAAGTGCAGTAATATTTATCGAGTAACCACCTGATTTCATAGAATTGAAAGCCTACTAATGCATTATGAAGCTTCCAATAAGAACATCTGCTTAATGTTTACTCTCAAACAAAACACTAAAAAAGGTTATATTTTATATCATAGATAAGCAGTAAAGAGAAAAATGTAAGAAACCGTCAACCAATACTGTCACCAAAACTGTAGTCTCTCTGCCTGACGACGTTTGTAATCATGTATCGTGCGTACAGGCCGTACTGATGAAGATAGATTGCTGAAAATTCAAATATTTGACCCTCCCCCAGCCGCATCCATGAGGTTTCTAGCAGGGGTTTCAAACTGCGTTGCAAATTTATGCAAAAATTGGCTCCTTAGTTCGGGTCAGATCCTTGTTCTTTGGAAATTAAGACTTCTTTAATGATCATCACTGCCCAACAAAAGATGAGAGAAGGAACTTATCCATTTAAGACCACTTTTTCTATTTTTGTTTTAATTGGTCACCCCCAACACGACCTGCTCCAAAAAGTCATTGGTGATGTGGCAGTTATTGAGAGACTAACCAGACCTGCTGAGTCATTAAGTTCATATTTTGTTGGAAGACACTTACCTATGATAATTGACTAAATGAACCTCCTTTTATGGATGAATTACGAATGTGCTTTTTTAATTGCATTTCTCCAAAGGTTACATGAGATTTCTTTTGAGGAGGATACTTTATTAGATTATCTTTACTGTTTGGTTTTGCAACTTTTTCCAATAGGTTCTAGATCAACCACTTGGCCTTTAACAACTTGTAACCACTGGAAATGAGCATTTGCTAATTAAATCACGGCAACTATTCATTCTCTTCCCTTAATAATAGATATATCACTGATTCACCAGATGAAAAAATAGAGACAAGTGTCCCCTGTAAGCTGTGTGGCTGCACCCAAGCAGAAATTATTCCGTACAGTGGAATTTTAATGCCATGTATGATTTAGAATTGGATAATGATGAATGAAGAATGGATAAAAATTGATACACAGAATGGATCTTTGCTTTTATTATTGGATCTTTTGTCTAAAGTAACTGACCTTTATATTTTATACTTTAGACAGAAGATCATTGGCTGTTTCAAAAGAAAAAGAATTTTCTGTACAAAACTCTCCTTTACTTGCCAGCAGGTTTATTGGTCCCATGCAGGCAAGAAAAATATTTGAGGGAACATTTGACTGTCGATCAAAATTATACGGATTTTACTTTTACTCAACGATGGAGGCACAGTTTTGATATTCATTTAACAAAAAGTTATCACACCCTTTTTTTGCGCAGATGAAATAGAAATAAACTATCACTGGTGTTTTCCATTGGGAAATATCTGAAATTGAGTAAAAAAAATCATCTAGAAACGTTTAGATTCTTGAGAATCTACATGTTCTTAATACATCCATTAGATGAGGCCCCAAAAAGCCCCAAAAGTTTTTGTTTTTTTTCAAAATTCAAAAAAAGTATTTCTCAAATAGCTCTAGAGCAGTACTGATGTCAATTTTCTATAGACAAATCAACATGGCTGTGAGCGTTGGAACAAACATACTAACAAAACAAAGCCCCCCTCCCAAATAAAAAAAATAGACTTTCAGAAGGGGTTTAGTGGAATACTAATGCCAAATTTCCAATTCAGTAAACAAACTGATAAGGCCAAGAGTGCTGGAACAAACAAACAAAACAAAATCCCCAAAAGTTCCAAAAGTTTTCTTTTCAAAATTCAAAAAATATTTTAGACGGGGTCTCCGTAGAGTACCGATGCCAGTTTCAAGTCTATAGATAAAACAATATGGCCAAGAGTGCTGGAACAAAAACACAAATGAACAAACAAACAGACAAACTCACACAAATATAAAAAAAGGATATAACCCTTTTCCATATTTGATGACAATGGTTCTTTAAGATCATGTAAAATCAGTTACTGATTTCATGGGATCTGCTATCATACTTCATGAAAAATAAATTTTGCATAGTACAATAGATCTCAAGAAGGGGTTCTCAGACTATTTCAGTGTCATTCTACCCAAAATTTTTGTCCCAAAATTTCCTTCATTCATAAAAATACATAAAGAAAACTAGGAGTGACAAAAATAAGCACAGAAAATTTATTAGAATTTCTCTAATTCACATAAAGTTAGTAGACAACTTTGAATTAGATTCTTAGAAACAATGTTTTCATACTGTGTATGTTTATCTAAAAAAAATTACTCTATTACTTTATGATAAAAGCATCAGATTTGGCTACAATTACCTTCTTTCTTTTCATCTTAGTTTTCTGATATTTCACTCCTACTTTGACTCAAGGCTTCATCAAATTAAGCCTCATGTTAAAGTAGGAATGAAATATCAGGAAAAAGGGTGAGAAAAGGAAAGGTAATCGTAGCCAAATCTGATGTTTCTATAAAACATATCAATCAAAGATTTTCTAAGTATAGAAAAAGTATGACTATCTGAGTAAATCAAGCCATTCACCATTGTTTCACAACTCTAGCTCTATGCAGCCTCACAGAAATCACTCACCAGTTCAAGATGCATTGATCTTGAAGTTCCTTCTTTTCATAAAACCTGTTGCTATACATTTATCCAAGATGGAAGCTGAACAAAAAAACCTTCCCTGTTCTGATCAACTGAGAAACATAAAAGATATTGTATTCTCAAATTACAATCATCAGCAAAGATCCGAATTCTCATAGGTCAAATGATAACGATGTCCAACTTTTCAAAACCTGCTTTTTTGTTCCTGGATGATAAGTGTTATTTTCTGATCAATTATGTCTAAAAAGTATAGAAAATGCCGATTATTCCCTTCAAACTCTGCTCTTCAAACCAGGATAAAGACAATTAGAAATCTACTTATCTTCGATCAGAAAAAAATGATAGATTTAAACATTTCTAATCCCATGAAGTAAGAAAAACAATTACACATGAATATCACTGTCTTGGCAACAAAGCAAAGTTTGAAGAGAATAAGAGCTATTTTGTACACCTTTTACATATAAACAATGAGATAATAGCTCTTATGATCCAGGAATGAAAATTGTGTCACACAATGTTATCAATCAGTGTTTTGGGTCGCTTACTCTGAATTCCACGTATAATGCCAGAAGTCCTTCTCAAGCAGTGATTTTTATTCTTATAAAATCAATAAATCTCATTGGTTCTAATGTACAATACAATCAGCAACAGATGGTTGGATTAATTGTTATGTGGAAAGCTTTGGGCGTTTGACAACAGCGGATATGAAATGAGTCACAATATCCTTCATTAAATGTTCAGTTCTTTGAGATGACAACAGAAATTCTAAGAAAGATTGTACTTGAGAAGAAGCGGGAAATGTTTGGATAGATGAAAACACTGTCTTCTCTGCCTTTGTTGGATTTATAACACAATGTTTAATCACAATGCATACACATCAATTCCAGTTGAAATGAGATGAATGGTTACGGTATTCTCTTTTTATGTATGGTGTTAAACCTCTTGGGGGATGGAAGTTTTGTACAATTAGAAAGAGGAAGATTGTTTAATTTTTGATCAAATGTCAAATCTACACCCCAAAATTGACTCAAGTCAGGGGTGCAAATTTGCAGATTACACTCTAATCAAAATTTAATTGGATTAATGAATTTTTCAAAATTTGTGATTCTATTTCTTCACATTAAAATCCTTTCATGAGATCAAAGGGGTCTGGATTTTACATTTCATCCTTGTTCCAATGAAAATAAATTGAATTTTGATTACAGTGTAATATGAATATTTATGCTATCAACTTGAATCAATTTTGGGGTCTAGATCCAACATTTGATCCCTAATTTTTGTTCTACCAGTGTTTAGTAACTGCAAACCAATACAATTCAATACAAAGTATAGACAAGAGGACCATTACAAAGAAATTTAGGTTCATGCCTTACCAGACAGCAGTTTTATCAAATGACATTAGTGATTTTGAAATCAAATCTGAAACTATCGATTTGCGATAGAACACATAAAAATTTCATGAAAACGGGACATCTAACAACATCAAATAACAATTGGGTAATGGAAAGGAAAACAATGATAACGCTTCTATCAATAACAGTATAAAGAGCAGAATATCTGATGATGTTTATACGTAAGCAGAGTTTTGATCAAAGAAACCTTTATCACTTTCTAGAGTGCATCCATGTGATGAAGCATCCCTTATGAAAAATTCAATAATCTTGGTCCAAATAATGGGCAACCCCTGTGCACAATGAAAACTTTTTTCACAAAGAAAAAGTGTTGCTAAAAATATGGATATATAGGAAATCAATACAATATGATTTCATTTTTATGAGGGAACATAGTATGTTATATATATATATATATATATATATATATATATATATATATATATATATATATATATATATATACCATGGTACAAATCAGGGATGTGATATGATATAATATGATATAATACAATATCTGATGTATGATGGGTTTATTTCATAGAGTGCTTGATACATTCTATTTTAAATATTAAGTTGGTTTAGAGTAGAGCTGGAGATAAAGTAGAATTTGCTACACAAACATTTCCATGTTTCTGTCCTATTTGGGCATCTTTAGATGAATGATTAGATATATTTTACCATAGCTTTCCCCTTGGCTTGTAATTCATAACCACCAGCAGTAACCACAAATCAAATAATATAAAAGAAGAACTCATCAAATGTCCCCCAAAAAATGTCCACAAATCTAAAATACACTTGATTATAATTTGATGGATAAAAATATGAGAAGGATTCCCAAAACAAATTTCTTGGGTAATTTTTTTTGAATTTCAAAAGAATGAAACGCTGAAAAAAACAAAAAAACCAAGAACTGAAAATATTTGTATACATATATGTAAGTGTGTATGTGTGTGTGTTTTACAGATTTGTTGTAAATACACTGTGCTCCATATTTGAATAATTTGGCGAATAAATTGATAAGATAGAGCTAATAATTTTTAGTATTTTTTGTTCCTGGATGATAAGTGTTATTTTCTGATCAATTATGTCTAAAAAGTATAGAAAATGCCGATTTACAAATTCATGACTATCAGTCGAATTGTTTTAATGTTGTTGCATTCGTTTAAGTGATTGAATGCTTTTTCTCAAACATATATTTTCAATCTAAAATTTTGCATACATTATCATCACATTGCTATTGTTTACTTGCATTCTAAAAAATTTTTCCATTTTTTTTGCATTTTCAATAGATGTGTTTATTTATTTGAATATTGTTTATTCAAGTTATATCATTTATAATCATGTGAAACTTATGTTATTCATAATTAAGTAAAAGATCTGTTATCTATAATTGAGTAAAACTTATGTTATTTATAATTAAGTAAAATATCGAAAGTAAAAAGTATCAAAACCTGTATTACGATTATTATCGAATCCTTTACTATATCTTATATAGTATCTATTTATCGTATTCTATTCATTTGATATTATTGGTATTTACTTTTAATCATTAAAGCCGTTATCTTTTTAGAATAAAATATTATGTACTCAATTAGTTGTTTGCATTTAGATATCAATCAGCTTCCTCTTTGAGAACTTCACTGCCTACCTTGAGATGATCTTTCAAAACCTAAAATGGGAAAACAAAGGAATTTAGAATAGACCACAAATATGTAAGTAAATTCAAATTTGCTGACAACATTTTCCTTCTGGCTAAGAACCTTCATGATCTCCAAATAATGCTAGACGCACTGGATGAAGAAAATAAGGAAGTTGGTCTCCATATGATCTTCAGTGAAACATATGTCATGTACAGCAAATACATGAAGGACAAAGACACAATGATCAGAATAGAAAGTGAGCAGCAGGAGGGAGCAGACCACTACATTTACTTAGGACAATAATTCTCCATGAAATTGTCAAAAGAAGGAAAAATCAAGCTAAGAATCACTCCAGGATGGAAAGCTTCCAGCAGAACATGCTTAACCTTCAAAAAACTAGAAAATCCAATTAATCCAAAAAGAAGGGTTTACAACTAATGTATCCATCTGATAGTCACCTATGAAGCTGGAACATAGAACCTTACCAAAAGAGTGACCCACAAGCTGAGAACCAAGCCATGTGCCTCAGGGAAAATTATGCTCAACAACACATGGAGAGATCATAAAAGGGCATAGTATATCAAAGGAAAGACAGGTCAGAGATATCATAGAAAACCATTAGAAAACTCAAATGGCAATGGGCTGGTCATGCTGCAAGAATATCAGACAACCGATGGACATTATGACTCATAAAATGGTTCCCCAGAGCTCACGTGTGGAATTGTGGAGAACAAAATATGAAATGGCGCAGCAAACTAGATGGTTTCAGAAAGTATTGGCTCTGCTTCGTAGAAAGGTCTGGCAATTCTTGGAGGAGGTCTATGTCCGACGACTGATGCTCAATGGCTGATGATGATTGTGGATAACTTGTAATTTTTCTTTTAAGCATAATATTCATCTTCTGGTTTGTTTTGTTATATTGGTATGCCCTGGAAATTATATTTCAGTTTATGTTATGTACACCATATGTTAGTTCATATATATATATAGAGAGAGAGAGAGAGAAAAAAAAAAAGTGAGACATAGACAGATATGTAGAAGATAAATTTTGTAAGACTGTCCAGTTTGGCAAAGAGACAAAGAGAGTAGGAAGATTGTGTTGCTCCAATCTTACTTTGAGATAATCTGCATAACTTGGAAAACCACATTAGAATAGCTTACAAAAACTAATCACTATTGCCTATTGGGAATATATAACTACTTTAGCTGCAAATCTACTTTAGCAGTGTCTAAAGGGATATAAAAAAAATGCAGTTTTGTTTGAATTGTATGAGTGTTCTCAATAGTATCTTATAAAAATATCAACAAAAGTATTAATTTGAAGCATTTTAGGAAAGACTGGAGATTTTCAGGAATTTTTTCAGCTATCTTAATTAAAGTGTTTGATGCTTGGAGGTAGATTTAAGATATCAACATACATTTTCCCTAAATTTTTAAATATATATATACATATATATATAAGCCATGTACATCCATACATCTACACTAAATGTATGTTAACATGTATACACATACATACACATGTATATATATACACAGATAACATCATTTATTTGTATATATATTGAAATACATGTACACAAATATGATCATATATAGTGCATGCGTGTGGTGTATATATATATGTATATATATATATATATGTATATATATATATATATATATATATATATATATATATATATATATATATATGTGTGTGTGTGTGTATGTGTGTGTGTGTGTGTGTGTGTGTGTGTGTGTGTGTGTGTGTGTGCACTGTATGATTTGCTTCCAGTCATTTTCTTGGGGCACATCAGACATTCTTTTTTATCCCCAAGATATTTTCATTTTGTGTGTGTTTCCTCTAAAACATATTAATCAATCTTTGCATCTTCATTAATTCATGAAAGAAACATCTTTGATACAGACAAAAATTATCATCTTATCAATAAATCTGCTATTTTCAACCATGATGTGAATCCTCATTCCAAACGCTGCAAGCAATTTTATATTAGCTCTGGTTTGAGCTGGTACTTGTTTTGGAAGGATATCTCAAAATATCTTCCATTCTATTTACTCCACTTGGTTTGCATGCCTGTAACAAATGGAGGATACTCCCACATCCCCAGTTTTAACAGATAAAAAAAAGAACCAAGAATCAAAGTGAATATTTAAGTGAAAATAAACAAATACAAAATGAATTATGTTACTATTAGCCATTCTCTGATTTATATCAAATTAACAGAATTTCTGAGATTTAGTCTGGTTTAGCTGACCCTTGATCTCCCAGTATCCACTTATTCCAATGCAGATTAGTTAATCTCTCAGTTTTTCAATTCATCTACATATCTATGTTAATATATGTCAATTAATAGCTTTTTGAAACGTAAATAGTGGCAAATTTGCTCAAATTAGTAGGATATAAAGTTCAAGATCAGATTAAGGCTATATTCCAAACATATAAATATTGAAAGATAATCAACTCTTCTTAAGAAACCTTTGCTCCTTAATCTTTTAACTCTTCACCAAAGTTTCAAGTCTTTAAAATTTACGATAATCAAATTGCATTAGCGTTTATCAGTCTCCTTTTTGTATACCTACAAACCAAGGTTCCTCATTAATTGTATTATTATACAATGATATGATATTTTCTGTTTATTAATATAATTTCTGTATAGATCATCATCTATGAGCAAATTGGATAATCTTTATTTCAACTTAACTAAACAAGTTTAAAATGAAATGAATGGAAACGGAAATACCTTAATTTGTGGAAAAAAGTGTTCCCCGCAAAAAAAGAGCATTTAATTGAGAAACTGTCAACCAAAGCAGTCAACATAGGTCAAAATTGGTTCCTATAGTTTGTAAGTAATTCTAGTTGGCTGACTAGTTATTCCTATGGTATTTCATTGTTCATTTTGTGGGGTTTCAGTGAGCCATCAAAATGAAAGAGAAGTAACTTATTTTTAGATCATCTTGCAATTGATCATCCTCAACACATTATGCTGTCTAAAGATGTTAGTCATGTTACGGTTTCTATTGAGTGGCTAAACAGACCTGTTCTTCCCATGTCAATGTAACAGATATCAAAAGGCTTTCAAGATATACAGACTTTCTTGCAAGTTTCCTATCAAGTAGACAATTAACACTAAACCATTGAAAGTGCTTCATACTTCCACTTTATATTCAGAACCTTTACATTTGAGCAGGCATTATATCAAGATTTTCACAATAAGCCGGAATGGGTATTTGGATTTGAGCCATTTTGTACCATTGATGAAAATTGAAGTAGGGATATTATTTCTGTGAAGGTCAAACAGCATTCTCGTTTGTAATTCTTCATCATGAAACGAGAAATCGTTGTTCACACTTAACAATTCATACTTCTCAAACAATAAGTCAGTCTGCATTACAGTTATCACATATTTATTGAGCTCATCTACAAAGCTGATTTCATGGTGCTGCAAAATTATTAGATGCATTGCTTTCTTAATCACTTCAACCAGTAGTGAAGAAACATCACGCAATAGTTTTGAACACTGTCAGATATCTTTCCCTAGTCCTTTCAATAGGGAACAGATTCAATGTCACGAATATGCAAAGTTTCATGGTAACCCATGGCAACGACTGGGTACATGGGTGGACTGAGCTTGCGTGGGGTCTGAAGAATACAGAGGGGCCCTAAATTAACTTATTTGTTATAAAACGGCTCTAAACTAAATATATTAATATGTATGTCAAATATATATACAAAAATATCTGTACCTTGCATAAAAAAATCACCAAAGCCCAAACGTTACCTAAAAAACTATCTAAAATTATCTGAAAAAATAGATGTTGCATCTAAAACTATCAAAAGAAAAAAGTATTATCTCAAGATTTGGGTGTTATTGGTCCAAAATGATCATCAAGACCCTGGAAAGCACTTTTGCAAAAAACATGAAAAATACTCTCAGATGGATCTCCTGATTGTCACCTATGGAGCTGAAACATGGAACCTAATCAAGAGACTGGTCTGTAGACTGAGAAGCATGCAACATACACATGAAAGAATGATCCTCAATCTCACTTGGAGAAATCACATGACAGCACAGAGTATTAGGGGAAAAAACTGGAGTCTGAGACATCCTAGAATGGACATGTTGTAAGACTGGCAGACAACTGATGCATATCATGACTCACAGCATGGATCCCCAATGATCAAATGCTGAATGATAGATGGAGAGACAAACTAGACATTCCCAGAAAATCATGTCTCCGCAATGCTCACAATAGAGAGATGTAGACCATCCTGCGGAAGGTCTATGTCCAATGACAGACAATAAAAATATGATAATGATGATGATGATGTTGAATAGTCTACTCAAGCAAATTTTCAAGGTTTTAGCTCCAAAAATGTGACCAGGGACACCAGGAGACACACAGACAAGCAAAGAGGGAAAAATCTGAAACCCACTTAGCTGGTTGTAAGGCTATAGTGTTTCAATGTATCTGACAACTTAGTAATAGTATTATTAGCTTTTCTTCCTGATTTTTGCACTGTAGCAAACACTTTGGTCTCAAATACCTTCTTATTTATCTTGTATAAATGTATCACAAAGATACTGCACTACCATTAATTATTGTGGGGAACTAATAACCCCAATTAAAGGTGGTAATTGGCTGAAATCAATCAACTTTAATACTCAGTCATTCATAAAAGTCAGGGGCAGTGTACTTCTGTAGTAATAGAGTGAGTTCAGATTCATGAAATTGGAATTGATAGCTTAAAAGCATTTAGCGGGAGGCCCCCTTGTATTGCAGGGTCTGTCGTATAAGCTACTGTTGCTACATAGCGTATCCTGGACTGAATTGATGCATGTGTTGGTTTTCAATTATCTATTTATCAACTGTTATATCTATCTCATCTCATTGCATGAAAATCTACGATGATATTTTCTGTAATTCTTTCCGGAGATGATTCTTTGTGCCCAATTGTTTTTTTCTTATTTGATGTTGCTGAACAACTTTTTGAACCTTATTGGACTTTTGTTGGTAACATTTCTCACTATTTGTAACACTTTATATAAGTCATAGAAGAAGAAGAAGAAGAAGAAGAAGAGGAAGAGGAAGAAGAAGAAGAAGAAGAAGAAGAAGAAGAAGAAAGATGAACTTCATTCTTCATCATTCTGCGAAAGAATAGACATCTACTGACGTCCCAGTCTGGACATATTTTCAGTGGTGTCCCCAGGAATCTCTGTTGTTTCAAGTCTTCTAACTTCATTAACCCTCCTAAAGTTGACCCTATCAGGGTTGATCAGACCCCAGTGTGTAAATGGCTAACTACCTGCATCCCAAGGCTCTCTTCTTTTGAGTCACTGCCATCATCTATATCTTGCTGCTTTGGTGATACTGCGAATAGTTCTCCTATCTCTTTCTCCTTCTTGCTGAAAGCTCTGACAAGAGAACAAGCCAGGAAAACCTTGCTCCTGACATCAAGAGGGAGACACCTGGATCTCCACCCTGTTTGCTGACAGTTGTTGATCGGCTGTGAGTACTTGGAACTTCCTTTCAAATACTTCCCCAAAGGGATCCTTCAATAGGACTATAAGATCCAGCAACACAGCTTGTTTGGTAGACTCAGACTTGATGATGTCTGGTCGCAGAGTGGGCATTGCAATGTGGTTGGGGAGAACTTCAGTGGCCGTTCAAGATCCGCAATCATCTGAAGTCTCTTTTGGAAGTCAAGATGCTTGCAGATGTTATTCTCTTGGTGGGATTAGGCTGCTCTCCAGCTCTAACAAAGACAATTGTCCTCTTGATGGTATTTATTTGGGGAATTCGAAAGGACCCCAGCCCAGCTAGGCCTTGTGTAACCACTCCAACTACCCTCTTACGCCAATGCCATTCCCGGCTTCCTGCTTACCATCTGCCACCCTCCACTTCCTGCCAGTCCACATTTGGACCCCTTTGTTAGCCACCAGTGGATCAATTGAGTCCATGTACCGAACCAATTCTTTGGATCTAGTAACCTTGAATTCTCTCGCCAAGGATTTAAAGGGTAACTTAGTTTGATATTTCGCTTGTTGACTGCGATGCTGCTCCAGGTTTTTTGCAGCGTTAGCCATCTAAGGTAGCAGTTGACTCTCCTCTCCAAAGTTTCAACTGCTGTGGCTAGGACTATCTAAGCTCAACTATATTCTCTATGGTAGTTGGGATGGCTGTGCCTGTGATGGTAAACCAGAACTCGTCCTCCACCCAGTCTTTTCTCAGCACCATTGATCTCAATTAGGCTGGTTTGAAATGCATCCTCACCCACTTCAGCGTCATTTCCTGTTCCTTCAAAATCCACCGACAACCTTGAACCGATTCCGTTGTAACCGTGAGGTCATCTATAAATACCTTGATGGGTGGTTGCCTTTGAGCAGATCTCTTTCTGGGTCCTCTGCACTCTGGCTCAGCGGACTTGGTGACCATGTTCATGGTCAGGGAGAACAGCGTCACAGAGATTATACTCATCCTGTAATATTGACAATCTCTTCTTTGTGCTTACTTGATGATATTGATCTAGAAGAGGCCCTCATCCTAAAATTGCTATAATAATAAGCGATGAGCTCTCGGATCCTGCTAAGAACATAATGTTTTTTCATTGTAAGCTACACCAATTTGTTCATCATGAATCCATATGCATTCACCTGGTCAAGCCGTAATACAGTCAGGTTGGCTCTGTTTTCTCTGGCTTCCCTCATGAGCTATGTCACCTCATCGGTATTCTCCTGACACATGGCATCCCTGTGACACCACCCTTCATACAATGGCTGCAGCTGATGATGATGAAGGCAAAATGGAATAGATGATATGTGTCGCATTGTGCAAAGGCACCGGTAACAGTGTCAGTTGCCAATTGATTCCAGGAAATAAGATGACATGTTAAAGTTGGCAGTGAAGCAGATCCATGTCCGAGAAAATGCCTCAGCAAAAACACAGGAGACAAGAGAAAGAGATATGAAATACTAGAAATGCATTTTGATTGAGGATTGTGACCTGGGGAGGAACAATATACTTCTCACTTCTCTGTCTAAAGATAATTCAAAATATCAGAGTCCATTTTTTCTCAGCTAAAGTTGTGCAAATTTATTTTCAAATAATCGCATCATGGATGTACCAACAATTTCAAATCCAAATAACGTCAGTAAAAGACTATTTCTATGAATAAAAAAACACTTGTAAAAAACTATATTTGCAACTTGAGTGACTACTACTTTTGAACACTAATACATTTACTCCACCAACCTTCCAATCTCATCTCACTCCCACTAATCCTCACCTCCATGCCTAGCCAGCTGTGGTGCTGTCCCCAACCTATTCAAAAGAGTCAAAATCCAAATGCTGACTGACATTAGTTCCTTTTTTTTTCCCTCACAAACATAAAGCCTTCATTTAAATGGCTTAGCAAATCACCAACAAGAGATTTCAAAGAGCCTGGGTATTTGTTTGCTTGCTAATAACCCTGCTGATTCTGAAAGATCAGTACTTATAAAATTAATCCTGCCTGTGTTATTAAACACTGAACTATTTAGTTCAGTTATCTTTATTTCATCTAAGCATATTCTTTCAAAGTGTATACCTCTAAATGATGGATAATAAAAATCCAAATGATCCAGTTTACTAGAATATCTTTATTTATTTGTCTTTTGAACCAGTAGCAGCACAAGCATTTTGTTCCAGACCGTGCAAGGTTCAGCTAGAAAACTATGAGAACAGGCAGAGTTTTTATAAGAGAAATAATAAGATTAAAATTTGAGACCCCAGGCAAGTCAGAGGTTAAGTGTCTGGGAGCCTGGGCTTGCCCTGGCCTGGCGCCACCAGTATTTTGAACGTTGGTCATGACATTATCATATTTTCTATTCAGTTGCTGCTTCTAGATCAGAGAATAGTTGTTTACCATAAACCTATTACATGAACATATGAATTTAAGTCAGGAGAAAATTTTGCTATTGGTCAGTCAAACAAAAATGAAGTCATTGACCCCCAAGATATAAAATGGCAACTGACTCTTTCAATAACCCATTCACGTGCATTGTTACCCAAATTGAAATGTTCCAGTGGACTTCTAAAAAAAATCTACAGGATATATATATATATATATATATATATATATATATGTATCAGTAGTGATATGTCTCAGAAGTCTTTAAAGGTTGAAAAATGATACTTTTTTTGTTGTTGATTTTTCACACTTTCTTAATGGATATATAAGGCTATATTTTTTCAAAAGGGATATGTTAAGCTATATTCTTTGATACATATATCAGTCTATATTTTTTGAAAATGGATATATTAAGCAATATTCTTTAATATGGATAAATCAAGCTATATTTTTTTTTATATGGATATATTTGGCTGTATTTTTCAATATGGATATATTAGGCTATATTTTTCAATATGATTATGGCTACCTTTTAAATGTATAATTATTTCTAAAAGCTGTGGTTTCATTTACATCTATCCACAGAGACTTGTCTTTGTCAGAAACACCTTTTTCTATTCATCCCCCTGACATATTTTAAAACAAACGCATTTTGGGTGAGACCTCCATTAGATACAGTGGCAAGGCTAGAGATTTTATGTCCAGGTATGCTTGGCTCCTTGAAGTTCTCTCCCCTCTCCCACATTTAGTGAGATTTGATGAGAAAGAACTCGAGCAAAACAAAGGTCATGTACAACAATCATGTCAGAAAAAAATACACACTGATCAAAATTGAAGATACGGAACTGGAGAAAGTAGATCACCTACATCTACCTAGGACAATGAATCTCCATGAAATCCTCAAAAGAAGAAGAAATCAAGCTAAAAATCACTCTATCTTGGCAAGCCTTTGGCAGAGCAAGCTCCAGCTGTGAGAACAAAAACATTCTATCAGTCCTAAAAAGAAGAGTATACTACCAATGCATCTCCCTGACAGTCACTTATGAAGCTGAAACATGGAACCTAACGAAGAGACTGAATCATAAACTGAGGAAAATGCAACGTGCAGGTAAAAGAATCATTCTCAACATGCAAAGACCAGAAAACAGCACAATATATCGGGGAGAAAACAAGAGTTGGAGACATCAAAGAATTTATTAGAAAACTCAAATCCCTATAGGGTAGTCATGTAGCAAGAATGGCAGACAAACGATGGACATCACAACTCACAACATGGATCCCCAGAGATCACATGCGCAACTGAGGCTGGCAGAATTGGCTCCGCACCACCCACGATAGAGAGCTGTGGCAAATCCTGAGAAAGGTTTAGGTCTCATGACAGATGTTAAAAGACATGATGATGACGACGACGACGATGACGACGACGATGACAATGACGACGGATGAGAAAAAATTACAATAAATAGGCATGCACTACCACTTAATCAGGGGAAATTAACCCCAAAGGTTGAATCATTAATTTTGTAATTCATTCATGTACAAATATACCCATGTTGCTTTATGTATGATCTTAGAAATACAGAAGATGAACTGCTATCTATAAAACTTTTGCAGTCTGCCCTTCCCTGGTGACCCCAATGTTGTTTTCCAAATAGGCCCCCTCCTAACCCCAAGTACACCTTTGATTAGATATGTCCCATTCTATTTTTTATCTTCTTAGTATTACTCTTGTTTTAATCCTGGTTTTACAGACTAAGAATCTATAAATTTGATCATTCATATCGAAATAGGAGCTTTCTCTGTGGCAGTCTCTTATGGTCTTTTCTTTTAATTTTATGAAATGATCAAAAAGATACATCCTTTAGCATTTACAAGCTGTGTAAACATTTGACTAACGTTGCTGAAAAGGAAGCATTTACCCTGTGGTTAACCCTATCAAATGACCCGTGAAGAGTGGTGTTTATCACTGGGACAACAGGAAACAGATCCAATATCCGTAGTACTTGACAACAAAAACCCTCCTCTCTCAAAGGCGTTGTTCACTGATGCATGAGTACGCATGGATGTTGAACAAGCACTGGGGACCTGTTAATGTCTTTTCCACGATGCTGAACAATCATTTGCTTGCTTTCAACAACAATGTTAGAGGTAAACTTTTCTCCTTTTTTTTTGTAATTTTTTTCCAGGTCTATTGCTGTGCGACTCGACTGACACCATACATTTTTGTAATTGCTGGATCTTACTTCCCCTTTTCTGAATATTTAACCGACAGAAGACAAACATAAAACAGCATCAATGAAAAGCAATGTTACAAAGGTTGAAAAGGCATTTTATCTTCAGAAATAACATTTTATTGGAGATAGGATCTGCCCTGGGGATCCTAAATACAGGCGTCTCTCAATGAACACAGTTCATTATAGCTTGGTTTACAATATAAGATGGATGGGTCATGGCCCCAAAACATTCTTGCTAATATTATTACTTATTCATGTAGAAGACCTCAAATAAAACTGAATTTCATCAAAAGACTGACTTAATATGACAAGAATATTAAATTTCTTCAATTTGTAATTGCTTAGCCTATAATCTCATTCAGGTTTTACACATGATTTCCACAATTTTGTGATGAAAATAACACTTTCATTCATTGGTGTACTTGTTCTGGCACTTCTGATTATCTGCAGCTCAGTTATCACATGGTTATTTTTCTTGGACCCCGACACCAACATTTTAAATAGGGACTACTGTATGTAGGTGTACATATGTTGATAGTATACTGATCAAAAAGATAACATTAATTCATATCAAAAAGCATTAATTAAACGAACTTGCTGTTATTTATGGAAATTTTCGTTATGAATTGTTTCTCTTTCCATCACAACAGAAAGTAGTTATACTCTCAGATATTCCTGAAAATCTAACTTTGTCAGGAAATTTTTTTATTTTGTTAAATTTAATCATTTTCTCATTTCTAATCGATGCTACCGACATGGACAGTTTTAATCACTCATAATGGTATAGTAGCGCTGGATCTATATATAGTTCTCATGGTCATCAGATATGAATACTATGGTATCTATATATGTTGGAATCTTATCAGTTATAGGTTGTTCCCATAGTGAGTGAGGGAAAGTTGTAATTGCTGTTGGTTTCTGTAGAAGCAAGAATGGGTAGTTGTGGAGGACAAAGAATCTTGTCTCCACGTGGTTTAGTTCTTCACGGCTGACGTCGATAGAAACGTTGAAGGAGTAAGGGGAGACAACAGTTGCCTTGACAGAATGGCAAATATGTGCACAAAGTATGATTGTGGACGCGGACATTGAACAGAGTACGAAAGATTGCAATGAAGACACATACAAGTTTTTTGACAAACAATGTGCATTCAATGTGTAGATATTTATGACAATACAAGACTGAAAAGGAATACATGTAAGGAAACATTTATATAATTGTGAAGAGAAGAAGCCTGCTTAGTTTTGATGGAGCAGTGTAAACTTGTAGCTAGGTAGAAGACGAAGATAAAAGGTAGCTTCTAAGTGAAAGGTAGAAGTTCTGTGGCAAGAAGTAGTAGCAAGTGTGTGTTAATGAAGCAGAGGTGACTGAAATGCTTTGAATCCCTTAGGCTTGGATAGGACCATGGAATAGTTATGGAGACCGGATATCAGTGATATGCCTAGCTGCCAAATCATGGGCAATGTACTTGTAATCGCATATAAGCAACTTGGGAGCCATTCTCAGACACCAAAAAACACAACAGACAGACTATTTGAGTCACAGACAACCCATGAGGTTTAGCCCCTTTGCGCTTCCTGAAGTAAGGAGAATTAGATGAAAGATAATCATAACTGTTGTGTAGTAAAAGCATTGCCACTTAATTCAAAAAGATGGAGGTGAATATGCAATTTAAGCTGGAGAAGAGGACACAATTGAGTAGCTGAGTGTATGAGAGATGCCTTGACATCTGTGAAATAAATCGGGCAGTTTTGAGGATAGTGATTGATCACGGTGGAAAAACTGTAAAATTAGGATCAGCTAGGAGTCTGGCAAAGTGATATTGATCCTAGGGTAGAGGAAAGGAAGATAGAGAGAGTTACCTGGTTGACAGAGCCTGGGCAGCAAATGTGCAAGTCAACACATGCTTCAGAGCTTTCATACAGAGTCACCAGGGAAAGTGATGTTTTATACATTTAGCTAAATGTTGGATTTTGTTCTTGATTTCAAGTAAAAATAAAGGAGATGCTACAGTGGATCCAGGTTATTTGTTTTCTGACATTTATAAGTATCTATCTATGTATCTAACTTGACTTTGTTCAGCTCTTACCATCTTTAGCAGAAACTTAAAATTTTACACACACACTTCTCTCAATGAGTAGAGGAAATATTTTTTTGCTTTTTTCAATATGCAAAGTGAGTTCATTTCAGATTTGTCCCTGGTTTGTGCTTGCAGTTATTTTTTTCAATTCAGACCTATTATAGTGATCACAGCCTAACAAAAAGTGAGAGAAGAGATATTCATTGATCGCCCCTTTTTCCAACTTTTTAATTGATCACTCCCAACGCAGCATATATGGGTGGTGGTGATTCATTATTTCTCTCGAAATCCTAGTTCAATTCGTATTTGGAAGGCTCTGCCATCCCAGACTCATGATAGACACTCCCTATCACTTGATATCCAAGGCAACTGACCGTGATGCAGGTGCCTTTGACCAGCCCTTATTGATGATAAAAGAACAGAACCCACCCGGCTTTTTTTTTTCTACTATCAGAAATTAAATTCTACATTTTGCATTTCATCAAAGGGATGGACAATCAAATTATCTCGCACTAAATTTTATAACCTTTTTCATCATCTTCCGTAGTTAATTCATCCGGAAATACCTCATTCTATAAAATATAAGGTATGAAAGGTTTAATTCTTACTAAACAATTTTCCAAAACATTACTTTGCTAATGAATAGCTCGATTAACAAAATATCATACAGGCAATCATAACAGTAATGCTTCATCATTCAATAAGCAACAATAGTCAGTTGTTTTTTTTCAATCATTTCATTGTTTGATTCAGAGTAAAGCATCAATCAAAAGCTCAGTTGCAAAATACCCATGCAAGAAATGATAACATTCTATTTTGCCTTTCTATTGTTATTTTGCTGAAGGTCAGTGATTCCAAATGAAGATAACAAAGACCTTTGCAGGTTATTCAAAGATTTTCCTCATTGTTTGCCATACAAAACATAAATTGCTATTTCTGACACAAGCAGGTAGGTCACCCTACTGTAAGAACATAATATGTGAACAAATCTCTTTGAATGTTTGAAGGGATGCCTCCTCCCATCAAGGTGCCAAGCCCCTCACCCAGGTCTTCAAATTTCTCGCTACATCCATCACTGCATTTTGAAAGAACTGCCAGCTCAACAAGCTCATTGACCCCAGGCTTTTGAAAGTTTTGTTTAAAGACTCCCAGCGATACATTTGTGGACCTCTATGGATCTGTGGCTCTAAAGTCAAGAACCTCTGAACTAAATGCTGTAGGAGAGGGCCCCTTGTCGAGCCTAGCCCTTCTGTACCCAAATTCTCAAGCTACACCCTGAGGTATAAAGTACATGAACATTTTAGGCAAATTATACTCAAACATCAATCAACAAAACATGCTCTATTATTCTACATAATTCCCAAGGTGGGTTCTATTACCGCCGGCTTTGACTCGAAGAAAGACTGGAACGCAATGGGGTAATTGAGGCATTGAAAGATAACAATATCAATCTTATTCAAATGCTTAAATCACCAAAATTTAAACAAATTTAAGTCTGATGCATCTATTTTTATTAGCTTCAGGGATGGAGATGGGACCTTGAAATATATGCTCCAAAAGGGAGTAGGCACCTAAAAAACTTTAAAGAATACTGATTTGCATATAAAGAAAAAACATACTTGTGTATGTGTGTTTGTGTTTATACATATCATCATCATCATCACCAATCATTTAATGTCCGTCATTGTACATAGACCTTCCCCAGGCTCTGCCACGTTTCTCTATCATGGGCATAGTAGATATGCATGCCTATATTTGTTAACATACACATAGTGTAGGTGTACATATACATACACTGTGTTATATATATATATATATATATATATATATATATATATATATATATATATATATATATATATATATATATATATGTATAAATGTATTTAGGGAAAATGTGTGTTGATATCTTAAATCTACCTCCAAGCATCAAACACTTTAACTAAGATAGCTGTGAGATTTTCTTGAATTCTTCAGTGTTTCCTAAAATGCTTCAAATTAATACTTTTGTTGATATTTTTATAAGATACTATTGAGAACACTCATACAATTCTAAGAAAACTATATTTTTTCTTAATATCCCTTTCGACAGTACTAAAGTAGATTTACAGCTAAAGTAGCTATATATTCCCAATAGGCAATTGTGATTAGTTTTTGTCAGCAATTTGAAGGTGGTTTTCCAAGTTGTGCAGGTTATCTCAGTGCAAGATTGGAGCAACACAATCATCCTACTCACTCTGACTCTTTGCCAAACTGGGCAGTCTTATAAAATCTGTGTTCTACATATCTGTCTATGTCTCTCTCTCTCCCTCTCTCTCTCTCTCTCTCTCTCTCTCTATATATATATATATATATATATATATATATATATATATATATATATATACATAAGCTAACATATGGTGTACATAACATAAACTGAAATATAATTTCCAGAGCATACCCATGTAATAAAACAAACCAGAAGATGAAAATTATGGTTAAAAGAGAAATTACAAGTAATCAGCAATCATCATCAGCCATTGAGCATCAGTTGTTGGGCATAGACCTCCTCCAAGAATTGCCAGCTCTCTCAACATTGCAGAGCCAATACTTTCTGAAACCATCTAGTTTGTTGCGCCATCTCATATTTTGGCCACCACAATTCTACACACAATCTCTGGGGAACCATGTTGTGAGTCATAATGTCCATCGGTTGTCTGATATTCTTGCAGCATGACCAGCCCATTGCCATTTGAGTTTTCTAATGGTTTTTTATGATATCTCTGACCCCTGTCTTTCCTTTGATATACTATGCCCTTTCATGATCTATCCATGTGTTGTTGAGCATAATTCTCCCTTAGGTACATGGCATGGTTCTCAGCTTGTGGGTCACTCTTTTGGTAAGGCTCTATGTTCCAGCTTCATAGGTGACTATCAGATGGATACATGAGTTATAAACCCTTCTTTTTAGGATTGATGGGATTTTCTTGTTCTTGAAGATTGAGCTTGTTCTGCTGGAAGCTTTCCATCATAGAGTGATTCTTTGCTTTGAAGAAAGTAGACTACTACTTCTATCTAGGACAAAGAATTTCAATGAAATCCTCAAAAGAAGAAGAAATCAAGCAAAGAATCACTTTGGCAGAACTTTATACATGAAGGTATATCAATAATTCTATATCCTAACCATGCAAAAGCATCTACAAGGATGGATCAAGGAGCCTCTGCATAACAGTTATCATCTGGACTTTGATCTGTAATTTTCACAGTATATGTTCGAGGTCAGTAATCAATATTCCTCAATGAACTGAATGCATTGACAAGGATAGCTGTCATATTGGAAAAAAGTTGTTTTTTGATCAAAATAAATCCTTTTTTCATCATTAGGCTACAGATTTATGGATGTACCTTGATATTTTGTACAACAAATATTCAGTTTTGTTTATTTGCCAGACAAAATCTAAAATAAACCCAAAAAGACTGGAGGTGAGAGCCCGTCATTGAACCAAGCACCCTGGACCCCTAAATCTCAAGCTATATAATTTTTAAAGGACATAAGTGATTCCCAAAGTTTGGAAACTAGGTAAATAGAAAGACTGGGTTTTGAGGAATAGGTATACGGTAATGTCTCCATCAGCAGACACTTAATATATAGAATAACGTAAACAACTACAATGAGAATTCAAGAAATGTAAATCAAATTTTAATACTGGCAAATAAAACACCTGTGAATCGTACAATGTGGATAACATGAATGGTTTAACGGTAGGGAAATGGTTTGGGAACTAGGTATACAGTAAGGCTGGGTTTGAGAACTAGATATACAATAAGGCAGGAGTTTTGGGAGCTAGGTAAACATTAAGGCTTAGTTTTAGGAACTAAGAATAGAGTAGGGCTGGCTATTGGGAACTACATATACTGTAATCTTTCAAATAGTACACATTGAAGTTACTAAAAACCTGGAAATTGAAAAGTAGGTATAGACTGTAATGCTGTGTACACAACACCTACTGAATAACATTTGTTTATAATGTATAGAAATACAGAAGAAAATACACCTTTAGTCTGTTCAGCCCATAGTTCTCATTTTAGATGGTGATATATTAAATGACAAAATCAATTTTTTAGCTATGTTTGGGTCAGATACCTAAATGTTTGGTGCTTTGACCAATAAAATGACATTCAGCCAGCGTCTGCTTTTGAGTTTGGTGTCTACAAAAATTTGTACCTGACATTTTCCTGGCAGTAATCATGTACTTAGTCTTCAGGAAATATCAGACATTTCATTCTAAGGAAATCTGACATTAAGGGTTTTCACTGCTTTTAACATTATTTTGTTTTTGAGTTCAAAACATTTTGAGTAAATGGTAATAAGCTTGCTATTATAGCATCACAAAGACAGTGGTTCTCTCTCACAACATTCAGTAACTTGATCTCCTTTCATGAGTAAGTATCATGTATGTATTATTTCATTGAAGAAGTATGTATACTATGCTTTCATCTGACTCCCTGCATTCTTACCTATCACAACACAAAATAATTCATTTGTTTTTATTGTTAAATCAAGAGTTCTTAAGATTTTCTCCAGATAAAACACCCAAAGCAATTTTTGTAAGTTTACTTCAACATCAGAGAAAAATCCCGTATTGAATATTAGATATTAAATAATTAAAATGGAATATCAAATTACTAAATATTGAATATTAAATTGAAGAAACTAAATATTAAATTCAAATATTGAATATTCAATATTCTATCATTTGTTTCAACGAGTCAAAGTGACCTACAATTCCCGTTATATAAACCAAAAGCTTGACTTCCAATTTAGATTCTCGACTGAATTAAGTGATAACATAAACAGTTTTACTTTTCAACAAATAATCTCTTGCCTGTCACCTTTCCACCTTGCTGATGGGAGGAGGGTGATGTGATGAAAGGCAGAAGGAAGGAAGTAAAGTATGGGAAAATTAGTATTTTAATCAAAATGTCATACTTCCGTGTGATGCACACCTTACATATGTAGGAAGGTAGACACTACGGTATTGATATACAAAAGATAAAACATCCTTTTGAAAATCATTAAAAAGTTGGTAAAAACTATCACGTGACCAATGTCTTTTGATAGTATGTTTTGTTGGGGAAAGGGTCGAAGTCATGTACAACAAACATGTAGAGGACAAAGACACAATGATGAGAATTGAAAATGCAGAGCTATCCTAAGTAGATGACTATATCTTCTTGGGACAACAAATCTCTGTGAAATCTTCAAAGGAAGAAGAAATCAAGCAAAGAATCATTTTAGCTTAGACCAGGATTAACCATCAAATCTCATTAATCCTAGAAATGCATCCACCCCATAGTCACCTATGGATCTGAAACATGTAACCTAAATAGAAGATGGTTCTCAAAGTGCACATGGAAGAATCATGCTCAACTTTACATGGAGAGATCCCAAGACAACAAAGAGAAAAAACAGAAATATCATAAAAGCCATCAGAAAACACAAATAGCTATGAGCTGGTCTTGTAAAAATCTTAAACAACCAATGGACATCACCACTCACAATAAGGGTCCCCAAAGATCTCAGTCAAAACTGTGACTGGCAGAAAATAGAATGGCAAGAAGAACTAGACAAGGTCATGAAGTATTGGCTCTGCAATGCCCATGATAGAGAGGTCTAGCATATCTTGGGGAAGGTTTATGTCCAACAACAAATGCAAAAAGGCTACTGCTGATGAATTGAGAAATTGGAAAAGAGGATGATCAATAAATAAGTTACTTTGCTTGCCTTCTGTTGGGCAGTGATCACTAAAAAAGTTTGAATTTTCAAAAAAACAAGTGTGAATCCTGTTGGACAGCACTGAAGGATCAATTGAGCATCAACTTTCATCGCAAATTAACCTCCCCCCAACTAAAGACCTATCTAAGCGGGGTGGGGGGGTGTTAAAAAATAAAGTTTTTTCCTATACATGATAAGGAGTAAATGCTCAAATTTTCAGCCCTCTTGCTTCATTAATGCAGCCTGTATGTATGATACATTCATAAACAACCAGCCAACCAGACCAACTTGAAAACTGAAGAAACTTCTATTGTCAGTTTTTGTTGACGGTGTATAATGTTTATTTCCTTTTCTACTTATCTTCAATTGCTAATTAAATTTCTTATTCAGCCAAATAAGCAAAGATAAATTTCCAATTTCGTCATGTGCTCTAATCAGAATTACTTTTGTGAAATTAATATGTAATTACTTTTCTTTAAATTTAGATCCATAATCCCAATATTCCTGTAATATATTAAAAATGGTTGTTGGAAAATTATAACATTGAAATTGTTGTGTAGATGAGAATGAATTATTATGATCCTGTGTAGATCTATCTGGCAAATATAAATATTCAACAAATATAGGAAGGATTACAGTCACTTTCCATTTAAAGTAAACATGGAAAAACAAAAAAAAATTGACGTTATTTTGGCTTTGTGAGAAAAATGATGCAAGCTTTTTCCCATCAAAAGGATTTCCCAGCAGTAAGCTTTCTTTTAAAAAATATAGATAGCTTGTAATTTTAGAATAATAATATGTATAGTATAATCAACAGCAATATTATCTCTTAAATTCATCTTCAAAATTGAATACCAATGTCAAAAGAAATAACTTTTGATCAAAATTATCTTCCTTTGTCTGGTAATGTTTAATTACCTTTTTTCCTTTAATTCACTGGTGAGTTCCAATGTTTGTTCTTTCATTCATTGAGGTATTCCACAGTCAATTAAAAGCAATTTCAAGTGGTTCATGGATTTTAGAGATGAACAACTAGGAATGTATACTGAAAGTGATACTTGTTCCAATAATGATATATTTGAAGTAGGTTTTATCTACCTTCTTCCGATAAGGAAACTCAGAAACTATTATGCTGAAGATTGGGAAGTTGAAGGTTGCATCCCAAATATAAGCTTTCTGGGATATTTGATGTGGAAAAAATTTCTCATTAATTTTCTCATCTGCTTTTGAAATTCCCAACATCCAAATTACAATCGGACATATCGATCAAATAGATAACCTCCATCACTTTATTGACCCTAATAGACGCTCAATAGAACTTCTGGTTTTCCATCATAATCAAACCGATTATGAGAATATGACAATAACCAGATCACAAAACCAGTGATCATAAAAATGCTAATTTTATTACCCAATCAAATAATACATAAGGGATACGAAAACTAATACAATGACAAAAATTCTTCAGTGATATATCGCTGAATTCTTTTTTTAAATTGGATACCGAGTATGAAATACTTTGAAGATTTGATGGTCCAACAATCAACAAAATTAATTTTAACTCTTAAATTCATGTTGAAAAATTCAAATCTTGAATCAAGGGGAATAACTTCCACTGTGCTAAAGAGCAGTTTCACGTGATTTGTGAATTTGAGAGTTAAAGAAAGAATCGGATCTTGAAATAGAGACAATGGGTAATCTTCCTGCAATTGATGTATGACTAGTCAAAGACTCTCGGCTAATTCATCATCGTTCACTTTTCAAGCATATTGCTCTTTGTTTTAATCTATTAACTGTCAAAATATGACACATTGCCTCCCAGTGTCTACAGAGTGAAAAATTCCGTGAATGGTAAAGAAACTACCAAATGATACCAAAGAGACGTGGGGAGAATGAATCTTACACCAAAATATTGACCAACGTTGTCATTCTATTCTGAATATAAGCATCTATGTATTGGCTCACTTCCAACTATGACAGTAGTTTAACACAATATTCTAGGATAGTAAATTCAAAACAGCAAGGCCGGAAGCTTTTCCAACAATACATTCAATTAGGAATACTATGTTCACAAAAAGAAATTGCAAAATATAACTTTTGTACTGTATTTTCTTCATCAGTCTTTTATCGTCCGTTGTTGGACACAGGCCTTCCCCAGGATTTGCCACACTTCTCTATACTGGGCATCGCGGAGCCAGTACTTTCTGAATTTGTCTACTTCATCTCTCCATCTAGTGCTCTGCCAGCTTCAGTTGTGGGATCCATATTATGAGTTATGCTGTCCATCAGTTGTCTGCTATTCTTGCCACATGACCAGCCCATTGCCATTTGAGTTTTCCAATGGATTCTATGATATCTGAAACTCCTGTTTTCTTTCAGATATATAGTGCTGTCTTATGGTCTCTGCTTGTGAGGTTGGGCATTATTCTTTCATGTGGACATTGCATCGTTCTCAGTTTGCGGGTCAGTATCTAGGTTAGGCTCAATGTTTCATTTTAATGGTTCCCAAACTTTTTTAGATCATAGCACCCTTAATGTATAGAGGGCCTAAAGTCAGAAAATATCAATCATTGCATTTACTTTCATGTGATTAGATTACTTAGATACACAAATAATGAATCATACTAGTTTGAATTCACTAATTCTTTTGCTAACTAAGACTACTAGTGGAATAAGTGGGCTCATTATTCACAAGTCAGTTCCTCAATGTTGAAATTGAAGTACTGACCAAGCATCATCAAGTGCTGAAATGGCGAAGTTTATTACTAGATAGAAAGAGTGATTTGATATGTGTCTGTTTGATGTCGCTTCCTATCATTCTGATTGTGCATTAAATTACAATCGCATGGAATTTTGAATGGGAGCTAATTGCCACACTCTGGTAAGCTATGGTGAACCTTTTGGGAATCTGTGCGATTTGTAATACTTGTGTTTTATTTGTAGTTATTGTTTTTATCCAAGCTTCTTATTGTTACAATTTTTGGGGGGCAGCCAGCAGTATACAGATGACTTGAACTGAATTGATTGAATGTCATCTCTGAGATGGTATCATACGTCAATTTATTTGAACTGGTATCCTCTTCTTTGTTGTTATAGGTAGAATGCTTTGGCCATTGTACTCTCCGGCCTTCTTCAGGTACCTGTCATGTTTAATAACCTTCTCGTAATTTCTGACCAAACCTTTTTGTGGTAAATATTGAACAAAGTTGATATTGTATATCAATATTGAATTTTTGATGTTCTACATTTTACTGGTTTGTAATTGGCTTATCACTATTTCATGATGAACTGATCAGCACTTTCTTAGTATTCTTTGAGGTGCAAGTAATCTGAATGAGAATAACTCACCGAGAGCCTAAATGCTCTGGGGCGTTAACTCAGAGTGTCATCCCCAGTGTTGCCAACTCAAAAAATCTTGCACTAAATCAACCTGAAAAATGTCAAAAATGCCAAATCATGCTAAAAAAAACTACTGTTAGCTTTTTTTAAGATGATTTAATATTTGAAAGTGGCTATATTCATCTAAAATGGCTGGAAAATAGCTGAAGATAGGATAAAATTGTTCAAAAATTAAACTTAAGTCAGAAGTAAACGTTGAATTTTGGTGCTGCCAGAACATCACGGTGCCACCCCTCTGATGGTGTGGTGTAAGCTGGAGTGGGCTACCCACTTCCGATGCCAGTCCCCAAATATCAACCTTCAAGTAATCATTGTATAAAGTCTTTCAGCAGTGATTTAGACTTGGAGTTTCAAAGACTTTCTTTGATTTAGAAAAAAATATAGATTATTAATTTAGGAGTTTAATTGATCGATTTGCCTGACTTTTTTTATTGTTCTTTTGTGATAAAACCGTCTTTTTTTTTTTTTTCAATTTAATACAAGAAATTCTTCAACTTAGACTTTCAGGGCCAGAGGTAAATGTTTAAGACATTTAAATGTTCTGAAATAAGGGATGAAACATGTTTCACATCAAATAAAATGATATTTATATAATCTTATCCACCTTCTGTGAATAGACATTGTTCTAAAATAGACTGAAAGGAAGGCACAAGCTAATTGGTTTCCTTTTGTATATTCAGGTGGACTGATAAGTCCATAGTCTATCGAGTATCATTAGCTAAATTTTGAATCAGAACTTTACAATGCTTAATGCTTGATGTATATGATTGATATTTACCTCAGAATTAAATGCATTAACAAGGGAAGAGGTTATGGTGAAAAATAGATAGTTGTTGAGTAAAATAAATCTTTTTGTTCATCATTAGGCTTCTGATATATTGATAGATTGATAAATTCACACACGCGCACACACACGCACGCACACAATATCTTAATATTTGTAAATCTTTTTTGTTGTCAGCAGATTGCAATGATTATGCCATTTTAGTCTGTCACAATACAATCGAAAGAAATCTTTTTAAATGAAATTGATGAAAACTAAATACTCCTAATGCCATCTAACAACAGAAAAACGCCTTGCCCAACCCTATTTGAATCCAGCGAGTGTTTTGTGATTTCAAAAGTTTGTGCATGATAGGTGCCAAATGAACCATTCAAAAGAAAAATTGATATTTTAAACTATTTTCTAAGCTTGAACACTCTATGAATAATAATGCTGAGAGTTCAAGCTTCAAATTGGTAATTAAAACTGAGTATTATAGCTCTGAAAATAACGAAAATATCAACTTTTTATGAATAGTTCATTGGGTATTTATCATGTGTAGCCACTCATTTATGTATGGGTTTGATTATGTGTGCAAGAGCCAAAAAATGAATTTTTGATTCTCCAAAGAGGATTATGTAATCTCTCATAGCACTGAATTCCTTCTTACATTATTTGCATTTCAGGATTATTAACCTAGCATTAAGAACACTTGATTATTACAATCCGGTCTCCAATGCTGAACAAAAAGGGTCACATAGGGATTAATCATTTGATGCTTGCAGAAAGAACCATTTCATGTTTCAGGAGCCACCTGCTACTCATGAAATCAACAGAATGACAAAAATATTCAACAGATCTTTTCTGTTCTGTGAGTGTATCACTCTAGAATATTCTTATAATGAAGATAAATGGAAAAATAAACAAGGTATAAATTCTTTATTTTTCCTTCTATTACATAAAAATCTAACAGAATGAAAGTAAAATATATATATATATATATATATATATATTGACAGATAGATAGATATATAAGATAAATTTTTAAAATCCTTTTTAATGAAAGGAAGAAAAATATTTCCTGAAGCGGTATCTGACTGAGAATACATAAAATAACTAAACCTTTTTCTCTGGAAACTTTCAGAGCCAATACTCTTTGTTCTCCCAATGTTGAAGCAGACTTGCCCGGAGTTGTTTTATTAAATTATATCAATTGTGACTCTTTCCGACAGAATTTATTGTTATTGTTGTTGTCACCGGTGTTTTTTCTTTGTTTCTATTTAACTTCTGGCATTGTTGATATATTGCTGCATCTTCTGTTGTTTGGGGTGGGGAACAAAGGGACAAGTTCTTTTGTTGATTGACCCAGTAAAAGCAAAATCCTATTTCAACTTTGATGAAAAAAACGTAAGTTCTCTTTTGTATCATATGGAAATAGTCATATGTATATTCCTTTCCTGTTTGAGAGATTTTTCTTAAGAAAAATTCCACAGTGTCATCATCTTCATCATCATCATGAATTGATGTCTAGTATTGTGGATGCTGAACACTTTTTTTATCAATACATTCATACATGATTTTTAAAAAATAAATATATATCATTAAACTCACTTCTGATGTATAATTGGACTCACATGGTAAAACACACACACATACACGCATACATGCACACACACACACACACACACACACACACACATATATATATATATTTATATATATATATATATATATATATGTATGTATGTATGTATGTGTGTTTGTGTGTATACCACACACTACAAATCAGGGATGATGTAATATGATATAATATAATATAATGTAGTATCAGACGTATGATGGGTTCATTTCATTGAGTGCTCTATACATACAAATATTGCACATTAATATAAAGTGTTCAGCATGATATATATATGAACTGAATTTAGTCTTGCATATGGTCAAATGTAGGGAAAGATTGGTAGGATGATAGTGCAGCATTATACTCATAAGCCAATATACACTGGAACAAACATACATAAAAAACACACAGACACATGTATATATATATAAGGATAGAACCCTTTGCCATCTATGATGGCCACGGTTGCTCAACTATTTGTGGGGAATAACTATTATATGCATTATCCATGAAACTTGGGATCTGTTAAATTGAGGGTTTACTGTATTGTTTTAATTATTTTTACAGCCGTAAAAAAAATACAATAATTTAGCCTGCCTTCGACAATTTACAAAAGAATGATGCAGGTATTAACAGTTCAAGTAATGATATGTTTTTTTTTTTACCTGTACTAAACCTACTAACTGAGTGTACTGTATCTATTCTATTGATATATTAAAATTTGCATTGTATGCACAAAATTTATGAGACTTCATTTCAGCAACAAGTTTATTGATTCATTTTACCTGGGGCAAATTTAATTCTACTATCATACAATTGGTAGAGTATTTTTAAATACTGTTCTCTAAAAATATGGTTTTGCATATTTTTTGTGTATGATGTCTGAATGCAGAAAATATATTGTTTCTTGAAATATCACAAAATAATTTTCAACGATGATATATCAATATATGTATATGTACATCTATATATCTCTCTCTCTCTCTATATATATATACAAATATATATATATATATTCATGTACATATATATATATATATACAAAGTATATGTGGTACAAATCAGGCTAGCAGTATAACATAATATAATGATATATCAATAATATAAAGCCACTTCTGAAATATAATGGATTTATTTCATAGAGTGCTCGATACATAGAACTTTTTACTCTTGAAGTTAAGTTGTTTTAGAGTAAAGCTTGAAATAAATGGTAGAATGTGGATTCACTACACAAACTAGCTCATATTTCTGCCCTCTTCGGGCCTCATCAGGCAATGAGGCCCAAAGAGGGCAGAAACACAAGCAAGTTTGTGTAGCAAATCCACATTCTACTATTTACATATATATATATATATACATATATATATATATATATATATATATATATATATATGTATATATGAAATACATTCAATTTTTCTTTCAAAAATATTTGCACAAATATGAAATTTGTATTGCAATCAAAAATTATCTAGTAAGACACTCTTATGCTTGATTGATATTTCATAAATTACAGAAGCAAAGCTCAGAAAGAATTGAATGAATAAAATTTGATTCCTCGAAGATACACCCAGTTCACCCAGTATGAATCAATGATTAATATATATTTGAGTATATACCCGGTCATATTGTCAAAGGTTTTATCTGTGCTTAAGCCTGAAGGCATTAATCATCATTATATATCAGTGCTTCAGGACAAGTCATACAGTGGGTCACGACACCATTTTCCCTGAATTCCAGCATCTCTTTCAATATCCTTACTGTAATAACCAGGTATCATTCAAAGCCCAACTTTTGTCATTGGTTATGAGACTTCTTTTTGCCGATTATTTCTCCTAAGCAAAAAGTATTTACTTATCAAATATTATTGAAAAATCCGACTTCACATGAGGATATTTTTTTTGTTGATTTTTTAAGTTTTATCTAAGCCGTTCATTTTCTCATTTTTACATTTGTATCTGGAAAATCCAATCCATATATAAGCTGAGCACCTACCAGCATTGGGCGGCCCATGTTGCCAATATCTGGGGCCAGCCTTAGTCTTAACTGCAATTGAACATTTGGTGTCTGGAAGTTATTTATGACAATATGAATATCAGAGATTTTACAAAAATATAGCATTCATGTTGATGTCCTGTTAAAAATAATACGGGCAATAAATTTAACTTTTAGCTTTCAAAATTACCTGATTTGTTATATAAACATTAAACGACAACTATGGATAATGTCTATGGTAACCTGCCAATCAGGGAGATCCAATAGGTGTCACCAAGTGCTTGGCTTTTCAGCTTAGCATCATATAAGTATGCAGCGTACCATCTGAGTGTAGAATATCGATAGCCGATAAATTTGGTGATTCCATACTTTTTGATGATTAGTTAGATGTTTCCATGTTGACGTAAGAAGAAAGTACATACCATATTGCAACGTTTGATACGGAAGTAGATTTGGTAATTTTTCATTGGTCACTTTGGAAACCCTTTTGTTCATCAAAGTCTCAAATTTGGGAGATTAAAAAGATATTGGCCAAGATCACCATTGGGCAAAGTCGCCAAAATTACTGCTAAAATCAGAGGGCCTTGATGCCTGCAGCAAAGAACCAGGGACCTGCTGATGTGCTGTTTCCTCAACACTTGAATTCAAAAAAATGGAGAACGACTGCATTGTGGAGAAGACTAGATATAAGTGTTGGTATTCTTCAAGTGAATAAATACCTTGTTTAACTTTTTTACAACCAAGCACTCTCTCGATCTTTCAAGTTGCCGATAACATTGGCAATTTTGTTTGTGACTGAACCAGCTCATCTAACAGAAGTTCCAACCAACCTCACCAAGATCCTTTCTGCGGATCTTTGAAGATGTGATGTTTGTGTAGAAAGTGTTTGCGGGTTGAGACCTGCCTGAGCAAGCTTCGGGAGCATGTTGTACGTCTTACTTGAGATTCCAGTTCCAAGTGTCTTGTGGGACAGATGACAAGAGCTTTATTTACACTAATATACTTTATAGAAATGTTGAAGACAAAGAAACAAAAATGGCATTCATCAGTCAAGTAGGGCAATGTACTAAAAAGTGAGTAATTCTTTAGATTTTCTCCATCCCTTAAACTAATTGCTGCTTCCTTCACAATATGTGCTAATGAAAACACAATGTCCGAAAAAAGAACTGATACCTTTCATTTGCAATTAGATTAAAAGTATGTTTATAGGATAGGTATGTCCTTTTTCTCCAACCAAGTGATGCATTGTAGCAAGGGTTATTGAATTGTGGTAAAACTAAAACCCTAACTTGAAGAAAAAAATAAGATCAGAATGATTTGTAAATTAATGATAATAGTTAGGGATCTATGAACACATTCAATCTATTAATAATCTAATCTATATCTATCAATGAATATCTAATATATATTTCAGAATTTTTGTGGGTATGTCCACCTTCACCTCGAAAATGACGAATTGTAACCAGAGGTATTGAATCAAAGTACCCCTTGAAGAACATAAAATAAATTAAGATGGTTCGCAACTTGATAATAATAGGTCTGATTGGTCACTCAAAAGAAACTGTAATGTGACCAGTGTCTTCTGTCAGCAGGCTGTATTAGGGGCAATCAATTCAATGGGTAATTGATGGATTATTTACTTTTCACTTTTAGTTGGGCAGTGATCACTAAAAAAGTCAGATTTTCAAAAAAACAAGCATGAGTGCTGCAGGGCTCACACTAGAGGACCAATTCATCATTATTGAATACTCTTCTAAAGACCCATTTGGGGTTTGATTTCCAAAAAACAAAAAATTTTTGTTTTAAATGTGATAAGCTAGAAATGTTATTTCTATCCATCAATGTAGATCTAAAAGTCGTAGGGGCAGATATTAAATGTTGTTAGACTACACCTAAGAAATTCCCTCTTTCAAACTGGTCAGCTTTACTTTGAAATTCATGAGTTGGGAAGCAAGACGGAATCTTCATCTTGACTAAGCTGCTGTAACAGAGCAAATTGTTTACTCTGAGGAACAATGGATGGATGGAAAGATTTAGCTGCATCTCTTACGTGAAATTATTTGAATTGTATCCTGAGTCAAATTATTCATAATTTTTCTCAAAATTCACAATGTGAAATAATCTTTCTTTCATTCAATACCAGGCATCACCATGTTAACATTTAGTATAAGTACATCAACATACATGTATTCAAATATTTATTTTTAAATATATGTGTGTATATATATATATATATATATATATATATAGGCAGCTATTTAGCTCAATGGTAAGAGCAATGTTATGTTGAATTAACTACGTGATCAGAGGCAGATTTGATTCCTCCAGCAGCCTTATTTTCTTAAATTGTTTATTCTATTTACATTGTCTAGGCCAAGTGATACCTTAATTGTGTTGTGATAGGAGATCATTTCAAATTCGAGTTCCAATTTCAAATAGAAGTTTTTATATAATATAGAGCAATTTATAATCATTCTGTTGGATCATACATAAATATATATATATATATATATATATATATATATATATATATATGTATATATATATATATATATATATATATATATATATATATATTTCTTAATGTGTATGAATATGTATACTTAGTTTGTATTTAGTAATATATATATATATATATATAAATATATTAATATGTTTTTCAAAAAATCCACAGTATCTATGTGTCTCTTGGGAAAAAATAAGAAAATATGTTTGAAAAATGAATTTGAAATAGACATAAATTCAAAATCTTGTTTTAAGATTTTAATGATTTTCAGTCTTAGGAATATTTTTCAATAATCAAAATGAGAAAAAGAAAAAAATCTAGAGATATCTTAAGAGTCAGTCACCTTGCAGACATTTCTTAAAAGGTATACATTCTTGAAATATTAAGTAACCACACACAGTGATTCTATTTTGAAGAAAACGAAGTAAGTGCTCTGAAATTAGAACAAAATTATTCATGGAGAAAAAAGATTCCACCAAACCGAATCGCATAAATCTGTGAAAGAGTAAAATTGCTCAGTCTTTCTGAAACGCACAAATCTGAATGAAAAAAAAAATCAAAGAATCTTCAGCTCTTATATTTTACAATTTAAAACATCAAAGGAAATTCAAACGACCAAATCCAACGTTTACATAAAATAATCCAGATTTAATCAATACTAAAGTACCGTATTTATTCATGTGTAACGCAAGAGAAAATCAGTGAATTTGGATCTACACGTCGAGAGAGAAAGGGATTTGCACTATTTTTTCTTATTCAAATCTCTTATAGAAACATTATTAATAATTTTCATACTGCTATTTATGTTCTTCTTGATTGAGTTTTCTTTTTATTGATACTTGAATCAGGCCAGCTTCGATAGATGTATGAGTCAGAATGGCGTACTGTAGAGCAACAATCCCACACTCTCCAAATTCAGGCAAAATATCATTAAATATGATGCAAATCAGTGTGATTTGCAGGGTAAAATTTCAGGCAAATCAAGCCCTTTGCAACCCTTGATGTAAACACAGCAGAAATGAAGAAAAAGCTTTGAGTATCGCAGTCACTGAGAGCATATTCCTTATTTCCAATCTACGCTGTTTACATAATGCCAAAGGAAGTAGCGATAAAAATGATACTATAAAAACGGGATTTTTGTGACAAATGAAAAACACAAATACAATTCTCTCTTGACAACTTGACACAGATTCACAAATTTTCATTTGCATTCATCACCATAATTAGCCTTTTTAGCATCTGTTGTTGGACATGGACCTTCCCCAAGATTTGCCAGACCTCACTATTATGGGCAACACGGAGCCAATACTTTTTGAACTTGTTTAGTTTGTGACGTCATCTCATATTTTGCCAGCAGCATTTTTGCATGTGATCTTTGGGGCTCCACGTTGTCAGTGGGGATGTCCAGCTTTTGTCCGACATTCTTGCAACATGGCCAGCCAACAAAGAATGCAAGATGAACTGAATAAAGACAGCGAGAAAGTATATCTTCATGTGAACTTCAGTGAATGAACGTCATGAACAATTGATTTGTTGAGGACAA
Source organism: Thysanoteuthis rhombus (assembly GCA_963457665.1). NCBI lineage: Eukaryota > Metazoa > Mollusca > Cephalopoda > Oegopsida > Thysanoteuthidae > Thysanoteuthis > Thysanoteuthis major. The sequence goes on along the minus strand of OY735205.1, from coordinate 61,649,747 downwards.
AGACACAACAACCAGAATAAAAATAGAGGAGATGGAAAAAGTAGACCACTATGTATACATCGGACAACAAATCTCCATGAAATACTCAAAAGGAGAAGCAATCAGAAGAATCACTCTGGTTTGGCAAGCTTTTGATAGAGCCTGCTCAACCTTCAAGAACAAAAAAATTCCATTAATCCTAAAAAGAAGGCTATACAACCTATGCATTATCCCAATAGTCACCTATGGAGCTGAAATATGGAACCTTACTCAAAGATTACCCCACAAGCTGAGAAGCATGCACCATGCATAAGAGAGAATCATACTCAACCTCACATAGAGAGATCACAAGATAGCACAGTATATCAGAGGAAAGACTGGTGCCAGAGAAACCATTAGAAAACTAAAATGGCAAGGAGCTGGACATGTTGCAAGAATGTCTTCCGCATTATACATGATTAAATTTGGAAATCTTAATCCAGCTATTAATACGAATACAAAAAGATGCATGGATAGACAAGCTTACTTTTTCACTGTTTTCATGATAAAAAACGTATCCGCCCATCGATCAGTAATAACTGTTATAACAATCGCTCAACTAAGCCCTAGAAAAGACCTTATTCTCTATTCTCCTATCAATTTGAGAAACCTTTTGAAAGATCTGCCGTGTTTGTTCATACATACATTAATGTGGCTGAATATGTTTTCAAAAGTTTTCATGAAAAATTCATCTTATAGAAATATTTTCTGAAATTGGGTCAGCATAAACACAAAAGATAAACTCAATCTACATCTGATGGTAAAGGGATGGCCTTGTGGGTAACCGCTCAGAGAATGGACTCGGCATACCTATTTCAAACTCTGGTTGGGATAGTTTGTGTTCAATTCATTCGATTGCCCTTGGGGAAGTCTCGCTGACCTCTCAGCATAAAGACACTATTCCCTTAAACTATGTTACTATGTATAACTGGAAAAAGTATATGTATACATATATTTACAATTCAACCAAAAGCTGAAGTCAGTGAGACAAATCTTACCATTATCAGCCATTATAAGTCCACAGCTGGACAAAGGCCTTTCATATCTCCTTCCTTGATTATGCAAATCCCTGCCATGTCTTACTGGCATACCTTCTATCTCATCCCTCCTTATGTTGGTCTTTTCCCACTGAGTTTGTTGCCCGTTGGCCAACAATTTGTTTACCGTAAGTTGCATCAGTTGTAAATATATATATATATATATATATATATATATATATATATATATATATATATATATATATATATTTACACATAGTACCATAATATCAAATTCTGTGAAAACATAAAAACCATTGACAAAAACATTACATAAATTAGATTAAAAGTTGTTGGAAATAATTGATTGAAAGTAAAAAAGTTTTGGGACAAAGGTTTTCTCTATATATTTAGTGTTAAAAGCTGTAAAGCTCTCTAGACTATCAAATATATTATGATTTCACAGCTAAGGATCGTTTTGAAACAAAGTCCTCACAAAATCCTGGTATTCCTTAGTGAAGTCTCACCTGTCAGTTCCAATACACTTAGCATTGTAAACAAAGTTTTCAGCAATCTATATAACGAAAAACAAATTCTGTGCAAGACTGTTGAGACTGTTATTAAGAGTCAAATTCATTTGAATCATTGAAAAAGTAAGACTAAATTAAGTGAAATCATTATCAAATATCATCTGTGTTATGGTATCTATACATTCTATTTTATATTCTGCACCAAGGAGTCTATCAACTTTGCTAGACTGGACGAATAGGTATTGCTAGAAAAAGACGTTTCAGAACTTCTATTCTCGTGTATGCAGAGACATGTGAATATTCAAAGAAATGCAATCTATCTTTTATAAAGTTGAAAAATGATCAACTTCGATAATTGGCTGTGGACTTTTCCACAGAAAGTAGTTTCTCTCCTAAAAAAATTATCTTTCAGTGATATTAGTAAATTTTTTCACAGGAATTAACTAGTTCTACTAATATATACTGTTAAAGTGTTCTCCTCAAAGAAAAATAAAAACACTGACCTAGCTTTCCTGGTTGACTAAGTACATATATATATATACATATATATATACCAATTGACTGATCTTCTACCATAGGTAGCCAGATGGCACAGGCATTGTCATAAAGATAAGAGAAGAAATACACACACACACACACACACACACACACATGCACACACACACACACACACACATGCACACACACACACACACACACATATATATATGTATATATACATGTAAGTACACAAGCTCAAGATTTTTAATTTCTTTTTCAGTACCTGGAAAATCATGATGTATCAAACTTAATTTCCCATTGATAAAAAATAGTTTTATAACAGAAAATAAGATACAAAGGAAAATTATCTTCTATTGTTCTCTCCTGAGGAAAATATACTGAATTGCTTTTAGTCATAAAGGAAATATTTTTTTCCGCCTTTGCATTCATTATATCTTTCTCATTTCTGATTCTCTCCTTCAATTTCCTTTCCACTAGCTGCCGTCTCCTTCTGTCTCTTCATGACTGTAAATGTCAGTGTTTTTATACGGTTTTCCTACACTCATCTTCGCTACTACAGTCATACATCAACAAATCACCTCACAAAAGGAAAATGCCGTCTGATATCTCAAACCAAACCACTGCTGTGCGTTCTCCATTGTCTGACTTTGAATGTCAAACACAATTAAAAAAAACTAAACAACAATCCGAAGATGTTACTTATTTTTGTACTGAGCATAACTGATGGTCTGTTCTTGTTCTCTTTGGTACTCGCAAATAGAGAATGGCTAAACGGCAAGAATAGAACGGCATTGGCATGTTTCTTGGTCCGTCTCTGTTTCTCTTTCTCTTCCATGGGCAATAGATTTCAAGCATGGCATGTCAATTTTTGTTCGAAGCCAAAGTGAATGCGTCTGAAGGTGGCCCATCAAAAGCGTTCTTGCACATCTCAGACAGATGCCAGTATTTTTACAGATTTACATCCACCTTAATGTATGTATACACAAGGAGATGAGTGTACCTAATTCTGTTTGATTTCTCCCTTGGTATCTATGAATCAAAAGATAGAGCAAAGGGTCAGACAGAAACACACTTGTGTTTTTACTGATTTTCAAAGATACATCAGTGTTTTGTTAAATTAATAACTACGATAATATCTCTACAATTATTCACCAATGTATATTTCAGTTAATAATCTATAACTATATCAGTTTCACTTTATCTAATGTTTCCTCTATTTACACAGATGAGCCAAAATATTATGACCAGTGACATGTGGTAACAATGACAGCTACTGTTGCATAACAAAGGTGCATTCCAGGATCGGAGGTATATAGGCAGGTAAGTTCCCCTGCTACACACACCAGTTGTTTAGTAACTGAATGGATCCCAGAATATGTGCTACAATCTAATAACAAGATTTCAACCGGTAATTGAAGAACTGTAGATACCAAAGCTAGCAAAGGGTTCTATTCCTTTCTATATGTGCATATGTTTGGGTGATCAGGCACCCCAGGCCACACTGTTTTTGACTACAGATTTGAAAAATGGCATCAGTACTCCATCAGACGCCTTCTAAAAATGCTTCATTGATTTTGGGAAACAAAGCTTTTTTTCTCCGTTTTTTGGATCCATATGGAGTGTTTTATTGATATCATAGATTCTAGAGAATCTTCATGTTTATTCTTTGTTTCTCTCATTTTCTTAATTAACAAGAAGAAATTCTGGATGTATTTCATAACAAACAACAATTACCTCTTTCCGAAATGCAACAAACGTTCAGAATTGCATGAACTCTTGAACTTCATCCTTCCTCTAACTTCAGTCTTCTTTGAATCAATCAAATATTGTTTAATGCAAAACATTGATCTGCAATTATTTCCTTCTGCTTCAGTGTTCTTTTATCTACATAAATCTTTATTGTAATCATAATACTGATATAAAGGAAGATTCTCTACTTGTAAACAAACAATGTAAATGACAGCAATGATGAACGAGCAATACAGTATCGAATCAAAGGATGCATTATTTATCCAGCAAAAACTCAACAGATGCAACGATATAAAATCACTTCGTAATACAGTAATACTTGACTAAAACATTTCAAATATCATTTGCATTCATAGATGAATTAATTGGTCAATCTGGGAAAAATGCAATGCAATAAAAGCTCTAGATGTTACAGTCCAGAGGGACTGGTTACCAAGAAATCTATTCGATTGACATTCGTCTTTCTCAAGTGAACACGTTTCAAATGATACAAATGTACAAACCTCTCTTTCTTTGACGTATTTGAATGATTTGGTCAGTTTTTTTAGTAAAATCAATGAAATCAGTGCAAAGCAAGGTCTCCAAGATAAATCATAAAAGACAGTGCAAAGCTGTTTTTCGACCCACCCCGGGACATAACATAAACACCCTTTCTTTCAGCCATTACTGTCCATTGACTACAGTGCCACACTGTATTCACTCACCAGTAAATGATATTCAGCCTACTTTATCAATGGAATGTATCATATGAACTTGAACTCTGGGGCCTCTTTTAACTCTCTTGGGTCCATTTTGGCCCTCCAAGCCCCTGTGCAATGGATTGATTGCACCCCCACTCTGGGGTCTCAATGTCATGTAACCTTCCTTTTTGAATATATTCCCTTATTTTCTGCTGTCAACCTAGTGTCACATTTCCTTTTTGTCTCAAGAGAATATCTCTCACAACTGTCTACCTACCACTCATTTTCCTACCTTGCAATTGACAAAAGGTGAATAAGGAAATATTATAACAGCTGTGTCCTGGAAAATCAAGGTTAACCTCATTTATGGCTGGGATGAAAAAAAAAATATTTTCCATCCCAGTCAATTATTGAATAACTATAGTGTCAACATTTGGTGTCATGAAAAAAATTCTGTTGAAGAATGAAGTCAGAATAAATTCTGTTTACGACATGGCAATTTCAACCGGGAAATATCTTAGATAGAGTAAGATGCATCTAGATTCTAGACAATCTAAGTGTTATTAACGAATGAATTGATGCTGCGCAAAAATTATGATACTACTGTATAAGACATCATAATAATCTTGTCAGGATCAGAAAACGTTTAATTCATTGGGATTTTTATCTAAATTTAGTTTTATTCTCGACAGGGATGAAGTTCAAATAACAGATACAGAGCATCATGGAAAGTGAGAATATTGAAGGAAGTAGTTTACATTTGTACAAGTGTATGTCTAACCAGTATGAATTTCTTTGTTTAACAGAAAAAGAGAACCATATCAAAAACCTAAAAACAGTCAGAGCACATACCTCTGACATTCTCAGGGTGGGTAATTCTGCTTGGATCCACCCCCAATTTATCTCTTTCATTGCCCATTATCCATCCTTCCACAAAATTTCTTTTAAATTCATTGAGAACTCTTGGTGATATCATGTGGACAGTCATGAGCATACATGTAAATGTATGCATAAAAATGCCTCTAAATCAGATTAAAATTCCCTGGGATTTTCCCTAAGTTTTAACCGATTCTGTATTGCCAACTTGTCCACAAAACTTCATTGTAATCCATTGAGTACTTTTGGAGACATCACATGAAGAAACAGACAGATGGACAGGATTTTCTGACTTTTTTAACAGAGGTAAAAAACGAGAACCATCTTTGTTACAAGGATTGTTTGCAACAGTTTTAACTGGCCGTTTGCTTTCATCTCTTTTCTGTTTGATAACATTCTCTGGAAATTACAAATTGTACTCTTGAAAAAGATTAGGTGAGGATTCACTTGAACATGGTTATAACAACAACTACATCCCCCGACAAAAAAAAAAAATGAATTCAATAGTTCCCGCAACTCTTTAATGAAGCAGCAATTATGTTTGTCTAAGTTACCCTCATCCTTTAAAAAAATACAGAAAGTTATTCTTGAGGCCATAAAAAATGTACATGATATGCCCTATAGCCAGCATATATTCTAATATTTTTTTCATTTAATTTATTCTAAATATGATAATCTTGTTTGAGGGTTATTTAAGAGTTATGGCCTAATTGCATTGGATACACCAGTTCACATATGATCACCAATTGAAGAATGTTGACTCCGTGCCGAGTGCCGAGACAGGAGATTGTCTGGGAATACTAGATGCAGTAACCAGCTGGGAATTATGTAAAGGGCCTCCTTCGGTGATCCTATTACTTCTCTCAGGAGGAGTTCAATTTCTACACTACTCAATTATACAAAGCAAAGAATCCCCTTCCTAAACTGGCTTGGCTGCGAGTGACAAGAAATGAATGAATCTTTGAGAGACCCACTTCAAGGTAACATTTGTACTCAATTTAAGTTTGCCACAATTCTTATTTAACAATGATAGATCATTTAATTCCAAGACATTATATTCCAGTAGCAACACATTAGATGTCAATCTAAAGTTGACAGATCAGAAATTATAGCTTACTGGGAGATGATTCCATAGTGAAGAGCCAATTTATTATTGGACTGCCTGAATCAGTCCAATCATCATTGCCATTCTGATTGAGAGATCAATAGTAAACAATTGATCTTGATCTACCATCTTATTTGGCAGTGAAAAGCCCTTTGATTGTATAGATATCTATGTGCTGGTATTTATCAAATTATACACCGATGAGTCCAAACATTATGACCAACAACACGTGGCCAAAATGACTGCTCTTGGCTTGTCACAACTGTGAAGGTCAAGATAAGATGTATATTTTGATTCATTGAATGCTGTAGATAGAGGCCAGAAGAAACATTTAAGCAACTTTGTTGAAGGCCATATTGTTACAGCCAGGTCAGAACATTTTCAAAACAGCATGATTTGTGGGGTGCTTTTGTTCAGTTGTGGTGAGTTTATGCCAGGAGTTGTCCAAGAAGGAAAACATCACCATATAAGTAAATGAATGAAGAGTAAGTCAATGAAATGATAAAAATTTGAAGTATAACTTTATCTAATAATCTTATTATTACATTTGTCATCATTTTTTTTTTTTTTGTTAATCTTATTTCATACCAGGAATCGTAGCCTTGGTATTATTTAAAAGTACAATAGAGGTCTGATGAGAGAGAGAGGGGCAGAGATAGAGGGATTAGGAAAGAAAGCCCAATGATTCAGGCACAGGTGGTATGAGGAGTAAGTTCAACACATATCTATTAGGTGATTACAAGATCAGCTGCATTTGAATTTTGATTGGGTGAAGTGGTTCTCCAGTTGTATTAAGTTTATTCCCTAATCCTAAGATAAAACAAATAGTTCATTACATTATTATATTTCAGTATGCTGCGAGGTTATTGAATAAGATCAAACTGGGTCACAATCTAAAAAGTTTGAAAGAAAATATATAATTGGTATACGAGATATTATGGCAAGAAGTCTATGGAAGTATTATAACCAAGGTCAGATTAACCTAGCAAAATGTGATTATATATATGACTGAATTTTCATTTAAAGCCATCAGAAAGGTTTCCAACTGAATAACAATATTTGATCATTTTTGAATATATCAACTGAACTACAATGAATTGAACTATTAGGTGTACAGGAAAGTAATGTCATTTTTATTTTAGCAACAGACAAACCTCCCTTACTCAGAAACATCTATAGTCCGATCAATTACATCACCACGATCATCATTTAACACAATTGTCCACCTTGGAACCAACTTTTCAATCCCCTCTTTGCAAAAGGAAGCTGGCTTTGATGTGAAGAGGTTTCACAACTTATATTAGTCTTGATCAATACTCTAGGAATTGGTATCTAATCTGGGGATAGCCATTGGTTCATCCGTTTTCTGTTAACATACAATACCCGTCCCTCAGCCCAAGTAACAATTCAATGAGGAAGCAGATCATGTTCCTGTTTGATCTATGAAATGTTGCAGACTGCTTAACATTTGGCTCTGTTTTTGGCTGCAAATTTGGGTGAAACTTTTCTGTTGACCTTCCTGCAGAGTAGACCATGCCTGAACAACTATGCACAGTAAGTCATTGTCCAACTCCACAGGTCATCCAAAATGATGAGCATCATAGAGGTCAAAGTTGACCCATTGGAATTCGATAAACCAATGCTGACATCTGTTGTGATAAACAGTGCAAATTTTTTTTCAGTGGTTGTCATTGCGTGGTTACCTCGAAGAGATTCATAGAGTATACAATGACAGTTATGAGCATTTTCAATTGTTTTGACTCTCATCTTGTATTATTAGGCTTGAGAAAGTAAATACCATTATGATTTGAAGAATAACACTCTGTTCATCTGGAACAATGATATTAAACTTGGTTACAATAAGAAAAGTTTGAAATTGAAAATAACAGGCGTACTACACATTATGGCGAGAAGTTTATTCTAGTCTTATGACCGAGGTCAGAATAACCTAACAGATTCATGAGGTAAGCTTTACAGCTTCCAATTTATTGATTATTGAATCCCAATTAGCTTATTAGAATTCTGAATGTGATCTACCAAATATATGGATAATTTGTGCCTTGAAAATTGAAGGGCTTTGATGGGCAATTTCCATTCAATGAATTGAAAACATGCAGCATATAATCAGCTGAAGGTATCTAACAAGCCTAAACTAAATCGACAAAAGACACGCAAGATTCATTCACATCTTACTTTCAAGATTCTTTAAAAATGAATGATATTTCTGTGTAACTAGAAGGGTTAAAAATAAATATTGATGAACAATATATTTATTGAAAAATTGGCTGAAAATCTTGCACCCAACATTTGATATACTCTATAGACCTTTAACAATACAGCTTGATATAACGAAAAATTGCTTATGACGCAGTTTGAGCATGGGCCCTAATTTCCAAAACATTCAATTTGGCTGCCAAGATAATAGCTAAGTATAAAAACAGAAAGACCCCAAAGAAAAGTTAGATACTGAGCACATCAATTTTGAATTTGACCATCAATAGCACCATAATGTTTTGCACTTGTCTTATTGCCAAAAAACACTATATTTAATGAAATAGCCAAAAATAACCAAAAAGATGCTAAAAATAGTCAAAAACATGCCAAACACTGAATCAGGTTACACCAACTGTGAAAAAGAAAATGAATTAGACCCTTTCTTTTTTATCTTTCACAAACAAAGATCCCTAACATATTGTAACTATTGTTACATATGTAACTAAGTTAAGTCAAAATGTAACCTCCTGGTGAGTGAGCTGTCATGACTTTTAAACGATTTGGTTTTCTGTCTTCCTGCAAGACTAGCCTCACTAGAACCTTACTGATTTCTCTTCATTTTGTCACAGGTTAGTCTTGAAGAATTTGTACGTGGGGGAACTTGGATCAAGGATTGTAAAAATGGAGAATTTGTTTCAACGCAGACTCACTTATAACACGGTTGAAAATTATGAACCCTGGCCGGTTTCTACATTATATCTGGTCTACAGTGTTTCAGCAAGTTTTTTTTTCTTTTCTGTCCTAAAAACAATCATTTGTTCTTGTACTTTTATAATTATTGACTTACATCAAGTAATTATATGGTGATTATTAATCTTTCATGAGTTTGGAAACATTCAAGATTTTTGGCAGATATTCTGCTGAAAGTTTTATCAAAACAAAAACATGAGACAAATAAAATCAAGAAACCATGAAATATTAATATTTGGAAATAGGGAAAGCAATTGCACTAAATATTTCTTTCTTATCAATTGTAGTATTTGAATATAGATGTTTTGTATATACATGCACACTTATATGTAGTCTAAGAAGCTTTTCAGTTTCAAATACTAAACATTAAAAAACATTTTTTGTCTCAACTCAGTCTCTTATTTCCCAATATCTGTTAATGTAATCTATGTAATTTTTTCAGAGCTTTTTTTTCTGTTTTACATATATTTTGTGAATTTTCTCTTGTTGGGATAATCAGTTGTTCACCATGTAAATGTTCCAAGGATTTTAAAAACAAAACAGTTATATTAACATGGCATCCCGGTAGTGTTGATCAAACACCCCCTCCCTTTCAGCTATGATTTTAATATATAGCTTATGTCATGCATGTAGTTTGTTATTTTATATTGGGTATCATCATATTGTAATGTATATGGATGCTATTTCATAATACACATCATGCGATATTTTGAAACAGGCCTTTCTTATGTAGATTACCCAAAAAACGTATAGCAGCAGACATGACTTGCTGTTTGAATCACATCTGTTGAGTGTTCCCCCACATGAATATCAAATCCATTGTGTTGGTTTTAATCTCAGACTGCATGCCAACCAACTTGTGATATCATTTTTAGATATACTGATTACACTGAAAAACTTCTTTGAGTTGATTCTCTACCAACATATTTGACAATTTTTTTTCCATTAACCTCAAAGTTAATTTTTCCATGTTGTATACCATCTTGCCTCGATAAATTTGATTTCTTCCTTTAATTATCGAATAAATTATCCTTATATAAATTGTTGAAATGAAACCAAATCACCTTATATCAGGTAGTAACAGCTCAATGGGCTATTCCATTTATATACTTAGTTAATTTGTTACTTGGCATTCCATGCTCAGTATCCCACCCTGCTCAATTTCCTATCAGTCAGACAAATAAACCAGAGCCAAATTGTTTTCCCCTTTCCCCGGTTCCAGTCAATACAATAATTTTTCACACTGACAAAGGCTGGATCCATCTCTTTTGGTTACCTAATTCCCCCAACATTAATACAAATTTATTCATTTTGATATACATTATTTATTCTATTTTTGTACTCTCTTTGAAATATTCTTCAATTTTTATTATTTCATTATGGTCAAGCTGATAAGTTTTCAAGGGATCAGGATGTCCAGCCATGGCTCTATTGAATTGACTAAAAATCTAATTGATTTCACCCCCTTGATTGAACATTCTTACCACTAGAAAAACAATCTTCATTATAAAATCAAAAAATCCTATAGCTATTTTAGCTATTTTCAAATATTCTGATAATATAGTTCTTTAAAATATACTACATAGAATACTACTTGCTCTAAATGGCAGGCATCGATATAGAATGGAAATGAATCTCGGTTATCAAATAATTTATAGACAAACATTCCAGCCTCGGTTTTATTATCCAAATCTTGGAATGTTGCTTACATTCCTTTATGTTCACATTATAATTCAAGATCGTTCGAGTATATACGACTATAAGATTTTCCAAATTCTTCTCTATCATTAAGAGAACATGAGTCACCCATAAAATGGGTACAACCTAAAAATGAATGGTTTGCTTTATATTAGTTCTAATTAAAGATGACATCAATATATACGTGTATATAAAAACAAATTTGCCCCATAGGGTGTAGGATCAATTGCCATAGGGATGCCTATGATCTGATGAAATATTTGATTACCTATTCTATAGTAACATTCTCCAATAAGATGATTAACTTGAAAGGAGAGCACATAAAGTAAGTCTTGCCTCTTTTTGTTTGTACACCAGAAAGCTTCAGAGTTTGTAAACATGATATATTTATTATTTCCTTCCGCAAATGCTAAGTCTATTATTTGATCCATTTCTTTGATAAGATCTTCATGAGAAATTTGTGTGTAAAGAGTACTAAAATCATAGGTTGAGATCAATTAAGTTCCTTTTTGGGAATTTATAATATCCATTTTTCTTTAGAGGGGATCAAATTATTTACAACCCAGAAGAGATTTAAATTGCTATAGTATATACTTTTATAATGAAATTTCTGTAGTTGATAGTATTTTAAATTAAAACCTTTTGAAACAGCTCCGCAAAGAAGTCAAGTGCTACAAACATTGAGGCTACAATAAAGCAAATACCCATCGGATTTTTATATATTTTAGGTATCCAATACATTATTGGTAACCTTTGTATTTTTCATCTATTTCAAGTCCAAATTTTTACACTTAAAAAGCTTAAATGGCAATGGGTAGGCCATGTTGTAAGAATGACAGACAACCGATGGACATAACGACTAACAACATGGATCCCCAGAGATCACATGTAAAAACGAGGCAGTCAATATATGAGATGGAGAGGTGAACTGGACAAATGTAGGAAATACTGGCTCAGCGATGCCCAAGATAGGGAATTGGGGTGAATCATAGGGAAGGTCTATGTCCATCGACAGATGTTAAGAGACTGATGATGATGAAGTAGATACTTTATGCGGGGGGGGGGGGGGCTTTGTTACTCTGAAATCCACCTCAGACTCTATCCTTTGAATAAGATATTTTTTACTTATAATTGCTACGTCATTTGCTGCTTGATCAATCAGGACTATGAAAACTTGAAGTTCTAATATATATACATATGTTTATGTGTGTAAAGGTTTAACCTTGGTAAATAGATCAGAAGAAGATAATTAAGGATTATTTTGTGAAAAGGAATTTTAATTTGTGGCATTGTTCTATAATGGTTGATATTTGATGAAATAAACACCATCCTGTACATATGTATATAGAAGAATGTATACCACTGAACCAGCATTCAAACAATAACAAGAACGGACTATTCAAAACTAATAATGTTGCTTATACAATGTTTGTCATTTATTTCTGACATTATTCAGAAAATTACTGAATTCCATTGAAATTTCAATATTTCATCAAAAATAGAAAATTTCATTACGATTTCAACTAAATATAGAATTTGATAGTTTATCTGAAATTAGGCCTGAAAGAAAATGAATTTGACTCATAGACGTGGGACGTTCAGTGCAGACAAAATTGAGGAAATGTGCTGATTGCAGAGAGAGCTTCTTGCTTGAACACAAGAACTCAAGATGTGAGGAAAAGAAATAAAAAAGAAAAGTTATGGGACACAAAGCACTATTCCAAGACAAACATTGTATTAATAATTAATTACTGATAGTCAAGTTCTTGATATCTCTCTGGCAGAATAAATTGAATAATGCTAATCTTTGTCATCAGTTAGAAGTGAAAATAATCATTTCAATTATTCTGCTTTTTTCCATTCTTCAAATATCTTTGTACCTACATAGTTTAATTTAGACCATGAACAGTTTCTTCAAATTTTAGTAGTTTTATATCTATCAACAATGACTCAACTACTTGTATGACAGTGAGTTTTCATTACAAGCCATCAGAAAGACTTTTTATCTGAAACAACATTTTGAATTCAGCAACTGAACTATCTTTCTTTTGGGGTTAGCTTAACCATTGTTATGACACCTCAAATGGTCCTCTAACAACCGTTATACTATAAAGGTTTTATGATTATGATTTTGTTGAAAATAGGTTACATGAAGTGAGAAAAGACATGGACGCCTGAGGTAGGGATTTGTAGGTCATATATTGTCTTAGAGGCTTGACCACTTGGTTGACTGATTATTTGGTTTTAAGGTGTATTTTGTCTGAGATGTAATATAGATGGAAACACAACTTTTTTATGCATTGAAGATCATTAATTATTTATTCTTTTGGCACAAATAGGAAATACATTTTTGTCAGTTGAATTTGTATCTTAGTCCTTGTAATATTTTGTTTGGTGTGGTTTCAAGTGAATGCAAAGCAGCATAAAGTTGGAGTGAATACAAGAGAGAGAGACATACAGAGAGGTATCACAGGAAGCCTGGGGACTATTTTATGATCTTGAGGGTGTGATGTCAATAGGCATTATTTTTAGGGGGCAAAGCTATTAGCATAGTAATTTCATACATGACTTAATTTATTTTATTTTCATATTCTGTCGGTTATGGTAACATTGAATTATTTGAATTCACTACAATACCTTCACTGATGCTATGAAAGATTTTTAGGATTAAGTAAATTATAGTTGCTCACCATAAGTAAAGCTCTCAAGGGCATCAGAAAACTGTGGTCCTATAAGTTTAAGGGAACAGAAAAAGTGTAGGAAAATATTTGGCAGACTCAGTGAGTTATATTTTTATTGAGAAGAATCTGATCAGACACTGACTGAAAACTAGTGAAATTTTGAATATAAACTTATTTTGGATTAGGAATAGAGTTTCCATAATTAGACATAATAAGAACTTGCCATCACAGACAATAATTGAACAACCATCAACGTTTGAAGTCGTGGAGAAAAGTCCATCAAAGAATAGATATGGTCAGAATTAATTCTATTTATGACATCATGGCGTTTTCCACTGGAAAACATCTAAAATGATGCAAAAAACACCTAGAAACATGCAGATTCTGGAGAAACTAGACGTTATTCATAAACCCATCAAAATTAAATTAAAAGAAAATATTTTTAGATTTGTCAAGTCTGCAGACAAAACTATATGGCCATGAGTGCTTGAAGATACAAACACATTAAAAAAAACCAAACATGTGCACATATAAAAAAGGGATAGAATTTTTCACCATCTTTGATGGCTATGGTTGTTCAATGTATGTATGTATCATGTGTACAGGCCGCACCAATAGATCTAGAGGGCTGAAAATCCCAAATTTTATTCCTTATGTCTACAGAAAACATTTTTTCTTAAATTTCCTCAACAATTTTTTAATGAGGGGTTCAGTGTAAGTTTATGCTAAATTGTTTGTGCCCATTAGTTTTTTTGAAAATTCAGACTTTTTTAGTGATTGTTGTCCAATGATATGTAAGAGAACTAACTTATTTAATAATCACTCCTTTTTCCATTTTGATAATTGATCATCCCCAAGTGAGCATGCTGCCAAAAGACATCAGTCATGTAACAATTTCTATTGGGTGATTAACTAGACCTGTCTATTTATATTTTGTAAGACTGGGTTCATTCACACTGTCTTAGCATATGGCAACTGCCTGTGTTGAAGATACCTCGGAATGGCTCTGAAAGCGTCATTTGCTTTATTGACAAAAGTTCTTGCTTATCCTGATTTTATTCTTCAATTTTCATGTTTAGTTTCAGGGTTTCGAATAATTTGATCAAGATTGTAGTTCTCAAAAGGTTGTGGTTAAGTGGGCAGAAGGGGCTCATCACATTAAATTAATGTCTGAAAGGGTTGCTGGTTAAACATTGAAAATTACGCAGTATGTATTCCATATTGTGGCAGCACCAGCATTTTGTACAAGCCCTGTCAAGGTTCAGCTGGAAAAACTATGAGGACAGGCAAAGTTTTTATATAAGTAATAATATGCATCACCATTAAACTTTGCAAGCCCAGACAGGACACAGAGAAAGCTGTTTGAAGCTCGGGCAAGTCCAGTCTGGCCCTAGCCAGGCATTGCCAGCAAGCTTATAACATTGAGAGAACTACAAATACTTATAGATAAGATAACAATAAATTCAAGCCCAGCGAATATATATATATGTATATGTATATATTGTGTGGATGTTGGATGATCCAACAGAATGTTGATGAAAGCGACAATTGGAAAGTAAAGAGAAAAAATTTAAGAGAAAAAGCAGATGTTACACCTCAAAAATTTTCATTATTATGTGGGCATGTTCCAATGCATTTTGCCAGTTGCCAGCCATCTTTTTCTGAGAAACTAGCAGAAATTTTAACTCTTCACTTTTGAATAGGCACTTTCATCAACATATATATATATATATATATATATATATATGTATACGTAATGTGTATAACATTTCTCAATGAGCAAATCAATACTACACTCTGTTCCTAAGCAGAAGAGCCGAGGAGCAGCATTTCATTCCTAGGTGGAGAGTATGGATACTACTCTCTTATCCAAGGCAGAAGTCACAGGAAAGAAACTTTGATACTCATCAGTGTACATGGATATATTCATCTTAGTCAATCCATAAATAGATAATTTCATGATTTTTGACAGGTACTATGCTAGTATGTAATAAATTATTGAAATTTTGTAAATAGTATTGTTTACTGAAATTTCGTAAATAGTATTGTTTACTGAAATTTTGTAAATAGTATTGTTTACTGAAATTTCGTAAATAGTATTGTTTACTGAAATTTTGTATGCTATATTGTTTACTGAAATTTTGTGAACTGTATTTTCAAGTTGGACTCTTCAACCCAAACCTTTCTTTTGATAACTAGTTTAAATATGAAGATTCAAAGTGTTAGCTGGTTTATATTCCAAAATTCATTGCTACTTGGATGAAAAGATGCAAATTAAGTAATTGACTTGAGAGCAGCTGATGGATGTTCGACTCTAATCTTTTAAAAGCATTTATTCAGAAATATTGTTATAACCTTTCAGAATCAGCAAACAATCCATTATTGTTGATCTAATCCTGGACATGATCAGAAAATGTATACAAATCGAGTGTGTAAATGAACTCAGACAACTCATTCGGGAACACTGATGAAACCAAATAAAGGGATACTGATGTGAGGGAAAATTGAAGAAATTATGTTAACAATCAGGTAAGAGTTCCTTTTGGAATTTTGTAAATTCTTAGAATATTCTATTTCATTATGATTCAAACAAATTGTTAGCCGCTCTCCATCTCAGAAGACAATAGAGCATACGCTAAAGATTAGCCGATGATTGAACTGCATTATCTACCGTGACTATGTAGCCAGATTCTTGGGTGACAGATTTGCAGCTCTCTCTGGAGTAGTCCGCACCCTGCTCTGTATAAGCTGTCAATGCTCCTCTTGCCATCTGCATTCTCTTCATTCTTCCCATCGTTCTTCTCTTCTCTTCTCACTAGTCTGGATACCTGCCTTGATGACAAGTTCCAATCTGCTCCTGTCTGTGAGTACAACTCCCAGCCTTCCTGATTGACATTGCCTTTTTTCAGCAAGAAAAACAGAGATTAAAAGAAAGAAAGAAAGAAAGAAAGAAAGAAATATACTGTTACAGACTGGAAATGAGCAGACCTGTAGAAAAGGACGCAAAAATTATGTCAGACCACATGTGTGTATAAGTGTGTGTGTTAGAGAGAGAGAGAGAGAGAGAGAGAGAGAAAGTGGGTTTTCCAAGTACACAGACCGATCATTAAAAATGCTCACTGAAACAAAAATCTGTTGAACTGAGCATATTAATTGCAGAAATAATTATTAGAAAAGAGAAGTACAGACAGATTTTCAATAAAAATTGGTTTATTGGTTCTTTTTAGTATTTCGTTTAAATTAATAGTGGTATTAGTCTGCATCCGGCTATATTGCCATGATGACAACACAGTCTAGTTTGTAGGAGAGTTCAACAATTTGTTAAAACACATTTCAAGCTGGTTGGCTCGATGTAGTTGCTTGCAAATGACAGGATACAAATATTCTCCGTGCTGTGGTGAATCATCTGTAAGAATCAACTGTCTCTTTTGAGTTTGGATTCTGCTTTAATGTTGTTGGTAGGATTGCAAGGAAAGATCAATGAAGGGCAAACTAATTGCTAGAAAAATAAGATTTTTCTCTGCTGATTCCTAGTTGGCAAAAGCGATGGTTAATTTTGATCCAATATTTTGTAATAAAAAGCTAGAGATGAAAACTCTGAATTACGAATTTCCAAGTATGGATCACTATATCAGTCTGAGCTTTTCATCATCATCATCATCAGTCTTTAAGCGTCCGTCGTTGGACATAGACCTTCCCCAGGATTTGCCACACTTCCCTATCATGGGCGTCACGGAGCCAGTACTTCCTGAACTTGTCTAGCTCGTCTCTCCATCTAACATTTTGCCGGCCTCGGTTGCGCATGTGGTCTCGGAGGATCCATGTTGTGAGTCGTGATGTCCATCGATTGTCAGCCATTCTTGCAACATGGCCAGCCCACCGCCACTTGAGATTTTTAATGGATTCTATGATGTCCCTAAGTTTTGTCTTTTCTCGGATGTACTGTGCTGTCTAGTGGTCTCTCCATGTAAGGCCCAGCATTATTCTGTCATGTGCACGTTGCATGGTTCTCAATTTTCGGGTCTGTCTCTTGGTTAGGTTCCATGTTTCAGCTCCATAATTTACTATTGGGAGGATGCATTGGTTATACACCCTTCTCTTTAGGATTAATGGGATCTTATTATTTTTAGAGGTTGAGCTAGCTCTGCCAAAGGCTTGCCATCCTAGTGTGATTCTTCGCTTGATTTCTTCTTCTTTTGAGGGTCTCATGGAGATTCATTGTCCTAGGTAGATGTAGTGGTCTACTTCTTCAGTAGAAATCCCTAAGGTCATGTGGGCCATCAGTCAGCAAGGTGTAGATCCAGTATATGTTGAAGTGTTGAAACATATATACAATCACGGCAGCTCCTTTATCATGCTACATAAAGACTCGGACCCCTTTCAGC
>OY735205.1:61111583-61626583 GCA_963457665.1 Thysanoteuthis rhombus | reverse complement strand
ATTGCATGAGGATATAATGTTCTTATAGAATACAATGATATCAAGATAAAAGATTTCATATTAAAGTTCTTTGTAGAATCATTGACTCTCAGTGTCAATGAATCTTGGTATATTCAAATTATTTAGGACGAGGCTAAGTCTGGTAGAATTCCGTGAAGGTAGTTTGAAGGATAAATCCACTGTCAGTACAAACTGCACTCTAACAGCTACATGACAATGGTAGCTTCGATGAATTTGATTGTTTACAATAATAAACTCTGAAAGTCATACAAGAGCTGATAGTTGAATGTTAGCCCTAGCAAGTATATTCTAATATGGCTGAAACTTTGGTCTTGTGTGTTATTTATTTTCATTAAATGGCATAGAATTTCTCTTGAACTAAAACTAATGGAGCTGTGTATAATAAATTGTATTTGTGACAGTTATTGAGCTATAGAGCCTTGGCAAATCTTGGGGAAGGTATGTCCAATGACAGACATTAAAAGGCTTCTGAAGATGCTGCTTTTGCTGCTGCTACTGCTGCTACTGCTGCTGCTGCTGATGATGAAAATTTTGCTTCATTTTTTTCTATGTAAATAATTGCTGGATCTTTTGATTTTGTTTTAAATGCTAATTACCTGCTTCACAAAGCGTATTTCTATTTCCCAAAACATTTTTCTGAAACTCCGAATATTTCTCGCCACTGATAATCCATCAAGTATTACCCAATGATCAGTCACTTCTAATCACAGGACCCAATTGCTTGGAAACTTTTAATATTCACTTGATAAGACATTCCAGCCTCATGGTTCCCAGTTCTCAGGCCGACAGAAATGTTATGCATTAAAAAGAATTCAACAGCCAGATATTCCTGAAAAATCTCACTTCACTATAGGAAATTTTCGCATTTTGACTGTTGTTACTTTGTACTTGATAAGATCTACAGGAGCCTCCCACCCTTTGCTGTCCTGGGAAACTACGTGTGTGGCCAATACCTAGGGTCAGCCCTGAAAGTAGGAAAGAAAGAAAATAGCTGACGATTTTGTGGTTAAACAGAAAGGAACTTTCAAGTGTTATTTCTAATTCTTTCTGGGAATTTTATGATCCAACAAGATCTATTGCCATCAAATAATCATTATGAAGTGTTGGATGATTGAGATAAACACGCAAGATAATTAATACAGAAGTAAAAGAAAGAAATAGAGAGATAGACGAGTACAGTCTCGTAAATAGTGGGATCAATTCTCTTCACTAAAGACAAATAGCTGCATTCGACGGGGGAGACTCTTCTTTTATTGACTAGATCAATTTTCACCCTTTTTCTTCCCCAGATAAATCATTGAAATTCCTTAAATGATTATCATCATTCGAAAAAAAAAAGAAATGAATAACGGGTCTGGTTTGTGACTCGGTAGAAACCATCACGTGACCAACATCATTTGCCAGCGTGCTGCGATGTGGGGTGATCAATGAAATGATTGGAAAAAAGGGTGATTAATGAAAAAAGTACTCCTCTTGTTGGGCAGTGATCTCTAATTAGTCTAAATTTAAAAAAAAAAAAAAGCATGAATGCTGCTGGACATTGCCCCCACTAAAAACTTTTTAAGGGGGGCAACTTTCAAAAAACAAATAAAACGTTCTTCGTTGATATGATGAGGAGTAAATGGTATCGCTTGTACACATGATACTTACACATATATGTTGCTAGCCAGCCAAACCAACTTGAAAACTAAAGAAACCTATGCTGATAGTTCTGGTTGACTGTTTTTATTAAAGGTGTCACCTGATTCTAAGCCCATTGTTTCATGGATAATGTAGTCTAAACATGATTTAATATTAAAATTTTTAGCAGAATTATTGACAAGAGATACAGGTTGATTTTGCCAGTAGAATTACAGAAGACACTATATCTACAAAATATTTGTGAGACAGGCTAAGTCTTGTACAGATTCAAGGACATAGCGTTAGGGATAAATCCACTGATTGTAAGAACGGCACACTAATAACTGCACGATAATGGTAGCTTTGATGAATTTGATTGTTTACGATGATAAACTGTGTAAATCATGAGAGCTGATGATTGAATATTAGTCATAGCAAGTATATTCTAACTTAGCAGAAATTTTGGTCTTGAACTTCATTTATTTCTATCATATATAGAATTACTGTAGAACAAAACCTGAATGAGCATTGTATGATAAATTGTATTTGTGCCAATTATTGAGTTATAGAGCCCTGGCAAATCTTGGGGGAGTCGTGTGTCAAATAACGGACACAAAAAGGATGCTGCTGTTGATGATCATGATGATGTGAACTTTAATATTTCCTTCAGAGAAACTTCTAAAAGAAGAACACAGAAGGTGTAACATACACTAGAGTTACCTAGTAGTGGTTGAGTCAATGTGTTTGTAATGAGGGTAGTTAAGTATTAGATTCACTGTATACATGTATGTTGGTATTTTGATATAAAGTGGCATGTTAATATTAGGATAAAGAGAATGTGACATGAATTTAACAGGAAATATGTTGGAAACATGAAATTGATTGAAATATTCTAGGTCTTACCCAAGATCCCAATAGCACAAATGTGTAGAAACAGACCTTCACATCCAGCCTGACCTTCATGTTTTGGGATGCTGAATTATTTTTAGGGTCAAATTCTTAAAAAGTGCATATCATATACTGTCAAATACGGTAATCAAAATTCACAAATCTTTACAGTGAATGATATAAATTACATAAGAAATCAAAGATATTCCCTCAAAGTTAATGTCTTCAAAAAATTCATATAAATTTTTTCATTAAAGAACCATCACTCTTCCCAAATAACTCATGATTCTCATCTCTATATTTATCAACTGATGCGAGATTTTCATCATTGAAGCGAACTGAACCAGCTGTATTTCTACATTTTAGAACATCTTGATAAATACAGTGTGACACCAATCGCAATTTGTTTAACAGAATTGTGACTTAGCTGAGACCGGCTTTTGTGAAGATCCTAATTTACATTGCTGATTTCTGTAATAGCCAGTCAGAACAAGAAGCAATCCTGTCAGATAGATATATGCGGCATTACCGTTCCTTCCTATCATGTCGGAACAATTCCCCGTAATACTCCTGGGATTTACTGCTTCTTATCCATAACAGAATCTTTAGGAGAATTCAGCGAGGTTGGAGATTGGAGATAATCTGGCTAGGTTATTGAGAAGAAATTGAGTCAACCATATGATTTGGACATAAGAAAATTGGTTGACCGATTCCAAGGCTCCAGCCATCTTAATGATGATAGAAGGCCCTCAGAAACAAGTCATCAATAATTGAACCTCATATGTTACTCTTTACAAATTATCCAAGTTATGCATTGTGCAACACAGACCAAAAACAGTCCAAGCTTGCAAAATCCTTTTATCAAAGAAGCTCAGGTTAGAAAGGCGATAATCTTCTTAGGGAGAAAATTTCTCATCTCTTGATCAAACAAGAGAATGCCCATTTGTTGTATTTGTTAATAAGCTGTTGTGAATCTTAATAAGTTATCCCAGCTTTGAAAATCTCCTTTCTTCTAGAAGCTTCAGGAAGATCTTAATAACTGATCTGCATCAGATGTCATAAGACGATGCTGATTCAGAAAATCTATAATTTATTCAGATTAGTATCCTTACATGCTTTATTTCCCTCTGATAACACTGGAAAATGCATTTCCTATGATTAAATTAACAGATGCATTCTTTGATCCTGGCATAACCTTCTCACATAAAAAATAAAAATCACACAAGCGTATACACACATATATTTAGACATCCAATACATAAGCAAATACATACTACCACATAGGATGAATACTTTAAAATAAGTGTGCACAATACACCATTTGTATATACTTTTCAATTTTCTGGTGTATTAGTCAGATATTTTGAAGACTAGCTTCCACAGGGTCAAACTACACTCCATTTTTTTTTCAGACTGAAGTTAATTCCTGCAACTATTATATACTATGTATAAATAAATCATGAAAATTTTTTCCTAAAAATGTGTTTTCTCATTAAAATGAAATAAGCCAATGCATATCTGTGAGATATTTTTTGTTAATATCTAAGACTTATCAATTTAGCTCAGTCAGTCTGACAGCCTGCTGGCAATCGGTTGTGGAGGGAATGTGGATTTTACATATCAGTTTACACCCCTCATTTTGGTGACAATTGTTCTTGTTGCTCTCATTCTTGTTATGGTAAGAAAACAAAGTCAACTCAAGGTATGAAGAGAGTGAATGGGAGGTAGGAAATATAAAAGAATAAAATTGGAGACAATGGTTTTCTTGAAAACATCAATTTATCATTGATTGCGGGACGTCTGAATCAGTTTTGTTTGAAAAGCATTCACATATATATATATATATATATATATACATATATATATATATATATATATATGGATATGTTTACCTATGATTATAGAGACATACATACATGCCAACATTAATAGATGATATAAAAATGAACAGTAAAAGGCATTTATATTTTGCTTATTGATCTACTCTATAACTTTTTAAAGAAATAATATCATTTGTTGGTATATATTTCTTCAAAAGAAATATTTTATAAAAAGTTTCAGAATACTCAAGTTCAGTTAAAAAACATTCTATAATGAAATAATTCACAAAAGGACAAATTTCAAATTAAACAGCATTATATTATGATATTCAATGCAAATTAGATAAATACTTGAAGTCATGTTAGCAAGAATATTCATATAGATGAATCTTTTTTTGCAGCATTATACAAAGATATAAAAAGAACATATCCTTTATAACATAGTATAGAACTGAAATTGCTTTTATCAGTTTAAAGTTGCCATATAGATTTCATACATACCAACTGATTCTTGAATCCACTTACTCAACACCTTGCTCTATGGCATACGTTTAGCACATCAAAATGTTTTCTATAATTTGTCGTTTTTATTCTCTGTGTGTGGGTAAATAGCGTTAGATTAACATATCTAGGGATGACTAGAGTGCTCTTCATATAAGCAATTGCTGGCAATTTTTTCTCTTAGTGAGTGCTCTATCAGTATATCCTTGTGCCAATGTGCGCTTAGCCAAGTACTTATGTACAAATAGAACTTAGAGATTAGCCACAAGAATATATGTGTGTGTACATATGAGTATAAATGATTATTACTGCTCCTATTTATGTCATGGATAATTCTCAAGGTTACTCTTGATCTTTTGATAAGAAAAAATTTAATTTTGAAAGTCATACCACTTAAAATAACAATTTGACAGAAACCTGACGACAATTAATATGTTTTAGGGAGCATTTCTATTCTATCCTTTCCCTTTAAAGTCAACAGAACCTCTTACAAACCCCTTTTCAGGATTTCATATGACAGAGGAATATGATATGTGTGAAAACACAATCATCGTCGTCGTCATCATCATCATCATCATTTTTTTAACGTCTGTCATTTAGCACAGATCTTCCCCAAGATTTACCGCGCCTGTCTATCATGGACGTTGGGGAGCCAGTTCTTTCTGAATTTCTCAAGTTTGTCTCTCAATCTTGCTGGCCTTAGTTGTGCATGTTATCTCTGGGGATCCATGTTGTGAGTCATCCATCAAGTATATGCCATTCTTGCAAACATGACCAGCCCATTGCCATTCGAGTTTTCAAATGGATTCTATGATATCTTAGACTTTTGTATATACTGTGCTGTCTTGTGATATCTCCATGAGATTTCTTTCATGTGCACATTGCATGGTTCTCAGTTTGAAGGTCAGTAGCTTAGTTAGGTTCCATATTTCAGTTTCATCGGTGACTATTGGGAAGATGCATTGGCCGTATACCCTTCTATTTAGGACTAATGGAATCTTCTTGTTTTTGAAGTCTGAGCTTGCTCTGCTCTCTGCAGAGGCTTGCCATTCTTCTGTGATCCTTCACTTGATCTTTTTTTCTTTTGAGGATTTCATAGATTTTTGTTGTCCTAGGTAGATGTAACAGTCTACTTTCTCCAGTTCTGTGTCTTCAGTATTGTCCAGTCTCTTTGATTAGTATATGTATGTGTGTGTGTGGTGGGGGGGATGTATGGTATATACCTACTTCTCAATTTTCTATTTTTTTGTACGTCCTATGTCTACTTATAAAAACATTTCCATATGCATGGTTCCCAAAACCCATTCTCCATCATTGGATGTTTCCTTTATTCGAATCTCATGCAAAGTAGATTTTTGGCCCCAAAACTGAACTCTAACGGAAAGGAGTAAAAAGTAGAAATCGATTGCTCAAAAGAAAATATTGTTCCCACTGAAGATGTAAAAAAAAAACAGGCCTGGTCATTCATTCAATAGAAACCGTCACATGACCAATGTTTTTTGGCAGCATTCTGTGTTGGGAGTGATCAATTAAAAATTGGAAAAAAAGCATTTTGATGGGGAGTAATCACTTAGAGGGGTCTGAATTTAAAAAAAAAACAAGCGTGAATGCTGCCGGACTCAAACTAAGGGATCAATGTAGCATAAAATTTACCTTGCTAATTGGATCCCACCTAAAAACCTGCATAGTGGGGAAATTTCCAGCAAATGCTAAAGAAGTTTTTTCAGGATATAAAAAGGAGTAGATGAGTGTGACCTGCATGTGAAATACATGGCCAGTCAGCCAGAACAACTCAAAAACTGAAGAAACCTGTGTTGACAGTTTTGGTTGACAGTTTTTAATCGATCAAAAAAATATTGTTCTCTCTAAGAAAGAAAAAACAGGCTACAAAAATTTGTGATAAAGTCACATGACCCAATAAAAAGTGCTGATTGGAAGTTAAGAAAAACCTTTTGGCAGAAGTATGTAGTCTAAAGAAAGCCCCCCCCCCTCAAACCTTCTCCGTATAATTATTGGTAGAGTTGTCCATCAAGTGTCAGTTTAGAATTTTCTGTTTGTCCCAGTGGAATAAAATACAATTAAATAGCTTGAAGTAAGTCTCTTGAGGTCCACCAATCAAAAGGGAGGAACAGATCACAAGACACTTGCTTGTTAAACATCCATCTTAAAGAAACATATACATTAAAAGTTTATTTACTGGTTATATATAGAATAAAAATAAATGAAACAGTTCTGCCATGTGTCTTCTAGCAGCATGCCACATTGAAGATGATCAATTAAACAACTGCCAAAAAAAAGGGGATCAATATTACTCTTCTCACATTTCGTTGGGTCATCATCATCATCATCGTCAGTCTTTTAACGTCTGTCATTGGACATAGACCTTCCCCAGGATTCATCACAATCCTCTATCATGGGCATCGCAGAGCCAGTATTATCTGAATTTGTCTAGTTCATCTCTTTATCTTGTATTCTGTCGACCTAGGGATCCATGTTGTGAGTCATGATGTCCATTGGTTGTCTTTCATTTTTGCAACATGGCCTGCCCATAGTTACCACTAGAAATGTCCTAATTTTCAAAAAACAAGCGTGAATGCTGCTGGATACAAATTATGGGACCAATCCAGTAAAAACATACATTACAAATCGAACCCTTCCCAACATTAAAAATGTATTTAAGGGTTGAATTTTCACAAAACAAAACAATTTTTTTGTGGATGTAAGGTATAAATTTTAAAATTTTCTTCCTGACAGCTCCCTGCATGGTCAGACAGCCAGACCAACTTGAAAACTGAAGAGACCTATGCTGACAGTCTTGGTTGACGGTTTCTAACAACTTAAATTGAGAAAGCTCTGAATTCAGGATGCACATTACTGTATTCAGAGACAACCAACCAAGCCATCGACCACCATTTCCACCTCCCCAAAAACACATTGCAGTATATGTGCAAGATGAAATAAAATAGACAAAAAAATTACTCCATTGATTTAACCAAGCCGTTGAATTCACTACAGAAATAATGAGCTACCATACATTAGGCTTGGTGGTTACAGTGCATTATCTGCGACTACGAAGTCCACAAATTCATCTCGAAAGCAAGCTTGATGATACTTTCTACTTGAGAACTAGGATGACTAATATAATCATCCCCATCATCATCAACTGCATTTGCTTTTTAGTGTCCTTCATTGGTCATGGACCTTCCCAAAGCTTCACCAAACCTCTCTATCATGGGCATCTTTGAGCCAATACTCTCTAAACTTTTCTAGTTTGTTTAGCCATCTTTGGGGGGGGGCAGCTGAAGTTTTGTATATGATCTTTGGGATCTGCCTTGCGAGTTGTAATGTCCATTAGCCAGCTCATTTCTATTTGAGTTTTCTAACAGATTTTATGATATCTTTGACTTCTGATTTTTCTCAATTATCCTGTGCTGTATTTTGATCTCTCTATGAGATGCTGAGCAGGATTATTTCCTGTGCACCTTCCATGGTTTTCAGTTTGAGGGTAAATCTTTAGGTTAGATTTTATTATGACTATCCAGAGAATGCATAGATTATGTACCCTATAAATTCCAAAAATTTATTTTGTGAACATTGATGAATAGATAAAAGTTTGACCACCAATACTGACTTACCAGTTAATAATAAACATGGCGTAGATAAGATTGGGATAAGGTACGTGTTAAAGGGTCTGATTTGGACTTCAGTTGCTACAGAGCAAACCAAACTTCAGCATCTAAGGTCATGAATTTGAATCTCACTTGAAACTTATTTTTTATTCCCAATAAAAGTTAATTTATTCACTCCCTGCTGAAGGGAAACCAGCCTGAGTTTAGTTGTGATAAAAAGCAACAAAAATAACAACAAAGGTAAATAGCAGCAAAAAATTAATAATTGTGATTAATAGAGTTAACAATTTCTGTTCCAGGTCCAAAAATTAATACTTCTGGAAAATTCCTTTGCATCAGTCTTCAGATACTAATTCAGTGTTCAAAGCAAGTCCATAATTTAGACTCAAACACTCAAAAATAGCACAAACACAAACAAAAGTGATAAATGAGTTTTATAATTTAATCAATCCTATGAAAACAAAGTGTTAACAATTTTAAAAATATGCAAAAGAAATTGCCTGCTGTTTCAAGGACTGCCATCACCGAAACCAAAAAAAGGACAAATCCACCAATTAGGATAATTCATTTGTTTGAAATGTTCATCAAATACTTGTTTTCTATCATGCTGAAAAGATACGTTTTGATAATACCATAACATTTTGATAGATGATGAGCTGTAGATAACAGTCTGAAGTACGGGACTCAGAATCAATATTATTTCTAAGATAATTTGGTATTTGTTTTCTGAAAACAAGAATGAAAGAAAAACAGAAATTGGTTATCAAAAATCACAAAGAGAGCTTTCATTATTTTTTTGCCAAATTTGAACACTGACCAACAAAGACATCAATCAAAGTTTAGAAATAAATTCTGACTTTGGCAATTGTTTGATTATTTATTTTCTTTAGCAAAATCAATTTGTTTTTTTTTATCTTTATTTATATTTTCCTCATTTGGTTGAGAATTCGCTTGTTTTGTATTGGTAGAGCAGTTTTCAACATGTGAAATGCCTCTTTTAAAAACCTGTTCATAATATTTAGAGATAATGACATGCGAGACTATGCCATTTTTCAAGCGCACTCATTAATATTATTAAAAACTGTCAACCGAGACTGTCTCCAAAACTGTCAGCATAGATTTGTTGAGTATCCTGGTCTGGCTGGTTGGTTATGAATCATGCATACAGGCTGCACCAATGGAGCTAGAAGGCTGAAAGTTCATTTCAAACTTCAATTCATCGTCTAGAAAAACATTTTTTTTGTTTCTTGATAATTACTCAGTATGAAGGATTTTTAATGGGCTAAGTTCATTTTCCTGCTTAATTGGTCCCGTAGTTTGTGTCTGGCATTTTTTTGTTGTTGAAAATTCAGAATTTCTTGTTGATCACTGCCCAACAAAAGGTGAGAGGAGTAATTTATTGATTGATTACCCATTACTCCAATTGATCACCTCCAATGTCACATGCAGCCAAATAATCTTGGTTATTTGTCGGTATTCATTAAATGTATTAACAAACGTATTTTTTCTTCAATTCTAGAAGAAAACCAAAATTTTTCCAAATGACATCTATTTGTTAAACTAACCAGAAGACAAGGTAAAATTTTGTGAAACACTCATTGGCATTATGTAATCCACTAATATGGATGATCAAATAAATTAATCAGAAAGGAACTGCAAAAAATGAGCAATACTATCCCAGAATGCCTTCTGTGTTTATGCAATGGATCCAGTAAATAAACAATGATTTACTTAGGTCAAATTTTTACAGATCGTTAATAACATTTAATATATTGGTTAGCTCAGGACATAAAAATAACTAGCCAATGATAATGATGAAATAGGATTAATTAACTTTTGTATTCATAAGAAAAATTTGATGTTTTCATATAGGAGAATGTCTACAGGTTACAACTATCTCCTTTCAACCTTTAGGTAATTAAAGAAGAAAAAATTTTCTATCCTATTTGAAAAAATTCCTTTATCTTTTATCTTATTCGCTGAAGAGTTCCACTGTCAATTAGGAGTGCTATCAAGTGGCTTATGAAATTGAGTAGAATTTGTTTGAGTATACTTATAAAAATGGATACCACATGGAGATAAGATATAAAAATGATTGTTTCTACATCGTTTTAATCAGATTCTTAGATTTTTTTTCCTGCTTTCCTACTGTTAACAGTATTGGCTCAGTTGGTTGTGCACATGACAAATGGTCATCAGGTGGATACTTCAATTGCCAATGTTTTATACATTGAATGCAGATAACAATTTCTCATATGGACACACAGACATACATGTTCACATATTTGAGTGTACATATACATATATATATATATATATATATGTATATATATACATATATATATATATATACTCATACACTTGGACATGCATAAACACATACACAATCATTAATATACATATATGCGTATCAGTAAAAAGTAAATTTTTTTATCATAAAAAAATAGAATTATTGAAATGAAATGTAATATCATCATCATCATCTTTTTAACGTTCATAATTGGACATAGACTTCCCCAAGATTTGCCACACTTCTCTATCATGGCCATTGCGATGCCAGTACTTTCTGAATTTATCTAGCTCCTCAGACAATTTTACTTTCTGTTGGCCACAGTTTTGCATATGACCTCTGGGTATCATGAGTCATGATGTCCACCAGTTGTCACCATTCTTGTTACATGTCCAGCCCATTGCAATATGAGTTTTCAATCTATTTCTATGATGTCTCGAACTCAAATATCTCAATGTGAGGTTGAGCATGAATCTCTTATATACATGTTCCATGGTTCTCAGCAAGAGAATCAGTCTTTTGGTTAAATCATAAACACATCTAGATATACTGCAAAGTATAGTACTTAGATTATATATATTCCAATGATATATGCTGTATAATAATAGTATAAATAAATAAAAAATCTTAAAAGTGAACACTCGCATGAAAAATATTTTCACTATTCAGACAAAAATTTTGATTAGGCAGAGATGTAATCATAAAAGGGAAAGATACCATGAGAGTATTGTGAAAAAAAATGGCGGTGTAATGGCATTTCAAGAAAGAGGGAATATAGCTATATGGCTAGATCTGGATGTCTCTTACTGATTGGCCTTCGAAGATTGGTCAGGCAGTTGCCATGAAAATATAAGTTCCCAAGGATGAGGTAGGGAGGTTTGAGCTATGCAGAAGAATTATTCTTTATTTACAATTCCAACTGCTACTTGTAGAATGACAATCTGGGAGTTGAAATGAAGAAACAGAAATTTAGTTGAAAGAAATACCAGTTAAAAAAAAGTTAATATTAACCGTTATTTCTTCATTTAAGATATTTGATTACTGTCACATCTGATACTACTAGTGTGATGTAAACAAAGATAGCAGAGTATTGGCATCTACAGAATTAGGAAAAATAGACGTATGACTAGATTTGGTTGAGAGGGCAATTTTGACATTTTGGCTAAGATAGAAAAATAGATTTTGTCGATAAAGTAATAATAGTATATTTTTCATTTAGTATGAAAAATCACTGTAAGTTTGGAATCAGTCTCTTTTGTCTTGATATGTTTTACTTTTTCTCATTTGATAAGAAACTGTCAACCAATACTGTCAACATTGTTTTCTTTTTTTCCTGCTTTTAAATGATTCTGATTGGCTGGATGGCTGGCTGTCAAAAATACAGGCTGCACCAAATTTGAACATTCACTGCCTAATATGTTGAGACCCCACCCCTCTCGCTTAAAAATTCGCAATGTTTTTTTATGCTAAATCGGTCCCATACTTTGTGTCCAGCAGTGATGAGACTGATTTTTTTAAAATTTCGACTTCTAGGTCATCACCGCCCAACTTTTTAGTGATGCATCAAAAGATGAGGAAAAAAAAATTTATTCATTCATCACTGCTTTCACAATTTTTTAATCGATCACCCCTCTACACAGGATGCTGCAGGAGACATTTGTCATGTTATGGTTTTCTATTGAGTAACTGGACGTATTATTTGATCTTCTGTTTGCCCATTTCTATGAATCCCTTGCATTTTAGCAAATCAGAATTGAGCATTTTTAAAAAAAAAAAGGTATTGCATTTGGCTGAAGATTACTGGATCACCAGTGTCTGAAAGAAAAAGACATTTATTGGATTTAGAACAATCCATGGATTGTTTGGATTGAGAAAATCCAGTGCGAAATTGTCCCAGGAAAGATTGTGATTATAAATACTTCTGTGTATCATTTTCCTTGGGAGTTGACAGTTGACTGAACAACCAAAACAAGAATGCAAGCAAATAAGCCAACAACTAAATTAGATCAACTCTTTATTGGTTCACAACAGTTCACTGAACTCAACTATATATCTTTCATTGCCTGACCCAGAGATTGCCTCAAGACAACCTGGTAACTACATGTACTTAAGTAACAATTTAAACCGGTGGGCCATTATTCCATAGGTGTCCAATCAGGTGATTTAATTTTGTAGCCTTAAACAAAATGTCTTTACTTTGTTTTAGGCATAAGTTGAATAAAATGGCAGGTTTCCTAGTGATAATGATAAAACAAAAAGTCTGTTCTATTCAGATCAAAGTTTACTGGAAGGGGCTCATTTGAATACTTGGCCTGCCAAGCATAGTTACCAGCGAATATAACTTTTTTTTCAATGCTAAGATTTCAACTTTTAAAAAAAAATTTCATTAAGAAAATATGAAACTACAATCATTTGAGAAGAGATTGCTTCTTCATTACCTTTTAGATTTATTCTAGTAAATTCAAGAAGTTATCCAAGGGGAATAACATCTGATTGAGGCTATCTCCCCTGCACTTTTTGGTAATTTTAAAAATTTTATTTTATTCAATTTATAAAAGTGTTCTGTTTTTTTTATCCCATCCATTGAAGAGTTCTACTGGGTTTACAAATGGTCTATGAATCTAAAAGTTAAAATTTCTGTTGAAATCAAGTGTAAAATAACATGATAAATCCATAGAACTCAATCCATTGTATTACATTTCCCTGAATGTAGATCTCTAAAATAAAGAACTTTAAAAACTTAATTCGAATTATTTGATTTACTTGATTTCTTGTATTTTGAAAGAACATGACATCAATTTTGTGGGAATATCAATTTGATAGAAAATCATTCAACATTGAAATGTGGTTGTACCCAGGACAAACAGAAGATAAAAAAGATAATCATCAGGAGTGATGACAAATTATTCATCACACTGATGAGAACTTCCATAGAAAAAGAGTTGATGAATATAAAAGTCAAGAAGAAGACACAACAATGATAATCTCTTGAGCTGAAGCTACTATCTTCCTCCCTCTCCCTCTCTCTTCCTCTCTCTCTCTCTCTCTCTTGGACAAAGGCCTTCCCATCTCCTTCCATGATGCCCGTGATTACACTAATCTCTGCCATGCTTTACCAGCAAACCTTTCTATATCATCCCTCCATCTCACTCCTGGTCTTTTCTCAAGACATTTACTGTCCCATCAGCATCAGTCAGTTAGCCTTTTGTTTTATCTGTTTTCATCCCTTCTTGCTAAGTGTCCTGCCCATCTCATTTATGCTTCAAGTATATCAGCAAGTGCTCTTCAATATATATATATATATGAAGCTGTCTGTAAGAATCTACTTCAATGCATCTTAGTTGAGATCTTGTAATTCAGACATAACTGTGGTTTGATTAATTTTTAGATGGATTTTCTTATTCAGCTCCTGTAGGGAAATACTTGAGCAGAAACTAATTTATTCTGTCTTTGAATGTTATGTTATTTGCTTTGCATCAAGCAGGAAACATTCAGCAAAGATTTTATCATTATCAAGATACATTAATACACACCAACTAACATAATGTACATATCAATGCATATAGATATTTCTGACTTCTGTGTGCATTTCTTGATAATTGAGAAGTCTCCCTTTATATCTAACTAACTGAAACTTTGCTTTTTGGTCAGTTTGCAGCTAGTATGCGTATATGTATATATGTGTCTATTGAGAAGGAAGTAAGGGTTCAGTTTAGCATGATGGGGTTGGTATGAAAGTTGAAATTAAAACAATTGTAACTTTTTCTCTTTTGATATTTCTTATTTTTCCTCCTCGGGATATATCAAGGGACCCTTGGAAATTCATCATGGAAAAGTACATGACTAAACAACAAACTTTTGAATACTTTATATTGACCTAAGAAGCATATCCTCTGCCACCAGAGTCAATGATTCATCATTTTTTGTGTGTGTATTTGAGGATTGGGCCCAATTCGTGATCAACTACAAACAAAGAGACCATTTTCACTCTGAAATACAGAAAATTATGTGTGTAGAGGAACAGATGTCCTTCAAAGTCTTAAGCAAAGTGTTATTAAAAGAGCCAAAATTCATGAAGTTATAAATGGAGGGCATCTGAGAGCAAAAATTTTCTGTACATAGGTCAATAGAATTCTCTATGGGATAAAGTACAGATTATTGACAGGGAGAATGATTGGCGAACACGACCTCTGAAGGAAGCAGCACACATACTTTCTTCAGTCAAACCTGTTAGCAGACCAAGCATTGATATCACTAGTATGTAAGAACTTCTCATCATAACAGACTTCTCACAGAGAAAAAAAGACAAAACAAGATAACCCAATACAAGGATGGAAGCTTGGAGATGACCCGATAATATAACCTGGATATACAAAAAAACCAGATATGACATGCCCAGTCCATGTTCACCGAGTAATGATTCCACATTTTAAAACCAACAATGCCGGCAGGTACATATTATGAAAAAATGAACATATAGATGAGGAAGATAGTCTGACCATATCATATATTAAAAAAAATTAGAAATCTTTAGTTCAGATTCTTTCAATTTTGAACCTGTAAAAGGATGTAAAAATAAACATCTTGAAATGTATCAGATTCATTTTGCACTCAACTGTAGAATAATACTGAATAGGTAATGTGTGTATACTTATACACCATTTAATAAATTGTACAAGTTAACCTTCATAAATCAAATGGATCACAAGATCATTTTTCAACTATTTTGACAAAATCAGGCAGGAGAAATTTTGACTAAATACATATTGTGTTATATGACATGCATTGCTATATAACACAATAAATATTTGGTCTAAATTTCTTTTGCTTACAGAAAATTACTATTTTTTATAAAACTATTTTAACCCACAAGAAGGTTTGGTATATAGGTGTTAAAAAATCATTCATCTATTTATCAAACGAATGCAAAAAATATCAATTGCACCTAATTTCGAACAGACATTTCCTATAAACTGCATATCTGAATTAATTAATCCCCTCTTTACTCTTTGTTACCCATTCATTTGCAAATGTTGTGTGACATCATTAAGATCTATTCACTAATTGAATTTCCTGTCTTGGGTGTGAGAATATCATTTCATGCTTGGCACCAGAGATGGTATGGCTTCTAATTAGTTGTTATCTAATGCTATGTGTTACAATCAACTTTCATTTCAGAAAAAAACCCTGAAGGTCAGTAAATAAGACTATGCAATGCAATTTTTTGTTCCCTGGTAGTGAATCTTATTTTCTGATAACTTATGTGCAAAAAAAAGTATGGAAAATTGTTGTTATTCCCTTCAAACTTTGCTTTTGTGGCCAGGATCGATGACATTCATCTGTAATTGTTTTTATTACTTTATGTGATCAAAACGTGTAAATTTACCTGTTGTCCGACTAAAATAAGTAGATTTCAAATTATCACTCTCTTGGTCCGCAAAGCAAAGTTTGTAGGGAAATATTGACATTTTCTATACTTTTTACACATAAACAATCAGAAAATAGCATTTATTACCTTGGAAGAAAAAGTTTTTACAAATGTTTAACGGTGTGACGATACAGCTCTGGTTAGTCACTCAATAGAAACTGTCATGTGACCAACATTTTTTGGTAGCTTGTTGTGTCAGATTAAAATGTTGGAAACAGGGGTGATCAATAACCAAGTTACTTCTCACACCTTCTATTAAATCACTAAAAAGACCAAATTTTACAAAAAGCACAAATGCAACTAAATGCAAACTAAAAGACCAATTTAGTATGAAATTCTGAAAACAGAATCAGAGAGTATTTAAAAAAAACCAAAGATGTTTCTTCTAGATTTAATGCGCAGTAAATGACCAAATTTTTAGCCATCTAGCTCCATTCATGTAGCATATATTAGCATATGCAAATATACATGCATACACTTATAGCCAAGCAGATAGCATCGCAAAATCTCTTAAAAACTGCAGAAGCATATGTTTATTATTTTTGTTGATGGTTTCTAAGTTATATTTTATTCAGTTGATTGACAAAAAAACATCAAAGGTGAACATGGCTTCTTGTTTTTCCTTCTCACTCTCTCTCTTTTTAAGTTTTTGTAATATAACCCAAGGACAATTTAATAAATTTCAGTGAAACAGTAGATATATTATGACATCACTGGTGGTCTCCACTGGAGAACACCTAAGAAGAGTAAAATAAAGCACTGAGAAACATCTAAATTCTGGAGAATCAAATTCTTAAATTGTAGATTATAAATCATGAAAATATAGAAAATGAATAAATTCTTGAGAACCTAGATGTTATTTCCATGGGAAAACACCTAAAATAGAGTAAAATTCACATTTAGAAATATCTAGATTCTGGAGTATCTAGATGTTATTAATAACTCATCAAAATAAGGCCCCCAAAAGGTGAAAAACGTTTGTTCCAAAAATTGAAAGAGAGATTTTTCAAGAGGTGTCTTGTTGAACATTGAGTCCATCAGCTCCTTTACAATTCTGCAACTTCTGGCTTTTGGACATTGAAAGAGAGACTTTTAGACCAAAAATAAGATTAAAGAGAATAATATGTAACTGATGACAATCCTGAAAGTAGTCTTTGCAGTTTTTTTTAAGTCGAAGGGATGCTGAGATAAGTGTATAAGTTCCGAAGATGCATACTTTGAAGACAGCTAGGAAACCATTGCCCTAGGTAGGCAATTTTTCTGGTAATAAACCATGGCTAGATACTTCGTAGACAAAACTTGTATCTATGTAACATGTTGTGTCAGTGGTGTAGTGCAGTGTGAACTTGTTCAACATGTGGGAACAGCATCCACTTACATTTTAAGGAAGAGGAAACAGTGTTTTTTCACTACCGCTAAAATTCTTATTTTCACCTGTTTCTACAGTCAACTCAGCAAGAATGAAGCTTTGTAGCTATAAGTACTGAATCAAGATTACCATATTGCTATGCTCTTTAGAGCAGGCAGTCTTGCACTCTCTCACCCCTTTTTAAAGAACTATACCATTGTCCTGTAATGTTTAAATGTAAGGATATGTTTATGTTTCTTCCTTTTTGACATAACAGAGTGTTTATCAACGTATAATTTTTTTCTTAACATTCATTCAGAAGAAACCAAAAAATAGAGAAATTAAATCAATTCATTAAGTGAAATTGAAGATATTTAAAAAAAGAAATCAAGTATATTGGATGAATATTGCTCTCTGAATGTAGATAATTGTTTAGTTTAATTCCATCACACTATTGTTCAATGCTTTTATCAACAAAAACTAACTGAAGGAAACTGTTAATCATTTATTGCTATTAAAGGAGTAAAATTAATTTCCTAAGTAATAATTGCTGCTTTCAGAATAGAAAACTATCATATCTATTTCTCATTTCATTGAGTAATGTTCTTGATTGAAAGTCAAATAGGCTTGAGCAGAGCCGGCTTTAAGCTAATTAGATCAATTGCACTCAACAGGGCTCCTCACCCAAGGGGGCCTCACATTTGGTTATATTCTAGTCTTGTCAAATACACACAACCCCACATCGTAGATAAACAAGATTATTCATAGAGAACAGCAACAATTTTGATTTTCTTCTGAATTCTTTAAGCTTCAACAGTGTTTATTGCATTGTTTAAATCTAAATTTTCTTTTACTGTACTTGGATGAAATAGTGTTTATCAATTACCAAAGAGCCTAAAAAATAATTTCAGTGAAAATTTCTAACACACATTTTGATTGCCTTCAATTGTACCTAAGAGATATAAGATTTATCTATTGACCTTGACTGTTAACAAGGGACCCCACCAAAAATGTTTTGATTTGGGCCCTGCTGTACCAAAAGCCAGCACTGAACTTGAGGTAAAATATAATAATTACAGTATTGACATAATTTTTTTACTACTTTGAATGATTTCCCTGGATTGAGAAATTCATTAAATGCAAAGCAATAAAAACCATCAACAGAAAATAAGCAAACAAAATCAAATAAGTTTAAAGCAATTCACAAAATATTTTGGTAATATAGTTGGGAAGTAGATGGGACTATTGCAGCTTTATGTTCTCTACAATTTTGCCCCTCAAAATTTAGGAGTAAGGTAAACCGAAGTCCAAGTTCAATAAATCTAGCAAATACGTAAACCATAATCAATTTTTAGGACAATAATCCTTTCAGGGATCAAAATTTGAATAATCCAAAAGATTTTGAGGAGATCTTGTGAGCCGACAGTATCATGTGCTGTATCATTCATCTTTAGTCAGAGTTTTGTATCTTTTATGTGACCCCTCACCCCTTTCACCCAGACAAATCAAATTTGGGTCCTCTGAACATTATTGTGCCAAATTTTTCTACTTGAAATTGAAATAAGTGGCAACTGAAATGCCTTTGGATTTACCAGATAATGTTCATTAAAGGCAGCAAACTACTAATATTTCTTATTTACCAAACAAAGGGTAATCGTGAGCTTCAATGAGCTTTCAGCTTAACAAGACTCCTTATTTAACAAAAAAGAAGCAACTATTGGGTGTAATGAGGTACCGGCTTTTGGAAACAACCCTCCCCCAATTGTTTTTTTGATGAATGTTTACTATATTTTTATTTTCAGGAAATGAAATATAAATAAGTCATTAATAGTTATATAATGCTCCATAAAATGAGAGATTACCATTATCACTAAGTAAGAACTTGAACAAATCAATTATTATTTTCGCAAACTCAAATGAATGATAGACAAAAAACACCTGGTAAAAGATCTTGTTGCTTTTACTGCTGGTACTTATTTTCAAATAAGTACAAAACTCAGGAGTTATCATTTGTGGTAAGAATATTGCACAATAGCCATAGAGGCTATGACATAATTCCTGAGAATGGGACTAAATGATTCATGACAGCTTAAAATTGATTTAAGGTACCAAGTTTGCCCAACCCATTTATATAGTCTAGAAAGCTTTACAGCTTCAAACACTAAACATCAAAAAACCTTTTCAATAGATTCCTTTGTGTCGTTTCAGTCACCATTATTATCGTACAATGTATAAATTTTCTTTTTTTGGGATGATCAGCTTTTCATTATCGTATTTATGCCCTTTATATGTAGTTTGTCATTCTATGTAAGGTTTTATGTGCATTGTATATTGAAATTATTTCATACAAA
The DNA here is from genome assembly GCA_963457665.1 of Thysanoteuthis rhombus. Taxonomy (NCBI): domain Eukaryota; kingdom Metazoa; phylum Mollusca; class Cephalopoda; order Oegopsida; family Thysanoteuthidae; genus Thysanoteuthis; species Thysanoteuthis major. Next base: position 61,606,687 of record OY735205.1, on the reverse strand, counting down.
ATATTATTTATTTTTTGAAACAGGGCTTATTCATGCTGGTCACCCTGCAAACGTTTTTTACGATGAGGAGCCAATAAGTATTACAGCAGACATGACTCAATCTCCGTACCATATCTACTGAATGTTCACCCAAGTGAATACTAAATCTCTTGCATTGGTTTTAATTTCAGACTGCATGCAAACCAACTTATGATATCATCTTCAAGAATATCAATTACACGGAAAAAAGTTCTTTGAGTCAATTCTCTTCAAACATATTCAACGGAAGAATTTGAAATCATTTTTCACTCATTTTAAAATCAATTCTTCCGCATCGTATAACATCAAACTTCTATCTAATGTTTTTCAACACTTTTGATTATCGAATAGAGTATTCTTATGTATATGGTTGAAATGAAACCACTTTCTGGCCAGCAGTAACACCTCAATAGGTAATTCCATTGATATACTTGAATAATTTGTTACGTGGTATTCCATGTTCGATCTCCAAGTCCACCCAACTGCCTGTCAGTCAGACAAATAGACCAGAGCCAAATGTTTTCCCCTTTCCCTGATTCCAGTCAATTGAATGATCTTCCACACTAACAAAAACTTGATCCATCCTTTTTTGTTACCTTATTCTCCAAACATTAATATGATTTTATTTATTTTAATCTCTATAAGACCCTCAAAAGTAGAGGAAATCAAAGAATCACTCCGGAATGGCAAGTCTTTGGCAGAGCAAGCGCAACCTTCAGAGACAAAAAGATCCAATTAATCCTAAAAAGAAAAGAGAAAACAGAAGTCCGGAACATCATAGAATCCATTAGAAAACTCACATTGCAATGGCCAGGCCATGTTGCAAGAATGGCAGACAACCGATTGACAGCATGAATCACAACATATATCCCCAGAGATCACATGCCCAACTAAGGCTGTTAGAGTACTACATGGAGAGAGGAACTAGACAAATTCAGAAAGAACTGGCCCAGCGACACCCACAATAGTGGAGTGTGGCGAATCCTGGGGAAGGTCTATGTCCAATGATGGATGATGTTGTTGTTGTTGTTGATGATGATGATGATGATGATGATGAAGACGACGACGACTATGACGACGACGACGATGATTCGTTGATTCTATTTTTATTCTTTTGTTGAAATATTCTAAAATTTTTTTCATTATTTAACTATGGTCAAGATAATAAGTTTTCTAGGGATCAGGAAAATTAATTATGGCTTCATTGAATGTCTGAAAATCTCACTAATTTCACAGCCTTGATTGACCATTCTTACAACTGAAGAAATAATTTTTGGTGCAAAATCAGTAAATCTTAGAGTTGACTTGCAATTCTCAAATATTCTGATAATATTGTTCTGTAGAATATATACACTGGAATGCTACTAAGGCGTTATCTCAACACAGAATTGGAAACTATCTCATTTATCACACAATTTGTAAAGAAACAGCATATATACACGTAGCCATCAGCAGCTGGTTTTCCAGGGAGGATGTATTTAGTGTGGAGGCTCTGAAGAATATAACGAGAGAAGCCAAAAGATATATCCAGATGTAGGGGGTTTTAAGAAGGACTACAGAGTGTCTAAGCTATGACTTGTCCGAAGAAATCACTGTTCATAGAGACCCATTTATCCCCAACCTTTTCCAAACCACCCACTCCTTGGTGAGAAGGTCTGTATCTGAGGGAGGGCAAATGCCTGGTATATATTCTCACAAGTACGCCTATATACATTGTTAATGTGTGATGGAGCAGGAATGAATATTTCAATATTTTTGCTCAAACTGCTTTCCTTACCTTCGCCTCACCCTTACCTTTGGCATGATGGACTAGAAAAGCTCAGAAAGTATTGTTTCATCACATGATTGAGATGACTGATTAATCTTGGAAAAGTCCAACAACAGATTGTAAAATGCTACTGCTGCTGCTGCTGCTGATGATGTTAATGTTGATGATGATGATCCCTGCGCTGTGAGCAGCAGCCCCCTGTGCGCCTGCAAACAAGACAGCCGTGGATTAACTGTCAGATTCTATTCATACCAGAATATACAGTTTTTACAAGCTATCTCATTGTGTTACATTAAAAATCAGAGTGTTGTAGTCAACTCTAACCTTTGTTGCATGGAACCAGAATATAAGCATGAAAAAAGAAAGCATCCAAGATGGATATCTCTTTGGAAACAACTTTTTTGATACATTGTTTTGACTGCAGGTTTAAATTCCTTTGACTATTGTGAAATGAAAGTTTAATTACATTAAAATGACCCTTTTCACACCAAAAAAGCATTTTTTGTCACTACCATCAAAAAGGATTAAATCTTTGCTGAATCGATTAAAAGCAAAGGTAGAATATAATGTATCTTAATTATTTTAAAAATTTCTTTTTCTGATTTCTCTCAGGTAAACTGGAAAATATCTCTGGTTAGTCATACAATAGAAACTATCATGTAACCAACATCTTTTCAGGGCATGATGGGTAGTGGGGGTGATCAATTAAAAAATTGGAAGAAGGGGTGATTAATGTATGAGTTAATTCTCTCACACTTTGGGGGGTGGCATTTAATAAAAAAAGTCTTAATTTTCTAACACAAACTAAGCGACCAATTTTAGTAAAAACTTTCAGCGCAAATTGACCCAACCCTCAAAAGCCAATTCTGGAGTGTAGAAAGAACTTTTATTTTTAACATAGCTCCATTGCATATTCATATGCAATACATACACATACAGCTAGACTTAAATCGAAATCTTAAGAAAGCTATGTTGACAGTTTTTGATGATGTTTTCTGGTTTAGGAGAAAATAATGGGTTCGTGTTGAGAAATTGAAAATGTATTAACCTACCATCAAACAGATATCATTGACAAAAAAAATTGATGAAAAAAAAAATTTGTTTAGCATTTAACAATAAATATCTGATAGTCATCAAAAATGATTGCAAATAAAGTTTCTCTGCCTGACAGCAGTAATCGCTTTTCCAATACAAGATCAAAGGATTGAAATCTCTAAGATCAGGGAAATATCTGCTAAATACTCAGAAATACCTCATAACAGGAAATGGAAAACCACTTATACAGTATGTTCAATAACACCCAATATACCACAGCGTTAGGCAAAATAATACTTATTCTGATGCTTATATTAATTGTGTATGGCACATTTAACAGCATTTGCATGAACTGACCATTTGAGATGGATATTTATGATATATGTTTCTTGAATATTTGATGTTGAATATGTAATGCTGGATCAATGAAATTGCCAAGTTGGTAGAATTTTTAATCATTTTTTCACAAAAAAATAAATGAATACATAGTTTTAATTTGATCGAAAGTTCATTGAATTGAAATAACGATATAAAAAAACATTTTTTTTAGAAATCAAATGTTTGTGAAACCGAACATTTTTAAAAAAAAAAAAAGGAAATAAGAAGTTTTAATTTTTTTACGAAAAATGAATAAATCGTTTCAATTTGATCTAAAGTTTATTTACGAGAAAAAGGATATAAAACAATATTTTTTATGATCTAAAAGTAATGCAGTCAAAGGGTAATCAAATTTTTTTTCTATCAAAAATATGTACATTTCACCAATCAGGTAATTCTACTGAATTAGCATAACATACTGATTGTGTTATTCAATATGTACTCCATTATTCAATATATTTGATTGGTGAACATTTTGTTTCAAATATTCATCAATACAAGAAGTATTTCATTTCTTCAACACATTGATTTTCTACCTTTGAAAATTGGCTTTCAATCAGGTCATGAACACTTCCTCTCTTGGGCAGAAATTTAAAAAAAGTTGGTACCAAGATGAACAAAAATAAATATACATGTTTCATGATGATTGAATGAACCAAAATATTTTAGTAAGTTGAAGTATCAGATTTAATCTGACAATCAATTTTTTTTTCTTTCGCATCTGAGATGGCATAACTATGATTACCTTCTTGTTTAGTTTATGTTCTCTATGGCTTTCTTCCTTCCATTTGATAAATTTTCTTACTTTTTTGTAGATTATTTGATACACTTTCTTGTACGGAATGGTCAGTCAAATTATAAGAATCTCTAAACAGCCTTGTGCTTCCTATTTTCCATTAAAGTTGCTGACTTTGGTTAGATTTAAACAGTTGTATCTGAATCATCTGCAAAGTCTCCTGCTCTATATTAGCTATCTGATTTTAAAATAAAAATACTGTTCTTTGTATTCCTAGTGATCTAGACCAAATAATGGCTATGAAGGCCTTATGGTTTATAAATGACTTGCAGTACCAGGGGATATGAACTGGTCCTGCTGATATTGTAATGATGAATTATTAAAGCTCTCGATAGATTTTATTGCTTTGATTAAAAACATATTATGTCAAAAGAGATGACATTTTCAAGTTTGAGCAGATTCTGATATATTTCTCTGTATTAGATCTGCTGAATTAATTTGAAATCTTTTGCTTGATTTCTTATTTTTGATAATGACGTTCTGTTGTTCTATAATGACTTCGACACTTTTGTATCACTTATGTCATTGTTATATAAACTTTCAATGTTCTGTAGGGAAAGTTCAAACTGTTGTCAAAGTCCAATGAGGAATTTAGAGGATGACAGCAAAATGAGTGTTCATGTAATACTTTGTTATCTACGAGTAAAATAGAATATATATTGAATAATATTCGTTCTTTGGTTAACTTGCTGATTAATGGACTGAATATAAAGAAACTAAGGAAACATCCTATTCATAGTTTCACAAATATCTTACATATGATTTTTACCTAAACTCCAGGATATATCAGGGAATACTAAATATTACACACACACACACATGCGCATATATATATATATATATATATATATATATATATATATATATATATATATATGTATATGTATATATATATATATATATATATATATATATATATATGTATATGTATATATATATATATATATATATATATATGTATATGTATATATATATATATATATATATATATATATATATATAGATAGATAGATATAGATATAGATATAGATATATATATGGACATATATATATATATATATATATATATATATATAGATATATATATATATACATATGGATATATATATATATATATATATATATATATATATATATATATATATATATATATATATATATATACTATGTGCTTGTGTAAAGGTACATTTGTGTGCAGACTTATAAGTATTTATATATTTACATGTGTATTGACACATATGAACTTTTGTGTGTGTGTGGCCCACTAAGAGAACAAGAATAATCTTCTTAATGTATTTAATTGCTGTGAGATATAAATTTGCAAATAGGGAATTCGGACAAAGGAAGAGTAAGTTAAAATATCACCATTTTATTCATGTGGAGAGAATCTCTTACCCCAGGGGGTGCACAACTATATCTGGGGTCTCTTGATAGTTGATTCATGTTCCTCCATTTATCCATTCTGTATATCAGATTATCTCTCTTCTCAGCTCATTTATATATCCTGTCATATTTGAAGGTCCCAAGTGGAATATCTTAGGTATGGACTAGTGACTTCATTGCAAGAATTTGCACTTAATTCAAACTGTGCACAAAATCAGTGAATAACTCCAACTGTTCAGGCCGAACATCCTGTGGGAAATCAAAAAGTAACTGATAAATGTTGCAATTACTTGAATCTTTCAAAGAAATGGCTCAAAGGAAGAGATCTTCTAAAAAAATGATTCCGTGATAGTTGCTAAAACTTACCTTTTATAATGAACGAGTGATCAATATTAGCCATACAGGATTAACAGAAAAAAATGATTCAACCACAAGAATAATCAACCCAGCTTTTTGCTGCTTACATAATCTTTTCCAAAGCTCAGTTCTTTTTTATCCCTGCAAGTTTCTTGCTGCATCCTTAATAACAAGATATTCCCATATATTCATTACGCTTTGAGGATAACAGAGGATGGTAATTAGTGGGAACATTTCTAAAGTGAGCAACCATGACTATGTATTAGTCCTTAGCTTTTTTCATTTTAGTTCAAACAAGAGCAGAAATTATTTTTGAGAATAAACTCATGATAATTGAAGAATATAAATATTCCATCAAGCAGAAAGTGATAAAATTCTATTTATGACTACACTGGAATTTTCTACAGGGAAATATCTAAAATAGAGTAAAATGACATCAAGAAATATATAGATTCTGAAGTTATAGATAAAACCGACAGAATATGGTCCAAAGAAGGTTAAAAATGCTTTTTTCCAAAAATGAAAAGATATATTTTTAGAAGGGGTTTCGTGGAGGACTGATGCCAATTTTCAAGTCTGTAGACAAAACGGTATAGCTGGAACGCACAAACATACACTCATCTGAACGAAAAAGATAGAACCTTTACCACCTTTGATGGCTTTGGTTGTTCTCTACACTGATTAAGCCAAATTAACAAAGCAAGATGATATCAAGGATATTATGAGGCAGATGGGACCACTCTTCTTTCAAGGCTATGTATGATACGTACCATTGCTACAGGAACCATGTCAAGATCAAATATTGACAAGGATCCCCTCTGAGTTAAAATTACAAACAGACCATAATTTGAGGTGAGAGTTTTCCATCTTAGGAATGACTAGATAATGATCAGAAATAATCAATCAAATTGTCAATATCAACATTGGTTTCTTCAACTTGGTACTTATGTATTGTACATACAGGCTGTATCATTGGAGCTAAAATATTGAAAATTACAACACCTACTTCTTATTATGTCTAAAAAAAATATTTTTGTTTTGCTTTTTGAAATTTAGCCCCCAAAATATGTTTTCAGTGTATGCTAAATTCATCCTTTAGTTTGTGTTCAAACGTCCATATTTTTTTTTAATGATCACCATCCAAGAAAAGTAAGAGAAATGATTCATTCATTGATTACTTTTTTTCCAGTTTTTTAATCAATTGCCTCCATTACAGCATACTATCATAGATGTTGGTCACTTACCAGTTTCCATTGAATAACTAACAAAACCTATTATCTTATAAACTTGACTAATCTGAGCTTACTGTCTATTGTTTTATGAATACTTTTCATCCTCAAGTATTTCATCATTACTGTATCAAAGAAACGATGAAAAAATTTAGTCATTTTCTCTTTATCAGAATAGTTCTCAACACTTTTGATTGTATTAGTTGCCAAGTACTTTATTATATTATTCTACTAAAATCCTAAAGAACTGCTGCTATTCTAGTTCAACAAAGCTAAGTATGACACACCTTCACATTTTGAGTTGAAACTGTATCTACCAGTAAAAGTGAATTGACATGAGCATCACCAACTTAGCATATAGAAAAGATTCACAAACAACTTGGCTTCCAGTTTAATTATTCCATTACTGAACAATTACTTAATTTAGAATGTAATTATTAATCAATTATACCATTTCAAATGAGATGTCTTGTGTACTTATTGTATACATAACAGGTCACTTCATCTTCATGAAGAGATTCAATCAAATTTTGTACATAATCTGTCGCCTTCTATTGCAGGCAGTTTTGTCTATTTCTGAAAATGGAATATTTTTTAACTGCAAAAATATTTTTCCTTCTGCACTTAGATATTTATAAGAACTTTATTTTATATCAGAAACTGTCTATCAAAACTGTCAACATAGGTTTCTTCAGTTTTCTAAGTTGGTCTGGCTGTCTGGCTGTCTGGTTGGCGATATATGTATCAAATATACAGGCTGTACCAATGGAGGCAGAGGGCTGAAAATTTAATCATTTATTCCTTGTTATAAAAACAGATTGTTATTTCTTCAAAATTCCCTCTCTGTAAAGGTTTTTAGACAGGTGTTCAATTTTCAATGTAATTTTATGCTAAATTGATCCCTTAATTTGTGTCTAGTAGATTTCATGGTTGAAAATTCAGACTTTTTTCAGTGATCACTACCTAACAAGAGGTGAGAGTGGTGACTTATTCTTTGATCATCACTTTTTGCCAATATTTTTTTAGGTTTTAGGAAGGTCTTCAATTTACAATATAAGCTTATGCTAAATTTGTCCCTTGGTTTATGTCAAGCAGCTTTCATGCTTTTTGTTTGAAAGGAGACTCTTTTAGTGATCTCTGCCCAACAAAAGGCAAGAGTAGTAACTTATTCATTTATCACATCTTTTTTGAATATTTTTTAGGTTTTTTAGTAGGGAGGTTAATTTACAATATAAGTTTATGCCAATTTGATTCCTGGGTTTGTTTCCAGCAGCAATCATGCTTTCTAGGGGATAATTCAGACTTTTTTTTAGTGATCACTGTCCAAAAAAATGGAAGAGAAGAAAATAAATTATTGATCACCTCTGGTATTTTTTTAAATCACTTTTTGAAGCAGGCTTTAGTCATTCAAATTTGGATCAATAAGATGTTCATTACACTCAAGCATATTCCATTCTTTCAGGATTTGCTGAAAAAAAGCATTGGTAATTTTCTAACCTAGTAAATCATAACCAAAAATCCACAAAAATCTGATAAACCTTCTCAGAAGAGGAATAAACTGAGCGGTGAAAGGAATCTGAAAAAAAAAAATTGATATCAGAATAATAATTGGGTGGAAACCTCACAGGTATCCTATATTGAACCTTCTTGATGGAATCTTTGCCAGCAGAGAAAAATTACTTACATTCGCACTTACTTGCCTCATGGAGAAAGAGGAGTGTTTTGCTAACCTTTTAATGTTCTTTGTACACGTATGCCATATCTTTGTAAGAGAGTCTACTTCAATAAGAAAGTAATATTAGATGAGTTATATCACGAGAATGCTGATAAATATACGCAGCAAATTCAGTGAAATAATGACTAGGTTACTTGGAAAAATTACATTAAATTCATGTCTATGTATTTTTAGAATCTTTGACAGGGAAAATGTCATATTTTATGTATATTTACATATATGCATACAGAAATGTACGCATATGCAAATCATATATGTAATTATAGTCAAGATGTTTTTCTGATGTTTTATTGTATTTATTTTCATTGTTTGCTTTGTGTAAAATGTTTGAAGTGAAACAATAAGCTCTAATCAGAGATTTTTCCTTCTTTAATTGGACTCTGAACTTTTAATTTATTTGAGTATTGAGTGCTAGTTGTTAGAAGCGGGCAAATTTATTGGATTCATCGCTGGAAAAGAGAAAACAAATGAGATCTAATTAGATGAAGGACATCAATGCATCTCTCCCCATATATATATATATATATATATATATATATATATATATATATATATAGTTTGAATCAGCTGTTTGTATATGTAGAATATTTTGAAACATTGCCAGGGTGGTGGAAAAGCATTATTTCAATTTAATTTGTGAGAAAGTAATGCATAATTTTATTCATCTTCAGAATATGGAGGCCTTTCTTTCTTTTAGGAATATTCAGATAGTGTAGCTGTGTATCAATATGAACATTTTATTCTTCTTAAAACTAACAGATATAAATACCAACTAAACAACAACAAATTCCAATTGAAAGTCAGAAGTGATGTAAGAATGGTAAGAAACCAATGCCAAAAAGATCTTGAATTCTAGAAACATTTATTTTCATTCCTCTACCTTCAAAAAATCAGTTACATTCATATGAGTCCATATTTACCTGATCTGATATCCCATTGCTATAAACTGAAGCTCACAACAAGTAATGGGAATCAAACGGGTTCAGTTACAAAAGGTATTTGAAAAAATCTTATTCATTCACGAGTGATACTTGCTGACACATTCTTTAAATGAATCTCTATAGTTATAAAAAGATTTTGCTTCTTACATAATATCAAAATCTACTGATTGTATTCAATAGAAGTCAACAGGAATCATCATCATCATCAGCAGCAGCAGCAGCAGCAGCAGCAGGACATTTCCCTATTAATTCACCATTACTATCATGGGCATTGCAGAGCCTATGTGTATAGCAGTCTAAAAAATGAAAGCAATAAGGTGATATGTCTGCTCAGGAACTAATACACCGTTAACATTATATATATATATATATATATATATATATATATATATATATATATATATATATATGTGTGTGTGTGTGTGTGTGTACTTATTGCTGGAGTAATGGTAAGAATTGAAGTTCACTCAAAAATAACCAGCGATGGGAAAAGGTTTTGAGAATCAGGTATAGAGTAATAACTCCCTTAATGGTTGCTGAAAATACAAAAAATCTGGAAATTGAGTGGTAGGTATACACCATAACTCATTATACCCCTTCCCCATTTATATCCCTGACAATGAGAATCAATGAAACCATCAGCTTGAATGAAATATAATCTAACTTAATTATTATTAATCATTATTAATTATAATTAACTTAAAGAAAATTAAAACTAATGACACTAGCAAGATAGATGAGAAGAGAAAAATAAAAAATGATAGAAGGCTTCAACAACATCCAAGCCGAAACATTCTTATGTTCATTGGAAACATGAATAAACAAAAAAATATGTATAGAAAGGACACTGCAGAAAAAATTCAAGAAGGGGATCTCCCTCTCAAAGAACTGTCAACAAATAAATAGATCAAGATCCATGAAAACAGCTTTCAAAATGAATTCGACCATTACATGTCCAACAAAATGCAAAGACAAAATAAAAACTTTTGAAAAAAAACAAATAACAAGTGACAACAAGTGACATTCAAGCAAATATGTGCAAAAAACTTACTGGCTATCTTATCTTATATTTTTGTTTGTAATATTTGTCAAGAGAGATAACTTTGCTTGCTACATGCCTTATTATATCCCTCAGTAGATTTTGCTATGCAATAAGAATCTATAGAAAGCCCCAATCTTCTATATAAGAAGAAAATAAATATTCATCATTTTATATTGAAAACATCATTTACTTTTTCAAGTAGTGGTTTATCCATTTTCAACTTTATGCACTCAAATGAAAAGAAAAAACAATTTTTATTAATTTCAGAAAGGGCAATATTCCTTAAAAAATATCTTTCTTCCTTTCTGTAATTTCTTTTTTCATTTATGCTTACATTTAGCAATTCATTGCCAGTGAAAAAAAAATGAAGCTTTCTGGTTAAATACTGGTTATCATAAATATATCTCAGAGAATTTGAAAATTTGATCTTGAATCTTATTTATTGTGATTGAATACTGATAAAGTTTTCTTATTCAAAAAGAGATATTAATGACTTTGTGGGTCATAAGGTAACATTAGTTCCATCAAAACCCATAAACAGAATTTTACTCGACTCAGTGTTGATGGGAAGCAACGTGAGAAATATGCGCACCATAGGTAAGTTGCTAGTTATGAAGAAACATATTAAAATATAGAAATATTACTTATCATTTGTATGAGGTTGGATCAATAAGTTTTTCATCATTAAGCTACAGACTTATTTATCTGTGTATGAGGAATGGATAATAGCATATTTATGATTGGCTGGAGATTGAAAATGCTGGAAGCCTATTCTCATAATAAACATTCATTTAGCAAAATCAAGGTATAACACACTGAGATAGAGACAGGCAAGTTTAGTTTGAAAGGAAGTTTAAGTGCAAGCAGGGTTCCTGGTGCTCCTAGCACTTAGTGCCCTGGGCAACTGCCCCTGTAGCTGGATTTAGGGCCAGCTCAGAGTGCAAAGAAAGAGGTGTGATCAGAAATAATGACCCAGGTTTAGATATTGGAATTGGTTAGGAAGAAATATGAAAAAAACAAGAAAAAAACAGGTTTGGATAGCCATTTGAAAGAGAGTGTCACATGAACAATGACATTTGATAGCCTCCTGTGTTGGGGATGATGAATCCAAAAATTTGAAGACGGGCTGATAGTTGAATAAGTTACTTCTCTCAGTTTTTGTTCAGCAGGGACAACTAAGAAAAGTCAAAATTTTCAAAAAACCAAAGGCGAATGTTACTAGACACAAACTAGAGACTAACTTAGCATAAAATTACATAGTAAATTGAACCTCCACTCGTGAAATCTACTTGGCAGGGGTGGGGGATTTAGAATAACAAAGAGAAACTTTTCTCTCGTTATAATAGCGAGTAAATGTTTAAATCTTCCTCCTTCCAGCTCCATTGGTACAACCTATACATGTGATACATTACATAGACAGCCAGACCTACTGAAAAACTGAAGAAACCTTTGTTAACAGTTTTGATTATTGATTGCTCAATTTTTCTTTGTTGTGAATGCAAAGCCAATGCAAAGTTGTTTTTTCTTTGTATGAATTGCGTTATTCAGGTCAGGAATAACAGAAAGAAGGTTCTGTTTCGGATCAGTCAAAGGAGGAGAAGGAGCAAAAGATAGAAATAACAGGTCTGGTTAGTCACTCAGTGGAAACCGTCATGTGACCAATATTATTTGGTGGAGATCAATTAAAAAATTAGGAGAAAAGATGATCCAGGTCATTTCTTCCGCCTTTTTTTGAATCACCAAAAAACGCAAATGGAATGGGAACTTGGGACCAATTTAGCATAAATGTTCAGCTAGCATCCAGCCAGCCAACCAGGCCAATTTGAAAACTGACAAAACCAGTTTTGGTGATACTTTTTGGGTAACAGTTTCTAACAATGGATAATGCAATGTAGGTATAGAACCTACTAATATGAAGAATTAGTAATCATTCATTTCTTATTGTTTGCGATTTGGTTAGTCAGAGGGTTTATAGATGTGGGGGTAGGAGGCCTTTGATTTGCAATATTGTGCATAGTGCAGAGATCATTCTCTCCTTTGGAGGATCAACAGAATCACCACATGATCCTTAGCTGCTTACTACACCCTGGTATAACAAATTAGTCAACATGAAGGTACTGACCAGGCTTAAAATTGCTTAGCTTTGGTGATTGTATGAGAACCAGTATGTGCAATGAGATTTTTAAAGGACTAAAAACATCTAGAATCATCTAGATTCTGGAGAAACTAAATGTCATTATTAAACCTGTCAAAATAGGGCCCCCAAAAGGTATAAAAAGCATATTTTTTCCCCCCGAATAAGAAAAAACAAAAACATATATAGCGGAGTACTAATGCCAATTTTCAAGTCTGTAGACAAAACAGTACAGTCAAGAGCATTGGAACACTCGAATAAACACGCACTCATATGAAAAAAATAAGTATGGTTATGGTTGTTTATTGATGTTGTTGGCTCTTTTTGTCTTGGTAAACAATGATAACATCAAGGTACTATGACTGGGCGTTAAGTAGAAAGAGGTACGCTGTACTTTTGGAGACCAGCATGGCTGCAAGCGATATCATTTAAACAAAAGAATCGCTTCCCTTGATACATCGTTTTTCAACTTTTCTGTTTTTGTTTCTCTCCCTTCAAAAAAACATTTGATCTTCATTGTTTTTCATGCTCAACTATCAAATATATGATGATAATAGTTCAGATATATTATCATTAAGATTGTCTCTTTCATGACAGAGATTGAAGGACACAAAATATCACAAAGAATATGTTTTACTATAAGACTGGTTTTGGGAAAAAATTTAAACTTTTTTTTGGTCTTTCTTTTTTTATTGTATATTCCATGCATATTCTTCTAGATAACATCCTGGTCATCTGGTATGTTCTATATTGCCTCATTTTTTTTGTATAATATATATATATATATATATATATGTATATATGTGTGTGTATCTGTGTGTGTGTGTGGTTTTTAGGCCTGGATTGAAGGTTTCATAGTAGCAGTTCAAAATATGAAGCTTCTTGTTTTTTTGTCTTCTATCATAACTACTGATTTTTATTCAAGTATTTCTTTGTAGAATGATATCATCGGAACATTAATTCTGCCACCTTGAAACATTTTCAAGCAGCAAAGGATTGCAACATAGATATATACATATATACATACATCCACGCAGTATTAACAACTTGAAAAGTTTTTGCATCAAATCAACCTTCAAAAACGCTAAAATGCACGAAAAGCATTGTTAGCCATTTTATTAACTTGAATGGCTAAAAATAGCTGAAAATGATCAAAAATTGAAAAGAAATGTGGCTAAAATGCCTTAAAAATGGCGCTGCTATTTGAATTTTTGTACTGCTGTATCAAGAAGTTGCACTAAATTTAGTATGAAAAGTGCTAAATTGACAACACTGGTTCTTAGTAAAGAAATACAAGGCTCAGTTTTTGAAAGGCTGAGGGATCTGGACATACCCATTGACCCCTAGGTTCACTAGTACAACTACCCTCCAAAATTCAGATGAAACAGTGGGAAAAATTCAGGAAACTGATAGTTTTGCTTGTAAGGAAGACTGAAAATAATATTTCTTTCAAATTGTAAGTTGAATGATTAATATTAGCTGTGTATTATCGATGGACAAAAATAGTTTTTATTGCAAATCGAGCTCTACCATTTGGATAAGGTCTTCTCATCAAGGGCAAAAGGTTTGAAAGTTGGAACCTCATAGTTAATCAAGAATAATGGTACGGTACAATAGTTTTAAGCAAACCCAACCTAATGTACCCATATAAAAAGACTACTACTCTTTGCTGGTAACAGGGTTGCCACTAAGATATATTCCGAATATATCCTTTCCCGGCGCTGGAAAAGCAGTGGACACCCACATTCATAAACCCATGTGTATATACATTTATTTTTGTCTCACTTTTTGATTCAAAAAGTGCCCAGCTGTAATTAGTGATCAATAAGCTTCAATTTGCAAGTATCAGAGTGTGAATCGTTAACTTTATGGTGACTAGTATGATACTCTTACCATTGGACAATGCACTCAGAATCAGGAATAATGTTCTGTGAATGGAATTATTAGGCAAAAGGAAAGAGACTGTCTACAAGGCTTTCGAAAAGAATTCAATTCTTCCTTGCAGAATGACCAAAGAGATATCATGCATACAGTATTTGGAGAAGGCCAATGGGATAAGCCTGTTTGTTTAACCCTCTCAGTGCCGTAAACTGATAAGGTATCAAATCAGAACAATGTAAGCAGGTTCAGGTCAGAGTGGTTGAATTGCTATGGATTGAGAAAACAACTTTGTGGAAAATTCTTTATTGTATGAACTCAATATCCAGATGAAGATATGGGTCAAAATACTGTACGGTTGCCTTGTTGTATTTCTAATGAAACAATATTCAGTTAACACTGGGCAGGAAGGAACATTTGATTATCCGAAAGATGCAGAATAGAGAAGAGAGAGGAAGAGAAACAAAGGAGAACAATGCAATGAACAAAGCTGAGCAGTCGGTCAGATGCCTCGGACAGTGTGCAGTTGTGTGGAAGCATTGTCCAGTCAACAGAAAGTGGCTAACAGCCAAAGTAACTTTGCTCAATATGTCTGCTTCAACCGGAATCGGTAATGCCGGCCTTTTTGTTCATCAGCCGTCGGAGTCACTGTAGACAGGAACAAGAGATTGTTGCTGACCAAAAATACTTTTACCGCTTTGACTTCGTCTGGATCTGTCAAGCCGAGATGATGAACAGCTTAGTGGAGGAACTCAATGACCATTGGATGATATAGTAATACTTAGAGACCCGTGACAGCCAAAGACTGTATATCATGAGGCCCTTCTAACTAATCATGAAAAACAATGAAAGATCACAAAAGTTTGACCTATTTACACTCTTACCATTTTTCTTTTTTTAAAACCTATTTCAAATTTTAGTGGGTGTGGGAGGTATAAGCTAACAAAGCAGACAATGGAATCGGTAGGCTGAGTTCAGAATCGGGTCAAATTTATGCTCTCTTTGCACAAATGCCCTCAAGAAAGGGATGAATTAATATCTTTCTCCTCCCTTCTACCTATGGATAAAATAGCGCGGCAGTCTGAGTTCTCTAGCCTTAGGAGACAAACAGTCTAGGAAACAGACAACTTTGAACTCTTTCGCCCCAAGAAGAGATCAAAACTGCTTTTTACCTTAATTCAATACTCCTGGCTACAACGCACCATTTTGGCTACTTAGAGGTCATTCACAGATAGACAATCAAAGTTTTAGTATCATGTAGATAAATAGATACATAGGAATCAGATCAAACCTTAACTATTCTGTGTAAAAATTTTAAAAACTATTACATATAAAATAGGCTCTAGTGTCCCATTAGTAATAAAAGACAATTTGGTGGCCATAAGTCTAACCATTTTTTAATTATGCTCGGATATTTTGATGATCAGATACTTGGTGAATTAAAATATTGGTAAATTTTTAGGTAAGCATGACGCAAAGTAAGGGTGTAGTAATACTTACATTGTAAATCAAACTAAAAACATGATCCAAACTCCATTTTTTTTCATACAGAAAATTTCAAGTGGATATGTTGTATGATTATGCTGTCACATATGGACAGACATTAAGTTGAGTATGATGTTAGTAAGCTTTTAGGTAAGGGTAAACGCAGATGCCAATAAAGTAAAGGTCTAGTTTAGCATAATATTCACATTGTGAAAAGATCACCCCCAAATAACTTCAAACATTTTGTAATTTTCAAAATCTAATTTGCTGAAACATGCTCTAGGGTCCCATTAGAACACACAGAAATTTTCATTGGGATATGTCGGGTTATTGTGTTACGCTGTCACATAAAGACCAAACGATGCTCAATGAATTATAGTATGACGATGAAGGATTTATGCTAACCCCCCACTGATTTGGTCAGTAACAAACTGAGCCCTGAGATACCCTATGAGACCCAATCAAAACAATTTCTATGAGATATTTTCTAGCCACTGGAATTATATCAACTCGCCTCCGTTCCTGGCTCTATAGACAAAAAAAAGACGCTGGAATAGCCCCTTCAAGAGTCATGCCTGGGTGAAGCATATGAAGATTTTTTGATGCACAGTTGTCAGAATCTCCCTCTCTGCCTCAATTAATTCCAAAGGAAAGAGGAAAGAGTCACATCTGGCATCAGCTTGACTGCAGTAACCCCCTGAAGGATATTAAATTAGGCATCAAGCCACCATAAAGGGACTCAATTCACTGGTTTGGAATCAGTTGTCTTTCTCTTTAAGGGGGCTCCATTCACTGATTTGGAGTCACTAGTTCAGAATTAGTCTTTCTCCTTGAGAGGGCTCCATTCACTGGTTTGGGACTACTTGTTTTTCTCCTTGAGGGGATCCATTCACTGGTTTGGAATAAGAGTTGATCTTCTCCAAGACAGGTTACACTCCCCAGACTAGAAAGCCAAATCTGCTTTGCTACTTCAACCATGGCTGGGAGGGGAGAAGAGATGGATTCATACCTTTCCCAAGGATGATACTACAAACTGAACATGAGCAGCTGTTACCTTACCAGACCTCACCAAAACAATATCCACCTACTTGTAACTGGACGTACTTCATCGACTTTTTGTTTATGTATAATACAGTCATGGTATGAGAGCACAATTTTTGTTGTTGACTTTTCACCAAAAGCTTCTAAAAATAAGTTTAGCAACTAAATAGTTTACATGAAAAAACATTGTAGAGCATTTATAGCTCTTCTGTCACACCATAACAAATCTTGATATCTTTTTGTTCTTTTTTCTCTTTTTGATACATTTTCACTCACGCATTTTTCTCTTACTTCTCGTTTCTTTTACTTCCTACCCGTCACCATCTTTCAAGCGTCAACCTTTGATACTCCCATCTTCCTCGTCTACAACTACACTGTCTCTTCTTCTGAAGACCAAACAGCGACTCAGAGAAGAAAGAGGAGACAAGATTGGTTATTCACTCAAAAGAAACAACTACATGACCAGTGTCTTGAAGCAGTGTGCTGTGTTGGGGCTGATCAATGAAAAAAAATTTGGAAAAAGTTGGGGGTTGATCAATGGATAAGTTACTTCTGTCAGTCTTTTGTTAGGCAGTAATCACTAAAAAAAATCTGAATTAAAAAAAAACAAATGCTTAAGGATCAATTTGGCATAAACTTACATTGCAAATTAAACTCTCACTAAAAACCTATTTAGAAGAGGAATTTTAAGGGGAAAAAAAGTGTTTTTCTCTAGACATAGAAAATATTGAAAAGGTCAGCCCTTTATCTCCAGGGGTTTGGCCTGTGTGCATTATCATCATCATCAACATCATCAGTCTTTTAACGTCCGTCGTTGGACATAGACCTTCCCCAGGATTTGCCACAATTCTCTATCGCAGAGCCAGTATTTCCTGAATTTGTCTAGTTCATCTCCCCATCTTGTGTTCTGTTGGCCTCGGTGATCTCAGGGGATCCATGTTGTGGGTCCTGATGTTCATTGGTTGTCTTTCATTCTTGCAACATGGCCTGCCCATCGCCATTCAAGTTTTTTTGATAGTTTCCATGATGTCTTGGACTCCCGTTTTACAAACATAGCCAGTTTTCCAGCCAGCCAGCCAGCCAGCCAGCCAGCCTGTCGAGCCAACTTGAAAACTGAAGAAACCTATGTTGACAGTTTGGGTTGACAGTTTCTCATAGCAACTTTGTAATAAAACTTGGAAGACTTACACTGTCTGGAGAGATGTCCAAGAAAAAAAAAACTTGCCAAAAATACTTATCTTTTATTCTTCTACCTTTTTTTTCATTTCATTTCAGTGCAGAGCCTTTTTGGAATGCAATCAACACTCTCCAGGTAGTGAACTGTCTACCTTTCCTTCTATCTTACTATTTCCTCATGTTTACTTCATGGGCTGATAAAAGAAACATTTATTTCACTTTGAAGTCTTCATGATAACATATTGGGTCTCTGAAGATGTAAAGATGGCTGACAAGTTGCTTGCATGATGGTCAGCTTTCTGGCAGATGAGAACCCTAGAGTTTTTATGGCTTTTCAGAAGTGTTAGAGAGAAATGAACTAATAAAATGTCCTACTTGGATATAATACTCTACATTGAAACAGAGATGAAGTCTGTTTGTTACTATGAATAGTATGGGAAAAAAAATTAGTTTCTGTTTTTTTAAGACTACCTCAACCAAAACGGTCAGCATAAACAAAGGTTTCTACGATTTTCAAGTTAGTGTAGCTGATTATCTATCTATCTATCGATCTATCTAAGGGTGCATCAGCCAGACAGGCCACACCAACGGAGCTTGAGGCCTGAAAATTTAAACATTTAATCTTCATTATGTCTAGAAAAAAATATGAAGTTTTTAATGGGGGGTTCAATTTGCGATGTAAGTTTATGTTCAATTGATCCACTAGTTTATGTCAGGCAGCACTCATGTTTGCTTTTTGATAATTTGGGATTCATCCCCAAAATAGATTTCTAGGGTAGGGTGGTAAATTTAGCATGCAAGTTTGTGCTAGATTGGTCCTTTAGTTTGTGTACACCAGTGTTCATGCTTGTTTTTTTTTTAAATTCCGACTTTCTGATGATCACCATCCAACAAAAGCCAAAAGATGTAACATTCATTGATCACCCCTTCTACCTATTTTTCAATTGATTACTCTCAACACAGCATGTTGCGAGAAGATGTTGGTCATGTAACAGTTTCTATTGGATGACTAACAAGACCTGTTCTCTCCTTAAAGCCAATTGGCATTCAGAAGAATGCTGTTAGGAAACTACTCAAGGAAAAAGGAATCTCAATTCCTAGATCCAGCCATCATTGTTGGCAGGTGTTGATGATCCAGGTAAGACAATGCATAAACCTTGATCTGGGGAGCTCAATTTTGTTCCTCACTAAAAAACAAAACCCGATCTCTGAACCATAACAGGAAATAATTAATGGCTAATTAGATGAAGACTCTTTGGAAACAGTCCAGTAGTACTTACTGTTATGCAGGCTTTTTGGCACTGATTATCGCTATATCTGATTCCAATTTCTTTGTTTCCAAAAACAAAAAATATCATCTCATCCTTTCATTCATGCAGAAATAATCATGTTATTTCCAGTGGTGAAAATTGGCTACAGGGCATATGAGGGTATAGAGTATAACTACTTCTCAATTTCCAGGTTTTTTGTAGGTTCAATGTTTACTAACTGGGCATTAAGAAATACATAGTTCTCCGAACCAATTTGGCCATTATCGAGATAAAGATTTTTATGCAACTTCAGGAGAAAGCAAAAAGTAAAAATTATGGAAAAAAAAACATACGAAAGCTTCAGAGTTTCCAGAGAGTTATGCAAACAAAAATAAAAGCACAAATGAATCAAAATGTATCATTTAAAGCTTTAGGATTGTTTTGGAATTGTTTGTTTTATTTCCATTGTTGAACCCAGATTTATTAATGTTTACAAAAGCATTCAAAAGTAAAAGAAGTCTTAACAATATTCACAATTAAAAGTAAAAGAAAATCAAGCTATATCTTTAAGAAATACAAATAGCTCTCAAATTGGAAAAAAAAAAAAAAAAATTGAAGGAATCCATGAACTCTGAATATTTTGGTTCTTATTATGAATTCAATGTCAACCATTCAAAATGTCATAATGACTAAGGCAACACATGCTGTGTCTCAGAAATTAAAAACTCTCCAAATGTATTGCTTGACTGTTTTAATGCTTAATTTCATACAAAAAAAATTCAAACATTAATTTCTAGAGGAATAAGCCTAGTTAGTCCCTAAATAGAAACCTTCATATGAACAATGCATTTTGGCAGCATGGGGGAATCAATAAAAGAAATAGGAAAAATGGTGATCAATGAATAAGTAACCTCCCTTGCATTTTTTGGGCTCATCATGATGAACGGCCTTTTAGCATATATCGCTGGACATAGACCTTGCCTGAGATTTGCAAGACCTTTTTATCATTGGCCACCCAGAGCCAATACTTTCTGAACTTGTTTAGTTTGAGCCGCCATGTTATATTTTGTTGGCCACAGTTTTGCATATGATCTCTTGCGATCTTGTAAATCATAAGATCCAGTGGTTGTCTGCAATTCTTGCAACATGACCAGCCCATTGCCATTTGAATTTTCAAATGGATTTTATGATATCTGGGACTCCTGTTTTTCTTTGAGTATATTTTGCGGTCTTGCGATCTCTTCATATGATGTTGAACATGATTCCCTCGTGTGCAAGTTACAGGGTTCTCAGTTTGAGGGTCAATCTTTTGGTTGTGTTCAACATCTAGTGATCACAAAAGAGTCCAACTTCACAAAAAACAAGCTAGGTACCAATTAAGCATGAATTTACATTGTAAATTGTATCTCCCCCTCTAAGAACTTTGAGAGGTTAGAAATCATGCAAACATTACACTGCGACCAATGTGCTGGTATTATATCCAGGTGGCTATCTACCAAAGCCTAATATGGATAGTTATGGGGCTTGGATGGGTTGTTGTGAGTGGTAGTCCTCCAAATACTTCTGTAAACCATTTCTCTCATTGTCCAGCATGTACAGCAATTATCTTAGCATATAAGGTCAGTCACAGAGACAGAAAACTCAATGGACTGAAATGAAGATCTTCTTTTGGATCAATCTTCTCATTAAAAGCAAATCCTCCATCTTTCATGGCCATCACTTTTGTTTTCAAAGTTTTCATTTCACTCGATCTGAAACTTCAGTAATTCAAAAGGAATTCAAAGAGAAACTGAAAGTATGAAAATATGGAAAATCTAGTCAATTATTTTGAAAAAAGATAATGATTCAATAAAACAAAGGCTGCATTGTATAAAAATACATTCAGTAATGCAGTGACATGTGAATATAAACCGCATTTTTTCCAGCCTTGAAATTGGCGTAATTCTTGATGTATAGAAACCATGTGAAAAGATTTCAGATTTACACATTAATTCCAGTCAGAGGAAACTAGGGAAAAATTGCAAAACAAAGAAGAATAGCTTTCACAAACGAGGACTTTGAATAAAAGATTCAACTAAAGATTAATAACAGGCCTGGTTAGTCACTTAAAAGACTCTGTCATGTGACTAAGATTTTTGTAGCATGCCATGTCAAGGGTGATTGATTAAAAGATTGGAAAATATAGCAATCAATAAAGAAGTTACTTGTCTTGTCTTTTGTTGGGAAGTAATCACTAAAAAAATGCAAATCTAAAAAAAACAAGCGTGAACCCTGCAAGAAATAAACTGAGGGACTGAATTAGCATAAACTTGAAAAAAAAACCCTGTCAAAAACCGTTTTTGGTGGGGGGGCAGAGTTTAAAAGGATAAAAAGTTTCTTTCATTCATAATTGTTTTCAGCCATCTTGCTCTATTGGTGTGGTTTTTGAGTGTGATACATACATACATAGCCATCCAGCCAGACCTACTTAAAAACTAAAGAAATCTTTGCTGATAGTTTTGGAGACAGTTATAACTTTCTTTAATAATATAAGCATTTTCAGCTAAAATCTGCTCTGAGCAAGATTTTTCTCTTTTTTTCTGACTTTATTCTATTTTCTTGAGACTTTTCGTTTTCTGCTTTAGACTACTTTATGAAATCCATTTTAAAACAGAACACATATACAAATTTTTAATGACGTCTTAGTCCTAAAAATATCCACACATGCAAATCTAGTTCTTCATCCTAAAAATATCCACACATGCAAATCTAGCTCATTATTCAAGTTGCCCAACCTCACTGGGTCATAAAGACAGACCATATTCCAACACTTGACTTGGTTTTTGTATTTCTGTTGCGAGTTCTTCCTTTTGCAAGTTAGTATTGCAAGAGACTTGGTCCAACTATGTTCTGAATAGATGATCTCTTGATCTTTTCCCCCCCCCAGATGGGTCCCTGTTGGGCTGTTCTACATGTTCTTATTTCACTGGATATGTGATCATGATTTCTGCGTAGAAATTTATTTCTTTTTTGCTCTTTCAATAAATCATCTTTTGCCATTCTTAACAAATAATTTCCATCAAAGTGATTCTCTATGCTTTTTGTTAAATCATCTAAGTTGAAACAATTATCATTTTGATCTTAATCAAATTCATGCCCTCAAACTGAAATTTTACTTCTCGTATTTGGATACTCACCAAGTTTATAACCCCAAAATTTTGAGAGGCTTTACTGAAAATTTGTATCTCATATCACTTCAGACATTTGGCAACTGTGTGCAAATTACCAAGCCTGGAAACAAATTCACACTGCCTGTCTAGAAAGTGTGCTAATGTTAAATTAGAATTTTCATCACAATAGCAATTCTCTTTGTTTGCCATGTAATTTACCAAAAAAAAAAAAAAAAGCAGTAAATGAGAAATGACACCTAAATCACTGAAATGTCAGCACGGCAAAGTTATTGGGGGAAACAAGTAAATTTAAAGACTATCATTGAGAAAGAATGGAAGTGCTTGTTAGACGTACAAAAAACATGTCTGTTCTAATTCTCGAGTCTTTAATTCTGTTAAATGTTGTTTCCATTTTGTAGATGTGAATACAAGTGACAGAGAGAAAGAAATAAGAGAGAAAAATCTATTAATTCGTTGCTTTTAGTTTTGTAAATTTCTTCAATGATTTTTTCTTCTTGTTTCTTCCCTTTTTCTTTGAAAAGTTCAAATTTCAGTCCACAAATGTCTCAACAAATTAACGCACACTCTAAGTTACTCTCAATCTAATGTGCAGACTATTAAATTTGTGGATACTTTTGAAGCTCAGATTACGTCTAAGTAGACATGATGCGGAGGCGTGGCGGGGGGGTGTATTCAAAAATGCCCCCAGGTCTTCAATGCTGGAAGGGGGCCTATAGCTTTATAATTCATGGTTCACCTACTGTATATCTACTAACAGATCTTGCTTAAGGAGCCAAGCCAGGGCCCCGAGTTACTAGCTATACCAAGTGAACTTGTTGGTCAAACACATCCAAAAAGTCTTCAATGAGATTGAAATCTAAGCACATTGGTAGACAGGGCTATACCATAAGGCCTTTTAATCTAGCCATTCTGGTACAAATTGTGTAGTGTGACAAATTTATGGCATTAAGAAACCATCATTCATTGTCCTGCTGAAAGACGCTACCACCATTGTAAAAGACTTTTATCACAAAGGAATGTTCCAGATCTCCAGTGATGCTGAAGACAGTACGACGTGATAAAGTTCTTCAACGTGAATAATAAGACTCGATGTATCCCAGCAGACAATTGCCCAAACCATCACACTTCCTCCATTGGCTTGACGTTTCCCCACAGTGCATGATGGAGATATTGTTTCCCCATGATAACAACTCACACATACCCCATCATCTGTCTTATTCAGGAGAAGACATTAACTGTCATTTCTGCCTTCGCATTGTTGGCTAACATGTTTTGGTTCATCTATGTAACAATGCAAATCATTTCCGAGAATGTTTATAACAAATTTTAATTTGAGCTCAAGGATTTAAGCTTAGCATGCACACCTTTCTATTGTTTTCAATAGGAACGGCTATGATTCAGATAATATAAAAACTTTACAAACCAAATCAGTGTGAATGTGTCTGAAATTAACAATTTTTGCAAGTTATAACTCTTGCATTTTCTTTTTTTTCCATCTCGCTTTGTATGAAAAAAAATTAACCTTGAGTATAAAAATCTGTTTTTGATATAGCATTATTAAAGGACTGATAAAATTTTTAAAGCTGCTTTTTTTGTTTTATTCATTGAATTCTGTGAAAAGTTTGTTTGGCACAATATATTAAAGAAAAGACCAGGGTAGGGTCAGATATATCATAAAAGCTATAAAAAAATTTTAAAAAGCTCAAATGGCCACGGGTAGGCCATGTTATAAGACTGTCAGATAACTGCTAGACATTGCGCGTTACAACGTGAATTCCAAGAGATCACCGGCAAAAAAAATAAGATGGTGTGACAATTTAGATAAGCTTAGAAGATATTGACACCGCAACGTCAAGATCAAGATGTCTGATGAATCTTGGGGATAGACAATACCCAATGATAGACATTGAAAGACAGTAGCTGCTGCTGCTGCTGCTGATGATGATGATGATATGCTTTTACCAGTTACCTAGGTTAGAAAAATAGGACTGTGCTAAAACAATAAAGGAAGTGTATTGCTTAGAATTTCTACGATCCTCTTTTGCTTATTCAAGTTGTATATGCCTCATAGCTATTTTGATTGTCCTTTATTTTTTGTATTATAGCTGGACCGGTAGTTATTCTGCAAATAGTATTCTTTTTCTTCTTCTCCATCTTCGTTGTCCTCATCGCAATTGCCATCATCATCATTCCAGTGGTCTACTACGTTTATAACAATTTCAGATTTGGGAGCGAAGGAGTAATGAATGAATGATATGGTGAGGGTTGAACCCCTTTAGTTATCATTTAAGCCCAAGGACTCTCTTCCCTTCTCACCCAGGTCCATTATATTCCTAGGGTTGGTGGGTTGGTAAAAGAGAAAATACGAGAGATATGAGAATTTAAATTTTATTGTAGTAAGATACTAAGCTTTACTTCCTCTGAACTGAAATTGACACCTCACCTTCTTTACCCACTTTGTAAACAGTAAGACATCAAAACAGTGAAAGAGTAATAAAGCTCAAGAACACACTAAAACTAATAAATCGGCAAGTTTTATTAGTGGGGGAAGACACCTGAGGAGAAATGAATAATAATCAGAAAGCCGATTATCATACGGAAAAACAAGAAGGATAATATATGAGATGATGTTGAATAAGCAGCAAGATGATTATGGTAATAGTTCTAGTTAGTCACTCAAAAAAAACTGTCACATGACCAACATCTTCGGGTAACATATTGTGTTGGGGTTGATCAATTAAAAATTGGGAAAAGAGGGATTCAGTGAACAAATTTCGTCTTTCACATTTCATTGGGCAGTGATCACTAAAAAGTCCGAATAGAAAAAAAAGAAAGAAGTTTTAATGCAGCCAGACACAAACAAAGAGACTAATTTAGTATAAACTTACATTGTAAATTGAACCTCCCCGATAAAAACATTTCAGGAGTGGGAGTTATTCAAAAAATTTTTTTCCTAGATATGATAATTTTCTGCCCTTTAGTTCTATTGGTGCACCTGCATAGATAGATAAATTGATAGGCAACCACAGAGAATCACTTTAAAACCAAAGAAACCTATGTTGAAAGTTCGAATGATGGTTTCTAAGAGTGCAGTGGTTGTATATATAGATAAAGAGGATAATATATCAGATGATGCTGAATAAGCAACAAGATGATTATAGTAACAGTGATAATATTGAAGCTGATAATGTTCATGATAATAAGATTAACAGACAAAAAATTGTGTTATTAATGCTGATAACTCCAAATGCCACTTTCAATTTGAGGTGTAAAGACATCTTTAATGTGACCTTTTGTTCTGGCAGACATTAATTTGGAACTCAATGGCAAAAGCTAGCAAAGAGACAGAGAGACTGAAAGCAAAACGTTTGGGGTGTGGCTGGGTCTGAAGTGTGTGGGATGAGACTCTCAGTTCCAGATGCTTTTTATTATCACCCTTTGAACCAAGATACAATTTCAAGTTATCCAATTTATTAGTCTTGATTAAAAGAAACTGAACATAGGATTTAATTTGAATTCTTTGTTTTAATATATTTACCTTGACTTTACAGCTATCAGTTTTAAGAGAGGGGGTGATGGCTGAGTCATCTCATTTTGGGAGTGGTTTAATGGAATAAATAGCAAGAAATTCCTCTTGGAAAACAAATTTAGTTTTGAAAAGTGCATACAGGGTACTTTAGCTCTTAAATTTTTCCTGTTGGAGAAAACACTGAAGTAGACAAACATTTCACGTATTCTTTTCATGTATTGTGAAGAACATTAATGTAGTTGTGTGTTATTTGTAATAATTTTTTTCAAATTCTACTGCAGATGTTGGTTTTATATCAAACAATGGTTATCTTTCTGATTGATTTGATGATTGAAAACTCAGCTATAGATAAGGGGAGAAAGTTAACGAATGAGAATCCAAGAGGAAAAAAACTTGACCGGAACAAAGAACCATTCTTCGTAATAATCAGACTAACTTGATAATCATCGAAATGAGAAATAATGATTGCAATAGATTAACTGATTTATTTTCGGTATCATCTTAATTTAGTATCTGTCGTTGAAAATAGATATTCCCCAAGATTTGCCAGACCTCTCTATCATGGATATTGGGGGGCCAATACTTTCAACAAGTTCAGTTTTGCATGTAATCTCTGGGGATCCACGTTGTGAGTCATGATGCCCAGCAATTGTCTGCCATTCTGGCAGCATGACCAGCCCATTGCCATTTGAGTTTTCTTATGGACTCTATGATATTTCCTCTAATATATTGTGCTCTCTTGTGTCCTATCCATGGTATGTTGAGCATGATTCTCCCCAGTGCACATTGCATGGTTCTCAGTTTTAGGGTCAATCTTCTGATTGCATTCCATGTTTCAGTTCGTAAGGGGGAATCGGTTTCATACTCTTCTTTTCAGGATTAATGCTATTTCCTTGTTTTTGAAGACGGGTTCACTTAAAAATTGTACAAAGAATTCCACATTGAAAGTTTAGATGATGGTTTCTCAGAGTGCAATCGTTGTAGATTAAAATAAGGAGGATTATATATCAGATGATGCTTAATAAGCAACAAGATGATTAAAGTAACAATGATAAAATTGAAACTGATAATGTACATGATAATGAGATTAACAGACAAAAATAGTGTTATTAATATTGATAGCTCCAATTAACTTTTTAAAAAAAGAAATTATCCAAGATATACTTGAAACAGTGGGAACTGAAAGCAATAACAACCATTCACTAACTTTTTATTTATTGTTGATACCAATACTAGCCCTAAGTACCAGCAACACAGGCGGTCTGAGCGCTCATCATATGTCTGAGATGGTAGAACTTTCCAAATACAAAAGGAGAAATGTGAGAATGGATAAATTAAACAGAATAAAAAATCAAAAAAAGGGAATTCTTTGATGGAAAGTCAGATTTTTCAGGAATATAAAATAATACTATACTTTGAAGGTGATAGAAGTTCGATTTGCACAGGGCACTAGGGACCCATGGATTGGTTCTGGTTGCTATTGGACAACAGTGGTGTGGGGACAATGGCGAAAGATCTCGCTCCTGAATCCTTTCCCTGAGCCATGTCCCTATTGCATGGATGCGTATCGTGGCTGCACCAAGAGAAAGAACGAAAGACGCTGACTCATGTTGGAATTTGAAATCAAACCATTATTTTCTATTTCTTTGGACGACTGAAAATACATCTATGGTCTTTGCTTGAAGACCAAACAAAATCCTCACTCATGCAGAAAGAGAGAGAGAGAGAGAGGGAGAGAGAACGAGTGAGAGAGTGGGAGAGAAAGTGATTGTTTAATCAGTCCTTTTTCAGACATGGGCCAGCGGCCAGTGGCCACCGATGTATTTGTAGCTCTACCCTTTACTTCTCTCCTCTGATAACAAACCTTTGGTCCCCTAATTCATAGGCAGGTGTCCTTTTTTTATCATTATCTCTTTTACAGTATCAACTTACCTCTTTTTTACCTGATTCTGAAACTATATGATCTATTCTTCTATTTTCCAACTGCTTTCTTTCCTCTCTCTTACCTCTGCCATTAGAATCCTCATGCACCATTTCTTTTCGCCTTCTTTCTCTTAATGTCTTTTCAATTAGGTGACTGTAACCGGCTATCTATCTGCTCTAACAAGGATTATTCTGTTATGACCGTACACATGTATATGAATAACGTATTTTATCTTTGATCAAGTATGTATGTGTAGTTCATATGTATCTACTCAAAAAGTATCTTTAACAGAAGTGTTATTCGAAAATCAAATCAAATATTTGAAACAATAAAAATGAAATATTCAATTGAAGAATCTGTATCAGCCATCATATTGTAAAAATTGCCACCCGTTGTCAACATTGCCTATGGGCTGCAGTGTATAAGTCAACATGTCCGGGAGGGTCAGTCTGTGCAAGTCTTTCTTTATAATCTGCAATGTTTTCCTTTTGAGAAATTTGGAATGGACCAAGCCACGCACAAATAATGTTGGAAAAAAATTTGGAAAAACATTTGTGTTATTAAGTAAATTGAAATTTTGACCTTGGAAAGCAAATTATTTCAGATGTATCAAAAATTAAACGTGTTCATCAGAATTAAGATTCGTACTCCAGAAACCACCACCAGCACCAGCACCAGCACCAGCACCAGCACCAGCACCACCACCACCACCACCATCATCATCATCATCATCATCATCAGCAGCAGCAGCAGCAGCAGCAGCAGCAGCAGCAGCCTTTTAATGTCTGTGGAGTTGATTGGCAGTGTCCATCTCCTATCCAGGTAACAGGTTGTACATAGTAACGTAACTCCAACAACTTGGAATAAGCAGTGCCGTGATGGATGTATGCCTTTCTCAAGGGCTTCAATGTAAAGTGAACTCAAACTACCTCAATTTGGACTCAATTTCAATGCTTTCATCTTCAATGTTGTTAAACATAAGCTCAACTCAGTATCTTCGTTTGTACAAAAACATCTCATTTATGCTACACAATGACAATAAATAACGCCACCGGGCAAACTTTCAACCTTGTTGTAATTAGGTTGTCCAAATCAATATTTGGGTATAAACAAGTTTATGCTTCTTCTACCCTGGATAGTGCATTGCAAATTGTTAGAAAAGTAAACGTAATTGATTTTAGCCAAGAAAAATGGCAGACCTGAAAAGAATTATTTTCCCTGGAAGGAATATTATCTGTAGCATATTTCTTAAATGTCAAATCTCTGATTCAAATAAGAAAATTTCAATGTCAATATCAAGGTTATTAACTTCTGATCAGTTACCTCTATTCCACCTATTCCTTGTTATGAAACATAAAAAAGGTGTTTGTTAAAATTTTATTCACAGAAGAGCTCATTTCTATTTTATCAATTCACAGGAGAGTTCTTGTCTAAATTAGGAGTGGTATATAGCTGATGTGAAGCGTTAAGGCATTGCCTGTTCATTTGTTTGTCTTTTTTAACCCTTTTGAGACTCTTCAGATATATATATATATATATATATATACATATATATATATATATATATATATATATATATATATATATATATCCTGAGGCTTCTATGACTGTTAGGATATATGTCTGGCAATTCTCTTAGGATATCTACTGGAACATTCTAATCCAGAGATTTAGCATCTTAATAGCTTTGTCTTGAAAGGGTCGATAAAAGATATATGTAAATATCATTACTCTTTCATTTCTATGTTTTTGAAATAGTTGAACTAGTGACCTGTTAGAAACTTTTATGACCATATAAGACCTAACCATTAAGGTCAGACGGAATAGCTGATGAAAAAAACAACATTTTTTTTCTTTTTGTAGTGGTAAGTTTAGTTGATTGTTTATGCATTGGGAAAGATATGTTGACAATCACATTAGCAGAGCGTAAATGATATCAACAAACTTTTCATGAAATGAAATTAAAAACATATTATATTATCAATAGAAACATAAGATATCATTCAAGAAAGAAGTATATGTTTTTCATAATGTTATTTGATAATTACCATGAGATGAGAACCATCACCAAAGAATTCCATTTACCTTCATTTGAATGAAATAAGGCTTGCAAAAAAACAAAGTTTGTTCTTTTCTTGGCTATTAACTTTAGAGCTTAAAAAATTGCAGAATCAACCAAAATTGCTTTAATAGAGCCATCAGAATCGACTGAGTAGATTTAGGCAAAAAAGTTGAGTGACAGGTTGTTTGACAATAGACTTTCCCTCTAAATGTTCATCAAAAAAAGACAAAAAAAAAAGCTACAACAACCCCCTTCCTCTGTCCCATTCATATCATCTTTGTGATACAAGTCTTCATCTCAAGTGTCTTCCTTTTACTTGCAATAAGATTGCATCCTGGATGATAGAAAACACAATTTATTAGAGGTGATGCGAATTCATTGAAAACCAAAGAAAATACTTGAATGACTTAACACTGATGCTGTGAATAGGTATGAATACAAGCCTAACTGCTGCAGGGTCAAACTCCACTCTTACTTCTGTTCTAACTGAGATTGATTACAGCAACTTTTTATTGTATATTTAATAAAAGGAAAAATGATAGAAAAAATATATATTTAGTACAAATGTATTTATTAGAGTGCAATAAACTCTTGCATATCTGTAAGATATATTTTTGTAGATATGTTAAAATTGTCAGTTTGGCTCAGTTGGTAAGAGAGCCAGCTACTACAAATTTGGTTGTGGTTTCAAATCATGGTAGGGAAATTTGATCTTGTAAAAATATTTATTTATCTGAAAAATAAGCCTTTGTTCATTTCTAGCATAAATTTTGGTAGATATGTAAGACTTGTCAATCTAGCTCAGTCGGTAACAGACATGTTTATCAATCAGTTAGTCATGATATCAGTCGATTTTTACTCCCTTAATTTTGGCGAGGATAGCTCGTATTGTTATTGTTATGGTAAGAAATCAAATTCAACTTCAGAATTGGACTGTACTCTGACAAAAAGATTTTGTCTTATCCAAAAAGTATTAATTTGTGTTCAGAACATTTACAGTAGTAGTAAAAAGAAGAGATGGAAAAGAACTAAAAAAACATTTCTATGATTAATGTAGTAACAAATATTTGTTCTAATGAAGATTTTGTCATCAAGAATGTTTGTAAAGTGGAAATAATTTATTAAGCAATAAGACAGTCATTTTATTGCCTTGCAATAACTAATTATGAGATATCCTGCTTTCCTCATATTTTGTTTGTACAAATTCAAGGGTAGATGAAACTGAGACAGAAAGAGAAGAGATACATGTCCCTTGACGATCCAATGCCATTCATAGGTTTTCCATTTGTGGTTTTCAGTAATTTGTGGTTCAGACTTGAATAATCTTATGGGAATATTTTGAAGAGTTTTTTTCTGTACCGTGGAAAAACACATCAAAGAAAATACTTTGGGCTATAAGAACTAAACGTGAAAGGTTTTGGAAAGTTTAAGAAATCATAAATGCATTGTAATAATTCTTGCTTTATTGATAAGAAGAAAGATTGTAGAAAATCATCAACAGGAAAGGATTTTTATGGACAATACAAATCCATTATTATTCGGACCATCCTCATCTTGGTTGTTTTTCATACAACGTTTCGGCCGTTGTACTCTACAGCTTTCATCATGAGGATGGTCCGAATAATAATAGAAATAATAATAATACCTCATCTCAAAAATTCAGAGATATATTAATATAAATCCAGTTGTGAATTCATTGTGCTTGAAAAATAAAATTTGTTTACCGTTACAAACTGATTAGTCAAACCATATATTTCTCCCATTTCACTGTACTATAAACAAATTTACTTATTTAGTTATAGACGTCATGTTGTAAATCAATATTGACAATTCTTTTTCATTTTTATTCAACTATTTATCTCTATATTAAAATTTTTGTGCTTTTCATTGCAACTTTTCCCAAAAAAAGCTACAATTATATTAAGATGAAGGTACTTACCTCCATCTTCATAATTTTGCATTTTTTTTCCGTTTTTGCTTCTGTTCAGTAGCAAAAACGAAAAAAG
The DNA here is from genome assembly GCA_963457665.1 of Thysanoteuthis rhombus. Taxonomy (NCBI): domain Eukaryota; kingdom Metazoa; phylum Mollusca; class Cephalopoda; order Oegopsida; family Thysanoteuthidae; genus Thysanoteuthis; species Thysanoteuthis major. The sequence continues at coordinate 61,574,350 of OY735205.1, read as the reverse complement.
TTTAATAGCAAAAACGAAAATAATTATTGTTTTATGAAATTTATGGTTTTTGCTAATCAACTGTATTTTTTCTACTAGCATCTACCGCATGTTTTTTTTATGCTCCTTTTGCACATATTGCAATAATCAAATATCCTTTTTGAAAGTTTGATTTTGGTTTTGACTCCAGAAATAGCATTAAGTTAGTTGTAATAAACAAAAATACTTTCACGTCCTCACAGAAGATTCCTCAGCTGATTGAAGTTGTGTTTACAATCTTCATTTAAAACAAGCACCAATTTTTATAATTTAAAATGTTTACTGTGTGCTTTTGGTATTCATTTATCTATTAGTACATTTACATTTCTTTTGGCAGAATGCTGTATTGGGGGTGATCAGTTCAACTTTTGAAGAAGTTGTGATCAATGAATGGGTTACTTCTCTCACCTTTTCCTGGATCAATAAAAAGCCTGAATATCCAAAAAGCAATCATGAATGAAGCAAGGAACAGACTAGCAGAAACTTACTTTGCAAATTGAACTCCTTTCTAAAAAACTAAAAAAGGAGGAGAATTTAAAAAAGATTTTTTATTGAAATAATTGGGAGTAAATGTTTAGATTTTAAGCCCTCTAGCTCCATCTATATATGCCAAGTGCTAGAGGGTATCTATTCTGTGTCTGACAAATACAAATGGAAAAATTGGAAAATGAGCAAATTGAATGGAATAAGAATGGTTAAAATAAGAAAATTTCTTAAGTCATAATTTTTCAGGAATATCTGACAGGAGAATTATTTCTGTTGCAGTGAAACCAAGAGAAACAATTGGCAAGCTCATTTAATCAGTATATTGTAATTTAAACTACTGATATTTTGCATAAATCAGTGTCATATAGAACTTATACAAATATTCCTATATATTCATTTTCCTCACTGTAACGCAAAAATAATACCTTACTCAGAAGAGTGTCAAAATTTGGCTTTGCCAGGATGTCAGAATCTCTAGCGCTGACTCCGCTGAAGTTGCAAATGTGAAAAAGGGTGAAGGACAGTCTGTCCATGGCAAGAGGGTGTTTAGTGAGAAGAACAGATCTACTCAACTCATAATCTGGTTTAAATACAAAAGCCTATGACAAGGAGATTTAAGCAGAGGTCAGATGTGGACATCATGCGGAGGGTCAAGCAACCTAAATTATGAAATTACAAAGCAAACAAAAGCAAGCTGGGATTAAGGGCAAAGAAAAATTTGCCAAATTTGAGGTCTTCTAACCTTTTCACGATTTGTCTGATTGGCAACAATATCAAGCACTTATGGTTCAAACTATACGGATGAGACAAACACAACAAGTTGTAATATTTTTCTGTAAATTTGTTTCAAACTCTTACATCAATAACTGGCATAGTAGTTGTCAAAAATTAAGGGATTCTTTAGGTACGGATAAGCACTTCTGCCTGGGATCAGAGTAAAGTATCTGTGCACTCACTGAAAAGTGTTGAACAAAAATATATATATATATATATATATATATACATATATATATATATATATATATATGTATGTATATATATATATATATATATATATATATATATATATATATATATATCAACAATGGAAATAGCAACAGAATGACATTGTTAGTATTTAGCAAGGATGGAGATGGGCAGGGCACATAGCAAGAAGAAAGGACAGTAAATGGAGCAAAAAACTAACTGATTGGAGCCTGCAAGACAGCAAAAATGGTAGAGAAAGATCAGACACAAGATGGAGAGACGACATCGGAAAGGTTGCTGGTAAGACATAGCAAAGATTAGCACAATAATGCTCATCAAGGCCTTTGTTCAACTGATGATGATTATATATATACATATATATATATATATGTAAAATAATACAGAGTGAAGTGAGTTACAGGTGATTGCTTTTTCTTATTCACGTATTACAAACAGGGCGAGTAAGTGGTAATAAGATCTGAAGAGCATAAGCAGGGGCGGATGAAGCCATAGGCAACGTAAGAGCACTACTTATTTACTTTTACTCATAAATAGAAGATGAAGCAGGAAGAAAAAAAAAGTGATGAGTGATACTAATTTTCATCAGCATCATCATCATCATCAACATCATCATTTTAGCGCCCATCATTGGACGTAGGCCTTCCTCAGGATTCCCCCACTTTATCATGAGTATCGCGGAGCTAATACTTTCTGAACTTGTCTAGATCATTATATTATCTTATATTTTGCCCGTCACAGTTTCACATATGATCTTGAGGGATCCACATGGTGAATTGTGATGTCCATTGGTTGTTTTACATTCTTGCAATATGACCAGCCTATTGCCATTTGAGTTTTAGATTCCATGATATCTTGGAATCCTGTTTTCCTTCTAATATAATGTGCTGCATTATGGTTTCTCCATGATTTTCCCTTGAGCACATTGCATGGTTTTCCGTTTGAGGATCAATACTTTGGTGAGAATCCGTGTCTCAGCTCCATAGGTGACTATCGAGATGATGCATCGGTTCTGTAACCTTCTTTTTAAAACAAATGGAATTTTCTTTTTCTTAAAGGTTGAGCTTGCTCTACTGAAATCCTCCTGTGATCCTTTGCTTCAGGGTTTCATGGAGATTTGTTGACCTACGTAAATGTAGTGGTCAACTTTTTTCGGGACTATGTTTGTGATTTGGATCTTTGAGTTTTCTTCGTCAACATATTTGTTGTATATGAATTTCGTTTTACTGAAGTTGATGTGAAGACCTACTTTCTTGATCTCTTCGTTCAGTTTGTTTTGCATTACTTGGAGATTGTGAAGGTTTTTTGCAAAAAGGATGATGTTGTCAGCAAATCTGAGATCACTTAGGTATTCATGAGGTTACTTTAGAAACCGTCAACCAAAACTGTCAACACTGATTTCCTCAATTTAATGTGTCCAGGCCACACCAATGGAGAGGGCTGAAAATTGCAACATTTACAACTTATTATGTGTAGAAAAAAGGGGTTTATTTTCTTTTAATTCTCCCTAAATATGTTTTGGAGGGGTTGACCAATTTTTTAGTGATCATTGCTCAACAACAACTGAGAGAAGAAACTTATTCATTATTCATCACTTTTTCTACTAATCTTTTAATTGATCAATCCCAACATGGCATGATTCCAAAAGACGCGACAGTTTATATTGAGTGACTAACTAGACCTGTTACATTAGGTTCTGATAGGGTTTTTTTTTCTATTTATTGATTGTTTCATGCCTGCATAAAATCAATAGTCCTTAGCTATACCCATGATGACATTCTCAGAGTGAAAAAAAAACTTAATTTATATATCAACATTCCATCGTTAGTTTGGTTTATAAGTTTTTTTTTCAATTCGCTCACTTTTTCCGCAGACTGATTTCACAGCTTCTCAATAATAAGATTGAAACACCTGTCCAGAAAGAAAAAAGTAAGCTAATTTCAACTCTTATGAAAGTTTCAGGTGAACAAAAATCTCATTTGAAAAATGCCTAATAAGTATTGTGAACATATACCATGGAATCAAAGATACTCGGATTCTATTCACTTTTTGAAAGTTTATTTGTCAAACTTCAGCACAAGTCTAGAGTTGACTTTATTTTCCTATCATAACTAGAATGATAGGTAAGATTCTCACTAAAATGATGGGTGTAAACCGATGTATGAAATCCACATTCCCTTTCCTTGATTTGAACTCATGACCAACTGATTGAGCTAAATTGAAAAGTCTGAGACATAATCAAAAATTTATCATATAGATACGCAAGAGGCTTATATCATTCTGAAAAATAAATACATCTATACTAAAAATATATCTATATAATTTTTTCATTTATTGTATCATGCATAGGTTTCAGTAATCATCCTCAGTCAGAATAGTAGCGGGAGTGGATTTTAACCCTGCAGCAGTCAGTCTTGTTATCTATTCTTTGCTGTATCATCATCAGCCATCCTAGGTACGCTTCTGGGAAAAAAATCCTTTTTCAAGCTTCTTCCATACCGACCTTGACTGAGCTGACCTCTGCCATGTCTTACTGTCAAACGTTTCTATCTCATCTCAACATCTTTGGTCTTCTCATCCTTGCTATCCCTTGGGCACCGATCAATCAAACTTTTTCCCTATCTCTTACTGCGTATCATGCTCAGCCCCATTTTTGTAGATTAATCTCTCTGATTATATCTTTTACCTCATTTTGCTCTCTCTATATATTGCTAGATGTATATAGGTATGCATGTATGTACTTGTATATATATGTACAAATTTTTTAATGTAAATATGCATATTAGTAAATTACAACACTTTTTCTATAGGGACACATATTTTTCTTAATCTCACCTATATATATAGTAGCATAGTGTCCGTTAAATTCATGAGATTATTTATGTATGGATTGGCATTTCAATCTACAATCAGAGAATCTGTGTGGTCCTAGGATCAGTGTGCTGCATGCTTTGCCAAGGATCAAAATGTAGTACCCTAGTTCTTCTGCAAGGTATAGTATCAGTGCACTCATCGAATTTTTTCCCCCACACAAAAAAGCTACATATGCATGAACACATATTGACTTTTATATATATATATATATATATATATATATATATATGGATATGATTATGAATTGCTTTATATTATATAGAAACTTATTTCAAATGATCTCCTGTCCTAACATGGTTGATGTATCACTTGGCCTATACAACGTAAATAGAATAAACAATCAAAGAAAATAGGGCCCCCTGCTGGAATCAAACCTATAACAGACAGATTAGCTGATTCAATGTAGCATTGCTCCCACGATTGAGCTATACAGCTGCAAGTAATGCAAAAGCCCAAGTAATAAACGAGATAAGAATTTGGAGAAAAAATAGTTATAACTGTCAGTCGCGGGTTCATTTCCTGCTGCGGCCCCATTTTCTTTGATTGTCTATCATATTCATGCTGTCTAAGCCAAGTGATACATCGACCGTGTAATGACAGGACTTTCTGAATGATATAATGAAATTCATAATGGTTCTGTTGGATTATATATTCATTTCTTAATATATGGATATATAAATATATATCCTTTATTGACGAGCTCAAGACTCTAATGTATTTTATTTTTCAGCAAATGAAACATTGAATCACTGCATATCACTGTTCTATATGCAGTGACATTTATACTTCTGATAAGTTCCTAAAGAAAACAGGTCTGTTTAGTGGTTCAATAGAAATCATCGCATGACCAACATATTTTTGCGTTATGCTGTGTTGGGGGTTATCAATTAAAAAATGAGGAAAATGGGTGATTGATTGATAAGTTGCTTTCCCTCACTTTTTGTTTGGGGCGGAGAGGTGATCACTAATACGTCCAAATTTTAAACAATTTTCCAAACAAGTTTGAACTCATCCAGATACATACAAGGAAACAATCTAATATAAACACCAACTAAAAAACTATTTTGAGGTTGGAATTTTCAAAATACAAAAAACGTTTTGTTTAGATATCATAATCATCATCAGTCTTTCAATGTCTGTTGTTGGACATAGACCTTCCCCAGGATTTGCCACACTTCTCTATCATGGGCGTCGCAGAGCCAGTACTTTCTGAGTTTGTCTAGCTTGTCTCTCCATCTAATATTCTGCTGGCCTCGGTTGCACATGTGATCTTGGGGGATCCATGCAGTGAGTTGTGATGTCCATCAGTTGTCCGCCATTCGTGCAACATGGCCAGGCCACTGCTATTTTAGATTTTTAATGGATTCTATGATGTCCCTGACTCTTGTCTTTTCCCCGATGTACTGTGCAGTGAGGCCCAGCATAATTATTTCACATGCATATTTTAGATATAATAAAGAGTAAATGTTTAAATTTTCAGCCCTCTAGGTCCATTTGCATGCCAGTATGGATGATACATCCGTACAAAGCCAGTCAGCCAGACTGACTTCAAAACTGAAGATGCTTTTGGTGACAGTTTTGCTTCATTTTGGTTTCTAATATTAGATATTGTATAATATCTGAATACATATGAATACATACAATCTGTATTGTATGAAAACTGAAGAGTATATATTTATTTTCTTGTTAAAAATCTCTCTGTTTTATTCCTGAGAGTAATTTCTTCGCATAAAAAATAAAGTTTTAAATTAGTCGACTCTTTTTTGTTACTTTCCTAAAATATCATTTTGTTGATGATTCCATCACCACTTTTTACTGAAGTTTTGAAGTATTTACTTTTCACACACACTCACTCACTCACACATGCACACACACACACAAATATATATACATATATATATATACATATATATATATATATATATATATATATATATGAGAAAAAGAGAGAAGAGGGTGATGATAAAAGAATGTATTTTGAAGAATGCTCAGAAATCATTTATTAGTAATTATATGTTGCCAGAATCTATCATGTATGCAGTTGACAAGTTAATGGTCAAGATGATTGGTGTTGAGTAAAATATACGTTGGATTCAATCCATGCTTTTAGCAAGTGAGCAAATTATATTCTGATTCTGTTTATTTTACTTGTAAATGCCAATCCTCCAAGTAATACTTCAAGGCTTTTAAACTAGTTGGGAAATACATATGCATACAAGTGATATAAGTAAATATTATTTTGCCTAGTCACCATATTTAATTGAAAAATGTATGCAAACCTGTCATAGATCTGTGAAGAATTTTGCACACTCACAGTCCCTTGAAGGAGAATTCCCGTCAGTGGTTAGAAGAACAATTTATCAAAAAATATTAAAACTAACACTTTTATAAAAATTCCCACTCAGATAGAGTAATGGTTAGCATGTCTGCCATACATGCAGAGGGTTCAGGGTTTGATTCCCTGTACAAGTGAAGTGTATGGGAAAACTCTCTGTTAGGAAAAATTTCACTGTGCAGTCAGTATTAATTGAGTTTACCCTTAGCTGCGTGATTAAGGGTTTGGCATCCTTTTGGTGGACTTGCATCCAGCCAAGAGGGTGATCATAAAAAATTTTAGGAATAAAATCCTTGAGACTTGCAAGATGGTGCATGCAACAGAGACTTGGACTTCATCACCAGCCTCCATACTCTATTGAGAATTGTTTCTTCACCCTACCTTTTGCAATATGAGTGAGTTTAACACAAGGTAAAATGAGACTAGAATTCTAAGGAAAATTATAGATCACCACCACCAATTTTTTTTCACTTTGTAAATTACTAATGGTAGTGGTGGTGGTATTATCAAGCCATCTTGAAGAAAATTCTGCCAGTTTGGTTTGAACCATAAATTTGTGATTTTGAAAAAAAACAAAAACATGTCTGATCAATGTCTTTAACCAGCATGCCATGTTAAGGATGATCAATTAAAAAGTTGGAAAAGAGGTGATCAATGAATAAGTTACTTTTCTTGCTTTTTTTTGGGTGTGATCATTGAGGTGAATGCGTGTGAAAAATTTCAAGTTTCCACGATGCACAGTTAGGAATAAGAGGAAAAGTTGAAATCAGTCTGCTGTGGGTAGAGGTGATTAAAATGGCAAGTGAGACTCTCCAATGAAAGGATTCAAACTTCATTGTAGAGTGGTTATTAACAGTAAGGACGATGTTGCACAATAAACGTTAAAATCTTTATTCTTCTAACTGTATTTATACACAATACATAGAGAAGATAACCTGAAAGAAATTTTGCTGATGTTAACAGTTTTGGTTGATGATTTCTAATTTTGCTGAGCAGATGCACTCAATCAAAAAACACAACTGAAAAAAGCAGCCCCCAAAAAGCCCCAAAAGCTGAAATGAGAAATAGAAAAAGGAAGAAATGATAGATTGCTACTAATCCGTCTTTAAGAGTTGATATTTTCTGGAACACGCAAGCATGAGTTAAAACTCTTCATTTCAGTGAAGTCTCCCCAGGGCTTATCGGGATTCAATTTTTAAATTTCCATTCATCAGAGCCTGACACATTTGGCAGATTACACTTTGGTTTTTATGTATTTTTTAATTAGTCCCTAAATAATTAAGAGAGACAATTCCAGTGCAGAATGTTTACCTTATTACTTTTGCATGAGAAGGATTTTTTCGTTTCAAAGACATCTCTCAAAGAGCAGCTTCAATTGGCTGTCTTTTTCAGTATTAGTTTAGAACTAGTGCAATTGCTTTTTATGCAAATTTTTGAAATGAGCAATTATTTAGCCTTATCGAGTGGTTAGTTTTTTGAAAAAAAGGGGTCAATATAATCAACGTGTTTTTTCTTTTTTGGTTCTTAAATATTAATGGTGTTTCTAGGGAGATAGAAAAATAATACAAAAGCTGAATTTTCTTGATAAGACTGAAAGAAGTGCAAAAATTTGTCTCTGGTTTTTCTAACCGGCAGAAAATTCAAAGAGGAAAATTCTCATTTTTCATCAGTGCAACGAGGCAAAATATTCTGCTTCGAGAAAATTCGATATGAAGCTGGCCCTTTGTTTTGCTTCTATTGACTTTATAATTTGTTAAAAGATTTCATTGGCCAAATTCATTTGTGTAGTGTCTTGATATTTGTAGCAGAAAATAGAATAAATTTGCTGCAGTCATGATCTAAACTATCAAAGAAAATTACCATCATTATGCATGGCGGCACCTCAGTTGCCAAAGAAAACTTCTCAGTAGTCTTGGTAATATTTCAAAACTAGTGTGCCATGGATGGACTTAATGGGAAGTTGGGTGATTTTGGGAAAAGATCATTTCTACCTTCAAACTTTCAACAATTTCTAGGATTTCTTAGAAGTTTGAAGGTACAAGTGCTTTCTACCTTCAAACTTTCAACAAATCCAAGAAATTGTTGAAAGTTTGAAGGTACAGATGTTTTTTGTTTTTAAAATCTTCCAACTTTCTATTAAGCCAATGGTATAATGCATTGGTTTTATATTGTATGTTTCAAACATGACATGCAACCGAGTATGAGCAGACATTTGATATACTGCAGCTATATATATTTTTTTTCCTTTTTTGTTGAATTCCACTCCTAGTTAGAGTTTTTTCCCCATTACAAGAATAATTCTCAACAGATTTGGTTAGTAAACTCATCATTCTTAGTGCCTCTCTTCAAGTTGAACCAGACTTTTGTATAAAATCAACATTTCCCTACCGTGATTTGAAATCATGACCATATAAATAAAGACTCCTCCGTAACAACTGAGCCAAACGGACAAGTCTTATATATATATACAAACTTATCTATTATATATTCAATACAAAGGTTGCACAAACCATCTTCTGTCTGAATAGAAGTGGGAAAGGACTTTGACCCTGCAGCAGCCAGGCTTGATTTTTTTTTTCCTTTCTTATTTTTTTCTTTTGTTATTGGGAAAAAAAAAATGATAGATTCATTGGAAAAAAATGTAATAAAAATCAGGATTCTTTATCGAGGATTTGTCGTGACCATGTAATTCAAGTGAATGAAATTCAGTAACAAGGTTTTTATTTTTGTACAATTGTAGAAGATCGATCATGATGCAGAATTTTTCAAACAAGTGCTGATAGAGTGTCAAAGCAAATCATTGCAATTTCTCTTAATTCCAAAATCAGCATCATTCTGCTTCTCCGGGTTACCCAAACCTTATTGCTTCCTCAGTCTTCTCCAGCATTTCATTATAATATATACGTTAAATAACTTTAAAACCATGCATCCATTGTAAAAATTCTGAACACTTTGGTGATGATGAAAATCTCTCTGAAGAATATCCTCCTTTCTTATCAATACTGTATTTGATGCCGTATAAAAACCTTCCCCCTCCCCTTGTTTCCAAAGGGAATATTAAGAAAAGGCTGCTTTTTACTGAATTCTTTCTATTTATCACCAAGTTGTCCAAAAAGTTCCAGCCAATGTGGGGCTGGCAAAAAAGGTTTTGTCAATCTTTTGAGCCATTTACAGAGAAAAAATCAGGATCTCATAGGCTTACAATAATTCATAAACAAGGGAGAGCATTTGAATCAGACAAGAATTTTGATATTTACTAAACTTATCTCTCTATTCGTAAGACAATTTTCTTCTGAAAAATATTTGATAATAGGTCCAAAGTTTGATAGGTTGTGGCAGCAGTGACATTCCTTGGGTTACTTTGGTGTTACTTAGGATGGTAATTAAGGGTGTCTCCACCCCCATGCTGCCAACTCTAAAAAATGTTCAACTGAAATAAATATGAAAAAAAGCCAAATGTGCTGATGTACACTATTAGCCATTTTAGTGATATTTTTAATTGTTGAAAATGGCTAGAAAATATCTAAAGTAACAGTGAATGTTATATTTTTGTGTGATCAAAATATCATGGTGTAATCCCTCTGATGGTGTCACCTGGGGCACCCCTTTCCCCCTCTATCAGTATACCTGTGTGCAATAGTAAGAAAAATGATGCTGTTGGGTCGGCAACTTGCAAGTGTGGTAAGCTATTCAGTTCTCAAAATATTTCTGAAAAATACCTTGATTATTGTCGAGTGTGTTTTGCCACTTGTTGCAACTTACCAGCAAAGAAATACTGTACATTATGAACTATGGTCAGAAGAAAATGAAAGTCATCACTAATACATGGAGGAAAATTGCCAGCATTTCTTACTTGTCAATCAAATATTGATTCCCGACGAGTAAATTTAAAAAAAATCATTTTCATCCTTTTAAAACATTGGGTTTAACACTACACTTAATAAACATATGAGAGACCAATTCTGTCAGTAATACTTGCATTAATTCCTGGCCCCTGAAAATCCCTTCCTTCTTGATTTTCATGGACAAGATACAGACTGAATGCAACAATAAGTTAAAACACACTTTAGTTGTGATACTATGGATGACATGGAATTTATAGGCATAGAGAATTATGCCAAAACTGTCATCTAGAAAAAAAGATTAAAATGATTTGTAATCTCTAAAAGGCACAGATAAGCCAGTTTAATGCAAAACAAAATTTTGTTAATGTTGTGGATACACATTTTCATTTGCAAATGTCAATCATTTAAAAAGCACTTTTATCGAATTGTAATCTCAGTGTGAGGCAAAAAATGCAAACTCAATCATATAAACAATAACCTATAGATTTTCCATACTGACTCAGCAGAGAATTGCAGTTTTTGCAAATTAGATAAATATTCTACACTGACCCAGCAAATTGATATCGCAGACTTGTTCGATTTCGGTTGGTTGATTGATGCAGGGTAAACGTTGCCGATTTTGATTTTTGGTTAATTGGAATTGGCATTGACCATATGCCCCATCTCCATCGATAGGAGAAGCTGTTGGACCTATCACAAAAGGAAAAACAATTGTTTTTGTAAATATTTTTTTTTACCTTTCTTAACTCCATAAATACACAACAGTATTGAGGGCTCACAGTTATTGTTGAACCATGAGAAGACCAAGGTTGCTGAAGAACCCAGGGGGCATCCTTGACCAATCACTGTGTTGCATTGTTAGAGCACTCAGCTTCAGTGCAAAGGGCTGTGCCAAGTCATACCAATACTAAAAATGGTTCTCAATGGCTCTTTGCCAAACACTCAGCACAAGGACTAGGATAGAGGAATTTTGCTGAGATTAAGGGGTTGGCAAGCCTTTGGCAGAGCAAGCTCAACCTTCAAAAATAAGAAGATCCCATTAATCCTGAAAAGAACAGTGTATAACCAATCCATCCTCCCAATAGTCACTTATAGGGCTGAAACACGGATCCTAACCAAGAGACAGATCTACAAATAGAGAACCATGCAACGTGAACATGAAAGAATTATGCTGGACCTCACATGGAGAGACCACAAGACAGCACAGTACATCCAGAAAAAGACAGTAGTCAGGGACATCATTGTATCCATTAAAAATCTAAAATGGTAGTGAGCTGGCCATGATGCAAGAATGGCAAACAGCTGATAGACATCGCAACTCACAACATGGATCCCTTGAGATCACATGCCCAACCGGGGCAGTTAGTATATTAGATGGAGAGATGAGCTAGACAAATTCAGAAAGTGCTGGCTCCACAACACCCATGACAGAGAAGTATGGCAAATCCTGGGGAAGGTCTATGTCCAACAGATGTTGAAAGAAGGAGAAGAAGAAGAAGAAGAAGTTACATCCAAATCACATTGTATTCACTGGTTCTGATCACCAAAGTGATCAGTGTCCAGATGGGTGACCATTGGGGAATACCAGGTCTCTTAAGCTCTAGCATGTCCAACAAGCCAGAGGTGGATTGTGCCGACAACTGCCTCCGTATACATAACAATGCAACATCCTCAATAAGGGTATAAAGCAAAGAACAATGATAAATACATACAACACATTCCAGAAAGAAGACTCCGGTTTTTATGATAGTACATTCCATGAAGCTTTAAAATCCTTTCTGCCTACCACAAGCATAAAAAGAGCATGGTATATTTTTACAAGCTTCATAGATTCCCCATTGTCTGTTTTTTACAATTTTGAATGCCAAGCTTCCTCACCAAAAAATAATTTTATTCTTCTGCCATTTTTCCTTACTTACTGCTTTTTGATGGATTCTTCAATCCATTCATCTTCTATAAATCCACAATGCTTGCACAAAGATATGGACAAGACTCTTCTTGTTGAAATACTTGAAAGGAAAAATCAATCCAAAAAGTTTATTGAACAAGATTTCTGTGTAAGGTTTCATATTTTTTCTTTATTTGCGATTGTCATGGATTATATGCCTGGATGAGATTCAGTAGCTGTTACTTTTATTTTCCCATTGGTGAAGAAATCTGACTGGAAATCAAACTTTTCTTTCTCCTTCTTCTTTTTTTTCCTTTTTCAACATTCAGATTTTCACTTTTTTCCTATGAAAACATTTTTTACGATAAAAAGCAACTGAAAAATAGAAATGAAAGGAAATAGTAGTCAAAAATTGATAACATTTTTTCCTTTTTCCTTTTTTTCCTGACAACATAATCTTCTCTTTTCTTCCATGTTAACAATTTTCATTTCTTTTTCATTTTTCCTGTTAAATTTTCTTTCTTTTTCTCTCTCCCTGTTAACATATCTTTTGTTTTCTCTTTTCCCTGTCAACAGATTTTTCTCTTTTCTTCTCTTCCCCCACTAATCTATTTTTCTTTTCTATCTTTGTTCCCTGTTGGCATATTTCTTGTCTTCTTTTTCTTCCATTGAAATATTTTCTTTCCTTTTTTTTTTCCTTCTCAATAAATTTTCCTTTCTTTCTTCTTTCAATATCAATATATTGCTTTGAAGTCTACAGGGACAGTTTGATTAAGAACTTAACAGGTCAGTCTTAAAAAAGGATAAAAACTCTAGCAAAGTCATAAAAAAGAGGCTCAAAATTATAAAAATACTGGAAGGAGCAAAATTAACGAATTACTCAAAATTAGCTTACCAACTTATTTCGATCTGAGAGTGGCTTCAAAATATCATCTCTATAAATGAAATTTCTACCTTTTCCTCATGAGATAGAATTGTCTGTATATATTAGTCAACTAAATAGATAAACTTTCTCTATGAATTATTCTTAGTTATTTCTATGCATTTCATCCTGTCTTCATCTAATTCTCTTTGATTTGTATGCGTGTATAATTTGTTGGCAATCACTCTAAGTGAATGTTAATCTCTTTCATTTCATTCTTTTTTTTTATTTTCATATTTTTTTACTCTCTTTCTTGATCTTCAAGAACATTATTTCACAAACTAAAGGCATTTGGCTCCCTGGGGAGGGATTTTTTAAAGGAAGGAATTTTAACCGGTGATAGAATTTTGATCAGGGGAGGAATATATAATTGAAAGTATAATGGTGAAAAGATTGCTAGATAACAATCCAAAATAGAGGAAAAATAGAAAAAACTTAAGATTGCAAGGGAGGGAATTGTGACCTGGGACCACAAGGGGGGGAATGTGACCCAGGACTCTGAGGACCGCTATTCTCATCCAAAACACATCTCAATAATACTTTTAAACTAAATGATTGATAGGCAGCTTATTATCTAAAAGATACTTTTTCAAATACACAGGTATATGTACATTACATTGTGTTAGGATGGTCATCATTACATATTGCATTGATAGGTCACCAGTGTAGCAAGAATGGAATGTACTGCATTGTATTATTAAGGGTTGACCATGTTGGTCAACAGGATTTTGGTGATGAGCAATCTTATCATATTTCAAAGTGAATGAATTATTATTTCTATTAATATTTGGACCATCCTCATCTTGGTTGGTCTGAATATTAATAGAAATAATAATAATACCTCATCTCAAAAATTCAGAGATATACTATGTGAATGAATTATTCGTTCATTTTGCAAGAAACATAAAATACATATTTTAGTGAAATGTCCTTTTTAAGAGTCCTTATAAAATTCTGGTGCTGCCCCTGTTTGTGAAAGTTTATCAGAGTGTGTATAATGTAATAATGAAATTAATCAATGCACTTACATTTTAGTTCATGAAGGTAGAGTAGGAAGGGGCAACAGACTCAGAGTAAGTAAGTTTTAGCAGTTACTTTGAGAGCTAAGGGTTTACTGGGAGTGACATGCACTATTTTTAAGGGACGAGGAAGTCGTGTCAGTAGGTGCTATTTTAGCAAAAGGGATCAGCATGATGATTCTTTTATTGAGAACGAGAGATGCACTCTTTGATTGTTAAAAATGTTTACTTCTTTTATATACAGACTGTTATGGTCTCTTTGAAAGATTCGAATTAACTATATATATATATATATATATATATATATATATATGCATATATATATATATATATACATATATACATATACACACACATATATATATGTATATATATATACATATATATATATATATATATATATATATATATATATATATATATATATACACACACACACACATATATATATATATACATATATATATATATATATATATATATATACATATATATATATATATATGTATGTATGTATAAAACCCTACTCATTTTTTTCTGTTGAATGTTTACCAGATATTTTGTGAAACTCTATAAAATTTGTTATATAGGTTCATTGAAAAAGTACAATGAATGAAACACAAACTTTTGTAGCTTTCATGAAAAAAAAAAACTTCTCATATTGTTTATATCTACAACCTGGACTAAAAGAAACACAATTCCACATGCACACCAAAGTCATGAATCAAACTTCAAAGATACTTGCAAAAATATTTACCTTTGACTTTCTGTTAATATCTCTGCATAACAACATCAAAAAATGCTATTCTTCTGACATCACTTGAAGTCAACAATCATCATCTCAATTTTTCTGAGTGTTTTCTTCTATCCAGACACAGACAAACGCTTGCTTTCATGACTGTAGTTCAGTTTTTAAGAAACATGGAACAAAAACGGAGACAGAAAAAAATAAAACGAGAAAACTGTCCACTCTCATAACTCGTGTCATGCCACCAGGATTTTAAATGTGACTATCTAGATAGTTTCTAGCAAAATGCAAAAATCAAGAAACAAGGAAACTCGCCACCACAGTCAATAATTGATCAACCGTTGTGGCAAAATTTCAAGTCATGTAAAAAAAAAATTCCATCAAAGAATAAATATGGTCAGAAAACATTCTATTTATGACATCATTGGCATTTTCCACAGGATAACTTCTAAAATAAAGTAAAAAAAACATCTAGAAACATAGATTCTAGAAAATCTAGATGTTATTCTTAAACTCATCAGGAATGGGCCCCAAAAAAGGCGAAAAAGCTTTTCCTTCCAAAAATTTTTAAAAATCATTTTTTGAAGGGGTCTGTTGGAGTACTGATGCCAATTTTCATGTCCGTAGACAAAGCAGTATAAGCAGGAGAGCTTGATTCTCTTATGTGCACATTGTATGGTTCTTAGTTTGAGGGTCAATCTTTTGGTTAGGTTCCATGTTTCAGCTCCATAGGTGACTATCAAGAGGATACTTTAGTTTTATACTCTTCTTTTCAGGACTGGGGAGAAAATCCTTCATAACTTTTCTTTTTTTAAGATACTTTGTCTCAGAAAAAATGCTCTCAGTTGTTGATAGAGTGCAACTTTAAAATGCCACAAGTATTTTGGGGACTTGACCAACTCTGACATTGAGTCACATTTTCAAAATATTCAGCAAAGATTAAGCTCACCCTCATTGCATCTGCCAACAAAGTCGGAGAGCTATACATTTATACATCTGTCCATCCATCAACGTCCAAGTTCTAAATAAGTAGAAGAGGTATATATGTTAACCCATGTCTCTCTGTCAATGCCAATGGTTCCCCAGTGGTGGGAATAGGGGTATGGTATTCTCCCCAAGGGAGGAATCTAAGTATTCCAAGGTGGGTTGGTAAGAATAAAAGCCATGATGAATGCTTTCACTTAAAGGGTAGTGAGCATGTGTTCCTCTCAGTAGACCCACAAATCGAATAACAAGCAGTAAAAAACAAAACAAAACAAAACAGAGATCACATTGATGTGCATATTAGTTACAATAGCAGCATTCTTTTTTTTTCATGATAAATTGGAATTTCGAATAATGTGTTCCAAATTATTTTCGCTTGCTTTCTTTGAGTAACAAATACACATTAGTAGCTGCACAATTATATAATTGAACTAATTTTTATTATGAAGTTGTCTAATTACACGCAAAATGGAATAATTATTCGAAATTATTCTTTGTTGTAACAGACCAAAATGGAAGGGGAGAAAACTAGTGATCTTATAGACAATCTTTTAAACAAAAGTGGGAAGGAGCATGAAAAGGCTGAGAGCGATTGTTCATACTATTGGGATAATATATTTGAGAATGGCTTGTGATCTTTTTTTCTTTTGACAATGATCCTACAGTAAAGTGGTCATGATGTAGAAAATATAACAATTCACTCGAGTAATGGTTGAAATATTTTGTTTCATTTTGACCTATGATACAGAATGAAGAGTAAGAAAGGTCAAACAAGAAATGAAGTTTCTTCTTCATTTGACTAATTCAAATATAGTAAGGAAGAAAAGAAATATCCCTTCCCCAACATGTTTGGGAAGACTGTTCCTATGCGTTCTAGCAACACTACACCGCTGTTCATGGTGAAAGACACACAGAGGTGGTCACAAGTCACATGAATAGTTTACACGCATTCATCTCTTTCAATCATGTGTCATAGACATAAACCTTGAACGTGCACAAAAATTATTTTTGTTAAGCATGCAGCTAAATACATTAGATTATGCTTTCAATCTGGTACTCATATTTCTGGCATTACTTCCATTGTGAACAATTCCGTGTTATTTTCATGTAATCCATTGATTTTTGTAAAATCTAGTACTTAATTAGTGAAATAATTGTATCCCCAATGATCATGATATATGTGATAATTATTCATAAATATATATATATATATATATATATATATATATATATATATATATATATATATATATATATTTATATCCATTTATACGGAAGTTTTTTTTCCATTTGAAAACAAAGATCATAGCAGGAGTGTAAATGAAAATAAATCATATCAATTTGCAGTTTATTTTATTGTTGCAATCATAGTCCAGAAAGCAAACTAGACACAGTGATAATTAAGATTTATACTTTCAGAAGAATTAAAACTGACTATCTTATATAATTGGAAAATTAAAGACTTAACTTAGGTAATACTTTGCAAACACATTAATTCGGAAAAAGAAAATAATTGTGACAAGGCTTAAAAACAACAGTAAAATTCGTCATTTAATAACTTCATATCCTGAACAAATGTAAATTATTATCACATTTTATTCTGAAAAATTTTTTCAGATATGCATTGAAACTCATTTATATTGATTAGTAAAGACACCTAAGTAATGTTCAAAGACAAACAAAATATTCTGAATCAACGTTTTGTTTGGTTCTACAATATCTGAAAATTTGCTTACCTTAATTACATCTGCCAAACATCATTAAGGATTATTTATGTTTTCAACTTAATGAACATATGGTTTTGTTTAGTTGAGAGCACACAAACACTGCAGGAAATAATCATTTTTGTATTAAAGCATTTCAAAAAGAAAAAGTATTTCTAATTATTCCATGAATTAATCCTGGCTAGTATTCACATTATCTTTGGGTTTTATTAATTCAAATGATATACTTTTTGATCGTCCTCTTGGGTACGTCCAACATGAAATCCCTATCCGCAGAAGGCTAAAGAACATATCAGTGAAAACATTGCAATAAAAACAGCAAAGGTGAAAATGGATAGGTAGTACTATTGAAACTATTCACAGCTCTAAATGACAAAAAATTGTTTATAGTTTCAATTAGTAATAGCAAAAGCCAGAAAAACAAAGATTTGTAGATGAGACAAGAATTCTATTCAATTATGAATTGCAGAAACACCTAAGGATGGGTGGAGAATGTGTCAGAACAAAGATAGAAATCAGGATAAAATACAAGGATACTTTCAATGAGATTTTCAAACGATTAAACTCCTTCTTCTTGTTCATGTTATAAACACGTTTCGACCCATTCATTCCACAGCCTTCTTCAGGTGTAATATCTGTACCCTGTCTCTATTGAGTAGCAGGAGCCACATCAGAGTGAACACTGCACTTGTCTGACATACACTCAGATGACATGTTGATATGGGCTGCTACCTTGATTTTCCCTGTCTATTATACATACTTCTTTGCAGGAAGGACATGTACCCCTTTTTCTCTCCAAATATGATTGTCCATTCCAGATCTTTCTCTTTCTTCCTCAATTACTGCTTTTTTCTGTTTATTACCAATACATTTGGACATTACACATGAAGAGGGTTGTAGAATGAATCGTCCGAACTATCATGTCTATAATACGAACAAAGAGAAATTCAATCGTCCAAAAAACTCTTTGAATGTTAATGACCCCTCGCAAAACTGTAAATAGAATCTTCATGATCAGGAAGGATACTAATCTGGAAAATGAATGAAATCATAACGTTTCAGCTTAGTTGCTTCAAGCAATAATTATCTCATAGTTTAGCATTTCCATAAAGTTTCATTATTGAAGACAATGAAGCAATTTTCCTGCTTTTAAAATATGTAATGAATTAAAAGACTAGCTCACATACTTACATCTTACTTATGCTAGATTAATACTTAGATTTTCCAGATGAGATCTAACACTTAAACTTAGAGGTCTGGTTAGTTGCTCAATAAAAGCCATTATGTAACCTACATCTTTTGGCAGCATGCTTTTTGGGAGGTGATCAATGAATAAGTTATGTTATAATGTTGGTCAGTGATCACTAAAAAAAGTTCTAATTTTCAAAAAGCAAACGTGATAAATGCTGCCAGACTTGAATAAAGGATCAATCTAGCAGAAACTTACATCGCAAATAGAACCCATCACTAGAAACCAATCTAAAAATGAATTTCTAAAAAGCAAAACGTTTCTTTCTAGACGTACTTAAGCAACCTCAGATCTGCAGACAACATCATCGTTTTTGCTGAGAACCTTCATGACCTCAAAATAATGCAAAAAAACTGAATGAAGGAAGCAAGAAAGATGTTTTTACTCCAATAAACCAAATGTCAAATACAACAAACATGTTTAAGAAAAATCTAACTCGGAAACGCAGACCTGAAAAAAAAGACCCAATACTTAATACAGACATATATTAAATGCTTTCTATGTTCCAGCTGTTGATGGTCACATATGAGAATCGTGCAAAATGTGACAAAATTATGATGGTTTCAGCCAATGAACCATGATATGTGGAAATCGATATAAGATAAGGAGACATTTAATCCAATTTATGATTGCCCCGTCTATCAAGTAACAATTAGCCAGCTAGAGAGAGATTACTATCATATTTAATTATCAATATGTACATGTGTATGAATTAGTGTTTATGTATTTATATATACAAGCACTAAGATATGTACTAGCCGGATAACCTGTACGTAGAGCGGATGTTCAGCATATAAAAAAGATGATATGTATATTAGTGGAAAGTGAGCTTCACTCTGGCATCATAGCTGTATGGTAAATAGAACCCCCCCCCCGCCTGCTAAAAACCCTTTGAAAATATTTTTCTCAAAACTTATTGTTTTAAAACCTCCCTCCAGGTTTATTGAGTTGGCATAACAAATTTTGTTGGGCTATACCCATGTTTAAGTACTTTTGATGGTGACATACAAACTAACACACACCTTTCACTTAAACATACAAACACTCAGATACTTCTCACTCATTCATATTTATCACACACACACACACACATACATACATACATGTATATATATATATATATATATATATGAGGGAAGATTTGTTGTCTTTAAAAATGTAATATTCTACATTACTAAGATGGAGCTATTCAATTAAATAAATAAAAAATATGTGATGTCTCCCAAAACAAATCTGTTTTGTACTTTTAGCCGGTGTTACATTTGGAAAATATTCATTATCACGTAGGTATGTCTCTGATGCATTTTTATAGTTGCCAACTAACTTTTTCAAAAAAACTTACTGTGGTTGCAAAGAAAACTGTATGCTGTTTACGTGTTTGAGATTTGAGGAATGAAATGAGGAGAAAAGTGAGGTGTGTTGTTTTGATGAGATGGGCTTTGTAGAAGTTGTGATTGTACGTGTTTTTATGTTTGACCAAGGTGAGATGTAACACCTGTTTTTTCCTTGAATTTTCTCTTCACTTTTCAATTGTCAAGTTACCAACATTCTGTTGCTTCATCTCACATCTACAAAACAGACACAATGATATATATGATCAATGATTTTATTATACAGGAATCACACTACGATTGGCCTGTTGTTCCAATGCCAGTAGCACATTATCAAGTGTAAGGATTTTAGTTTCTTGTCAAAGCACACAGGATATGGGATTTTCATTTACAACAGGCCTGCTGTAGTGTGAAACCCATATCATAAATTCATTAATTACTACAAGCTTTGATATATTGATTTATTGAATTATTGTTATGATATTTTTCTAAATCATTGAGCACCAAGTATTTCTTACAAACAAGCAAAAACATATAAATATATATATATATATAGAGAGAGAGAGAGAGAGAGACAGACAGACAGACAGATGGACAGAGAAAGCGGAAGAGAGAAAGGGAGATAATATGAATGAGGATAGTTGTCTAAGAAAGAAACAGATTGGAGAAAATTCCTTATGGTAATCTTTTATTTGGGAAAATAATTGGGAAAATTATTATGATTTTGAAACAAACAGGTGCAGTCTTGCATTAGATGATACTTATTAGACATAAATATAGTAATTTGGAATAATCATGTGGAATAGCAGACATCAAATATCAAGATGATCTCAGAACTTCTTTACCGTCATCCCCTTAGCCGACTGCCAGATAATAAAATTATTCTTGAGATACATTCTGTAATATTGAGAGGAGTTGTGCAGACTACTAAACTGGTTTTTGTTGCTTTTGCAACATTCTGGCTCATGCATTCTACAGTCTTCTTCACCTGATCCCTAACTCATGATATGTGTATATAACTTGTCATCATCCTAACATATGATTGAAATACCTGAATAAAGAAGAATTCATGAAAATGTGAAAGTTGCACTCCTGAATTCTAAAAATATAAGTGAATATAAAAATTTCTTGGTCGTACATGTGTATAAGAGCTGTAAAAGAGTAAGAATGAATGAAAATTATATTTGTACATCAAAAAACATACATGCCACTCAAGTATCATAATTATTACTTTTAGTTGTTTATGTGCATAAGATTATATAAGATATTTTATTATGTATGTATGCAAATACATGCAAAAATTGTCACTTCAACTCTTTTATTCACCTACAATATTTCAAAATGAAATAGAAATCAAATAATCATATTTTAAAAACTGGAAGATAGGTAATGAATAATAATAAAGTAATAGAATAATATTTGTCCAACTTACAACGATTTTGAAATATGACCTGCGAGTTGGAACAGAATGTAATCGTAGGTCAGGGTGCAGTTATATATTCTCTTTACATTATTATGTGTGTTTCTTTTTATTTATGCGTGAATATGTCTCAACATACACACACACACACACACACACTATATATATATATATATATGAATATATATATATATATATATATATATATATATATATGTGTGTGTGTGTGTGTGTGTGTATATATATATATATATATTATTCAATTTTTTATAACAAAGGGCTCACTTACGAAGATTACCCCCCCCATGGTATGTGCTAATGAGGGATCAATAAGTACAGCACCAGACACAACAGAAACCATCATGCTGTCAACACCTTTTGGAAGCATACATGTTGAGGATGATCAATTAAAAGATAAGAAAAATTGATGATCAATCGATGAATCACTTCTCTCACCTTTTGTTAGATCACTAAATATCCAAATTTGTATATGGTTTCTTAAACAGCTATAAAACATGCATCTTTGTTGTTTAGCATGACCTCTCTCCACAGATCTTATCAATTGAACTGTCAGTTCACAACGATAAGCAAATATATTATCAAGATAGAATCTTACTGCTTCGTCAACTAAAGGATAAAGAGCACAATTCTTCACACCTAAGTTTTCAAATAATGAACCAAGTTCAAGATTTTTCAATTTTTTTTTCCTTCTTTGAAACAGAAAGCATAATTTTTCGGTAATTTTTCATGTTGAACATTCTTGGTTATGAGTTGCTATTTGGAATGGTGAATACAAGTCCGTCATGTCCCAAGTTGAGCGTACAAGGAGTGATTAAATTTAGAAATTTAAATCTCTCAGGTAAAAAAAAAAAAAAATTTTAGAAATTAGTAACCAAAATTAATTTAGCCAACACGGCTTTCTTCAATTCTTAAGTGATTCTGCCTGCTGGCTGGCTGGCTGGCTGGCCGGATATGTATGTATGTTTCATATGTTCAGGCCACACAAATGGAGCTAAAATGATGAAAATTTTAAGCATTATGGAATTCAGAAAATTTTAGTTAATTTAATTTAAATCTATCTTTATGTTTAATAGGTCCCTTAGTTTGTATGTGGCATATTTCATAGTTTTTCTTTCGACTAAGTGATCAAATGAAAGGTGTGAGAAGTAATTTATCAATTAATTACCATTTTTTCCAATTGATCACCCCCAACATGAAATTCCACCAAAAAGTATTGGTCACATACTGGCTTCTGTTGAGTGATTAACAAGACCTGTTTGGATCATCTATAATTTTATGCTTTGAGGTTTCAAGCCAGACATAAATATTTTTCAAGAAACCAACCTAATCTTGCTGGCAAACGACAAATTTTAGACATGATCATTATCATCATCAGCAGCAGCAGCAGTGTTTTAATGTCCGTCATTGGATATGGACCATCCTTAAGATTTGCTAGACCTCTATATCAAGCGTATGATGGAGCCAATACTTTTGTAGTTCATCATGCTGTTTTATATTTTGCCTGGCATAGTTTTGCATCTAATCTCTTGGGATCCACGATGTTAGTCGTGATGTCCATTGATTGACTAACATTCTTTTAATGTAATCATAACATGGTGATATCCTTGTCTTGTGAGCTCTCCATGTTATTTTGAGCATAATTCTCTCTTGTGTATGTGTCTATTCCGATTCTCTAATTTTCCCAACCTTGGTTTTGGAAGATCATTTTGAGGCAGGCTATGAGGAGTTTGAATGAGCTGGTATCACCTTGCCTTACTCATGCTTTGAGCTAAAAGGTCCCAGAGTTTTCATTTAGCCTGATAATGAACAGCTGTGTCAGTAGGTATGTTGCAAGAATCCGACATATACAGGGTCTACGCTTAGTTGTATGATTGCATCAATGACTTTGGGATTTCCATATTAGTCAAAGGACTTCTTAAAGTCAACAAATACTACGACATGACTTTTTATATTCTCCTGCTTTCTCTTTTAGTTGATTTATTGATTGGAGATGGTCACTGGTTGAGTAGCTTTTCTAAATCCAGCCTGTTCTCATTTTTGTTATTCAGTTAGTGATCACTTTGATAAAAAGTCTTCAGATTCAGTTGAGTTTATTTTTCAGTAGTTGTTGAGGTCTTTCATGTTTCCTTTTTATACAGCAGCATTATTATTGCAGTGTTCCATTTTTCTGGGACTTTACTTTGTTTGAGGCATAAGTTGAATAGAATGGCAAGTTTCCTAGAAATGACTTTACCAGCTTTTTTGAGTAGGTTGATGGTGATGTTATCTGGTCCAGGGGCCTTTCTTTTTTTTCATTTGTTTGATGGCTCATTTCACCTCCTAAGACAAAATTTCTGGGAAACCTTGAAGTAATTGCTCATAACTTGAACATCCTGATTGTTGTTTTTGTGTTCTTTGTTTGGAAGAGAAGAGTTTTTAGTAGAATTCTGATAAGACCCCAACATTATACTATATTTACTTCTGGGTGTCTGCTTCAGAACAATGGCTGGCAAGTTGTCTCACAGACTATTCTCTAAAAAAGCGAGTTTGTTCTTCACTGTGTGCTCTATTGCTATAGTGTTATGAAGTTCTAGAAATGGAGTTTTTTGAATTCTCAATATCTACTAATGAAGACATTACCACATACCTAGTTTCCAAAATCAAGCCCTACGATATACCTGATTCTGAAGACACCTTTCCATTACTGGCCCTGTGCCACACTGAGCTATACTATCTAAATATCTGTAATAGACTCAGTTTAATTTGGGAACCCCAAAAATTTGGCCTTGTTTCAAACAAGTTCAGATGAATTTCCCCTACTTAAAACCAGGAATATTTTTTTTCTATGTGCATGCACTCATAACACTGAAAGCAGAATAAAAATCATTAAAAAGATCTCCAGTGCAGAATTATTAATCATTTCGATACTGAATGTCAACGGATGCTCTCTGTTTTGATCAATTATTTCTACAGAGTTTCCAAAAAGGTTGGTGACATGAACTCAAAAGAGAAATCACTTGAAAAGGAACAATAGATCATTTTTTTACGACACAACTTGTAGAGAACCTCGGCCTCAATCCTGGTGATACAGAACAAAATGAAGATGAGACACAAAAAAAGTCAAAAGTCACTTTATAATTTCGGGATAAAAGAACAACTGAATCTTTTATCATTGTTATTTACAAATGTAGCTGGAAATTTTGAAAAAAAATTCCCAAAATAAAAAAAAAACAGAACTATTCTATTCCTCACGTTTTAGTGCATTAAATATCAGACATTCTGTTACAGTGAAATGAGAGACAAAAAAAAAATAGGAAAAAATAACTTCAAGAATCAGGTAACAATTACCTAAAAGTAAATCAAGATATCCGTACTTCACATACATGAATCACTGTAGTCTTCACATATGCCAGAATTAATTATATTGAAATAATTATCTAAAATTATCGAAAAAGTAGTAACACAAGATTTTTATATTGTTGGTCAAAAATGACTATTGAGATTAAAAAGAGCACTTTTTTAAGGAAACAAAAAAACTGGTTTTAGATGGTGCCTGATGGTGTCTTCAAACAACTTTTCAAGGGTCTAACCCCAAAAAATGTGATCAGGAGCACTCGGAGATGCACACACAGACCCGCAGATGAGCAAAGATCAGCCAAAATTTGTTTTTGCAGATTACACAAGAATCAAATTGAGATGTGTATACAAAGATGTGTTAATAAACGATAACCTGACCCAGAGATATTAGAAAATTCTGATCTGAGATTTCAACAGTATAAAGCTCAAACTATGCAATTAATAGAGAAGTGAAGGATTTAGTGCTTTGACTCAAAAGGAGAATGTGTTGAAAAATGAATATTTATTGCATGAAATCAATGCTTTGTTCATCACTAGGCAACAGACTTATGTAAGTGCTGAAGATAGATATACATAGGATCAAACTGAAAATACATGTGAGAAAGTAAAGCCATGAGATGAAAAGAATAAAAGAAGCACCTTGACTTTTTACCAAGAGCATTGTGGATTTTACTAATCGATGAGTGAAATTAAACAAAAAAGAGAAGTTTTTGTCGCTGAAGAATAAGGAAAAAAACTCAAACTTCCAAATGAGACCCACTGCCAGATCAGCGAGAGAAGCATATACTGTGGGCCCCTATGCTTCATCATCATCAGTCTTTTAATGTCCTTCATTGAACATAGACCTTCTCCAGGATCCGCCACATTTCTCTATCATGGGCGTCGCGGAGCCAGTATTTTCTGAATTTGTCTAGTTCATCGCTCCATCTTGAATTTTGTTGGCTTCAGTTTTGCATGTGGGCTCTGGGGATCCATGTTGCGAGTCAGGATGTCCATTGGTTGTCTTTCATTTATGCAACATGACCAGCCCATTGCTATTTGAATTTTCTAATGGATTCTATGATGTCCCAGACCCTCATTTTCTTTCTGATATATTGTGCTGTCTTGTGATCTATCCATGTGAGGTTGAGTATGATTCTCTCATGCGCACACTGCATGCTTTTCAGCTCGCCTGCTTGCCTCTTGGTTAGGTTCCATGTTTCAGCACCATAAGTGACTATCGGTAGGATACATTGATTGTATACTCTTCTTTTTAGGATTATTGGGATTGTCTTATTTTTGAAGGTTGAGCTTTCTTTGCCAAAAGCTTGCCATCCTTGGTTGATTCTCTACTTGACTTCTTCTTTTGTAGGTTTCATAGAGATTCGCTGTCCTTTGTAGATGTAGTGGTCTATTTCCCCCAGTTTTGCATCTTCGATTTTGACAGTTATATCCTTATTCTTGATGTGATTGTTGCATATGACTATTGTTTCACTGAAGTTCATGTGTAGGCCGACTCTATTGCTTTTGTGCTTGCTAGCTATCAATTCCAATTCAGTAATTCTACATTTACTGTATTACTATAATACTACAGTGAACAATTAGTTATTCTACAATTTTATCCAAACATCACTTTTGACTGGAGTTATTATGATGTGCTATCCACTGGATACGTATATGACACATAAATTCAAAGTCATTTGAAACTGAAGTCATAGCCACTATAAAAATTGAACAGGAAAACAGAGTAACTCTATTACTGAAATGGCAGACATTTTTGTTGTATTATCAGTTTGTATAACAAATTCAAAAATCTAATAACTGTATATTTTGGTACATAAGGTGATCTTCAAATAAGACAACCCCAATTCCAGTCTAAATTTCATGGTTTCAGCTTGCTGTTTAGTTACTGTTTTTGTTTTTGGTCACACTCTATTTTGGGGGTATTTTTTTAATGCTCCAAGTGTTGTTTTATCTGCCAAAATATATGGTACTTTGCAAGCAAAATATGTATGTGGTACCCACCCTTGATCATAGTATTAAAAAAACAAGCAGATATTAGAAATATAATAAAACCGTTAGGAAACTCAAATGGCAATGGGCTGGTCATGTTACTAGATTGTCAAAGAACTGCTAAATATCACAGCTCAAATTGTGGATCCCCACAGATCAAATGTGAAATTATGGCCAACAAAAAGATAGCTTGACAAACTAAACAAGATCAGAAGATACTGGCTCTGCGACACCCATGATAGAGAGATCTGTTGAGTATTGAGGAAAGTTTATGTGCATCCACAGGTGCTAAAAGGCATATGATGATGATGATTCTTTATCTGGGGTTCCTTCATAACATTTACTAGTATAGGCCCCACGTTAGCTCAATCCGGCACTGCTGAGACATTTTCTCTGATGAGCTTTTCGTTCAATCAACATTCTACAGAATATAAACGTACCAAATATCAAAAGCTCATAAACAAAAGTGTAACCACACACAAAAAAAATTAAATATTTTGCCATCTTTTTCAGAGTGTGAAAAATGATGTAAAGAAATCAACCGAGAGTAATTAAGGTGATTGATTGTTCTGAATAACCTCGTCAAGTGAGGCAGGGAGATAGCTTCAATGATGTCAAGTCAGGCAAATGATTAAAAGAGATGACCGTTCAACCATAATTAAGAATTTAAGATATTGAACCCATCAATTCTACTTTGGCAGAAAAGTTGAAAGCCTAAAAAAATCATAATTGACCTCTGATGGCATAGAAAATATAACTAGTAATAATATAAAGGATAAATACTTCAAAATATATTTAATTCTCTTGATCTACGAACTCTAAAGAATTCAAAATAGGCTCTGAAACTAAGATACAAGTTTTTTCTTAATCTTTAATATAAAGGATAAATACTTCAAAATATATTTAATTCTGTTGATTTACAAACTCTAAAGAATTCAAAGTAGGCTCTGAAATTTAGATGCCAGTTTTCCCTTCATCCACGATCATCATCATCATCATCTGTCTTTAATTGTCAGTCATTAGACATACTCCTTCCCCAGGTTTCACCACATTTCCCTATCATGGGCGTCACGGCACCAGTACTTTCTGAATTTGTCTAGTTCATCTCTCCATCTTGTATTCTGTGCATTGAAGTCTCCCATGATGACATTCGAGTATTTTTCAGTATCTTACAGTAAGGAGTTCAAGTCATCATAGATTTTATCTATTTCTTCTTTGGTTTGTTGTAAAGTGGGAGTGTAGACTGATATTCAGTTTGTACCTCTTTGAGAGTTGTATGGTGTTGCTAGCCATACAGTCTGAGACAACTTTGAAGCCTACCAAGTTGCCTTTATGGTCTTTATGGATGAGAAAGCTTTCTGCGCTTTGTTTTACTTTCTCTTTTGTTGAGTTGTAGAGAAGATATTTGTAGAGAAGATATTTGCTTTTCAGTTCTGTTAGTTCTTCTCCTGGTCTTCTCATTTCATCAATGCTGATGATGTCTCATTTGATGTTTTTGATTTTGTTTTCTGGATGGTTTAGGTGAGAATCTGTTGATAGTATTCTGATGTTGTAGGTGCTGATGTATAATGTTGGTCTCTTGTTGAAGATTTTTGGATTTTGGTTTTGTTTGAGCAGTCGCTGTTAGAGCACACACTCCCACCAAAGACAAGTGATGAAGTTAGGTGTTTTGAGACCAATGACCAAGCACGAATGGGTATTTTCTTGGTTTAGTGCTCAGGTAGTCAGTGTTGGAGCACATCAACCCCACCCAAAGCAAGGGATATGGCTGGGCCATTTGGGATCGCTGACCCAGCAGGAATGGCCGGAATGCAGGGCTATACCCTGCTACGCTGGCCCATGACAAGTTGGCAGGGGCTCTGGTAAATTGGCTGGTGTTGTTTGGAGTGGCCTTAGAGCCCCACCATCTCTTAGCACCGATTCTATCTGTTCTAGGTTAATAGTCACACAGGCATGGTTGTACGCAGCACTGTAGAGGGTGAAGGATAGAAGATAATGGTTGAAAGGTTTGAAATGATTTAAGATAAGGTATATAGAGTTTTTTGGGTTTTTTTAGCTATGTTATTCATATGGTCGATTTGGATGTGTTACAGTAGAGATAGGATGTAAGCAGAATTGATGTATCATAGCCAATTTGAGTCTACAACAGGGGGCAAGCTTTTTATGAATAGATTACTTACAAGTCCAACGGATTTATGTTATCATTTTTGGTTCTGCCAGATGGGTATTGAGCATACCACTCCCTTATGTTTTAACTTTTTAACTTAGAAAGAGTCCACAGAAGTGGCTATAAATAAAAGATTAGAAGTTTTACTCTTGCATACACTTCTGGTGTGTGTTTTGGGGTTGGAAAATAGGAGTACAGATGAGGATTAAAGATTAAGGGAGAAATGAAGTCAATCTATGTAAGAATCAAACTAATAACAATTAGAAACAGTGCAGTTTTTAAAAAACAAATGATGAAATGAATAAATAAATAAATACAAAATAAAATTTAAACAAATTCAACAAATATAGTGTGGCACTTATCTGGATTAGGCTTTGTGCTTCTTGCTGCGGGTTGGGGGGGTTTATTTGGTAGTTGAAAAATTTTTTTTTTACCTTGTTGAAAGTTCAATGTACAACCCCAGCTGAGAATAGTAAGAATTTATTACTTTGATGGTTGGTCCTTTGATTCCAGTCTGTGATAGTGTACAAGCCAATTTGTTTTTATGGCCAGTTCAGCCTCGGAAGGTTGGGTGTCTTTTCTTTTTCTCTTTTTTTATGAGCAATTACTTCAAGGTTTCCCAGAAGTTTTGTCTTAGGTGGTGAAATGAGCCATCAAATAATTAAATTTCCGAACAGAATCCCAAAATGATACAAGAATTAGGCTCTGTGCTGGCATTTCGGTGAACTTTTTAAGCATAAATATCTTATCATGTAAAGTTTCATCTGGACTTTTGGTTCATTTTTTGAACAAAACATTTCTACCGTTGTACCTTGTGGGCATCTTCACAAACAAGCATAAATGCTACAAACACAAATTAAAGGAATAATTTAACATAAACTTACAATACAAAGCAAATGTCCCCACTAAAAACCAATTGGGTGAGGTGATCTAAAAAAAAAAAGAAAGAAGGCCTTAAATGTTTAAGCTTTCAGCCCTCTATGTGTGATACATACATACATACATACATACATACATACATACATAGCCATCCAGCCAGACCAGCTTAACAACTGGAGAATACTATGTAGACAGTTTTGGTTGACAGTTTCTCATAGTAAACATGGTCACACCATTAAACGAATGAAGAAACAGAAACCTTTCATAGCCCTTTGTGAGAATAAAAGTTCTAATCATAAAATCCTTGAGAAATTGTCCCATCTCAAGTATTCACTTGTGTCTGCCCATCATATCTTTAAAAGATCATAGCAGATTTCAATGAAATTTTCATTGGCTAAGAGAAGAAGTAATTAAATTTTGGAGCCATTCCAGGGATCTTTCTTTCTCTCCAATTGAATCAGAATATGGCGTTAGCAGAGGAAAGCATTCTCCGAGTGTTTTCTGATTGGTAAGTTTGCACGGCCAACAAACAGAGATAGAGAATGCTTCTAACAGTGTTAAACCATTATTTCAAGACAATTACTATTCCTCTTTCTCTCTTTTCATTATTACATCTAATGGACTATTAATGTGAAACATACATATGGATTTGTGCATTCTGATGCTTTGAACTACCCAGTGGGTAATAAACTCTTGATGAAGGACTTTTTGCCTACTTTTACTACCAGATGCTCACATCACTTCATTTCTTTCACTCTCCCTCCATCATGATATATATATATATATATATATATATATATTTATATATTTATATATATATATGTATATATATATATATATATGTATATATATATATATATATATATATATATATATATATATATATATAAACATATATATATTATTGTGTTATCCACAAACAGCTGTTTTGTTGTATTACAACTCTTCAATGTGACTTTAGACAATCCATTATCCCATCCAGGACCACGAGGCAGGATTGAAACCTTCGCTTCAGGCCCAGACGCCGGTATCCTATGGCTAGGCCACAGAACTGGACGGTCAGTAAGGCCAAAATCAAGCGATATATTCATTTAGTTTCTTGAATTCCCCATCCACCAGAGTGTTCTATTCCTATGGAAGAGTATTGCGTAAGCTTACAATGAACGGGTTACCTCACTTAAAGAGTGCTCAACCCTGAATAGGGGAGCAATATGTTGATATATCAGAGAACATAAGAGACAAATATATTTATAATCTATGATGATAATAGTTATGGATAGATTTTAGGAACCATCAACCAAAATTGTCAACATAGGTTTCCTCAGACTTTAAGTGATTCTGTGTTGCTGGCTGAGGTAGAGGACTGAAAAGTTCAATATTTACTCCTTATTATGTCTAGAAAAAAACATTATTCGGTTTTTAAAAATTACCCTCCAAAATAAAATTTTTGTCGGAGGTTCAATGTAAATTCATGCTAAAATAGTCACTTATTTGTGTCCGGCAGTATTCATTCTTGTTTCTGGAAAATTTGGACTTATTAGTAATGCAACATGAGACAAGCGAAGTAACTTATTCATTAATCACCACTTTTTCCAATTTTTTGGATGATCATCCACGACGCAGCATGCTACCAAAAGATGCTGGTCAAGTGACAGTTTCTATTGTAGGACTAACTAGACCTATTACTATTTCAGCTTGGAAGCATTTAGATTGAACACTGAAGAGAATGGTTTAATCAAGGATAAAGAGATAACAAATGCCGATATTTAAAAGAGTAAGTAACAATATCCAAAGACAAAATTAGGAAAAAACTTACACATTCTATGGAGGAGGATGTGTAACACTCATTGAATTTCTTAGACACAAAATTCTTTTTTTCTGAATATGGATTAAATGCTGGATTATTACGAAGATGCATCTTCATTGTTGCAGTTTGCATCTTGAAGGGAGTTCTGATCACTCAAGGTGAAAAGAAAGGCTTGAATGAGACAGAACTTTACAAGAACACTGAATGATTTCATTGCTGTCTTCTAGTTAGTGGAACAAAATTCAGATAAAGTTTTGTTTTTTTTAAAATGATACGATGGAGAGTAAGGAAAAAAACATGTAAGAACAGAAAAGGAGTTGTTGCAGTAATAGTGATATAGTACCCTTTCATAACACAAGGGTTGGGTTCCAAGGAAGACAACCACCTTATAATTGAACAGCAGATCATAAAATGTAAGTTACAGATGCCGAACAAGTTCACTGGTAAATGGAGGTGTTGTTTTCATGACAAAATCAAAGAAATTCTGGAGTAAAACGCCCTAATGGTAATTGATTTTTTGTTGAGGAAATTTAACATTTGAGTCATACTAAGTAAGTGTTTTAATGAAATTCTGTTTTTTTTTAAATTCTGTTTTTTCTGGATGAGCGGAAGATAAAATTGGGAAAAATGTAAGGGTCCACTACACATCCACTTTATATCACAAACCACGCGACATTGAGAGAAAAATGAAAAAGTGATTCTGTCTAAAAAGAATAAAGAGAAAAGAACAAGACAAGAATAAAAAATGACATGCAGTAACCACAGAATATTCAAACTTTATCAAACGAATTTATTATTGTTTAATTAAGAAAATTTTTACTAATGAAGAGAAGCAAATTGAAATTCGAATTTTTAGAGAAAATCACCATTATTGAAGGTTGAATTTGAATCATCTAATTAAAGATATTTTCATAATCATAAAGTCATCAATTTTGACCGCAAAAATATTGATGAGTAAGCGTCTAGGGTGTTCAATAGTCAAACAATGTGGTTTAATAATACGCAATCATAAAAAATGCATGAAAAAAGGCTTTCAATTTTTATAGTGGTAATTGATTCAATACCACTCATATCATCAAATATCAGAATTGCGTATAATGATATCTGAAAAACGAAAGAAATTACCAAGGATGGTTTGAAATGTTTTGAAAAAGTGATTTCAATTTAAGAGATAAACCATAAACAGGTTATCTGTTTGAATTTAACAATGACCTGCTTTTATTTGCACTCAATGGAACTGGTGCCATTACAAATAAAAAACTACTTCAAATACTGAATTCAAGACACTCTACATTTTACCACCATCTGTAACAGTTTGAAAAATGGGTCCCCAATGATTTGTCAAAAGTCAAATATAAAGCACAAAGTGTTGAAAAATGATTATTTCACAAGAACATGGAACTATGCTTACAATGGCTTTGGATGTGAACTGCTCAAACCATAGCAAAAAATGGATCTTGATCCAAGGAAAACTTTAGCAAGTGTTGGTTGGATTGCATTGGCGTGGTCCAATTGAGTACTACAAGTCAATATTATGATTTCCACAGATACCAATTGTCTGCTGTAGGAGCATTTAAATATGGCTTTGAAAGAAAAGAGGCCCAGTTTGATCAATTGCAAAAATGTCCTATTATAAAAAAGTACAACCTCATACAATAAAGATCATGTTCAATAAAAAATTCCACATCTCCATCTCAAGATCTTGTTCCAACTGTTACCGATTATCCTAAAGTTCACGAAACCGTCTTGATGGACTAATTCTCACAAAAATAAGATAAGGTGAAAACTTTGCTATCTAGTTTCTTTTTTTAGAAACCAAAAAACTTTTACATATGTGGAATTATAAAGTTTGTGAATTATCATTATCAAGTTATATATAATCATAAAATCTGTGTGAATGAATAAATTTTCATTCAACTCAAATTATTAATTTTTCCTGCCCTTAAGTTGAATATGGGTAGAAATGAGTTACTATTCAAAAGTTCAGGTAACAGGAACAGTGTGTTGAAATTGAATGTACTACTAGTTTTTGTATTGAATCTTGAAAAAAAAAGTCACTGGGCCCATTGTGTTTAAGAAGATTACTTCAAAGGAATCAGTGGAAACTTGATGGAAACATTTTTAAGACAAAATTATCTGGTTCCAACAATCCATTTTTCTATGAACCATCCAGATATGACCAATAGAGCTGTATAGAGATGTATAACCCCACTTGGCCAACAATAGCACAATGTTAGCAGTTGTAGAACATTTCATCCACAGATGTTTTAAACGCAAATATTCTGACTGAGGACCTTCTGAGCTCATTTAGTTTTCAAGGGGGAAAAGGACTATTTATATGTTTTTTGTATTTACTTCTGTTTTTCTTTGATGAATTCTCTTATTCCTTTTTATGTACTATTTTAACATCAAGTTAGAAACACAAGTGAGACAAAAGTGGACGTGCTCAAAATACGAGTGGCTGAAACATCAACGATTGAAACAGCCATTTCCCAATCTCAACAGAACACCCAGCAAGGGATGGCCCTGCTATCAATGGCTTTTTAAAACAATTTGCTTGCAAGTACAGAACAAGCAATTACCATAAATTAAAATTTATTGCCTCCAAGCTTGATCAAATTTAAAGGATTTTTTGTGATTAAAATCAACTTTTATTGGATTAACATCTGATTTGATATTTCGATAAAAGAGCAAAAACAATAAAAAAAAATTTCAGCAGACTGTTGACCTCCACATTCAAAATCCAATTTTGTTTTATTTTTGTCTGGAATGAAAATGTAAAAAATATTCTCAGAAGCTGATGAATTATACAGTGGATAGGTTTTGAAATATACAGATCATATCAAATAATTTGAAATAAAACAGAAGGTAACATTTGTATAAATCTTGTTAATGTAACACGAGATGTCATTTTAACTAGTTTTCATTTTTAAACTTCACCATCAAATCATCATAAACTTTTAAGTTATAAAGCTTTTTTATAAGCATCTGGTGTTCAGCAAGTTGAAATACTTTTTTATAATTCATAGATATTCCAGTAATCAAGTCACTAGTATAAGTCTTCATCTTATTCACAAGTTTAGTCTTGAGTACTTTTTTGGTCAAGATGCCAAAAAACTAAAGAAAGATTTTTTTTCTTTACCTTATTGACCAAAAAGATTAAATAAGTAAAAAACATGAAAGATGTATAAGAATTATTTTTTTATATCATTATATTCTTTATATTATTTTCTCAAATAAATGAAATTGGAACGATTTATCCAAGGCTCAGACAGATGCTAACATTACAAAATTTCAAGTGGTTGCCTCTTGTAGGAAATTCACTTGACAGCCTGAAGGGAGAATCAGATGAAGCAAATATAAGGAAAAAAGAGAGAGAAGAAAAATTAATAGTTGATGATGGCTACTTTTGTTGGTGAGCGATGAGATGAGAAAAAATGGAAAAAATAAAACAATAATCAGGAAAGGGAAAAGGAAAAGGCTTTTTGAAAAATTATGTAAAAGGGAAAACAGAAAGAGAAAAAAAATGGAAACTATATTTAAAAGCGGAAAAAAAAAACAGATGAAAAATGAAAAAATAATTAGGAAAAGGAAACAAAAATGTTCTCAAAAAAATATGGAAAAGGAAAGATAGAGGGTGAAAAAAAAGGAAGAAAAATATGTTTAAAAAATGAAAGAAAAAACCCCAAATGAAATACAAAAAACAAAGATAGAGGATAATGATAAAAAAATATTTCAAAAAAGCCAAAGAGAAAATAGAATTCTTTTTATGTTATCTAACTTGTTTTTTTTTCTTCTTTCTCTCTTTACTTGCTCATTACCTGACCATTTCAACAATCATTTTATTTCAATAGTTACTGATTAGTTTTGATGGAAGTGATTAAGCAAACTAGTTGGAACATTCGTCAAAGCAAGTGGGGAATGAAAAAAATCATGTATAAAAAAGTAATCTTCACTTAGTTGCCTACTGACTGATGGTTGGATTGGTATCATTCCAAAAAGCTGCCTCTTGACTTTAATCAACTGTTATACACTGAAAAGTGATGCTTTTTTTTTGAAAAGGTAAAATACCTCCCATTTGTGAAAATTCATTTCTTTTAAACTAACTGAAGACAAATGTTATCTAGTGCTACTTTTGAGAGGGTAAAATACCTCCTATTTGTAAAAATTCATTTCTTTTAAACTAACTCAAGACAAGTGTTATCTAAAGTAAAGATGAGATTCATCTCTCTAGGAAACTATTAAAACATTACGGGGCCGGATAAACCAATAAGAAAAATTAGTACCTGTCTAGTGCATCAAAGGAGAAGAAAGCAACACAGGTTTTCTTACAGTTTCCCATGTTAAATTATTAAAAATCATCGGGATCGTTAATCATAAAAGCTAAGAAATTTTCTCTCTTACATAGTTTGAATGATTCAATTGTCCACACAAATGCTTCTGTAGAAAACCTGTCATTGTGCAAACACAGGTGTCATTGGTGAAGATCAAGTTTGGTGAAGTGGTATATTTTTTCGCCTGAAAAACGACCTTGGCATGCTTACCCTACTTTCAAAGGATTTCCAAAAAGATCCCAAAAGTCTGTGGTCCTAAAATATTAGGACATTTTTCAGGAGCACTTTCACTAAATCCCTATCAGTTTAACATGACCAGGAACTATGTATACTGTATCCTATGCTATGCAGCTGCAAATACAAAGGTGAGACTGGATGCCCTACAAAAGTTAGACTAGAACATCAGGAAGCCAGAGAGACCACTGTCAGGTTCAGTGGATCATGTTAAGAGGGGAAAAAAGAAGTCATCGACCACAATGGGAAGAAACAAATATTCTGGAGAGGGAACAGCATTGGAGGGTGAGATGCCTAAAGGAGCCAGCACAAATTATTTTTTCTGACAACTTTCTTCACTGACCGAGTGTGTAACCATTCACCATATAGGAGCCCCTGACCCTGAAGGAATGCTTGTTGCATTAAAAGACCACACACTCATAACCAAAATGCAACATCATAACAAATAAAAAGTTCGCACAGACACAATGAAAAAAACTGCGACCTTATTCTTTCAAGAAGAAATTTTTCTAAAGTAAGAAGTTTGCTCTGAATATTCAAAAATTACCTCCCCAGCATCACATTAGCCAAGAAAAATATCAACTTTGACAAAGTTAAATTCCCCTGTTACCATTCTTCTTGGAATATTGACTTGCCCTTGCTTTCGAGAAAAACTGACAGACATTACAAGGTGTCTTGGTCAACTAAATTGTTTTTTTGCCCCTTCCTCGATTATCATCACTATTGGCCTTTTAGCATCCGTTGTTGGACATAGACCTTCCCAAAGATTTGCAAGACCTCTCAGTCATAGGTGCCCTGGTTATGACCAACAACAATATTTATGATTAAAAATCAACCAAACCAGAAATCAAACAGTGGAATGTGTACATTCCAAGCAACTACGAGACAGGCCCCACCCGTCTCCATGGTCAAAAATGCAGTGGCTCATCACTTGGACAGCAATAGGGTACAGCAGCTGAAATGTTGAAGACAAAAGTCAGAAAAAAAAAATTTCCTTCATGAATCAAAAAAGCATGCAGTCATGGCCATCTCAAGAATGTTTGAGGTCCCTGGGAAACCCAATATAAAGGGGCCCCTAACTCAACCTTACCTCCACAGCATTAAAATTAGGTTTTCATTTTTCAAATTGAATTTTTGAGCCCCCAACATATGCTAGTTAATGGGTGTGCACATGCAGACACTATGGTGTGCCTATGAAATAACACAGTTCAGCATGCATTCAACCAGGCCAAAAATGAATCTGATAGAAAGTGGGGAAAATCTGACTAGATTTGATAAAATCAATTACCAGGCTGAATTAAAAGCTGACGTAAAGCTTTAAAGAAAAAACCAATGAAACGTACTGGAAAAATAGATATCTGTATTCACAAACCGGATACAGGAAGCCTTAGAATTCAATGGGCAGATGAAGACAGATTTGAATGATGCTCGTATCCCCTATACTGAAGTCCAATGGCTTATTCACACAACATCTAAATTCAATAAAGTTCTCTTACACCGAATTTCTTTCAGGTTTCATCTTGATTTTTCTCCTAATCTGCTTTCAAAATGAATTTCATCCTTAGATTTTTGTGGTTGTAGTTTCTATCTTACATTCAAAATTATTCCATGTAAATAATGGGCAAATAATAGTAGTATAGAAAACAAAGAGTATAGACACATTTCTAGCTTTTCTCACGTTAGAGTTGCTCTTCTAACTGATACACAATAAATGCTGAAGTACATGGTATAGTTTTCTTAAACACCTGCAAAATTTTTTTTTCTCAATGCAATATATGAAAAGAGCTTACTATAAGGGGAAAAACTCAAAAAGAGCCTGCATTTCCTGTTTGTGATTGTGCTGCAATTTAGTCCCAACCTACCTTAATGAAAGCGGAACAAATTACCAACAGAGAAATTTTACAATCCTCACCAGGGAAATAACCAGATACTTTGAAACTTTCACAGAGTTTTTCAGATGATTGAACTTCTTGTTGTTTTTCTTGTTAACACAATGTTTTGGCCAATTCATTCTAAGGCCTTCCTCAGGTGCATTATCCAAATGGTGATTAAAAGTACATTCTAATGGAAGCCATGCTACAATGTAGGATTCAGGTAATGTCAATTTTTCCGTCTTTCCTTGTTAGGTCTGGATTTCCATGTCTGTCCTTGTTGAGTAGTGGCAGCCACATTGGGTTGATTTTTGCACTTATTTTACATGCATTCAGTCAATGTGTTGATATGGGCTGCCTCCTTGATTTTCTCAAATTCCCCACAGCACCTCTTGTTTATAATGCAAAACTTCTTCCCAGAGGGGGAAGTGTTCACCTTTTTCTCTCCAAATATGGTTGACCATCCCAGATCTTCCAATCTTGCCTTTAAGTACAGCTTTTTCATATCTGTTGCGTCAAACTTTGAGAAGCCTGTTAGTTTCCCCAGCATAGATCTTTCCACATTTACACATAAAGATGTGGAGGACTCATTTTAATTTGCAAGTTTTGAAAGATTTTTAAGAATAAGAGAGTCCTATTCCTAAAAAGAGGAATATACAACCAATGAATCCTTCTGATAGTGACCAATGGAGCTGAAACAGAGAACCTATCCAAGAGACTGCCCCTCAAACTGAGAACCATGCAACGTACACATGAAAGAATCATGCTCAATCTCACATGCAGAGATCAAAAGACAGCACCATACATTAAGGAAAAAAACAGGCATTTGAGACATTATGGATTCCAATAAAAAACTCAAATGGGCTGGTCATGTTGTGAGAAGGACAGACAACCAATTGACATTGCAACTCATAACATGGATCCCCAGAGATCACGTGCTAAACCGAGGCCAGCAGAATATAAGATGAAGAGATGAACTAGACAAGATCAGAAAATATTGGCTCTGTGATAACCATGATAGAGAGGCGTAGCTAATCCTTGGGAAGGTCTATGTCCAATGACAGATGATAGAAGGCTGATGATGATGATGAAAGTGATCCATATGTTATGGGTCGTAAAGGCTTTCTTTAAGGATGTTTACAGTAAGTATGAAGATACAGGAGTGTGTAAAAACTTTGAATGTCCACTTACCTCTTTTTTTTCCTGGTGATGATTTGGGGTGAA
This sequence comes from Thysanoteuthis rhombus, assembly GCA_963457665.1. NCBI lineage: Eukaryota > Metazoa > Mollusca > Cephalopoda > Oegopsida > Thysanoteuthidae > Thysanoteuthis > Thysanoteuthis major. The sequence goes on along the minus strand of OY735205.1, from coordinate 61,534,658 downwards.
TAGCCATTACTCTTGAGCATCATGGATAAATTTTTCATCTCTTCTTCCTCTGTATTAGAGCCACTGTTGATAACTGATGCTCTTTCTTGAGACAGCCTGAGGTATTTTTTGTTCAGAAAGGAAGGTCTGAATTATATTGATGATATTGTCCAGTATGTCTCCGTTTTTTCGTTTACCACTGTGTTGTAACCACTTTCTGTACAGGTTACAAGTATGTCTACAAACAAAGTCCCAGTGGAAGAAGCCTGGCTCCTACTTAGAGATAAACTGGAATGAGACAGTCAAGCCTAATATTTTATTGAGTAAAAGAAGAAATCAACATTATCCGAATCCTACACTGTAGGGTGGCTACCATTGGGATATTCTGTTCACCGACAACACATTCTGATATCACACCTGACAAAAGCCATAAAAAAGCTAGGCCAAAACGTTGTGTTAACAACACAAACAACAAAAAGGAGTTCTATTATCCAAGAAACTTTGAATGATAATGACCTTTCTCAAAACTATAGAAAGTATCTTTATTTGAAACTCTATGAATGGTCAAAAGTAAGGGTTTGGTTTGGCATTATGATTGCATTGTGAAAACCTAAGCTTTTTAAAAAACTATGTGAATGCAATATACGGCATTAAGACACACCAATTACCATTGGTACGGTATTGATGTCTTGAAAACTGGAGGTGGAGAAGCAGCCTTAAAAATGAGTGGAATAAAAACAAATATTGAAAAAAAAACAAGTTTGGTTTGTTACTAGAAACCATCACTTAGCCAACATCTCTTGGCAGTATGCCACATTGGGGGAGATCTATCAAATAATTGGAAGAAGGGGTGATTAATGAATAAGTTACTTCTCTTGCCTTTTGCTGGTCAGCGATAACTAAAAACATCCAAATTTGCAAAAAGCAAGCATGAATTCTGCTATCAAAAGGACCAATTCAGTCTAAACTTTCATTGCAAATTGAACACCTTACTAAGAACCTAATATTTAAAAACAAAAAAAAACCTTCTAGATAAAGTAAGGAGTAACTGGTAAGGAGTAACTGTTTTATATTTTCAGCTCTCTAGCTTTATTGGTGCAGCCTGTTCACATGACAGATATATAGATAGATAGCCAGATAGAACCACTTTAAAACTGAAGAAACCTATATTGACAGTTTTAGTTGACAGTCTCTTATATTTTTTTAAGAGAGCAAAGTAAAATTCATTCAGTGCCTAAAAATTAGAATTACCTTATATACTTGTATAAGAGTCGAATTCATGTAAAAGTCAACCGTCTGTTTTTTGCAAAAAATTGGATTTTTTCTCAATCTCATCTAAAAGTTGACCTAAATTCTTCACAAACAACAGATCAACATGAGTGAATCTAGGTATGCTTCCCCGATTGCGTGTTTTGTTAATAGGGCAGGTGTTTTGAGGCATAGAAACATCAGTATTATTATTGGAATTCATTGTTTTTGTTTTTTTATTCATTTAGAGACCATTTTGGCTTCTACTGATTGATTCAGTATTCTGGATTGTAGTGTGAATTTCAGCCAGGTGAAAGTAATATCCATGCTATCATGGAATCAATGAATCTAACCTAAAAAAATAGACCAAAACATTTGACTTTTACACAAGTATACATAATGGTAAACAAAAAAGTGCTTTCTATTCAAATTCTGCGATCAGTTATTTGAAATTGTCTCTCAATTATCAACTTGGAACTAACAAGATAGAATAGAGTAGGCTATATTTGTAATGAAGTTTGTTTGAAGATAGATCAAGATGAATATATATAATGATGTAGTACCAATAAAAAGATGCTTTGGAATCTGACAATCAAGGAAAAAGATCTGAGAAAAGAACATTTTTTGAAGGTAGTTTCTACAAAGTTGAAAACAGATAAATCTTGCAGTCTTCAAATTATTCATATTCTGATTTTGATTAATATGAAGTATCAATTTTCTCAAAAACGATGAGTTCATTCTCAAAAAAATAAGATTTCAGCCAACTTGAATATACATTACATTCAGGTTTTGAATTACAAATTCGAAAATGTTACTTGCAGATAGTGCAAAAAGGATCTGAGTCGTTGCAAAAACCTCTATTTTGACATAAGCTTCAAAATTCATAGAATTCAGACTAAAGATCAATAAGAACTAATTAAATAATGTATATTAATTAAAAAAAAAACATGTTTGCTTAGTCACTTAATAGAAACCATCACCTGACTTACATTCCTTAGTTATATGGTGTGTTGGGTTGATCAATCAAAAGATTGAGTTAGGAGTGATCAATGAAAAACTTATATATTAACCTTGGGGGGGGGGGGTGATCAATAATGAACTCTGATTTTTTGAAAAACAAGTGTGAATGATGCTGAACACAAACTTAGGGACCAAATAAGCAAAAATTCATTAAAAATCTATTTAAGGGGAGAATCTAAATAAAAACTCAAAAGCTTCTTTTGAGACATAAAAAAGAGTATACGTTTAATTCTTCAGCTCTCTTGGTGTGGCTTGTATGCATGATAGTTACGTAGCCAGGCAGCCAGCCAAACTAACTCAAAAACTGTTCATAGTTTTGGTGACACTTTTGGTAAAAGATTTCTGATAATGAAACAAAATCAAACACTGAAAAGTGATGTACAAAAATCAGAGATCCTTGTCCAAAATTCTCTTAATTTTTTTTCCAAGATGTACAAGGATCTTAAAGATGATCCTTTTTGCAATGTATCAGATAATTTTTGCCCTCACTGTACTTCCCTTGAAACTTGCTAGATCCAGAGAGATTTCGCTGGGGCTGAGAATAAGAGCAGAGGTAGTGTGACAAAGGCCTGACAAGAAAAGACAGTTGTGAGGCTTAAACAAAAAAGATAAGGTGAGCATCCATATCATTGCGCCTTCCACGATGTCATCTTGTCACAGAATACATGACTCATGTATGAGCAATCTCCCCTTTGACCTCAGACCATGTCATACCTGCCGCCTCTCTCATGACTCCTGTATACCTTACCAACTATATATTATGAGGGTTCTGACAACACAATACAAGATTGATTTCAAGTAGATATGAATTTGGCCTGTTATCATAGGTCTGATCATCCAGCTCTCAAAATTTGAGGGTTAGGGAATTATTATTAACAAGCGTATCCATACTGTCAAAAATTACAACAATTTTATTTCAATTGTTTTTGTTCAAAGATTCTTCCTATTAACTGCTTTAATATACTCTCTCCTTCTCCTCCAATGTATACAATTTGACAATTTTTGATGCGTAAAATTTTCATAACATATCAGTGTACCCTTGACCTATTAATAAAAACTTATATGGCAATGGGCTGGCTATGTTGCAAGAATGGCAGACAACTGATGGACATCTTGACTCACAACATGGATCTCCAGAAATCACATGCAGAATGGAGGCCGATAGAATACAAGATGGAGAGACGAACTTGACAAATTCAGAAAATACTGGCTCGATGACGCCCATGATAAAAAATTATGGTGGATCTTGGGGGTGGTCTATGTCCAACAACGGACAATAAAAGACTGATGATGATAATGAGCTGCAAAGGTCAACATTAAGTTCAAATCATGGCAGTTCCACTTAATTTTCTATAATGGTCTCCTTTAGTATGGCAGGAAATAAATATATAGATAGAAATACATTAGGAATTATTAGGTGTTTTGATTTCTTTTCTTACAAAAAACAAACATGGCTGAAGGAAATTTCACTTCACATATTTACAATTGAAGAAGAATAGGACATTAAATAATCCATGTTTTGATAATTAAAAACCACATCATCATTATCGGTTTTGAATGTAGCTTTTTTCTCTTACAAACCTAAAAATCATGAATGAGTAAATTGAAATTATCTCTGACCTTCCTTGTTGAAATATTGTATCATACAGGTTTCTGTTCAACTCTCTATTTAACAGTTACTTCTTGGCCTGTCAATAATAGTTAAGATGCTCTTTATTTATTTTTTCTAACATCCCAGTGTGATGGGGTACCCAATACAAAACAATCAAAATTGAAAACACAGGACTAAAGAAAGTAGACCCCTACATCTACTACAGTGAATCCCCATGAAATCCCCAAGAGAAAAATATATCAGGCAAAGAAACACTCCGGGTCAAGAAGCTTTTGGCTGAGCAAGTTCAAGGAAATCCCGTTTGTCCTAAAAAAAAAAGGATGCAAGCAATGCATTATCCCAATAGTCAACTATGGAGCTAAAACATGGAATATAACCAAAAGACTTGAATCTCAAACCATACATCATGCAAAAGAGAGGATCATACTTAACATCATATGGACAGATCACGATAGCTCAATATATTAGGAGAAAAACAGGATGCAGAGATGATATCATAGACCCAGAGATCATACATATAACTGTGAGCAACAAAAAATAAGATGTCACAATGAACAAGTCGAGAAAGTATTGGCTCCACAGCACCAATGATGGAGAGGTTTGGTCAATCTTTGAGAAGGTAAGTGTCCACGATGGACACTAGAACACCAATGCCAATGATGATGATAGCTATGAAGGCTGGAGATAAAGTTGCATTGAGGGTTCAGGATGAACTGCAAGAAGCCATGTCCTTAATCTCCTGGTGAAATGAGTTTTATAGACTGAAAAATACTGTGATTATTTCAGTATGAAGTGAAAACACTTTTTATCAGAACGTGATAATCAACAGCCAAAACAAATTCTTTCTAATGATATTCTGAATGGAATAATAGTTTCAAATATAATATTATGATAAAACATTCTAGAGACTCAACTTCCTGATTTGGCTTCCATACAAATGAATTTTTTATATTCATATTACTAATATCTTTGAAAGCGACTATATCAGAGAGAAGTTGTAAACATCTTTTTCATGTTTATGTTGCAAACTAAAAAAATGTGTTCACAGAGCAATACGATCTTACTTATTTTACTTCTTCACAGCTTACATAACTCAGGAATTTGCTTTCATATTTAATAAATAAAGCCCACAATGAAAAAAAAAATTATTTCTCCGTTTTTTCCTATATTATTATTGGCTAGAGATTCATAATCAGTGATAGGTGTTTTGTTGTTCAGATTTACGACAAGACTAAAAAAAAACATGAGGCCATAAAGACAAATATGACATCATGAAAGAAATAATTTTGTCAGATAAGATAAAAGTAATCAACAATTTACAGATTTTTTTAATTACTTTTTTTTCTTATTTACCGGTCATGTAAACAACCAAAACAAGCCTGGCTGCTGCAGGATCAATCTTTACATCTACTTCTGTTTCTATCTTGACCTGAAGATGGCTAGTGCAACTTCTGTATTGCATATATAATAAATAAATTCATAAATATATAAGAATTTCAGTTTTGCTCAGTTGTTAAGAGGGCCACCTAGCAATTACTTGGTCAAGATTTCAAATCATGGTAGAGTAGATTTATTAGATCTGTTTGGTTTAACATGATGGGATGGACTATAAGTAAAGAGTTTACTCCCCTAAATTTAGTGAAGATTGTTGATGTTGTTGGTGTTGTTGCAGGGGGAAAACAAAGTCAATAAGTTTGACAAAAATTTTCTATCTTTATTGAGCCATTTGAAGTTCAGAGAGTTTTACAAGCTATCAAAGTCATTATTTGATAACCCTGGCCTCCAAAGGTGGAGAAGGGTTCTACCCATTAAATATGTGTGCGTTTGAGTGTACCAGCATTCCTGACCATACTATTTTGTCTATAAACTTGAAAATTGGCATCAACATTTTGCGAGAGCCTTTTAAAAATGCATTGGGGTTGAGGGCTTATTTTGACAGTTTTATTAATAACCTCTTGATTCTAGAAAATATAGATGTTTCTAGATTTTTTTTTACTGTATCTAAGATGTTTCCCAGTAGAAAAATTCCTCTGATTTTTGTTGTTTATTCAGTGTTTTGGAATATCAATTTCACTGCTTTCTTCGGGTTTACTATCCATTTGTGAAGGAAAGGACTCTTTTTTGGTTGTACCGAGTGAAAAACAATAGCAGAGAGAAAAAGACTTCAACTTGTCGGTTAAAGTCAGGCCAGTGTTCATTTTGACTTGGTTTGCCTTACACTTCTCAACAGGGATATGGTAAAGCATTTTCTGTTTAGAAAAGAAAGGAGTTAAAAACATCTACAGCCTATATTACAAGTGTTGCTACTGATAGAAAGAAAAATTCAGTGTGCTATCATTTTTTACTTGGTGTTACTAAAATAGAAGAGTTCTCTTTAAATACAGAAAATATAGCAGAAGATGGCTGTAGAAAAGACTGGATAAAAATGACAAGAGGAATGAGTTTGATTGGCTAAAAATCTCATCAGCTATTAATGACTCTTCTCAAAATTATAGACAATATCCATATCTCGCATAAAGGGATCAACATAGCCTACCTGTATACTATAAATCTATCTGAAAAGATACTTTTATCTGAAAATATATTTTAAGAATATCAGCACAAGATTTTAGCATTATTTGTCTAAAAATATAGAATATAGACTCCTCAAAAAGTACATTTTTTTGAAAAACAAAACAAAACATTTTTAGAGTGGTGTTTTTGTTGCAAATTTTCAATGTTGTAGCCTCCAAAATATGATGCAGAGTGCACAAAGACATGCACACATATACATATACACACACACTGACATGAGCAAAGAGAGAAGAATAGCTTACTTGGTTGGTTGGTTGGTTGGTTAGTCGGGCCATTTGTGGGCTGTATGAATTCAATACGGTTTGCCCTGATTTGGACAAGCATTTTTCTTGAGGTCTAATTCTGGTAGAGATTCTAGGCATGGGCAAATTGCAGTGGATTCTAACTTTTCAACTGGAACATGGTATTGAAGTCTTTGTCCAACAAAAACCATCTGCAACCTATGTCACAAGCATTGCTATGAACAAGTAAATATTCCATTTACTGGCTCTTCCTCAGAGGAGTCCTTTTTCTCATATATATATATATATATATATATATATATATATATATATATATATATACATATATATATTTATATATATATAGGAAGTTAACCAAAAATTTTCCAGCTTTTTTGTGTGCAACTGTGTTTTTGAGACCACTACAACAACACTTTCAAGTAGATGCATCTCTGTAGGAACTCTGTCTCTTTCTGGGCTGGTCTGCTCAAATTAATAGAGTTCTCTGATCTTCCTCCTTTCAGTGTTAATTAATATCACACCATCCAAGACAAGAAGACAGTCTCCAGCAAAACATTCTCACTACACATGCAGAAGAAAACAGTTCCGATGCTTAATCTTGTTATATTTAATTTTTCAAATCAATTGAATGATCCTAACTGAAAACCCTGCCTATGGTGGTATTTCCTACTAGTTCCTACTAAATATCTAAAAGGGGTCTTTGGTCCTTATAAGAGCTCCAAACAGTAGTCTTGTTCAATACCTCTGGCTAAAATACATCATTTTGGCTACTTAGTGGTCACATAAAGATAGATTCAGACTTTGATATCATAAAAATAGCTAGATAGATAGAAATCAGATCATTATTAGGGAGAGTATCAATACTGTCTACACATTATTTTTCTTTCCTAATTTTCAAAGATCAATAGACAAAATCCTGCTTCAAAGTCTGATTAGTAACCACAGAAAAATTGGTACCCATAGCTCTGGCGGAGTTATGCAATGATAGACAGATTGACATTTGGTGAATTACAGTAAGAGGAAAACCAAAGCAGCAACAAGAAGTCTTGACTTCATTCTTTCATAAATTATTTAAGCAGAAACAAATTTAGAATTAAGATTTTTTAAAAAGCCATCGAGTTTTATATTAGTTTATTTTGACTTCATTATTATGCTTTGTAAACTTTTCAGTCCTAAGATGTACAGTGTAATCTGTGTAATAATAGATGAATGACATTAGATTCCAACACTGCTGTTAAGTAAGTAAATACCAGTCATCATTTGCCTTTGGCAACCGTGCATGAGCAGGTGTTCTAATAGTGTTGCGTTATCTAGAAGACCCTTTTGCTAAAACAAAAAGTCACTTTATGAAATTCAAATTAGAGTCAACATCTAATTGAAATCAAATTTTTTTTTTGGTGTTCCATTAAAATGAAAAGTTTGAAGAGGCATTTTGTTGAAGGGCTTGAAGATTGTTGATACAATTAGATTATACATTCATCTGCCACAAATAATTAACTTCTGGAGCTTTTTTGAAAAGTTTCATGAAAAAAAACGAATAATTTATGGCAGCTGTTCCATCTGCCCTTGTTCACTGATAAAATCCCAACATCTCTTATAAGTACCAACAAATTACCCTTCTCTTCACCCAGTGGCATAGTGCTAAAAAAAAAGTGACGGAACCCATGGCTGCCTGCTCTTCGAGGAAGGGGGGAACTTTCAACACGCTCCCCGGTTGAAGTAAAAAAATTCAAAGAAAAGTCAATCATTTACTAATGTAACAAGTTCACTTGAAAGCTCTACTTTTTCTTCTAGTTTTTGGTTTGCTAAGAACTGCAAATGAAAAACAATTTAGAACTCAGAGTTATCTAATTTCCCAAATGCTGTCAAGCCCCCAAAATTAGGAAATATATAATAAAATATAAGACATATTAAAGAAAAAGTATATTGAAGTGTTGTTCAAGATTTCAATCTTATACCACTTGTAGTTTTAGAAATAAAGGAACAAATGTTATGACCCTCAGTAAGTGATTCTACATGTGAGCTATATTTTCTCCATCTAGTACCATTCCATTGAGTATTTCATCATATGAAAAAAATAATTTCAAAAAATATCTACTGAAATAACAATGGAGATAATTGACCTTACTAAAATATCACTAATGGTAGGTGCTTTTGCCTACTTACAATCAAACATAACTGCTTGAGAATTAAAGTGTTTCAAGTGTTCCAATACAAAACAAATCTCCATGAAATCCTTGAAAAAAAAGAAATCAAATGATAAATCATGCTATGTTGGTAAGATTTCAGCAGAGCAAACTCAAGATTCAAGTTCATAAAGATTCCAATAGTTTTGGAAAGAAGTGTTTACAACCAACACATCCTCTTGATAGTCACCTATGGAGCTGAAACATGGAACCTAACCAAAATAATTGCTCTCAAAGTAAAAACCATGCAATGTGCACAAGAGAGAATCATGCTCAACTTCACATGGAGATATTACAAAACAAGAGTCAGAGATATATCAATTAAAAAACTCAATTGGCAATCGGCAGGCTATGTTGCAAGAATGTCAGACAACTGCTGGACCACCAGAGATTATATCAGAAATTATGCCTGGTAGAAAATAAAATAGCATGATAATTTAGACAGCTTCAGGAGATATTATTGCCACAACATTTGCGGTAGAGATATCTGGCAAATCTTGGGGAAGGTCTATATCCAACAATGAATATCAAAATGCTGCTATTATTGTTGCTGCTGCTGCTGATGGATTTCCATGAAAAAAAAACGACTTTTTTTATGTAAATGCAAAATACAGCATGTTTTCTCCTCAGATTTCAAGAAAATGTGACATTTTCTCAGCTTTTTGGTTAGTAAATGAATTGTATCTTGGTTTCAGCTTGTAATTTCTTTGGCTTTTTTTTCCCAACATTTTATCAAATTTTTGTTAAGTATGAATACCGCTCTGCCATTACAAATCTGCAATGCAGTCAAATGCAAACGTTTTATCCAAATCCAGAATCAAAAATGGTGTTGTTTCATTTGTGCACGGACTAAATACATTCCTCTCCTCAATCCATCTTTCCTTTCCTCTCTTACTTTCATTTTAGATATTTTTTTCTTTGTCTGTTTGAAATCTTTTTTTTTTTTTTCCTGTTTTGGTCTTTTTCTGGCTTCTCCTCTATTTTTGTAAAGCCAGAATGCCGCATTGCTAAAATGTTCAGCAAACAGAACAGTAGCTCTCAATCCATCAAGAATACATCATTAACATTAATCACAATGCTACTTATAGCAATGCTTAGCAATCTGGGAGGCAGGTCTTTCTCTTCGCAAAATATCAGTCAGTTTGTTGGAGCAGTGACACCCACATTGGAATACAGGCTGGATTTCCCTGGTCCCTGTTGATGTAGATGTTGGATGTACAATGTATCGGAAGAAAATTGTACATCGGATCGAGAATGGTCACAAAACAAACAAAATAAGGAAAATAGAATATCTAAGAAAGACCAGTTTAAGTACTGTTGCTGGGTTTAGGTTGTTCATGCATTCTGATATTTGTATGTATCTATCGAGGAATCTACTTATTTACACGGACTTCATTCAGCCCTAACTGTTCATAGTTGAAGCTTGAAATTTTTCGCACACACGCCTCCAAATGAGTTGGGAAAATGTTTTTTTTTGTTTTTGAAAATTCCCATCCAAAATAGGTTTTTGGTAAAGCGTTCAAAATGCAATGTAAGTTCATGCTAAATTGGTAATTGGTGTGTGCCTGCTTGTTTTTTTTCCAAATTCAGACCTCTTTTAGTGATCACAGCCTGCCAAAATACAAAAGAAATAACTTGTTAACTGATCAACTTTTTTTCCAGCTTTTCAATTGATCACCCCCAACATAGCATATTTGGATGGCTGTGATTCATAATTTCACTTGGAATGCTAGTTTTGTATCTCTTTGCTCTTTATGATTTACCTGTTTTATAGAAAATTATATGAATAAAAAATACTGATAAACATTTACATGCCTGCATGTAAAGAATCTTGCAAGGTCAAATTAAGTATATGAATAGTTTGGTGTAATTCACTTTTACAGTTCAAGCGTGTATTGCATTTTATCAAATTTGAAATGAAAATCGCGTAAAAATTTCTACCCAGCCCTTTTCAGAGCGATTTCCATGGGTTAGTGTAATCAAAAAAGTTACTCACAATAAATGTCTCTGTAAGATGACATAAATTTTATCAAAAAGTTATTACAAAATCAAAGTCATCAATTTGAATAAACACTCAACTTAAATAAAGGGCAGTGTGCTGAACACATCAGCCCAATACATATATATATATACATATATATATATATATATATATATATATATATATATATATATATATATATATATTATGATAGATAGACTATTTAAGAGGTTTATTTGACTTTTACAACTCTCTTAGCAGAAAAAGTATTAAATATGATGTAAAGTTTCACTGTAGAAAAAAAATTATTTTACTTTTCAAAATTTCTGTGGGACTATATTTGGAAATTCTCTTCCTCCCTAGATGAAAATCAGAGAAAAGTAAAAACTCTTAATATCACAAACTGCTTGGCATCACTCCTTACCGACCGTGGGAACCCTTCAGTGAATAAAAATAGATTAAAATATTTACTTTAGGGCGGAAAGGAAGTAACTTTGATAAGCCATTATTCCCTATATATTGACATTCAAATTTGCTATCTGAATTTACGCGTTAATATTTTATATTGGAGGTTTCATTGTGAATCTGGGATTCAAATTATCAAGAAATTTAACCTTTGAGGGGTCAGATGTTTTTGTCAGATTTCATCCTACTATCAATTACATGGTGAGATGATACAAAGAATATTTTCCATCTATTTTAATACCATGCCAACTTTCAAATAAATAAATGTCTTTCATGAATTAACTTCTGCAAAAGAAATAGATGTACAAAAAGAAACCACATAAATACTTCACTTGTTTATCTTGGATAGACATGAAATGTTCAAAAAAAAGATATATATATATATATATATATATATATATATATATATATATATATATATATATATATTGTAGAGAACAATGAAAAAACAGAAGGTCCATTGTTCAATTCTGAATACTTATCTCATGACATTTATTACCTTCATAAAAATAAGACCTTTCCTTACTTGCTTTTAGATGGAAATCTGTATAATCATGTATTTTGTATGCAGTCATATGTCTTCCATTACATTTCATCATCATCATCATCATCAGCAGCAGCAGCCTTTTAGCGCCCGTCCTTGGATATAGACCTTCCATGGACCTCTCTAGAGCCAATACTCTCTGAAATTGTCTTGTTTGTCTCTCCATCTTTTATTCTGCCGGCTTCAATTACACATGTGATCTCTGGGGATCTTTGTTACAAGTTGTGATCTCCATTGCTTGTTTGCCATTCTTGCAACATGACCAACCCATTGCCATTTGAGTTTTCTACTGGATTTAAAGCTTTTATACTCTTACCTTTGGAAAGGACAAAGTTCTAATCTTTGTTTTCATGATAGGTCCAATACTTTACCTTAATGATAGAGAATATTTTTTTGGTACTTACGAAATCATTTCATACCTTTATAACTAGACTGTTGTAGCTCAAAAAGCAATCTTTTAATTGTGCCCAACCTGAACTAAAATAAGATTTTGTATATTTTTCATCAAGTTTAGAAATATGAAATTTACAATAAATTCAGTATAAACATAGAAACACCTTTTTTTCAAACTTAAAACTAGATAGCTTTTAAGATAAAATCAAACAAAATTGTTTAAAATAAAAAAGGAACACAGTTAACAAGCCATATTTAGTTGAGAGATTTCGGCATTTTTCTTGCTCTATCCAACGTCCACACCTTGCAAATAAAAAGTTTTGTGGTAATATACAAGGTTGCATTTATCCCTTCTCTTTCATACATGTAAACCCTTTCTTTCTTCTTATCTTTGAAATCGAAGCAGAATGTTTTACTGTGCACATTTTTATCCTCTAAATTTATTCAACATGATTCGATTCTATTTGTTCATGATTATTGATGCAACATGCACGCAACAACTTTTTTTATCAACAACATTAAATGTTGATATATCTTAGAAGAAAAAGCTGTTTTTGCTCATTCATTTCAATTGTGAGCCAAACAATCTGTTCAAATTCAACAATGATTTATTTCTATGGAGGACACAGTTTTACGAGACCAAACAAATCGTTAAGGGACAATTTTAGATCCACAACAATCCTTAACACAGACCTTGTTATACAAATAAGAAATAATGACCAGGATTGTATGTTTGGAAAATTGTTCAAGTCAATTCTATAAACATGAGCAATAAATTCAAAGGAAAAATCTGCTAAGGTTATTATTCTGGTTTCACAGAAGACATATTTACTGGGAAGATTCTATCAGGTAATTTAATACAGTTTTTAAGTGTAATCTTTGGTTTGATGTTCATAAACCAATGTTGGTGTGTAACCAGCACAAAAAGGCTCAAAAAGTCATACAAAGGCTCCAAAAATCTTTCTCTCAGTAGAAAATACAATAAAGCAGCATATTTTTCAGAAATAAAAACTATGATAAGATTAAAAATCTGTCTACTGTTCTTTATTATAATGTCAGTTTTGTACATTGGATGTTCTATTTCTATTATACCTTGATGGATTCAGATGTGCAATCTGATGAAGAACAAAAGAAGGGCTTTTAATTTCATTATTGCATTAATTTCTGATGGATATGTTGCCTGATTATGCTTTTAATGAGAAAAATTATACTTTTTGGAGCCTTTGTATAATTTTTGATAAGTCACTGCCATTGGTTTATGCAAGTTAAACCAAAGATTACCTTCTAATGTAATACAATAACATAGGTGATACATAGTTTGTGAAGTTCTTTTCAAGTTTTCTCAGTCTTTATAATTTCAATTATCACAATCCATATATTAAAAAAGGGGAAGCATAATTCAACCAAAAGTGTTTCTGATGAATGAATTAAAAGTTTCATTTTGTTTTTGTTTTTTTTTTTCTGAATGATGCGTGTAAGAATCTTTGAGTTAATTGCCAAAAACATAAATTCTGAAGCAAATATTTACTTTGTTGATCAACTGATGTTGAATATTAAAAATCTTTTTTGGTATTTAGCTCTATGAACTGAGTGAAAAGTTGGATGACGTTTCAACAAACTTCAATCTGATTTCAAATGACCATAGTCCCACAAATCGCCCAACCAACCAGCCAAGTGGGCTCTAGATTCTTCTCTACTTCTCTGTACGTCTGCGTATCAGTCTGAGTGAGTGTGCGCATGTATGTGTCTCTAGGCACTCAAATTTTGTGGCAATACTATTGAAAATTTGCGCCAGTATACAACTAGACACCATCTAGGAAAGTTTGTTTTTGTTTTTTCAAAAGTGGTTTTTGGGGGTCTTAATGGTCATTTTGGCCCAACAATGCCCAAATCTTATCCTGGCATTTTTCAAAGATAATCTCAGATATGATATCAGTTTAGATCATTGGAATCACAAGGCAGACATGGTTAAAACTCTCATTTCTGGTCACTACTACTGCCAAAAAGGCTGTTTGTTATGACGTCTCATGTTACCCCTGGAAAATGATCATGGAGGCTGGGAATGGGATCATGCCTGTGTCACAACTTTTCCGCTTTAAAGGATCCATGCACAAGTTTCTGTGCAAATCTCTGCACATGCATGGACAACATCAAAAATATTGTCAACCAACAAGTAAATAAAGAAAAGGTTTATGCCAATCGACTAAAAACATTCCACTTTCACATCATAACATGTTAAACAAATAAAAGCAACATTGCTACTCTGGCCACATAGTTGGAATATTTCTGCAAATTAACGGAGAGAATTGAACCATAGACCTTATACCCGAAAGTCAACTGAATCAACCGGAGAGGTATTTTTACAGGACTCCTCTAATAACAAGATTTCCTATTTCTTAATCTTTACTCTTTTATTCTCTCCCCAAAACCTCAGCATCGCTAGAAAATCAGGAGCCAAAAAACTTAGTAAAAGATAAAACCTGCTCGGTTTTCAATTTACTTGATTTGCTATCTTTAAAAACATAGATAATGGCAGCGCTATCATTAGCAGACATTTTACAAAAGCTACATCCTCTTTTTTTTCCTTACATCAATTTGTTCTTTGACAATTATTCACGACACAAAGAAAATCTTGTGGGAAATATCAAAACCTTTTCTTGTTCAAGTTTTTTTTATCTCAAAAAGTTATTCAGTTGTTTTTGAAGAATGACACCTTGAATTTCTGATGCTGACTTCAAATGTTACATTTAATGGCTAGGGCAAAATGTCATTTGAATCTCTCTTGAAACATAACATACATTTTGTATTAACTTATTGACATTAAAATTTCAAGAATATTTTATGGGATCAAATATCGCAAGAAGTTGCTGCCGATGCAATGGTTATGATATAGTGGCCTCTTGAACATGACATGAGATCAGTTTCTTCAACTTTTACTCTAATAAATGTCTATCATCAGACACCTATTTTTGGATTATTTTAAAAGTACTTCATTTTATGAAAGCAATAAATCAGTTGATTATTTTTTTTTTTTTCAATAAAATCATAAATAGAAGAATATTTGCTGATTCTTAATACTAGGGCAGTGCCCAATCCTAAAGTGCATATTTCGAAGGAGCTGGACTTTATGGTGCGTGGAGAAGCCTGCTTTGATTGTCACATAAAATGACTATAGCTTGAAAGTTTTTTGGCTACTTCTATTTAGTGTTGTCAATTTAGATGTCTTACATCTAAATTTAGATAATTCTAAAATGAGATAATTTAGTGAAACTATAAAGAAAGATATATAATCTTAAGTTTGAAAGGAAAATTTCATTAGATTTCTCTGATCCAAAAAGTTCAAACTCAACCCTGCACTGTTTTGTCTTTTACAAGACATTTCCAATGGAGTAAAATGACCAATGATAAAGTCTTGGTTTCTGTTGAATGTCAACTTAGTTACCCTTGCAAGTATCAAGTCAGGTGGGACCGGGATTTTACACCAACAAGTTTTTATGACCACTGCTTGGGCTGAATGCAAGTCTACTCTAATCATACAATTGTATGTAGGGAAATTTGTCCAAATGAAAAGTTTTCCACACTCTTTGCTCCTACCAGGAATTGAACCCAGAACCATAATTTCTGCAGTGGTTTTATTTTATGATGATAACATTGTATACAAAGGCTTGGAAAATCTCATTCCTTTTGTTTTCAAGGATTCATACACCGAATACAAAATGTATGTATTCAAAAATGTTTATTTATTCTTGTACAGCTTCCAAACTTTCCATAGAACAAAAAAAATCACATTTGTGTTAAATAAAAGCATCTACAACTAATGAATCCTCCCGAAACTCACCTATGGTGCTGACACATAGAATCTAACCAACATGCACTGAAGAGAATCATACTCTGCATCACACTGAGAGATTGCAAGACAGATCAGGGGAAAAAGCAGGAGTCAGGCATATCAAAGGAACCATCAAAAAACTTAAATGACAATGAGATTGGTCCTGATGCAAGAATATTAGTCAACTGCTTGATATTGCAACTCATATTGTGGATGCCACATTCAAGATACATATTTCATCAGCATTCCCTGCAAAGTATGTTAAAAAATGAAAATTACATTTTAATAAATCCATAAGAAAACTCAAATGGCAATGGGCTGGTCATGTTGCAAGAATGACAGACAACCAGTGGACATCACGATTCACAACATTGATCCTGAGAGATCATATACAAAACTGTGACCAGCAAAAAACAAGGATGCTACAAGGCTGATGATGATGATGACACAGCTTCAAATTTGACAGAATTTGGAACAAAGATTTCTGATATCTGTTCATGACTTTTCAATGCTTAATTTCATGTCAATATTATTTTAAAACTTTATATTTTTTCATCTTCAATCCAAAATCTTTCAATTTTCAAGCTATAGAGGGATATTTATATGAACTATTTGAATAGTATTGGACATGTTTTGCCCTCATTGTATGTGTTAATAGATTTCTCAGTAAATTCAACAGGATGTATATATCTTAGCAGTCATAGAAACCTTTGGATATACATGTACAAGGAATCATGAAAAGCTTAATCTTTCATGTATTGAATGGCAAAACTAAAAGAAATAAAACAGTACTCCAAACTGATTACATATGCTTTAAATTATTTTTCTCAACATGAGACTTTCAAAAAAGCTCCTTCTTGATGATTATATCAACAAAGCTTTTAACTTTTGAATTCATACAAAGAAAATTGAACGTCATTTCCAAAGGATTGAATTGATCTCCCTTTGACTATTTGTTGGATTTTTCAATTTTTCCCCTAGTTCAATTCACAGAAGATTTCCATGATTTTTCATGCTAATCATGAGTTAATATATTAATTTTTGATCCTGAAGATGTAAGGAAACCTATGATTCTTTTATCCTTTATAATAAGTTTTCTAGTTTTCTCTCTGAAATAGTAATGGAAAAAAATCATTTTCTAAACTCTTGTGTTTCTATATCATCTATAGTACTTGTGGAAAAAATAGAAATAAAAAAGTAGATACCACATAGTTTCAACCTGAATTATATACAAAACTTAGTTAAGTCTGGCTCTAAGTCAAATGAGATCGGGGGAGAGGAAAAGAAAATTGTTTTGCATCAATCTTCCAAGTGGAAAGAGCCTGCTTGTCTGCCCTAAAAAATCAGCATGGAAAGCCTTGACATTTACTTGGATCCAAACATTGACCACTGTTCCTAGCAGAAAATACATCATTCTAACCCACATATGCTATATGTATGTATTAAATATGAGGATTGAACCTACTGCAGTTGTCTGTAAGACTAGCTTGCTAACTACTGCTCAAAGGTTGGGGGCTTACAAAGGAAGACAGCTTTCTGAATCATCATCAGCAGCAGTAGTAGTGTTTTAGCCTCTGCTGTATGACATTGACTATCACCAAGAATCGCCCGATTTCTCTACCATGGGCGTCGCGAAGCTAATATTTTCTGAACTTCTCTAGATGATTACGTCATCTTACTAAAATGGTTGGTATACCAGTCTAGCAAATGAATGTAATTGAATTCCTTTCAGCGTGCTGAATGAATTTTGCCTCATATAAAAGTTTTCCTAATTAGTTCCTGCTGTGGAAATTAACTGTCAGAACTACATGAGCCCTAAAACGTTTCCACAAATTTTGAGTAGTTATGCTTCTGTTGTGTGACCACACAAATGATTTCAAAAGACTTGGTTTGTAACCAAAATTCAAGTGTTTTTCTTTTTTTTTTTCCTGCTTGTTGATACACACTTGAGAAAGACTAACCCTTCTGCCTTTGGGCCTAATTCATCTGTTGTTTCTACTGCTAAAATTTCAGTTCAAAATCTCAATGCAATAAAAAGTTATACTAAATTTCCACTTGGATATTTTTCCCAGAGCACACTCTAAAAAATGTAATACCTATGATTAAGATTTAATTCATAAAAGCTATTATAACCCTTTATGTACAAAAGTACTTTTAGGTACCACATGTTTTGTTGATTAATTTCAGACCTGTGTG
Source organism: Thysanoteuthis rhombus (assembly GCA_963457665.1). Lineage (NCBI taxonomy): Eukaryota > Metazoa > Mollusca > Cephalopoda > Oegopsida > Thysanoteuthidae > Thysanoteuthis > Thysanoteuthis major. The sequence goes on along the minus strand of OY735205.1, from coordinate 61,516,389 downwards.
CTCAGGCAGTACTTATAAGTCCAATTTTTCTTTTTCAATAAAAATGTGTTCACATAAATGTTACAAACCGTCAATTAGAACTGTGAACATAGGTTTGTGTATTTTTTTAAGTTGGTTCAGCAGACCGGCTATATATGTATATATATATATATATGCATATGTATATATATATGTATATACGTTTGTATGTATGTGTGGCCACACCAATGAAACTATAGGTCTGAAAATTTAAACATTGACTCATAAAAAAAATTTTTTTGTTTTTGAAAATTTCTGCCATATTTAGATAAATCAGTTTGGTGTCGATTTGCAATGTAAGTTTATGCAAGGCTGATCGGGCTTGTTTTTTTGAAAATTCAGACTCTTATAGTGATCATTATCAAACAAAATGAGAGTCAGGTAAGTAATTTATTAATCTCCCCTATTTCCAGTCTTTTCGTTGATCACCCCTAACATGGCATATTGAGTGACTAATTTCTTCATCATTCAATGTTAGTTGTCTTAATTTGGATTTCAAATATGAATAAAGAAATACGATTATAAAAATTAAAAAAACATGAGAAGTGGTAAGAAATACCAATCAAATAAGCAAACAATTTTGAAACTTGACATTCTCATCTAAAATTTTCTCGACATCTTCCCTGTTAAAGTTTTGTTTACAGTTCATTGGAAGTCTCATATCAAATTCAGGCTTTATTATTAATTCTGACTGGTTTTTTCATTCATTCTAATTTTCAGACGCTTTTTATCACGACCTTGTATCAGATTGTAATTCTACGGCAACAATTAAATAGTGTGATCAGGGGAAAAAATGTAAGCCCACATTGATAGTTGAACGCACAACCTCTAGCCATATTGGTGTCCAGAATACGCCTGGCTGCTTTGACCATTCAACCATGGGGATTTTATATAATAAAAAGAATAAATTTGAAAAAATCAAATATATTGTTGTACTAAAAAATTCTCATAGATCTCAAATGTAAACATCAACAAGCATTGAATATCAGTTGTAGGGAGTTAGGTTTGAGATGTAAAATCAACTTCTGTTTAACAATGGTCCCTGTAGCCAAAGATTGTCATATTTTGACTGTTTTCAGATATGCTCAACACATTTCTATGATGCTTTTTAGTTGATTGGTCAGTTCTGTTTATGTAAATAACATAAAGGAAGGAAGAGAGTGAGTGACATCATTAAAAGAACATCTATTCTGATCAATTGATGACATACTAAGCATTTTTTTTTTACAGTGTTGTTGAGTATTTTTTGTTATTAATAACTAAAACTGTCTTCAAAAATGGCTGAAATCAGCAAAACTTTTCAATTTCCAGCTAACTTTATTGCTAAAAATGTTATATATACTCAGTTGAGCCAATCTCTAATAAAATAACTACTACTACATCCTTCAAAAATTCAAAATCGCAGATATGGACATAAGGATGTTGGACACATCATTGAACTTATGGTTCTTGTTTTCTGCTTGATTTATTCATTTTTCCATTTTTCCATTTGAATTTTGAAAGACTTGCTGTCTCAAACACATGACAGGTGGTGTCTAGTATTTGATGCCAAGAGCGACTGCTTGTGTTGCAAGTATCTAGGGCTGGTTTTGAACATATTATCAGATTATTTTCAGCAGAAGAATACCTTGAATAGTGTGGGGTTTTAATGTGGTTAAGTTATTGAAGTTGAAATTAATGTAACCAAGTATAAGTTAAGAGAAAAAAAACACCTTAGATTTTAAAAAGACCTCAAACGGTGTGGTTTGAAACAGTTTTGAACAGCATGGATAATTTTGGAATGAATTGCATACTAATCAAGGTATACCTCTATTTTGTAGAAATGAATGACACATCCTAAATACAACAACGACAGCCACCAAAAGTTGCCAAAGTTTCTATACTTTTTTATATGAGCATGTGTCTGTGTATTTGTGTGTTTCACTGATCCTAGCCATGCCATTTTTCTGCAGATTTGAAAATTGGCAGCAGTACTCCACTAGACCCTCTCTAAAAATGCTTTGTTTTATTTTTGGCAAAAAAGCTTTTATGGGCCTTATTTTCTGAAGTTTATTAATAACATCTGCATTCTCCAGGATCAAGATTTATGTTTTTTTTTCACTCTATTAATGTTTCCCAATGGCAAATGCTAGTTGGTTCATGAATAGAATTTTATCTATTCTTTGATGAAATTTTCTTACATGACATCAAATTCTGATGCTGCAGTTGTTCAATCATCAACAGTGATGGCAAGATCTGTTTCAATTTATTCAGTAGTCAGAAAAAATGCTCTGAAATTGATCCATCATCATTTGCTACAGATTAATATCTGAAAGATGACTGAAAAAAGGCAAAGCCTTTACTTATTTGTTAATGAGTTGAACCTAATTGCTTTATAGGAAACATAATATATTCAAAAATTGATTGTTGTCTAATGACTTCTAGGGCAGGGGGAACATTCAGGAAATAATTTTCAGTTAGACAAAGCTATTTTTCAAACTTCACTATTCAATTTATACAAATAGCTACAAAACAAGTAATGAAAATAATCTTCTAATCTAATAATCATTCTGATGATTACACTCTGAAAATTATGCTCTGAAGGAACAGAGCTTTGCACTTTTAGAAAGAAATTAATCATTTTCTGATCATGAAAGCCTCAAGTTTTATCAATACCACAGGGTTATAATATGGCATTCGATTTTGTTTGAGGGAAAAGAAGTTGTACCAGATATTTTCAGAATTTTAATTTAGGTTTGTTTTCTTTATTCAAAGTTTATCTTACACATAACTTTTACTGTGTGACATTTATTTTGATTATTAATATTGATAACTGCACATTTTAACTGTTGTATTCTCTTGCTTTTATATCAGTAAAAACAAATTAATTTCTTGCCGTAAGAAATGAATATTTCAATTGTTGAAAATTATATATTTTTTACGTAACAGCAACTGCTTCTGCAGTTCTGCATGTTGGGTATTGGGTGTTGAGTAGAGCCCAGACATTTGTTTTTTTGAAAAAATCCATTGTTAAATATTTGCCCATTTAAACGCAAGACAAGTCTGCTCACTTTACATAATTTCTCTGGACAGTATTAATATTCCAGCAACTTAATTCTGATGTTGACTCTGAAACCCATATACTGTATGACGCCTCTCCTAATTGACACTGGAACTCTTCAGTGGAGAGAAACAAAAATTGTGGAAATCTTAAATGAATGAAATAGAAATGAAATTTGCAAAAATCCTTAGACGTAGAAGGGAGGTAACTTGGATCAATAATTATTCCATTCATTTTAACATTAGAATTTTCTTATATGAATTTGAGAGTTACAGTAGTTTTAGCAAAGATAATATACGAATGATGAACAAAATATCATGGAAATCACAATACAAACATTACACTCGGTCATTCAAACTATAGTTCTCACCACTATACTAACCAAATGATTGTCTTTAGTGGGACATATATTCAAATTCTTTTCAAGTTTCTGAACAGAAATAACACAATGTTGGAACTTTCAAAGTTAAGATGCAATTTTTTATCAACTTGGTTGAATGAATTGTTTTTTTATCTTCATCATTTCGTTTCAAAGTCTTCTGATTTTATTTTTGTCTGCAAAGCATATTTTCAATTCTCTTGTGATAAGCCAAGTCATTATCTGATTTCATTGAACCCATTTTATCCACATTTTTTTTTTACAAATGAGGCATAGAGTAAGCTCAAAATTACTAGAAACCATCAATCAGAACTATCAACATAGGTTTCTTCAGTTTTTAAGAGGGTCTGTTAGGCTGGTTTTCTATCTCTCTGTCTGACGTACAGGTTACACAAATGGAGCTAAAAAAGTGGAAGTTTAAACAATTACGCCTATGTCTTGAAAAAAGTTTTTTTTTTGTTTTTTGAAAATTCTCCTCTGAATAGGCTATGAGGGGAGAATTATTTTACAATGTATATTTACGCTAAATTTCTCTCTCAGTTTGTGTCCCGCAGCATTCACACTTGTTTTTGTTTTTTTTTTTAATTTGGGTTGTTTTAATGATCAGGACCTAGCAAAAGGTGAGAGAAGTATCATATTTATTTTTCACCCCTTTTTCTAATTTTTTGATTGATCACCCCCAACATCACAAGCTGCCTAAATGCATTGGTTACAAGACAGTTTCTGTTGAGAGATTAACCAAACTTGTTTTCTATATTTATCGGTTTCTCTTGCAACTTTCAACTAGTTCTTGGTTCAGTTTTTTTCCGCTAAACTTCCCGACAGTTTTTATACGTTGAATATTGTTTTCCTTCTTTTTCTGGAGTTCTATCATTTCTGGTCTCGTGCAAACTTTCATTCATATTTTTTAAACAGCTTCATTCTTTTTCTATGCCTTATTTTTATCAGTTCATTCTTGGAATTCTTTATCTGCTTTTGAAAATTTCTTTTCCTCAAAACCATCATCATCATCATCATTATGATTAACTTATCATTACCATCATCATTATAATCTACTAGAGTACACATACTGTTAAAAATAAAGACAGTTTTATTTTCTTTGTTTTTTTTTTGTAAAATTCTGCCCGTTCAGACCATTAGTTGCTTTGATGTAAAGACCTCTTTCCCCAATGTATTCAGTCTAACTGGCTCATCTAATGCTTAGCCTACTGGTAAGGTATCAACCTGCTGAAATCTGATTACAAATTGCAGCAGTTCCACTAAAAATCATATACCAGTTCCCTTCAGTGGGATAGACAACAGAAAGATTTAAAACAATAAATAAAAACGTATCAGTATTCATTATACGTGTTCTGATAATGCAAGTGTAATCAACACACTACATGCCATTGTCACATTATCAGCAAAGTTCCACGTTATATTACCTCAATCATCAACTCCAGCTTTTATAGAATCAGAAGCAGCACTGCCGCGATCTCCCCCATCATTGTTATCACTGTCTTTGTGGAAACACAAATCCCAGGTAAAACATTACTTTTATATTTAATGCTGAAGATCAGTTCAGCTATGGAGGGTTTGGGAGAGACATGACCTCTAAAATTTTTCTCATCAATTGAGTAGATATACAGTTGAAGAATCAAATGGATGATTCGAGCCTAGCCAGTTTACAAAGTATTTTGTTATAGATAATTTTTTATTTAATGTCGAGATTCATTTTCAAATGAAACAATATTTTTCTATCTATCCATCAAGAAAGAAACTTTTTTGATATGATAAAATTTCATAATGTGGAAATAGCTCACAGCAACATTTCCCAAACTTTTTGAGACAACCAGCCCCTTTTCGATCATATATTTTTCAGCCCCCCACCATAATCATAAATATTATATTGAAAATTAGATTTTTATGATTTAAAAAAACTAGGCAGCCATCATTTAACTGAAAAATAATTTTGAAAATGTATATAAAAGTGCTTGATTAATTACTATGAAAATAATTAGACATAGTACTTTATGTATAAAAAGTATCAATTTGTATTCTCTGCCTTGTGTCCCCCACATCATTCCTTGTCTTCCAACGACCCTAAAATGCCCTCTTTGAGTCTTCCAGTGCCCCAAATGGGGTGGTAGTACCCACTTTGGAGAATCATTTGCTTGAGCATCATTTTTTGAGAGGAACAAATAAAAAACATAGAATCTGTCACTAGTTTGCTTATTCTAAATGCATAAAAACTAGAAGGCACCCCTAGAGTGCCCACCTCAGATAACTCTATTGTCACATAACACCGAATGAAACTCAGTTCACAAATAGTTATGATGCAGCAGAGGTGGCTATCAATAAATCCTGTAGTCACCCCGAAATTCAATCAACTTTTCCTCAACCAATGCCTTGGCATGTCTTCTGAATTCATTGATGAGATATTGTAGTGAATACATATATGTATGAAAAAAAAAAAAAGGGAAAAAAAATTAATTATAATCCATTAAAAAATGATTCCTTGATCATCTCTGACATTGGATCATTTCACCATCCCAGAAAATTTGATTGGAATTCATTGAGAACTTTTGGAGTTATTGTGAGGACATATAGCTGCGATACAGGAGAGGGAAGTATGAAAATGTCACAAATCTAGAAAAATTTGATCACCTCTTCCTTACCCTATATCCCACTCTTTCAGAAAATGTCATTAGAATTAGTATTATTGAGACAATAATAATACTACTACTAATGCTAAAAGGGGAGTGCGGTCAATATAACCCCATCAGTTGTTTAAAGGGTTCGGTTCGTTACTTCCCCACACCTACCAGATGATACCTGATGAAGGCTGTAGAGTACAACGGCCAAAAAGTATTATGAAAAACAACCAAGATGAGGATAGTCCGAATAATAATAGAAATAATAATAATACCTCATCTCAAAAATTCAAAGATTCATTAGAATTCATTGATAACTTTATTGTATCAACAAACTTGAATGAATACAAAAAGCATACAAGTGTGAAATAATGCATCATTCTGACACCTGATATTCCTCAATGGTCACCCATCTAGTTACTGACCAGGTTCAACATTGCCTAACTTCAGTGTCCAATGAGAACCAGTGGATCCAATGTAATTTTGCCATAAGCCCTTGGCCATGGGAATCAGTTCCAATCACAATCCTTTGGCTGAGTATTCAATAGAGAGGTATTGAGTATCATTTTTGAAGACTTTGGTATGACACACTGGTGGATTGGAGCAGAGCCAATGAAACTGGAAACAAGTACTTTTTGGGTCGTGGTAATTGTTATGATAAATGGTATCCTTATCAATTTGGTAGAGAAAAGGTTTTGAAATTTGAGACAAATACTTACCGTATAATCTTTGCATGAAACAGCCTCAAAATTCGTATAAGTTATCCCCACATGATACTTGGTATTCATGCAGAGTTTGGTTCAGATTAGCCAGGTAGTTCCTTAGTATTAATTTTTTTGAGAAATTGTAATGGTGCAGGGAAGGTAACTGTACATCGATCCACTTGAAAATTCAATTCCTTCTGTAGCTCATTTCCCAACCCTCTAAAGAACCATACGAAACTTTGAAAGATATTGTTTGGCCCTAAAGTGAAGGATCAATAAACAACTTACAAAAGGAGAGTAATCTTGTTTTTCTGCAGCTTATGATACTCCAAGCATTGTGTTACCTATGCCTGCAGAGATTTCTCTAATTTGATTCTGTGGTTTAGGCATGCATTAACTCTTTACAGATGTCAGAATTATATATAAAAGTATTTGCTTTGATCATTATCCAAGCTTCACTCGAATAAAAAAGAGTATTTGGTAATGAAAGACAATAATACAGTAAGGGGAATAAGCTTCACGATTCCAAGGCAACAACCTAATGTTTCAATCATTGTTCAGATCTTCACCCTTTCACCGGTAGAATGACATTTTGGTTACCAACGGCTTACCAAAAGAGCAACATTACTGTTGCTTAAAATAACCAGGCTGCAATGTTCTACATCAGACAAATATTCCCGAATATTGTGGATCGGTCTTTTCAAAATAACAGCCCCCAGAACGCCTAAACAGTCTGCAAAAAATTGAGTGCATATGTATGATGTGCAACAGGTTTCGAACTTTTTGGATGAATGAAGTGATTTTTCTGATAATGAAGGCTCTGACTGTGATCTAGACGTAAATGATTTACTCTATGATGAAAAAGTGAATGATAGTGAATTATGTGGTGTTGACATTGTGGTTGATAGTATTCATAACTGAGTGATCCTGAGAATTATGATAACTTCTGGAAAACAATATGACATTTGCAGCAAGATCAGCCCCCAAATGTGAATGACTTGACATTGCTCACAGGTCTGACCAAGAATCTTCCACATGACACACAACCTACATCTAATATCAATTAATTTTGAGAATAATTGTTGTCATATTAAAGTAATTCTGTTATTGTGAAAAAAATTCACAGACTGGTTTTGTAGCTGGAAGAAATTGGCTGGTGAAAGGGTAACATTAACTCCTAAACTACCTCTTATTAGATTGTTCTGTGGATTTTTCCAAAGAATGAAATACAGCACTGATTTCCCAGCAACTGATGTTTTGGCACCTCATCCAATCTGGACAAATTATGAGCTGGTAGATTTCTCACTACACTTGAACTAACTGACACTGACCATAGGTCACATGGTGTGTGGAATTGAACCATAAAGAACAGATGAAAACTGTCTACAAACCTGGAAACTCATTTTTTTTAAATTTTTCAGTATTTAAGAAAAAATAATTTCAACATTTTTTAGATGGAGAATACCTGGCAATATTTTTTTATTTGATTGATTTTAACAGTTCATAGATATTTTTATACTCAATACCAAAAAATTAATAAATATTCCTTTTGAATTACTAATTAATTATTTTTTTAAATTCTGGTTCTGCATTTATTTTTGAATGGTAACAGAATTGAATTTTGAATTTTTTCAGATTTTTATTACATTTTGACAGGACAACAGATCATTTTAATTAGTAACATTTTGTTTTTCTTTTGGTAATATTGGTGTGTTAAACCCAACAAAATTACTGAATTTTAATTTATATGCATGGATGATTTGTGAAGTTGTCAATTGGTGAGGGAAAAGAAGGCCAGACAAAGAGCAAGAAAGAGAAGACCGAAAAACAACAAGATCTAATCCAGTCTCTTTAAATAGATAACTGATGAAGGCGAACAAGATGAATGAAGAAGCTGTCAGGTGCAGAAAACTGCCCATCTTTGAACTTCAAAAAGAATAGTTAACACAAGAAGTCAATGCCAGACATGATTTGGAAAGAAATTGCCGCAAAACAACCACAAGAAACTGTGGTGGGACTTGGAATGGAAAAATTAGGAATTACTGAAAGGCTATGGAACGAAACCTAAGGATGAGCTGAAGTTAAGCTCCAAGTTAAAGGAAAAGAATATCTCAAGTAATGCAAAAGGAAGGTCGGCAAGAGGTCAATGCAAGGACCTTATTGCAGCAGAAAGTGGAGAAAAATCATATGATAGAAGACAAATGATCATAGTCATTATCAGAATCATGATCAGCAGCCTTTTAACATCCATCTCTAGACATAGACCTCCGCAAGAATTGCCAGATCTCTCTTTTATCAAGTTCATCATGCCATCTTATCTTTTGGCTGGCAACAGTTTTGCATGTGATCTCTGGGGATCCATGTTGCAAGTCATGATATTCAACAGTTGTCATTTGAGTTTTCTAATGGATTCTATGATATTGTTGGCTCTTTTGTGATCACTCCATGTGATGTTGAATATGATTCTTTCTGGTACACATTCTAGGGTTCATATTTTGAAGGTTAGTCTTTTGGTTAGGTTTTAAGTTTCTGCTCTGTAGGTGACTATCGGGAGGATACATGGTACATTGTTTAGTATGATTTTGGTAGAGCAAGTTTAACCTTCAAAAACAGGAAAAATCCATTAGTTCAAAGAAACATAGACATTATTGAGTAATGTCCATATTATTGAATCACAGTTGACCAAAATGATAGGATTAACACTTTTTCCTAATGAAATTCAGTATATCACATGTTTTGACCAAAGAATATTGTCAGTGGTGGTGTAGTAAGAAAAGTATGCAATCAATGTATCCTCTCAATAGTCACCTATGGAGCTGTAACATGGAATTGAACCAAGAGACTGACCCTCAAACAGAGAATCATGCAACGTGCACATGAGAGAATCATCCTCAATATCATCGGAAGAGACCACAAGACAGCACAGTACATAAAGGGAAAAATAAGAAATTAAGTCATCATATATACCATTAGGAAACTCAAATAACAATGGGCTTGCCATGTTGCAAGAATGGCAGACAACTAAAGGACAACATGACCCACAACATAGATCCCCAGAGATCAAATGCTGAACTGAGGTCGGCAGAATATGAGATGGTAAGACGAAGAGGATAGGTTCAGAAAATATTGGCTCTGTGACACCCATGATAGGGAGATGTGACGAATCCTGGAAAAGGTCTATGTCCAACAATGGACGATAAAGGACTAATGATAATGAGAGCTGAAAACAGCAGAGAACATTTTCTGAATTCAGACAATTTCAAAAATATTTTGAGGCTATACAGGACGAGTATTTCAACAAATGCTGGCTAATCTTTCTTAATCGTGAATTGTTCAAATATAGAAATTTAGTAGTAAATAGAGAGGGGAAGATGTTCCATCACCCCTTAAAAGTAAAAGAAAACCTTTCCCACGGCACAACACTACCTGATAGTTTGCCAATTTTCAATGCCAAACATTGTTCATTCAAGTGTCCATCAGATAGTAAATTCAATAGTCACAAAGGTAAGATAATATAGCCTAACCAAAGAGAGCCACCAGCATATCTTATTTATCTGATGATTTATCGAAGGAATCCAAATTACAAACATTTCAAAGACAACAACACATCTTATAACTCGGCGCTTTTCCTATACTTCAATAGGAACGCAAATATTGGAAGCTCTTGGTTGTGGTCCATACTATTTTTGCATTCATGGTCAAATCTATCACCTCACTGCAATATGCATCCAACTCAGATGGACTCTCGACAATATACTCGGCTATATGTAGTTGATTTGAAATGTCCATCGATATTAGATTGTAGAATCACAGTAATGATAGATGTATCCCTCAAATTATGGTCGCTTCAGATAAGATAATAATGTTTATGCTTTGGCGTATAAATATTAGGAAGTGGAAAGAAACTCAACAAACGACGGAACGCAATATTCCAAATCTAGTTATTAAAATTGTATTCAAAGATGACAGAAACAGCGACTGAGAATGCTATATCTTACCAACTATGGATGAAGTGGCAATGACCTCTTGGAATACTGGTGGGGAACCATGTTCTGAACAAGATTTCTGTGTTTAAACTCAAAATCATGGGATCCCTCCCATCAATATGAATTTATTGAGTCCGAATTATGACCCAATTATATCCACATCAATCCATCCCTGTTGGGAAACAGAATGGCAAGAACAAACATTAATTCTTAAGTGATTAAGATCTATAGACGCATCAATTGTAACATGTTGTAACGCAAAGTGGCTTATGCTGCAATGAGTGAAATATACAACCCAATTTTGCACGAAAGGAAATTATTCCAGCAATTTGTTAGGGTTGTCAATTCTAATATTTAAGTTAAGCTAATTGATTTAAATTAAATCAGATATCAACTCGGACAGTATCAAGGACTTTCTAATGATTTAGCTACTGTCACTGGTAATGCAAGAACTCATAGAGGGAGGACAGTTATTTTGCCATCATTATTTAAAGATTCTCTTAGGAACAAGAGAGTCTTATTGTGATATCTTGGCTATGATAACAAAACTTTGAAAGCTGGATTTATTTATCACTAGGATGTGCAATCTTTCCTAGAGTGAGATTAAGGATATCCTTGCTCCAGGACAATAGCCTTCAGGCGGACCAAATATTGTGACAAGAGTCACAAAATTGCATGAGTTATTGAAGAATATATTAAACAATAATACATTTAGTAATGTTAGGGCATATTGCTATTCTATCGATTCCCAGAATAAAGAGTTACCACAAGCGCAAATTCTGATCATTTTTAACAAGGAAGATAAGTTTAATTACCCGGATGGAGTAGATAATGTTGTACGCGTAGAAATACCTGATCCCTATATTGAATGGAGACATAAGAAAATCGTTAAGAATTGCATGATTCATGGCCTGTGTGGCAATCTTAATCCTAATGCTCCATACATGGACAACAATAAATGTATTTCAGGCTTCCCCAAGGAATTCAAAGAACAAACCGAAGCCAATGTTGATGGATATCTGAGGTACAGAAGACGGTCAAATATCATTCTGCAAATGGGCAATCATGCAAATTACAAAGGAGACATTGTTCCATACAACAATTACGCATGGTTTTGTTGTTGCTTTTAGCTTTAGGGTGATACAAGAAATATTCCAGATGATACAAGAAATAGTATATGCATATTGATGTTTTTGTGAGAGTGATACCACAAATATTATGGATGATACAAGAAATATTATATGCACATTTATGCTTTAACAAAGTTCTTTGTAAGGGTGATATGAGAAATATTCTGGATGATACAAGAAATGTCATGTGCATATTGATGTTTCAACGAACAAAATTCTTTGCAAGGGTGATATAAGAAATATTATGGATGATAGAAGAAATATCATGTGCATATTGATGCTTCAACAAACAAATTTCTTCGTGAGGGTGATACAAGAAATATTATGGATGATACAAGAAATATTACATGCATATTTATGCTTCAACAAACAAAATTCTTAGTAAGGATGATACAAGAAATAATCAGGTATTATATGTATTTTGATGGTTTAATATCAGTGAGACACAACAAATTTTAAGATTTTCGATCAAATTCAATTATCAGCAGATATTTAGAGAAAATATATCAATTGAAGACAAAAATTGAGTTTACAAATGATAAGAAAAAATGACTTGAAATTAATAGAAATGACCCAGAATCATCGACAAAGCAACATGAAAAGAATCTTGGACACATAAGAGTTGTCTCCCCATCTTGAAGCTCTTAACATATTCAGTTATTTGTTAGACAATGCTGATGTGGTCAAAAACCATCTCAGTCATCCAGAGGGGCTAGGATGGATGCCTCATCCAAACCGCAATGCTCATTCTATCATCAAATTTCCTTCCTTTTTTTGATTAGAGGCCTGCATCCACTAATCCCAACCCCAATCATTATGTAGCCCCCTGCAAGCCATACTCATGGAGCAAACAATAGAAAGAAATAAACTCACAACAAAAGGCAAGCAAGATTTGAATGCTGATCATTGTTCTATGGAAGTGTTTCATAGACTTATGTGTTTTCAACTGCATTAACTCAATGTGACTAGAAAGAACTTCTCCTGCAGCAGTTCAATCTGAAATAGCTCCCTTCTCACCTAGTGAATCATTTTATGTAAGGTCCATCACGTATTGTGGAGGGAAGAAACTTTACCGTAAGGGCTATTATCCAATCTCTTTTCTTAAAGACTAACTTTACTCGGTCATCATTAGACAAAAATAAATATTAAAAACTGTCAAAATGTTTCTTTAGTATTCCAGTTCATTTAGCTTGAAATGTATAACACACATGGGCCACACCAATGGAGCTAGAAGGCTGACAATATCAACATTTACTGTTTACTATGTCGAGAATGATTTTTTTGAAATATTTTGAAAATACCCTAATAATAAGTTTTCAGTGGGGGTTCAATTTACAATTGGTTCCTGGTTTGTACCCAACATTCATACTTTTCTAAAAAATTCAGACTTCTTAGAGATCAAACAAAAGGTGAGTGAAGTAACATTCATTGATAACCTTTGTTTTTCATTCTGCCGTATGACGTTTCTGGAGAATGATCTGCCAAGTCAAACATATTACAATGGTTGACTTTAATCAGTTTTAATTCTCTGATCCAACCACAGTACCTGATATTTCTCTGTTCCATTTCTGAAGTCAAAACCTAGATCAGTGATTGAAACTGTTTTGGAAACTAGGTATACCGTAAGGCTGCATCTAGGATTTATGCTCAAGGATCATTGAGAGGTCTATGAAGGATGAGCAAAATGAACCCGTACAACTTGAGGCTCCCGAGCTCTATGAACCCTATTTTTTGACTATTGTCAATTCGGGGTCAGTTTTGTGACATAAAAAAACCCGAAATGTAGAAGTAGGTATATGTGATTCCACCCATGTCCCCACCTCCGTTCCCACCACTGCTGAAGACAATGACATGGAAGTGCCAATCATAAACAATGTAGCACAAACTGATAAGCTCTGTTTGCTCATAAACAATAATTTATCACTAGAAAATCAATGTGAGGTATCTGACCCTACAACCCAGACAACACATTTGGTGTTATCCTACACTGCTGACCCATGAAACTGGTCAAGTCATCTGCAGGTTATCATCTTGTTCAATCATACAGACAGTTACCGGAAGGAGAAAGCGTTTTCTCTGACACTGTGTTACTGGACCATATCTCTTATATATTTAACCTTATTGGAAGAGGCAGAATTATTGACCTTGCTTATTCCCAGGCTGGTGAAGATCACAAATTAAAATCTGTACAATATTGCAAGAGATTCCTCAAAGGTTTCAGTGGTAACAAGGGTCAATGGTAGAACGATGTTCCATGGCCTAAGCCAAACACTCTTCAAGATGGTTTTGGCTTTTGTTATGTTTGCAATTTAATATCTGAAGAATAATCTATGCCAGCCTTCTTAGACAGGATGTAGATCTCTAAGGATGTCATGGTGTATATTTTTACTCTACTTCACTGGGATGAAATTGATATATAAATGATAGGATACAAGTTTCTTTCACAATGAACATTTAACAAGGTTAGCTGAACCGATTCATGGCCACTAAATATCAAATTCTCAGAAAGTAATTTAAGAATTTCAAGTTGCATTAAAGGAGGTGGAAAGGCTGACTGAGTGTTACTTGAAATAACTACTTTCCAATTAGTTCGGTAATATATGCAACACAGATCTTTTACAATCAACAAATTTTCATAATGTAACATGGCATACAGAGATTTGTCAGATGTTTATTTTGACATTCATATTAGAGGATTATTAGTTTCCAAACTTGGCCTATCATAGTCTTGATCTGCAAAGCCCAATCCTCCATGAGAACATTTACTGGAGTCAGAAAACCCTTTACTAAGTTACTGGACAAAGGACCAATGACATTATTCCAGTAATTCAATTTCTGAAATTGACCTGATTCATAAATCGAGATGAACACATAATCGCCTGCAAGATATGTACACACACTGCAGAATATTATTGCAACTCCTAAACAAATACTTTAATCCTAATTTGATTTTAATTTAATTTTGATTGACTGAATTTTTGATAATAACATAATTACTCTGTATGTTCTATTAGATCATAAAATTGACCTTTTTGTAGTTTTTTTTTTAACATGAATTTCCATGGTAAATATTCTGGTTTTTACATTCATTATTGAAATTTCTATCTAAACCATAAATTTGTTGTAATTGCTATTCAAGATAAATCTCGACTAACAAACTATACTCAAATGGGGGTTGGAGGGCCCCATTGAGAACTGATCAAAGTGGGTTATAAGGGCTTTGCTGCCTGATCACTGTATAAATCTTATTCTCTGTTTGATATGAATGGGGCCTCAAAAAGAGGAGCTC
Organism: Thysanoteuthis rhombus; assembly: GCA_963457665.1. Lineage (NCBI taxonomy): Eukaryota > Metazoa > Mollusca > Cephalopoda > Oegopsida > Thysanoteuthidae > Thysanoteuthis > Thysanoteuthis major. The sequence continues at coordinate 61,501,210 of OY735205.1, read as the reverse complement.
TCAAAACTACAATGTAGGCTCTAGAGAGGGTTTTTAGAGGGCTCTGTATCAATAGAAGCAAGTGGTGGGCCAATGTTGCTGGGACACATCAGGGTTTGATCAACCCTGACTGGGTCCCCTGAGCAAAGGTGTATGACATTGAAAAATCCAAAACATACAATGACCTCAAGAACATCATTGACAATGTGTCCCAGAGCATCTAAAACCTAAACTAATATAAAAATTTATTCAGCATCTTAAGTGCAGTCCGCATACAGGAGAGTGACTTCCAAAACAATCAAAAAGTTTTGTTTTTTGGTAGTTCTAATTGGATTTTTGTTCAGAGGAACAATGGAATGTTTATGATACCACATACAAAGTCTGCTTGGAAAATGTACATCCATTTTGAATATCTCAAGAACTGGTTGTGCAACTTTGACGTAACTTGGCAACCAAAAAGGGGAGATCTTACCAGGCATGTTTGAAGAGACATTCTCTTGTGGATATAATCAAACAGTGAGATGTGAGTGAGCTTGTGCATTGTATGACTGTCACATTCACAAAAAACAAGCAAGGCAAACTTCATTTCTTATGCAGAGGTTTTTTCTTGCAAAATTTGATATCACCCATGTCTCTCAGCACCTTCAGATTCCAAATTTTGCTTTCAGCAACTTCTGGCTTTTCCCAAAGAGATTTAAGACAATGGATGAGATTAAAGAGAACGCGACAAGATAACTGCTGATGTCCCTGAATGGGAACTTTTCAGACATTAAAAAAATTGAAACATGCTGGGATAACTACATAAGGTCCCTAAGGGAGTACTATGAAGGCAGATAAGGCACCACTGCCTTAAGTATTGTCATATGGGGTCTATTTCTATAAAGGGAAGGCAAAAATTCTCTCATTTGTGAATGCTGAATCAAAGTATAAGTTCTCTATAAAAAAGGTCTGATTGATATATATATATATATATATATATATATATATATATAGTCTAGACAGCTTTAAAGCTTCAAACACTAAGCATTATGGAACTTTTCCAAAAGTTTTTTTTGTGTCACTTCAGTCCTAACATCTGTCAATGCAATTTATTTATCGATGTAATTTTCTTCAGTGTTTTTCCCTGTCTATATGTATTATATACTTAGTTATCATGGTACAAGGTATAAATTTTCTTATATTGGGATCATCAGTTGTCTACCATATAATTGTTTCAGGAATTTTAAAAGTAAAACAGCAGTGTTGATCAAATATAATATGATTTATGCCATACATTTAGTTTGTCATTTGATATAAGGTTTTTTGTGTATTGGATATTGATATTACTTCATACAACATACCTATTTTTTTAAACAGGTTTTACTTACATAGGTTACCCTAAACACACTTTTAATAAAGAGGGATCAGTAAGTATAACGACTTAAGTAAGTATAACATGACTTGCTCTTCGAGTCATTTCTATTGAATGTTCATATTCATATATACAACAGATTTAATCTCATCTTTACAGGAAACGGTTTTCTTGTGAATTTTCAATATATTGATGTTTGGAAGAAATTTATTCCCATGGAATTAACCAAATCAAATCTGAATTTCAATTTTTATTAGCTTTATAGAAATAAATCTAATTTTTCTAAAACTTTCTTTTTCCTTTTGAAAATATTACTGGGGAACGTCATCATCCTATTGCCCAGAGGCCTACAAAACTTTTAACCAACACTAAGCAAAAGACTTGATTGGCCCAAAATTTTTCACATTTTTGTTTGAATTTATCATATTCTGCCCAAATTTAAGGAGGCATGTACTCCCTGCATACTAATATCAAAAGACTGGATTACTACACGTACTTGTTGGCACTCAAATGACTTTGAAAAGTAAACATCAATTTTTGTTTCATCAGCATTTAATCAAAGCTAGAAGGACTGAACTTCAAAAATATAGAGGGAGCCACTTGTTGAGATCATTTTAGGAGAGAGTTTTTAGATTATGATAATCGGCTGATAACCTTAAGCAAAGGATATAATAATCTGAACAATTTATATTCATTTCTGCCAATTTATAGTCATTATCATAAATTCATTGTGATAAACAACTTAATAAAAAATAATAAGACTTTTCATCACAGTTAATAATTGAACAACCATAGTTTCAAAATCTGAAGTCAAGTTCTGTTAAAAAAAATTCATCTAAGAATAAATATGCTCGAAATAAATTCTACATTCTGTATGACATCATAGGCATTTTCCACTGGGAAACATCTAAATAGAGTTAAAAAAAAAAACATTAATGGAATTATTAAGCTTGTCAGAATGAGGCCCTGAATAGTTTTTGTTTTTTTTTCTCACTCAATAAGAACATTTTTAGAAAGGATTTAGTGGAGTACTGATGCTAATTTTGAAGTCCATAGACTAAATGGTATGGCCAGGAGCACTTGAACAAGCAAACAAGTGCATAAGCGCATATATATAGAACAAAGATAGAACCCTTTGCCCTCTCTGATGACTGCAGTTGTTCAATTGATATGAATATTTTAATTCATATCATATAAAGTGTTTGGGACTGACTTATCTTGATAACACTATCTGGGAAAATTATAAATTGCTTCCACTGTACTACTCTCACTACTAAACAGAAAAATCCAATAAAAATTTTGTATTTAATTGAAAGGCATAACAGAGTGGGCTGGGGGCATTGCTCTTTGAAAACACCTCCAATAGCATTATGTGCAGTAGTTCACCTATATTTCTACCTAAAAATCTCACTTAATGTTGATGGGGGGGGGGCTCCTCCAGGAGCCAAGCCCCCTGGACCCCAAATCTTATCTCATTGTCTTCTTATAGGTTTTGCTTCTATAATAAGGTAAGTAATAATCTTTAACTTGAGCACTTTCAAGTATCACTCAAGTTAAGCAAAGTTTAATTGTCTGTCAGCCAGAATGCAAGTCAAAATTAACGTATTTGAAAATCAAAAAAATGTTATAAGATCAAAAATGCTGGAATTTTCAAGAATTTCTTTGAATAATGTTGAAAACAAGGAGGCAGGTGTTTTGGAAAATGAGAAAGCAGAAATCTGAACCCTTATCTCAAAAAACACTTGGAATCATGAACCAGAGGTTATTGCTTTTTCTATAAGGTATGTTTAACTTTTCTTATCAAAACAGCCTTACCAACAATGTTCAGATACTGATATCATAGAATGAGGTAACCTCAATAATTTCTTGGCTGAGTGTTAGATAAAAGGATGGTTTTAATTACTCTGTTTCCGGACAGGTGCACCATCTCAATTTATTTCTTATTTTGAAATATCTGCACAGAAAAACAGTTATTTTTCTACAACTTCAATAACAAACTTTCATCATCCTGAAATATTTTGTTAAAATAGTCTAAAGTAGGGGTAATGACTAACATAATTTACTTTTTTGAATCTCTAAAACTTCTAAAATTAGATAAAAAATCATTTGTAACTTTCTCAAAAATAATACTTATTTTCAAAGTTGTTGGATGATAATAATTTATGATTGCAATTGTAAAAACTTACTTCTGTACATATATTTCAAAATGAAAAATAAATCAAAATTCAAATCAGAAATGAAAGGTCAATTAGTCCATTTAATTTCAAAGTCATAAATAAATAAAATTGTTTGTTGTAAGGATGCATCAAAAATAATTTATGCCATTCTGACCAAACTACAAATTTACACTACTCTTTTACAGAACGAGAATTCCACGATCAAACTTCAATGTAATTTAATCCAAACAAAATAGAATATTGTGATGATCCAAAAATGGATCATTTGGGTTGATCAAATTTTGCACTCATAAATCCTTATTGTGCCAAATACTGTCTCTAATTTTGAGAAGTGGTCATCATTCCATAAGTCATTTGGCCAGTATAGATTTTAGTTTGGTATAGTTTTCTTTGCTCATCGGGTAGGAAATTTTTGTACAGCCCTTTGTATAAAAAAGAATCACCTGAGTTATCCGGGATCATATCGCTAAAAATAAACTAAACCAGTTGGTATATTAATTCAAATCTTCTGCTTATCTAATTCTGAAGAAGGTAGTGAACTAGATTGGCTGGAATGTTGCAGCAACAACATAAGCAATTGTCCAAATGACTCTTTGAAGTATGTTCCCTTGTGCCAGATACAGAGAATTCATCTGAATACTCATGGACAGCATTAAACTAATCCTATCAGTGATGTATAAAGTTATCAGTAGATTCTTGAAGAGTATGCAACATATATATACATATATGTAATATGTAAACATATGCTATATATATACATATATATATATATATATATATATGTGTGTGTGGTATTGCATGCTAGTTTAATTGCCTCATTTTGGATACCATTTAAGAAGGCATTATTAGCTGGATAAGTGTCTTAGCATGTGTAGGGACATTAGTTGATGATCGGTCAAATCAGCCTCTTTCACAAGATGAACAGTTCGATTACTCTCCAGCATTGATAGGCCTTTCTTTGAGGAAGACATGGCCGTTTCCTGGATTTGGGATCACAGATGTTCACAGACTTTAATCCTGAGCATATTAATATTAAAACCAAAGGAAGTGATTGTATCAGTGGAGAGGATCTGATTTATCTGAATCAGTGGAATCGCTGCAGTGAGCAGATGTAAAGAACGGCTAAGCCGAGTATTTATTGAAAGGGCTCAGCTTATTCATTGATAAACACTGGGTGGAATTGTTGTCTTTGATTGTGGAAACTGCCAGTGCTTAGGGATTTGAGGGTTTCGAATTATATATTCATGAATGGAGTGAACAGTTGTGGACAAAGAGATATCACAAAGAATTAAGGGACAAAAGTCATGGAAACAATTTACACTGCAATTCAATTATAACATACTGGCCTTATATGAAAATTGTTATTTAAACATTTGCGAAATTCGGGGGAAAAAATGCCCTGTAGTGAGAAGATTAGAGAAATTTTGTATTTATGATTGGAGTGTATGTTTGGGTAGTCACATCGAACACACCCAAAGCAAGTTATATGGCTAAAACATGGAACCTAACCAAGAAGCTGACCCTCAAACTGAGAAGCATGCAAGGTGCACATGAATGAATCATGCTCAACCTCACATGGAGAGATCACGAGACAGCACAGTATATTAGGAAAAAAACAAGAGCCTGAGATATCATAGGATCTATTAGAAAACTCAAATGGCAATAGACAGGCAATGTTGCAAGAATAGTAGACAATTGTTGGACATCACAACTCGCAACATGGACCCAAGAGATCACATGTGAAATCATGGCCGGCAGAATATAAGATGGTGAGACAAACTAGACAAGTTCAGAAAGTATTGGCTTTGCGATGCCCGTGATAAATAGTTCTGGGGAATATCTATGTCAAATAATGAATGCCAAAAGGCTAATGGTGTACTCTTTGAACTTGACAATAGGAGCCTTAACCTGATTCTTTTACAAAATAGCAAAAATAAAGTAATTCTTGGTATGGTCATCACGAATGAAAAAACTATCACAGACTTGTATATTGCTAGGAGGTTTTTTGCATTTGAAAATTATTATGAAAAAAAACATACCATCACTTACATACAGAAGATGATAGGATGAGGGCGGTTTTTGGAAATGACCCTGGAGCCCCAAATTAAGAGAGCCCCCAGAAACTTTATAATTTGTATTTCTCCTTTTGCGTTTCTACTGACATTATATAGTAACTAGCATTCCATGGAAACTATGAATATAAATATTTAAAAATTTTATTTCCTAATTATCTCTCTCTTAAATACAGAATCACAAATTTCATAAGACTCATAAAAACTTCTGCACACTCAAACTGCCACACAAATTACAAATACTATGAATCAATATACATGCTTGTAAATGGCGATACATTTCAAACAAGTTATTAATATAAATTTTTGTCTACTTCATCTCAATGTTTCTATTGCTTTTCTAACATAACTTCAGGCCATTAATCTATGGCAGTGAGTAAAGATCATTGATTAAAAATAAAGAATAAGCTTCCTGTGAGATTAGCAGCCTGTGTACAGTAATGATAAAAAATTTGACAGAAAAATTAAGATGAAGGTTTATAGCGGTCAAGAAAATCATCAATGTATAAAGATCCCCAGGGGAGAACAATTGAAATAAAAAGAGAAAGTTACAATCTGTTGTTTTTCAAGACTTCATTAACTTTCAGATATCTATTTTTTTGTTATTCAAACCATAGAATTCTTAAAAATGAGAACCTGTACAAAAATTTTCATTCTAATCAATTTAGCAGTTCCAATGTTCAATTTTTTTGCATGTAAATGTATGATCATTTACAAATGAAATGTGAACAAACAATTGGATTGCCCATAACTCACCATATTTCAATCCCTGGGGTTTGTCAACATTTTACCAAAATTGGTGAATATTCAAAGAATTTTTCCAAATTGTTAACAAAATCATTTTGCTTATGAAATATAAAGAAACATTTGGATCAGCCATGACTCACCATTCCTCACAAAACATTTCATTGTAATTATTAAGGAATATGAGGTTATCTGAGAAACAGGAGACAATAACAACAATTATTATAGGCACCCATAGAAAAATCTAGTCCCCCGCAGCTTTCTTTTCACCAACAACAAAAAGATTAATAATAATGACTTGTAATACTTCATCTACAAAAAACAAATTTTCAAAAAATCAAGTCAAACACATCCATCTGCACGTTGATAGGAAAATAATTACGTTCTCTTTAGGATTTAAAAGATTTTGAATAAGAAAATGTCGCCAAGATACACAAAGCCTATTTTCTCACTGATTGTCACTGAAGATCTCATTCTTCATCCGACAGGTGTAAATCTAGACAAGCTGCATTATTAATGATGTGAAATTGTCACAAGTGTTTTTACGTTTCAAACTTTTTGAACGTATCTCTAATGATATATGTAAGTAGATGAAAATAATTATTTGAAGAAATCTATATACAAGTGACATATGTTTATCCTTTGAAAAATTTATACTTATGGGTAGCAAACATCTGTATGATAAATATTATTAATAAAAAAGATATTAGCTTTGGAAAAATGTATAAAAATTCAAATGATTGAAGTAGTTTACCTATGAAATGAATTCATCTAATTTTTTAGGTATATCTTTTTATACTTAGCTCTACTTAAAGATGTCATCATTAAATATCGATGACATCCTAAAAATAAATATATAATTATGCAGGTACATCAAGAAGTCCAGTATAGTCCTTTTTTTTATATATATACTCAATCCAATGCTCGTCCACGGATCACAAAGATTGAATATTATACCGTGAAGATTTCAAATGTCAATTCTGATTACTCTCAGGCTGCAGACATTGATCGCCCTCATAGATATATTTTATCTTGTACACTAGAATTGAGATTCAGCTTTCTTGCTTGGTTCCATCTTATGTATTCTCTTAAATTATATACATATACATATACATATATACATATATGTATATATATATATATATATATATATATATATATAGTATATTACATGTGAACTGTATTCATACATGACCACCTATTTTATATCCTATTAGGAGCATTGAAAAACACAATGATCCTGGTTGCTCCACTGTTATAGCCTTGTACCAGATGAGGTTACAGCATGAATATCTACATCATATTTCATTATGATTTGAGGATGAAATGATCAGGTGACTGTAAAAATATCTGACTATAATCCAGGCTGCTGCAGGGTCAAAGTCCAATCACACTTATATTCTGACTAGAGATGATTACCGCAACTTTTGTATTGTATATCTGATTAATGATTATTCATAGATATGTACATATATATATATATATATATATATATATATATATACATACATATGCATATTTTTGATATAAATGTATTTTTTTATTAGAATGAAATAAGCCCTTGTATATTTGGAATATAAATTTTCTTTGATATGTATGACCTGACAGTTTGGCTCAGTTGGTAAGAGAGCTGCCAACTAATTACTTGGTCATGATTTCAAATCACGGTGGATAATTGTTAAAATCACATATTGGTTAGGTTTGCTATTACTGGACAGACAAACGGGTGAGGATTGTTCTTGTTCTTCTTGTTCTTATTACAGTTGAAACACAAAGTCAATTCCAGTCCCAGACTTGGATTAGAGTTGGACAAAAAAAAAATCAGGATGATAGTTAAGAAAGCTTATGAAACTTTATGAAATTTACTGCACACACACGAAAAAAAGAAGGAAAGACTCAGCATTGTTCCGCTGTTATGTATTCGTTAATAAAGACTTGGAGCTTTTCCAATTACTTTAACTTGAACTTATGAGTTCATTAACCCAAATCCTAATTAAATCTATTGGTTTCATTTGGACAATTACAACCTGATATGTACGATGCTAACTCAATTGTATATGTAACATGTTGAGAGCCTCTGAGATAAACTGGCAGACAGTGTTGAGGTCCTTGATTAGATTTAGAGACTCAGTAAAAGGCTGATTTCCAAGGTTCACTTCTCTCTTGCAAAATGTTCAGGTCAATTATGTAAGCATTCCATTTGAATTAAGAACCACATACACACAAAACAAGCCAATTCATGCATTCCTAGAAATAGATTCGATCATGCGTTACTTGTTGCTTGCAGCTAAGCCAGTCAGATGGTTGATAGGGTGGGAATTAGAGGAGAGGGAAGGGGCATTGGTTTCAGTTATTGAGCACAGTGTAGAGATCAGACTCCTCACGGAAATCATATAGAGAACCTCCAGTCTGCGTTAATCCTCCTGAGATAGGTCTCTACCTCAAGACGATCAACTCCTCACATGATTCCCAGCTGCTTTCAACACTTAGTATCCCAGGACAGTCACCCATTCAGGTATTGACCTGGATAGATGGTGCTTAACTTGATCACTCAAGAACCTGTTTGTCCGAGGGGATTTGGTCTTATCAACCTAGACATAGCACCTCTTTATATATCTTTTCAATATTTACAAAATTTTTCTTTTCTCGGCTTTTCACGTGAGGACAGAATGACCATTATAGCAAATCAGGGATTGATAAAACCTTATCGTTCTGCAAAGGAAGTCCTCTTCTCAAGAATCCACTTCCAAAATGGTATCAACTCAGCATTACTTTCAATATATATGATGCTAACTCAATTGTATATGTAAGACGTTGAGAGCCTCTGAGATAAACTGGCAGACATCCGTGGAGTCAAAATTTAGAGTCATGGAAAAAAAATTCCATTTAAGTATAAATATGGCCAAAATGAATTTTATTTATGACATCATGTGCTTTTTTTTTTTTTTACTAGAAAACATCTAAAAATGAGTGAAACAACATTAAGAAATATCTAGATTTTTGAGAATTCAGATATCATTGATACTACGTCAAAATAAGCCCTGAAAAATGGCCTAGAAGCTTTTTTCCCAAAAAGTAAAAAACAAAAATATTTTTTAGGAGGGATTTAGTGGAGTACTGATGCCAATTTTTAAGTCTGTAAATGAAACTGTATGGCCAGGAGAACTGGAACACACAAACATGTATGAATATAAAAAAAAGGATAGAACCCTTTGCAATCTTTGAGGGCCATGGTCATTCGATTTTTCTCCCATTTTTATCTTCAATGAATCAAAAAGCAATGTGTACATAATGACCTCTTTGCTGTTGAATTTCCAAGCATTATTTTCTCTTTGTAAGATAATCATTAGGATTCTAAGATAATCTATGGATCCTAATAGATACTTTTTAATCACTGCTACCCGCAACAGATTGATTTAATCACTGGTGCTGGATTTGTAATCACCACCAGCCCCAACAGACCTGTTTGATCACCATTACTAGGTTTATGATATTCATGTATTCTGAAATTTATATCTATTTATCTATTAATCTAATTTAGCCCTAGCTGTTCATGACAGAAATTTGAAATTTTGCACATTCACCTCTCTGAATGAGTGGGGAAAACATTTTGGCTTTTTGGAAATCCCCACCCCCGACTTATATATCTGAGGATTCAATTTACAATGACAGTTTATGACAAATTGGTCCTTTAGTTTATGCCCATGTTTTGTTTTGTTTTTTTTTAACCATAAATGTATGATTCAAACCTTACTGGTAGTATCATGATCAAGGTAACTTGATTCTATCAGCACAACTGCTTAATTTACCATGTAAAATGTTGCATAATCAGCAGAGGTTGAATCATAATTTCAGTTGAATACCTATACATTTTGTGACCGGTATTTCCTCTAATTTTGTCATGGTCTATTTGGAACCCAAAAGGTTGTGGGCAACTTGTGAATCAAGAAGCAATTTTTATTTTTGAGACAATCATTGATGTTTTTGTAAAATGTTTATGAAACAAAAGTCAGTTACTTTTAACAGAAAGTGTAGGAGAAAAGAAATGATTTATCCGATGTATTGATTATATGTTATTTATTCATTAGCAAAGATGAATTCTTGGTAGACAGCCTGGTGATAGAATTTATGCATCAATTTGTACACATTGTAATCTTTGCATAAACCAGCAATCAATTAATGCAACTTCAAGCAAGAGCAATACGACAATTGCTTATTTGGCCAAAAGTTTTCATCATAGAATTTGTTAAAGGCATCCTTGCCCTTCTATAAGAGGAGTTGTCTATCAGTCGGTCAGTTGGTAGGTCAATCAGTTTGTCTGTCTCCATATTGTTTTTCAGCTGCTTTGAGTCAGATTTTCATGAAACTTCATAGGAAGATGTCCCTTGATAAGATGCTTCTTACCTAAAAAATCTTCCACTCAGGGTTGTTTGATGTGGAAATAATGGCATTTAAACTTTGTGTTTTAATATTGGATAAAATCAATTTTTTCAGCCGTTCAAAGCCAGATTTATTTGATACTTGGTGGAAAGATGTCTCTTGATAAGCTCCTGCTTACTTTTGAAGATCTTCCATTCAGGCAGACTTGATCTGAGACTAATAGAGTTTAACTTTTCTTGTTTTAAAATCAATTTTCCCTGCTGTTTCAAGTCAGATTTACTTTAAACAATAGGAAGGTGTACCTTGATAATATGCTTCTTACTGAAAATTACCTTCTATTCAGGGTCACGTGATCTCATAATGATGGTGTTTAAATTTGATTATTCAAATGTCACATTGCGACAAGAGGGAGATCTGCATGCAATCCTTTGTGATCATAGGTCAGAAGATATTGATGGTAAACAATTACATTATATCAAATTGGAGAAGAGATGTAGACAATGAAATGGCCTTAATTCTTACCATGTAAACACAGATACAAACACATTTTCACAGTTGAGTATTTGATGTTATCTAAGTAGAGCAAGTCCCATTAGCTCTAAAAAGAAGAGTATATAACCAATGTGTCCTACTGAAAGTCACCAGTTGAGCTGGAACATAGAAACTAACCAAGAGACTCATCTTCAAACTGGGAAGCATGCAACGCACACACCAAAAAATCATGCTTAACCTTACATGGAGAGATCATAAGACAGCACAGTGTATTAGAGAAAAGACAGTTGTCCGAGACATCATGGAATCCATCAGAAAACTCAATTAAAAATGAGCTGGTCATGTTGCAAGAATAGCATCAACCAATGGACATCACAACTAACAACATGGATCCCCAGGGATCACATGCACAACCGAGGCTAGCAGAATATAAGATGGAGAGACAGACCAGACAAGTTCATGGTCAATCCTGGAGAAGGTTTATGTCCAACTAAAGACAATAAAAGGCTGATGGTGATGATGATGACAAAGTAGTAAGCTTATGGTTCACTTTATTCAGCTTGTAAAGATCAGAATTTTAGGATCAAATATTTGGCAGATATTCAAAAAACTGTCATCATAGGTTTCTTTTGGTTGTTAACTTGGTTTGGTTGGCTATGTATGTATGTATCATGTATATAGACTGCACCAGCTTGAGGGCTGACAATTTAACTCCTTATTATGACTAGAAACAAATTTTTGTCTTTTTGTTCTTTCAAAATTCACCCCTGAATATCTTTTTTAAGAGAAGTGTTCAGTTTGATACGCGTTATTCATCATAAATTGATCCTTCTGTTTTTCAAAAATTCAGACATTTTTCTTGTGATCATTGACCAACAAAAGGGAGGAGAGATAACTTATTTGTTGATCAACCCCTTTTCCAATCTTTCTAATTGACTCTTCAAACAGGGCTTTTGGCCAAAAGATGTGGGTTGCATGATGGTTTTCATCAAGTGACTCACCAGTTCTATTTGAATGGTATTTACTAACTTTGAAGCGACAAAAAAATTTACAAAATCCTTCGTAGTTTATGAGTAGAAAAGAAATCAAACAAGAGTGAACACCATCACTCTTTTGATTTTAACTTGATAGAGAATTACAAAGAAGAAGGTAGAAAAGAAAAGGTCCCCTGTCCCAAAGCTATCCAGAATTAATTATTTAACCTCACAATTTAGAATTGAATATTACACTATTTGATTTCATCAAGAACTAGCCATAATTGTGTAAAAATTTGAAGTAATTTTTTAAAAAATTTCTTCAAAGAATAAATATGGTCAGAATAAATTCTATGTATGACATCACTGGTGTTTTTCAGAATAGTTAACAAAAAAAATTTAAAAACATCTAGATTCTTAAGAATCTAGATATTATCGATAAACCTGTCAGAATAAAACTTTAAAAAGTTTTAAAAAAGCTTTCTTCTTTAAATCAAACAATCGTTTTCAGAGTCTAGTAGAGTTCTGATGTCAATTTTTCAAGTCTGTAGACAAAACTGTATGGCCAGGAGCTCTGGAACAAACAAACAGGAAAAAAAACCCATAAGCAAATGCATGTATAAAAGGGTATAGAATCCTTTGCTAACACATAAGCATATGAAATATGCATCCAAGAATGATATAAGAAGAATATTGAAAGCTAAATTCTTTCTTGAAGAACACCTTAAAATGTAAAATGCTGGTTGACTTCTGGAAGAATTGTATCACATATTCTATCAAATATGATATTCATTATAATCCAGAAAGAAGAAAAAGTTTTTCTCAATGTTTGACTTTTTTTAGTGAAACGTATAAACTCATTGTGTTTTGGATTGTGCGAGAGGTTTGAACTTTATGAGGTTTTTGACAATTAATTTCAACCAATCTAGAGATGAGAAATTTCAGCTATTATCTAAAAATCAATCAGCCATTCAATAGTATGCATGAACTTTGATGAATTTGATTTTTATATTTGAAAGCTCAAGTCTCTTAAGCATTTTAAGCTACTTCATTCTTTTATTTGATTGTGGCAATCATACAGAACAAATATTTAAGTCATTCCCCGGAGAGAAATTCTATTGAATATGTCTGGATGATTTTGATTGTGAAATAAAGAAAATGTCCTGAAGTCCTTTCATACAAATATTTTTCTTTGTATCTAAAATGCTGTGTACCTAAATACCTCACAGGATTTGATAAATTTCATGCCTGAAGAAGTAAGAATGTTTGGAATTTGATAATGCAAATCCACTAAATTTTCATTCTCATAAATGATGTTTTTAAATCGTACGGATGGCAATAGATTTGTAATACACAAATTCAACAAACCAAGATAAGTAAAACACTAAATCTATTTGTAAAATGGTGTTCCTACTTATATGATATGAAATCTATTGTAAGAGCTTTCTGATTCTTATTACTGTTTCAACATCATTATGCAAATAAACTCATAATTGGTAATTATATCTGCATTACTGGAATAAGTATGTTGATAAGCCCATCACATTAACATGCAAATGAATTCATATAACTGGACTAATTTTTTTTTATTTCTTTTTAGATCATGATAAGAAAATAATCCGAAATCGAAACTTCAACGAGTGTAGTAGTTGTAGTCTCCAAGATTTGTATACTATTTACTATTAGATTAGTTTCCTCTGCCCTACTCTCATCACTAGATTTTTTTGTCCCTGTTTTACTCCTGTCTCTTAGTTTTGTTATCCCATCATGCATCTATAGGAGAAGGCACTTCCAGTTTTACTGTCCACAAGAAGGATGCACTAAGTATTTACCAGATTAATCCCAAATCATCCAACAAAGAAAACACAAGATCAACCCCACTCCTAGCATAAAAGCAGGAAAAGTGGTATGTTCTATCTATTTGTACAGTGCTTCGTTTAATTTTGTGTATTTTCATTGTATCCAAATATCGCTACAACCCTGCTTTTTTTTTGCCTTTTATATAGTTCCATAGTGTTTTTTGGTATTGTTTGCTGTTGAATTGAGGTATCTGAAGCCCAAAAATAGACCATCTGTAAAAAGAACTTCAGTCTTCGTTTTTGTGACTAAGGGTGTAACAACAGACACTTTTAGTGTCTATTGCTGAACACCATCCTTCCCCAAGATCCTCCAGATGTCTCTATCATGGACATTGCAGAGCCAATACTTTTTGAGCATGTCTAGTTGTGAGACATGATGTCCAGTGATAGTCTAACACTTAAGCAACCTGACCAGCCAATTGCCTTTTGAGTTTTTGAACAGATTCTTTGATATTTCAGATTCCTATTTCATCTTTAATAAATTGTGTTGTCTAGCAATCTTTCTATGTGATGTTGAGCATGATTATTTCCTGTACACCTTGCATAGTTCTCAGTTTGAGGATCAATCTTTTGTTTAAATTCCATGTTTCAGCTCTATAGGTGACTATCAGGAGGATGCATTGGTTGTCCACTCTTCTTTTGAAAACTAATAAGATTTTCTTGTTCTTGAAGAATTGAGCTTGCTCTACCAACAGCTTGCTAACCTTAAGTGATTCTTCTGATTCCCTCTTCTGAGGATTTCATGGAGATTTGTTATTCTAGGAGTCTGTGTGGTGCTCTATTTTCTTAAGCTCTGCATTTTTAATTTTAAAGGTCATCAATATTTAGATTGCTGTTACTGGAGCGTGGAATCTATGATAGAGTCTCTTGTCACCATTGTTGATGAAGGATTATTGCAATAATGAACTTCGCTTCAATTACTGAGTAAATTGTCATCTTTGATTAATGAGTTTCATTCTGTATTATTTAATATTTGATTAGCTCTGTAATAAAGGTTATGTTAACTATAAGTTTTTTGCTAGTTATTCATTATCAATTTGAAATATCAAAAGATTAACCCTTTGAACACCCGTGGCCAGTATACCAGCCGCTATTTGAAATAACATATACCAGCTACCAGTATACTGGTCTCTGACATGTGCAGTTTGTTCACAAATATTGATACATTCCCATGCCAAAGGAATCATGACCCTTTCACCCTAATATGAACATGAGATTATGACCAACCACACACACACACACATATATATATATATATATATATATGATGAATAGTTATCTTTGAGGTGGTCATCCGGTACCTAGACTGGGAAAACAAAGGAATCAGGATAGACAGTGAATACCAAAGTAACTTCAGATTTGCAGATGACATCATCCTTTTTACGGAGAAGCTCCATGACCTCAAACTAATACTAGATGGACTGAACAAAGGAAGCAAGAAAGTTGGCTGCTGTATGAACTTCAGCAAAATGAATGTCATGTACCACAAACATGTAAGAAATAAATGCACAATGATGAAAAACCAAAATGCAAAGCTGGATAAAGCTAGACCACTATATCTACCTAGGATAACAAATCCTATGAAGAAGGTTATACAACCAATGCCTTTTCCTGATAGTCACCTATGGAGTTGGAACATGGAACCTACTGATGACATTGACCCTTCAACTAAAAATCATGCAATGTGCATGACTCAATATCACATAGTGAGACCACAAGACAGCAAAGTATATTAGGGAAAAACAGGAGTCTGAGACTCCATGGAAACCTTGAGTATTCGGGGCTAGGAATCGTAAGGGTCAGTGAAGGAGATTCAAACATGTGGGTCAATGTTGAAAAGGTTGAGTAATGATTTAGAGATGGAAGCTTTCATTGGTTGCAACTCAGAAAATAGAAGCTTTAAACTAAGTTTGAATTTTGTAATTATCATTTAGACGGGTTTGGTTAGTCACCCAACTGCCAAATGACCAACCTCTCTTGTAACAAGCTGAGTCGGGGTGATGAATTGTTTAGATTGCATTATTTTTGAGTCTTTGCTTGATTTTATCCTCTTTTGAGGATTTCAAAGAGATTAGTTCTCCTAGGTAGATGTAATGTTCTACTTTGCTTTTGGCAAAGCATGCTCAACCCTTGAAATCAAGAAAATCCCATTAGTCCAAAAAAGAAAAGTATGCAACCAATGCATCCTCCCGATAGTCACCTATGTAGCTGAAGCAGGAAACCTAACCAAGAGACAGACCTTCAAACTGAGAATCGTGCGATGCGTGAATGAGAGAATCATGCTCAACCCCAAATAGAGAGATCATTATACAGCACAATATCTTAAGGAAAAAACAGACCTTTGATACATCATAGAATCCATTAGAAAACTCAATGGCAATGGGCTGGTCATGCTGCAAGAATGCCAGACACTGATGGACATCATAACCCATAGCATGGATCCCTGGCGATCACATGTGAAACTGAGGCTGACAGAATATATGATGGAGAGATGGACAAGATAAGTTCAGAAAATATTGGCTCTGCAATACCCACGATTGAGACGTATGGTGAATTCTGAGGAAAGTCTATGTTCAACTATTGAGTGTTTGTAAATGCACTTCAGAAATGATAATATTCTATACTTTTTATCTATGAAAAAGGATTTACGTATTTGCATAGGCTAATATTTACATAAATACATATTATGTTCAGACAAAACATTTAAATCAGATTTACTATCTATTGTAGACTCAGGCCTAAAGTTACTTCTTTTTTCTTGGAGAAATAAAGCTGTATCCTTATTCTCTTTATCAATAAAACACCTTAAAATGAATTAAAATCAAGTTTTCTGAATATCAAATATTCATGAACAAAAACACAACAGGTCCGAGCACATATTTGACTTTTTGGTATAATTTCTGCTTTTGACTCCTCAACCATATTAGGCATCTTTTTGGATACCTCAACCACAAGCTATTTTCTGCATGCTGCTTGAAGCAAACCTTAGTCCATCCATTGGCTGGGTACTTTTTGGACATGGCCATTCCCGCAGTAACAGGGTTTAAACAATTGTGGAAACACTGACTGTTGCTCAAATCAGGAGCCGTTGGCTGGATACCTTTCCGGTATGGATACAAAAAACACAAACAATCATATGAAAATTGACTTATTTCTAAGTTCAACCTAAGATAAATTATATAAGTAATTGAGATGTGCTGAATTCAATTGTGGTTTTATTTTTTTTCTGGGATGCATAGTTCTCAAGATATAAGAGTACAAACATATACACATACACATATACATTACTACTTTAAATGTGTAGGTAATTACTTTGCACTCAGTGGAAAAGAAGCGACGTCTCTTTCCAAATTAGACTTGAAAATCATACAAACTAAAATAGGATGATATTCATCTGAATAATAATGAATGTTTTTCCACATGTATGCACGGTATCAATATGCAATGCAATGTAACAAAATTCTTCCGATAATATTTAGATTCTTTAAACTGTATCTAAAACATCTTTTGATTGTTTCTTCCTTTTGATTCATGAACAGTTAATTCTAGAAACTAAAATTGTCTGCATGACATGTTTAATTTATCTTTTGTCATTTTTCATTTTGTGTTTGCATCCTTCTAAAACAATCGTTGAAAGTGAAAGTGAAAGTAGAATTTTCAAATTGATTGACCTACCATTTCCATGGTAACAATAAAAGTAGAGCATCAAATAGATATTTGTTTCTCCATAGCAAGTGTTCTCAAATTTTGCTAACATTAATATTACTGGAGAGAATAATTACATTTTTGCATATTCAAGAGAATAGAACTGGAACCAGGGCGGGGGTAGGGGAACCAGGGTAGGGATGGGGGAATCAGGCTAGTTTTCCACACTTATTCATCTCTAACAATCTACTGACAATGGGAACTATTTGCCAGGCAAATTATCATGAGTAAAATCTGATTGCATGATAATATATATTAACATTGAAGTCTTTCAAATCCTTGTGCATATCAGGCATTCATTAGACTATCATATGCATATGAAGACAGAAAGTCTCTGAGTCA
Organism: Thysanoteuthis rhombus; assembly: GCA_963457665.1. NCBI lineage: Eukaryota > Metazoa > Mollusca > Cephalopoda > Oegopsida > Thysanoteuthidae > Thysanoteuthis > Thysanoteuthis major. The sequence continues at coordinate 61,483,135 of OY735205.1, read as the reverse complement.
TGGGAGAAATTTATTTGAAAACTCCAATTTGAACTAAGTCTGCACCAATTTAATATTTTTAAATTGCATGTTCATCAAAATTAGAATGCACAGAATTTATATTTCACAAGAACATCATATTAAAGGTAATTTTTTGAAAAATGAAGAATAATTTGTGTAAGGCATTCTTTAATAGTCTTTTTTATATTTTTTGAATATCATAGAATATAATGAGCTTTAATGGACATATTAGAAAGGAGTCATAAGTTTGGCTACTTCACTAAGTATGATCAAATTCAGTACGATTCTTTTTTTACCTGTGACGTTCGTCACAATGTCTATGACAGCAAAATTTCCTCTCAGACCAAATCAAAAAAGGTTGGAAGCATCCAGAGAGAGGGTTTGGAGAGAGGGATGAGATAGAGAGAGAGAGAGAGAGTGAGGTGAGAGAAGGAGGAGAGAGTGAGGGGGAGAGACAAATCCATGAGGGCTAAATTCACTTTCTTCTAAATCAAATTGATAAAGTTTAAAATCTGCTTGCTGCTTGCAAGGGCATATTAGGTACTTTAATGAGGGACTGGGAAAAGAATTGAATTACTTGCTGTTGGCAAAACAAAGAGTGAAGGGGAAGATGAAGGAAAGTGCAGGATTTGGGAAGTGGCAAGGGTCACAGGTGCCCAATTAATTTCTTTCACACCAGAACAAAAACGTAGAAAGTATCCATATTCTCCAATGTTGATAACAATTACCAGCATTTGTCAATGTTTCTGTAATTTCTGTAATAACAACATTGCAGGTTTGGGACAGAGTTTGTTCTCATAAAAAACATATAGATAAACGGGTCAAAACAAGTCGGAAAATAATGAATAGATATCAACAATGAATATAAATTGAGTAGAAGTGAACAGGTGTTTGTAAGTAGCCCAGTGAAATTCTTTTGGGAGGACATGAAATTTAATATGGTTTAACACAATCAACTGCATAGCCCAAGTGTTGCTCAACTAGTTTACAAAGTATTTTCTGACAGGTTCCCTGCCTGGAGCATTTGATACAACAAAATTGCTGATTTTATCAAAGCCAGAACTGTTGGGTTCATTTTTTAACAAGTAATTCATGGGATAGCAAATGAACTGTTCATACCCAAACTCAATCATATTTGTTTGAAAGTAAAACTTGGATAATTTGTTTCAATCTTCACTTTACAGGGAAAGAAATTTCAAATGCAGAAAACTGACAGGTTCCTGCTTGTTCTGGCTATAATCAGCAAAATATCAATCACCGTTTGAAAAAATTGATTAATGTTTAGATAAGGGGAGAACAAAAGATTTTTATACAATTTTCAAATCTCATCAAACAAGAAAAAAAACTGGGACAAAACAATAACCTCAAATTTTGTCATAAAATTACAATAACCATAAACATCATTTGCTGGAAAATGCATTATTTTGTGTCCACCCAAGTTTTAATCGGTCGAAAATGACAAGGGATACACAGAAGATAACCAAAAAATTTTAATCTGATCACTTACAAACACTAGTTTAACAGTCATCTACTTAATTTATGATAAATATTTCTTATCAATTAATCAATTCATTATGTTTATTTACTGATATTTGATAAATGTTTACAGCGGATGATAGCGCCTCATTCAAAATCTGTTTTTCTTTCATCAATTGTCTGAATTCTTTTAATTTATGGACCATCTTCAACATTGAATGAGTAAGGGTATGGAATTGTACAATATTTAATCGGGACCACCTTCTGTACAATGAACCAAAAGAGCTTTTACTGTATGTAACATTTTACAGACGCTAAAATATTCTTGCCCCTTTCTGTATCCATAGTGGATTTCACCAATGGTTAAAAGTTTTGAGGACACAAAATGGAAGTTATGAAGTTGAGTTTAAAAATTCTTCCAAATGATAATAGTCTGCAATATTGATTAAAATCTCAACATATCTTTGGGACTGATTTTTATATCTATATCTATATCTATCTATCTATCTATATATATATATATATGGCTCATCTCATGGCTCAGCGGTTTGCATGTATGGACAAGCTCTATGTACAAAAATATTTCTTCATATCAATAACAGAAAGATTATCATGATAATATTGATTGGTTACAAGTTTCAGACATTTTTTCAACACGTTGAATTGTAATTAAACAACAACAAAAGGCTTTAGTGGTAGATGCTATTTCCAAGCAACAATTAAATTGATAGCTTTACAGATGCTTTTTCTGACAGATACTGAATTTTGATTTTTAAAAGAGCAACTTATTGAAAATTATGCAGTGGTAGGTCTTATTTTTATGCCTTACTTGATTTTCTCTTTCAAAATAACATGCATTCTAAAATAACACTTGGATTGCAACAGCCGTGAAGGGTTGTTTAATAAATTCAGTGCTCATGATTTGTACAGCTTTTTTTTAACAAAACAGGGGTGTCCTGTTTTTTTGTCTAGTCTATAATATTTGTTGTTTTTTTTATAGGCGCATGAAATTTTTCTTAAATTTCAGTTTGACGGTTTAGCTGTGCATTGACCTGTAACAGATGTCATTTTCGTAGAGAAAAGTACTGGCCTCGATCAATACCGAAGCTTCACTCACTTGGATACCTTAGGTAATTAATGCTTGTTAATATTTAGGGTTTGAAAATAGAAAATACCATTTAATTAGTTTTAAAATTTATCAGACAAAATTTTAAAGGAGTCTTTTGATTAAGAAACCAAATTGAAAGAGATATATTACTGCCTCATAAGTATTTTTGTTTCTAATTATATTCACATCCTCATTTTTATTATTTCAGTGATTATGTTTCGGCTTGTACATATTCAGACTTTGTTAATTGTATACCCCCAGAAGCTTCAAATAGAACCATTTATTTTACTCAATGTATTATGTTATTGAATAAGATGACGAAGGGTTCTATGTTTTTTTATATGTGCGTGTGTTTGTTTTGCTTCTCTGTCTACAGACTTGAGAATTGGCATCAGTACCCTACTAGACACTTTCTAAACATGAATGTTTTGATTTTTGGAAAAAAAAGCTTTTTTGGTCTTGTTTTGGCCTCATTTTAACATGTTTATTAATAAACTCTAGATTCTCCAGAATCTAGATGTTTCTAATTTTTTAAAAACTTTTTTTCTCAGATGTTTTCCCGTAGGAATAACATCTAGATTCTCCAGGATCTAGATTTTTTTACCTTACATTAGATGTTTTTCAGTGAAAAATGTCTATGGTGTCATGGATAGAATTTATTCAGACCATATTTTTTCTTTGATGGAATTTTTTTTACAAGACTTCAAATTTTGACACTTTGGTTGTTAATTTATTGACCGTTAAAGCAAGTTCATTTTTTTTTTAAATTATAAACATGTTTACTATTCTTTGTACAAAAGAACTCACAAGCTTTTTCCTCTTGCAAATGTTTTGTTTGTTAATTCTTCAATTAGGGACTATGCCCATCTTTTCAAAAGTTTTTTTCTCTCTTTCAAGATTCACAGTACATTACCAAATTGATCAGTTTTTGAAAACAGACTAGAATATAGGGACTAAACATATGACTCCAAGGTTTTCAAAACAAGCCTACCAGGTTAGCAAGGGTCCTGGATCAATTGCATTTTTGAAAAAAAGTTCCATTCCTAAGCTAGTCTTTAAGTTGGATGTGTATGTAAGTTGGATCAATCACAAATGGTACATGTCAAACATAAGTTAACAGAATGTCTTGATATATAGTACACTTAAAAAGTTTTCTTTGGACCAACTTGAAATAAAAATACTCTAATGAGATAAACTAATAAGTTTATGTGTAACAAATAAGAATGATTTTCTTAAGTTGGTTCAAAGAAACTTTTTTCAGTTTGTATTTTTTACTTTTCTATGCCTAAAATCCATTACAGAAAAAACAATAACAGCAACAACAACAGCAATAATAATAATGATAATAATAATAATTGTAATATTTTGTAGAAGTAGATTTATTTCCATGCTACTTAGATTATTTTCTTTGAATGAGTGTATTGAGCAGAAGTGCTCTTATCACTTTCATATTTTTATTTTTCATTTTCTTTTCTTTTGACCATCACTTGCATGGCCTTTATGCTTTGGAGGCACAGTTAAGAGAGTACAATACTCACAAAGTTACAAACAGTCAGAACACATGAACATACACACAACAACATTGCATGATCCGACTTAAAATGCCGATGATGTAGTTATCAACAAGTTGACAAACTGCTCAAATGATGTTCATCACAAAGAAGTGTGCCATTAATTATTACAAACTATCATCTGCAACTTGTTTTTTTTTTCAAATGACAATCCGTTTGTAAGTACAAGTTGTCCGTGAGTTGAACGATCTTAACTTGCAGACTTCCTGCATTAAAAAAAATGTTCTAAATGACTACATACCAAAAGTTCAAGAGCTTGCAAGGAATATTAAGCCTGGATTCTTCGAGTCTATAGTCGTAAGCACAATCTTTTGCCCACGATTCCATATTGAATTTCAAGTAGAAAAAAAATGGATCATTAAGGCTTTTCATAACTCATAAATGTACATCCCACGTAGACTCATTTTTATAAAAGCAAAAAATGTCATTTATAAAAAAAAGTAGAAAAGGTGCACCTTATTTATTACCATGCTGTGACTAGATGACCTACCTTCTCTCTGACTTGTAGCAATAAAGATGAGGATAGTCTGAAAAAAATCATTGAATATTATCACAAAATATCTGACAAAATTGATTTAGTGGCAAATCACAAAACCTATTTTTTCTTTGACAAATGGTTTGTGACTTTTTTTACATTGTACACTTTTGATTCGCTTGCATATAAATTTGTAAAAAGAAAAAAGAATATTTTTAGTTCTACTTCTAGTACGACTGACATATTTGACTTATTTTCCAGAATGAGATAGATAATATAATTCTATTTTTACTCTCTTTTTTTTTTTTAATAAAACTCCTTTTTTTTTTCTTAAAAAAGATTTTTGCAAAGGCTCCAGAATTTTCCAAATAAGCTCATTTTTCCTTGGTTGAGATTTGTCTTAAACATGTATTTCTGTGAAGAATTATTGTTTATGTTAGGAGATTTTGCAAACCTGTTACCTCCACTTGATGATGAATATCTTTTTAGCATTCTGAAGGTCGGCCATTTTTCACAATTGATTGACAACATAAACAAAAGGATGATGCAGGTGCTGTGCACATCCAAATGCGTGCTCAGCGTACGTAAGCGTTTCAACAAGCCCATCCCCCATGAAAATGGCAAGTCAGCACGGGCTGCATGCAAGGGATGTTGGGGTCATTGTAGAGAGCGAACAGCTTTCAAGAGGGACCAGCAGCTGTCCAGGGCTTGAGTAGTTGCTGTTATGGACATTGCTTTACAAGTCACTGACAATGACGAGAGGTCAGTGTTTCAATTCTAGCCATGCCCCAACACATTTAGAATTGACTGCATTGACATATTGTTAAAGTCCAACCCATAGAAATTCTCAAGTGGTTTATTTTCAGATTGCAAACTCATTCAAAGGGTATGCATAAACATTACATATGTATTTGAGCAAATGTTTCATGTATATATCAAATATATATAATGGAGCACTCTGGTGGATGGGGAATTATATGTAAGAAAATATATTGCTCCAATTCGGTCCTACTGACCGTCCAGTTCTAAGTTGGGCAGGGGTGAAATGCTAACCTGGGTCTGAAGCGAAGGTTTCAATCCAACCTTGTAGTACTGGGTGGGATGTTGGATAGTCTATAGCTACACTGAAGAGTTGTAATACAACAAAACCACTGTCTGGGAATGACACAATTATCGTATATATATATATATATATATATATATATATATATATAGTAGATTGTGGATTCGCTACACAAACTAGCTCATATTTCTGCCCTCTTCGGACCTCATTAGGCAAACGATGAGGCCCAAAGACGGTAGAAACATAAGCTAGTTTGTGTAGCAAATCCACAATCTACTATTTATTTCCAGCTCTACTCTAAAAAAACTTAACTCCATGAGTAAAATGTTATATGCATCAAGCACTCTATGAAATAAATCCATTGCATTTCAGAAGTGGCTTTATATTATTGATATAGTATTATATTATGTCATACTGCTAACCTGATCTGTACCACACATACTGTGTGTGTATATATATATATATATATATATATATATATATATATATATATATATATTATATATATATATATATATATATATATGTATATGTCTGTATATACATATATATATATGGAATGAGACAAACCCAAGAGTAAAGGTATATGGAAACTTTATTCGTAGATTCATTGACTCATAAATCACTGAATCTATATATATAATGATATACATGTTTCAGGAGGGTATCCTATCTTGAGTAGCATCTTTGCATCTTTTAGTGGTCAAGAGGTTTTCATAGAAAGCTAATTTAGTGCCAGACGTTTTGCCTTGAAAGAAAAAATGGAAATCAAGAATGAGGATTCCTTGGAGGTCATGGTGGTGAGTTTGGATTGTATTGTGTTTCTATATAAATATGTAGTGTGCATCTACGAATTACAGCTGTCCCTTTTCTTTGATGCCTCTAAGTTGCAAAATGAGGCTACAAAGACATTGATATTACTATCAAAATATAGAAACACAAATTTCCAAACGAACACTCAACTTTTTATTATTTGTTATTATCAGATGATGAATTACAAAGCATTAATATCTATTTTTATGACAACTATTTACCTCCATCTTAACTTTTATTTTGCTTTCTATCGCATTTTAATAAGTGTCCTGAGTGGAGTTGCAATAAAGAAGAACAGAAAAAATTAAGATGAAGGTAAATAGTAGTCATAAAATTAATGATAAACCCTCAACTTATAATGGCTAGAGACAAGTATTAGATAAGTATAAAAGGAAAGAATTATATTTTCAGTTACTTGCAGAGACAGAGACATGTTTGTCTTTGAAAATAGAGAGAAAGGAAAAGAGTATAAGTCGATGTTGATACCTAAGTTTGAAGAGTAATAAAATGAAACATTTTTTTTTTTCAGTGGAGTCGTGGGTGGCTGAGTTGATAACAGCTTTGATAATGGACTTAGCAAGTTGGGTTCAAACTCTGGCCAGGACTGTTTCTTTTCAGTTTGTACTTCTGCCCGCAGGAAGGCATGAATCCATTTCTACCTACAGCTATAGACAAAAATGAGCAGGGTTAAGTCAGCAAAGCCTCTTTGAGTGCTTCTTTTCTCCAAGTCTATTCCACATATCGCAAATAGGCTGTAGTAGTATTTTGATACATTAGGCTAAGCAGGCAAGGCAGAAACCATTGCCAATATAAGGGCACCACTTACCTGAAATCATCAGTCAATACAAGTTTTGGTTTTCATTTTACTAAAGGAAAAAAAGTATAAAACGGAATGCCATCTATTTGTATCAAAAGTGTGTGCGGAAAAGATAAAGAAAGAAAAATGGTTGATGTAAACATATTTTTCCTTTCAAATACTTATATCAGGAGGTGCACATTAGCCAAGTGGTTAAAAGCCAGGAGAATAGATTAAGCGAGGCAAGTTCAAACTCTGACTGAGACAGTTTGTATTTTCTCTGCACTAATGCCCTTGGGAAAAGCACGAATCCATTTCTTTCCCGATAAGGGTGGCTGAAATCGTTAGAACATGACCTACTATACTTAAATACTAATTGTTTTCTTTATTCTAAAATCAGAAAAAAGTAAGAAGCATGATATTGTCCAGTGGTTCAAAAACCTTTTTAAACCATGGCACCCTTGGTGTATAAGAATTTTTTCATGTTGCCCCAAGTCTGAAAGTACTGAATAATTGCATTGAAATCTTGAAGTTCAACTTGAGATGGACAGATTGATTTTGCGATGTGCCAATCGGATGTTGCTTTCGATTATTGTGACCACGCATCAGCACATTGAATTACGGTTGAAATTTTCAAGCATCCCATTTTGTCCCTGAGAGCTAATCATGGCTTCCCTGGGCACTGAGGCACACACTTTGGGAATCAATGGAGAATTATGAATGACCTTGTGTCTCACTGAAATTTTCAACAAACATAAGATAAAAATTGATATTTTTCATAACAACTCCTGCTACTACACTAAAATCAATTATTAACAATTTTGATTACTATATTCAAATGATTTGTACCAGACATCAGGAGTCAAATTATTTTTTATTTTAAAGAACTATGTAACACACTTGTCTGAGAAACCTTTTTAACACTAAGGGACCATAAATTCTTCTTGTTTGCAAAAAAAAAATAACACTGTAAAATATGCAATGATGGTTAAATGTCCAATGTTCACATATAAAGTAGATTATTTTGTCACTTCAGCTATTGAAATGGATAAAAACAATTTTTCTACCTATGATGTAGGTATCTTAGTACACAGTGAGTTTATATTGAAAGGGAGAAGTTGTATATCATCTTGATAAGTCAGTTAATTTACTTGCTATTTATGTCATTGGACAGATATTGTCATTAAAACAGGAATAAAGAAAAAAAATTTGCTGATGAATCTAGTACCGCTAATGTCCCATGGATTCAACATCAGTCTTTTATTGTCCATTATTGGACATAGACCTTCCCAAGGATTCGCAACACCTCTCTGTTGTGGGTGTCCCAGTGCTAGTACTTTCTGAATTTATCCAGTTCATCTCTCCATCTTTTACTCTGCTGGCCTTGGTTGCAAATGTGATCTCTGGATTTTTTTACTGATGTCCTTCTTGGACTGCTGTCTTCTCCAGCATGTATTGTGCTGTCTTGTGATCTCTCCATGTGAGGCTGAGCATTATTCTCCCATGAGCGTGTTGTATGGTTCTCAATTTGCAGGTCTGTCTCTTGGTTAGGTTTCATGTTTCAGCTTCATAAATGACAATCAGAAGAATGCATTGATTGTATACTCTTCTTTTGAGGATTGATGATAATGACTTGTTTTTGAAAGTTTAGTTTGCTCTGCCAAAGGCTTGTCATCTTTGGGTGATTCTTCGTATGGTTTCTTCTCCTTTTGAGGGTTTCATGGAGATTCATTGTCCTAGGTAGATGTAGGGATCTACTCTCTCCAGTTCTGTGTCCTCGATTTTGATCTTTGTGATCTTATTCCTGATGTGATTGTTGCACATTACATGGCTTCCCAAAATTATCTTTTATGTAATCATTTGAATACTTATTTCATTCTTTTCCAATATCTGAATAGGATTGTTGTCCAGAATTAAAGCATGAAATATTCATGAGGGATAATAATTTTGAAAAAGGATTTCTGAGTATTCTTTCTGTTTATTTTTTAGTGAGACAAACATGCCCAAGTTTGAAGCAAAGATTCTTAAGAACTGAAAGCAAGCAATAAATAAAAACAAAATAAACTATTAATATTTTCAATATTGCTATAAGTATATAAATAACAAAATATATAAAGTCAATGCATCAGAAATGAAAACAAAAAACAATGTAAATGACATAATAATTGTATTATAAAATACATTTGATATAAGACAAGTATAAATTATTCAAACAAACAAAACATGATTTTCTATTTCTTTTTCAAAATAATTGGATCCTGTAACTCTTCAGCCATTTGTTCAAAAAATGAGAGCAGGTGCTTCAGACAGCATTTTCCAAATGATGTTTGACTTCTTCGAGTACAAAGAATGGTTATCTTCAATTATCATTTCTCTCTTCATACTTTTAGGGGAAAAAAAAGACTTGAAAGATTTTCCTGGACATTGATTTACTCCAAATTTGATTTAAAAGCAACACAAAGCAGCAATAATAATGATAATAATGATATTAAATAATAATGATAATATTGTAAAAATACAACCTAAAGATGATGTCAAAAATACAAAAATATTCTGTTCTAAAGGTTTCAAACAGATCACTAAATTCAAACAAGAATTTCTTTGCTAATGAACAAAAAGATAATCTATCAGAATGCATTAGGAACTCGAAAAGTCAAAGAGGAAAAAAAAGCAAGAAGTAAAAACAGAGAAAAAAGTCATAATTAAATACTACAAAACTAAAATGTAACATGAATCCTCAAGTAATGCTAAAAGTTACAGGAATAAAGAAATTCTTGAATCGTATGAAAATTGAATTAGATCTAAGCCTGAAATAACCAACTTTCAACAGCATTTTACAATATCACATATTTACCGAGATCAACAAGAGAACTCAAAGAACACTTACTGACAGAGCTGTCTTATCGCAGGGGTACTCTGGTTAGTTACCCATGGCTTGACCAATTTAGGGGCAACAAGATGCCAGTGATGTCATCAATAGAATTTATTCTTGCCATATTTATACTTTGATAGAATTTTTTTTGCATGACTTCAAATTTTATGTCTACATTATTTTCATGTTCAAATTAGTTCTAGACTCTTTTTAAATCAATGTATAAAATCAGGGTTGACAACTCTGCCCGCAGGCTAAATCCAGTAAATTGCCGGGAGGCCTCAAATATTCAGATGAATGATTGCTGATATAGATTTTCTGAAATTCCTTAATGAAGCATTGATATTTTTACATTAATCATTTGGATTAACGTCTCCATTTTTGTCAAACTTTTTTCTCCTACAACAGTTCATCAGCCTTTCTCAGATATGTATTGCACCCAGGAATATTTGATTGCCCTCTAGAATCTTCTAATCCCATAAGTGAGGAGATTGCAAGATTAAATTAAATCAGATAAAATCCTGGATGACACCCAAGGATCACCAGATGCCACATACTAGTAAGAAAGCCTGGAACATGATAAAGATAATAAAGATGAGGATGCTCATGCAAATCAATCCTGGGAAAATTGTTGATACAGTGTTTTGTTCAAAGTTTCTCTATTGGAAGCTACCATAATCCAGGGGCTGGCCTTAGTCACAAACAACATAGCTACTGGCTGCCAAATGCAGGGTGTACCTGTCATGTGTCTGACATAGTAACAGTTTCAAATTTCAAACACAAAAATAAGAAAATTGATATATCAAGAAGAATAAAAAAAGCTTAAATGATAAGATTCCCTGACATGAAGTCAAATTTTTCATAAATACTAATAATGCTTTACTGTATAGGGCATGATTAAACTAAGAGCCAAAGCTGTATCAATCTAAAAACAGATTTTGTTCAATCGCCTGATAATCATTCTCAGCTGCACTTGGAGTTTATGTTATGATACTTGCCATCGCAGTTCAACAAAGTCTTTTAGAATATGAGAATATCATGCTACCCCAGTGATATGTTACACAAACCAGGGAAATTGCTTGATTGGCAAAATTTTAACTTTTTTTCAATCAAGAAATAGATAAAGGCTCAGTTCTAATTTGATTCGATCAAAAGTTCATTTAATCAAAACAAGCATATAAAACAACTATTTTTTACAATCAAAAGTTTTTAAAAGCAAACATTCCCACAAAAAATGAGTAAGTGTGTAGTTTCAACTTTTTTTGAGGAATAGAAAAATGCGTGGTTTCAATTTGATCAAAAGTTTACATAATCAGAACAAAGATATAAAAAAATTTTCTAATTAAGGAAATTTTATTTAATCGAAGTGAAATCAAAATTTCTCACAAAACATGACTCATCATCATCATCATTATCATCATCACCATCATCAACATCATCAATCTCCTAACATCCGTCATTGGACATAGACCTTCCCCAGGATTTGGTACACTTTTTATAATGGTCATCACGGGGCCAGTATTTTCTGAATTTGTGTAGTCTGTCTCTTTATCTAGTTCTCAGCCAGCCACAATTATGCATGTCGTCTCCGGGGATTCATGTTGTTAGTTGTGATGTTCATCAGTTGTCTGCCGTTCTTGCAACATAGCCAGTCCATTGCCATTTGAGTTTTTTAATGGATTCTATGACATCTTCGACTCATCTCTTCTCCCGAATGTATCGTGCTGTCTTGTGATCTCTCTATGTGAGATTGAGCATAATTCTTTCATTTGCACATTGCATGGTTCTCAATTTGCGGATCTGTCTCTTGGTCAGATTTCATGTTTCAGCTCCATAAGTGACCACTAAGAGGATGCATTGGTTGTGCACCCTTCTTTTTTGGATTGATGGGAATGACTTGTTTTTGAAAGTTAAGCTTGCTTAGCCAAAGGCTTGTCATCATAGGGTGATTCTTCATATGATTTCTTCTCCTTTGGAGGGTCTCATGGAGATTCATTGTCTCAGGTAGATACAGTGATCTACTTTCCCAAGTTCTGCATCCTCAAGTCTGATCTTTGTGTTCTTATTTCCGACATGATTGTTTTCACATAAATAATTATTGATTATTAGGCAATTTTCACTGATTCAGCATGACGAATACCATTAAAATCCTTTTATATCTTTCTCAAGACACCTAATATCTCACAATGGAAAAAAAAATCTCTCATCATTATTGCACACACGGACGCAGTAATGACTGCATGATTTTATCTGACGGCTTCTTGGTAATGTTTCATATCAATACTGATAAACATAGCACATTCAATTTTCTAAAAGCACTAACAGAGATTTGTGATGCATAATTTTGAACTGAAGTGTTAAAAAACGAATAACATACTGTTACATAAACCGTTGAAGTAGACTCATTTTCACTTCTCTTTGATCTTCTAATACAATTTCTGTCAAATTTCGTTCAAATGCTCTGTCTAAAATACCTTTGGTTTCAGCTGTAATTGATGTGATTTGAAACCCTTTTGGATTCTAAAATGCATTGATGATGTTTCTTTACTTTTTAATAATTTCTTAGTTTTAATCACTTTCTCAGACTAAGAACCATACGACATGTCCAGGAGAGGATCATGCTAAACCTCACATGGGGATATCATAATACAGTACATTATGTTGAAAAACAAACAGGAGTCAGAGACATCATGGAATCCATTAGAAAATTCAAATGACAATGGTCTGGTCATTTTTCAAGAATGTCTGACAACCACTGGACATTATTATTGATTTTGACTTGTTTTTACCTTTATCCAAACTTTCAGTTGCTTTTTATTGTTGGACCTCACAACTCACAATAGATCATATATGAAATTGTAGCTTGCAAAAAATATGATTGCGTGACAATTCTGACAACTCCAGAAGATACTGGCTTTGTAACGTCCACCATCGAGAGTGTTGAGGAATCTTGTGAAAGGTCCAACAACCAACATTGAAAGGCTGCTACTGATGATGATGATGAAGACAATCACCGATAACAAAGAAGATGATGATGACTAATTTATAAAAACCAATATTGATTTTGATATGTGAGTTGCAAATACGCTGACTTGTTTGAGCATAGTTATTATGAGTTGAAATAGTACTTATACTAATTTGATATAGTGAATTTTATGAGTAAATAACTAAGAGAATATATTTTACCATAATTTTTCAGAATAATTTCAGTTATCATGACAAAATTTCAATTCATCTGCCATCAGCTTCTAGTGTGAACCATCAGTTTGGATTTTTTAACTACAATGATTTATAGTGATCAAATGTAATGTGTTCAGTACATTTTCAAGCATGGATTAATTTGCTGATTGTAAAAGTCGAGATAATATGAAAAATGTCAAGTACTTCTTTCGAATAATGTCAATATCATCATTTTAAAATAATTTCTAAGCTTGAAAAATGTTTTTAATAAAAAAAAGAATTCACCATGAAAGTAAACTTCTAAATCTATAATGATTATCTGGAAGAAAAATACAAAATAATCATAGAATGATTGAATTTAAGTGAAATCTAAATTAGATTGAAATACAATAATTCGTTTTATCATGATTATATAATATCGTTTGATTTTTTTAAGCTGTATATGAAAACATTGACCAAAAACATTGATCAAAATATATTTCTTCAGTTTTTGAATGATTCTGTTTGGGTGGCTTAGCATCTACATATATAGTGGACAGGCCACACCCATGAAGCTATAGGGTTGAAATTTTGTGCATTAAATATTAAATTTTTTTGTTTTTTGAAAATATCCACCCCCCCCCCATAAATTTTCAGGAGGGAGGTTCTAATTACAATGTCAGCTTATGCTAATGTGGTCCTTTAGTTTCCAGTACTGAAGAGACTGATGGCTGCATATTAACTCTGGAACCCATGGATGAAGAGAAAATGTGCATGAGAAAAAAAAATGAAAGTTGCCGTAAACAAGAGCCATCAAAAGAAATCCCAAAGTCGATCATTTGAGGTTAGAAAGAAAATGTCTGTTTTATCATCCAAAAGTGGTGACAATTAGTCGGAAAGATACAATGTAAAATTCATTGCTCGAATTTAGAAAATACTCAAAAGAAACTCTGGCTAAATTCCCTTCCTAACAACTACTTTTCTTTCTTCCTCAGTCATTCATTCTCTCTTTCCTTTGTGTTGACCCTGTTAGCAATGGAGCAAGCAGTCCTTGTAAGAGGGCTGCCCAAGGGCAGACTTTCTCCTTCAACTCCCTGCATGGTAACTGATAGCCAACAGTCAAATTCCATGTTGATCTCCTCAGGTTCTCCCACAATAACTAGAATATTCTTTGTCTAAACAAACAAGCCAATCAGAGCATATTATCCATAATCCCAATGGCCAGGTGCATTAAAACATACATTCAATCAAACCTATCATTTGCAAAGTTTTTGTTTTTTTTTATATCTCCCAAACTACCACTGCTACATGTCAATCAAAACAAATGCATCAAAATCAATCAGAAATCAATGCTGTGATTAAAATTCAATAGAATGTATACTTTACTCTGAATTTAATAAAACTGCTTGAATCTCGAATGGAATCAAGGATATTTTTTAGAGACAACCAAGCTTAATAAGTTGTAGCAAAATATATTACACTTGAAAAATTGATTGGTGGAAAAATGCTTGATCCTGTCCATCTTCATATAGATCATTATATATTCATTAATCCTGATGAGGTAATCAAGCAATTTTCCTACTGACATCATCCTTTTTGTAAAAAAAAAAACCTTCATGATTGCATAGTAATGCTAAACACACTGAATGGAGAGAGCAAGAAAATTAGTCTTCACATGAACCTCAGCAAAATAAATGTCTTACAATAAACTTGCTGAGGACAAAGACTCAAAAAATCAAAATCGAAAACACAGACCTGGAGAAAGTTGACCACTACATTTACCTAGGACAATGAATCTCCATAAAATCCTCAAAAAAAAAAAAAAAAGAAGAAATCAAGCGAAAAAAAATCACTCTTTTTGGTAGAGAAAGTTCAACCTTTAAGAATGAGAAAATCCCATGAATCCAAAGAAGAAGGGTTTACAACCAATGCATCCTATGGAGCTGAAACATGGAACCTAACCAAAAGATTGATACTCAAACTGAGAACCATGCAACGTGAATAAGAGAACCATGACCAGCATCACATGGAGAGATCAGAATACAGCATAATATATCAGAAGAAACACAGGAGCTTGAGACACCATAAAATCAATTAGAAAACCCAAGTGGTAATTAGCTAGACATGTTGCAAGAATGTCAGACAACCGCTGAACATCATGACTCACAACATGGATCCCCAGTGATTATATGCAAAATTGTGGCTGACAGAAAGTAAGATGGCGTCAAGAGCTGGACAAGTTCAGAAAGTATTGGCTCCGCGATACTCATTTCCTGGGAAAGATCTCAGCTGATGATGATGACTTGCTTGGATTAATTTCCTTAGTGGAAAGCAGAACTGATGGTCAGAAATTATCTTGGATTATTCACACTCATAGATATGTGCGTACCTAAACTCACCCTTTCTTGAACACTGATTAGAATAAGAAAATACAAAAATATACCTGGTTAGAAACTGTCAACAAAAACTGTCAGCATAGTTTTCTTTAGTTTTTAGGTGATTCTCCCTGGTTATCTATCTAACTAATCATGTGTAATGATCTGGACAAGTGGAGTTAGGGGCTAAAAATTTAAACATTTATTCCTTATTATGTCCCAAAAAAACTTTTTTGAGAAACCCCACCTCAATACCCCTACCACAAAAAGAAAGGGGTTTTTTGCTGGGGGCAGGGCTCAATTTCAAGTTTATGTTTCATTGGTCCCTTAGTGTTAGACTGTCAATGTCCACACTTGTTTTTCAGGAATTCAGAATTTTTAGTCATGACCATCCCAAAAAAGGCAACAGAAGAAACCAATTCATTAATAAAACTTTTTTCCAATTTTTTTGATTGATCATCATCAACATGGCATGCTGCCAAAAGATGTTAGTCATTTGTTGGTTTCAATCAAGTGACTAACCAAACCTGTTTATATCCATTGATGAAAATTTATATAATAGCTCAAAGAATACTCTTTTACTTGACTTTTTCAGTCAACAATATTTCGTTCTTTCAAATTCGACTAATTCTGAGACAGCTTGTTACTATATAATTATCAATGCATTCATATGACTACTGCTCCAAAAACAGAAGCATTGACACCAACAAAGCCTTCATCAGATGATAACCCAGGGAACAGGCATGATTTCTGGTCAAAGCATCATTGCCACAAACCCAGCAGTACCCCACAATCTAACGATCTGTTGGTTCCACGTTATAATGTTGGAGTGCCAGATTCATGTAGAAGCAGCCTCTGTCCATTCTTGGAGCTTTTTGATATATTTCCTTTTCTCTGTTGTTGATAATCTGAGTCTAGTCAGTTATATATATATATATATATATAAATATATATATATATTTCAGGACATCACTCAGTAAATGAAAATGTATGTCAGGTTAGAAGAGAAAATAAAACTTTACCAGCAATTTTGTATTGTAATCTTTTTTCCATCATTCCAATTGCAAAAGTAACACAAAGCAATCTCACTGACAGATGAAATACATCCTGTGATTGTTCCAACAACAAGAACAATAATTACTAACTGCAAGAGCATGATCTGACTTGCTATTTGCAATGATAACAAAACACTCTTTGAAAGATCTTAATACCTATCATTATATTGTGACTGGTGTTGCATAGAAGATTTGCTATTGTCTCTTCCAGACTCCAATTCCCAAGAGAAACTAAATGACTCTGTACTCATGGAAAAGCTTTTTATATTGTTAATCTGTTCTGATATGTAGAAAAAAATGCATACTTCGGTTTGCAAATGAAAATAGTTGTTTCCATCTCGTTGAATTTCCCTGCATCGAATTTTTTTCTGAACTTTTATTTTTTCTTCCTGTCATGTCTTATAAGGAAAAAAATTGATCTTAAGAAAACTTTTTTTAAAATTTTCAATCGACTATCCCGAGTCATGCTAATTATTTTCTGCCATCCTTCTTTCTTGTTCCTCTTCAGTTTTTATATCTTTTCAATTCGTTTCCGTGTATTTTTCATATCATTTGGGATTTCTTGAATTGAACATTTTCTTGTTTCATTTCTCAATGAATTTCAATGATTTTTTGTGAAAGGGTGGGCAAAGTAATAGATGAATTTGGGGGTCCGATTCATGCTTAGTTATCTCCCCTACGTCGTAGCTAGATGTCTACCTCACACAATATCTCTAAAGGTTCTCTATCAGTCCACAGGATATTGGAAAAAATTCTGAATGATTTTCAATAAAATTTCATCAATGGGTAGGCAGTGTGCCAATAAAGAAGTAGTTCAAATTGGAGGTTGGATTCATGCTCAGTTACCTCCCCTACATTGCAGCTATATGTCTACATCACACAATATCTCAAAAGGTTCTCTATCTGTCCAAATAGGGGGTTGGATTCATTCACAGTTATCTCCCCTAAATTGCAGCTGTTTATCCACCATTGAATACGTCCAAAAGATTTCAATTTCTATAAAAAACAATAATTCAAAATACTGTGGAATCCACCAAATAGAACCTATCACCATTAGGACTAGCCACACAATATAACCAATCTATTGATAACCAACTCAAATCTGTGTCATTATCATCAATCTTGGACATGGACCTTCCGCAGGATTTGCTGCACTTCTCTATCGTGGGTGCCACAGAGCCAATACTCTCTGAATTTGTCTTGTTCGTCTCTCCATCTTATTTTCTGCCAGCCTCGGTTGTGCATGTGATCCATGGGGATCCATATTGAGAGTCGCAATGTCCATTGATTGTCTGCCATTCTTGCAACATGACAAACCCATTCCCATTTGAGTTTTATTATTGATTCTATGATGTCTCAAACTCATGTTTTCTCCCTGTGCTGTCTTGTGATCTCCCCAGGTAAGGTTGAGCTTGTATGCTTCTCAGTTTGCCGGTCAGTCTCTTGGCTTCCATGTTTCAGTTCCATTGGTGAATATTGGGAAGATGCATTGGTTGTATATCCTTCTTTTTATGCAATTAAAATTAGCTTTATTCATTATGACCAATGCACCATTTTTGGAGACCCAGAAGCAGTGCTGCCAAATTTTTATGAAATCAGATCTGATAGAATTACTAAAAATGTATTTTCTGGTTCTCAAAACAAATATCTTCCAAATATTTCAACTTGTGACTCAAATTTGAGGCAAAATTTTAAAAAGAAAAAAACAGAAAATAAAGAGTGAGTTTTCAAGCAAGTTGTTCTCTTTGAATTAGAGAAAAATACTTCGGTATTCTGTGTACAAAAAAATTCATTTGTTTGGGTTATTGAACCAGCCACTTATTGGGTCCAAAATCATTGGTCCTGTTTCAGTATGATTAACGGGAATCCACTGTATATCAAAACATCCACAGTTACCCCTCCCCCATCCCCAGCATTGTATTTATATATGAACTGATTTTCATTCAGTTCTTAGTGAGTGACAATAGCATTGGCAGATGCATGCGCTCCTTGAGTGCTTTCTAGTTTTCTTTTTATGAAACCTGACAACACAATCCTCGTTCAGCAAAGGGAAGTGACTATGAAAGGAAATTTACATGAAAGCACATTGCCAAAAGCAAAGAGGAGTTATCTACCTTGTCAGCAATTGTTGCTTGTGAATAAATACAATAGAAGCTAGATTAAGAGTACACAAATGCCAGCATAGAGCTTGGAAATTGCCTCAAGGTGGTTCTTCTACATTCATCTTGAATGTAAATTGCTCTTCTTGAAGCCACCTTCCTGAAAACGTTTAGTGGGGGATTTTCTGCGTACAATTAGATCATTGCTCAAAGGATGGGTCAAATACTAGGTTTATCATCTTGGAAAACTATAGAAAGATTAATAGTGATAGGAGAATGTTCTCTAATCTCTTTCAGATGATATAGAATGAGTGTTGAATGGAGGAGAGCAAATTAGGGAGCTACTTTGAGGTTCTACTTTCAATTCTGTTCCCGAGATATAGTTTGAATTTTATCATAACTTTAGATTGGATTTCTGCATGTTCTAAGGCAATGCAATTGACAAGGTATAAATAATGCAATTCAGTGAAGGTAATGGGCAACAGAATTCTAATGAAAAACTTCTATAAAGCCAACTCTGGCTTGCAATGATAAAAGCAGGTAAGTCCATTTTCTAGGCAAATTGAGTTAGGACCGAAAATGTGTAATACTTCAAGTTCTTTATTGGTCTGTGTATTGGTTTTTCTTAAATGTTTTCTAGATATCTCGATATCGAGTTTACTAAATCAGGTAAGACTACAAAAAATCCACATTATATTGACAAAGCTGTGCTGGACTTGCCCGTCTTTATCAGAAGTTTGTGGCATTATTGACCCACCACACAACATAAATTAATATGATTTGCTTAATGAAAGCATGTATAGTTTTGAAGGCAACTAGAAATATAATTTTGGCTGTTCTTTTCAGTTCCGCATTTTTTGACTCACTTGCTCTTGATACTTGAAGGAAAAATCATCTTACTTTTTTTCATCTATTTGATAATCATAATGAAGTTCGATTATTTTTTATCAAAAAAAAAAAAAAAAGGGGGGGCAGTTCCTGTTCCGAAGGTGCTTGTTTGGAAGGAGCTGGACATCATGGTGTCTGAAGCAGCCTACCATAATTGTTATGTGAAATGATTTTCCGTTTGTCATACAAAACTACAGCTTCAAATTATTTCAGATGTTTCTCTTTAGCATTGCTAATTTAGATGATTTATATCTAAATTCAGATCCATCGCCAATTTAGATGATTTATATCAAAATTTAGATCCATTGCCAATTTAGATATTTTATATCTAAATTTAGATCCATTGCCAATTTAGATGAGTTATACCTAAATTTAGATCCATTACCAATTTAGATATTTTGTACATCTAAGTTTAGATCAATAATCCAAAGAACTGATCCAAACAACTTCAAAATCCATACTGCAACGTTTTATGTACTAACTTATATAACTGGTGAATATCAAGTTCATCCACTGACCGCTTGTTGAGTAATTGCAGTGTATATACACACACTAGAATGCACACATGCACACACATACAGATTTCTTTGGTTGTAATTACATGTTATCCAAATGTTGCTGTTTGATTGCTGTTGATTTAAAGTCGAAGAATTTAAAATCCAGAGCATTTGACAACATCAGATGCGTCACAATCTAATCAAAATATAGTGAAATCTAGTTTAAATTGATTCTGACATCTTTTTAAGAGCATCAGTCACATAAAGAGAAAGATGATTTTTCTGATATACAATATCTTTGTTAGTGCTCTAGATATGTACTTGAATATGCAGCTCTCAACGAAAGAGCATTATATCAGTTCGTTAAAACATAGCATCGGTTAAAATTATGCAAGCAATTATCTCAAAATATATGATACCATGGTTGAGTCATAGAATGGATGTCCTGAATATCTGATAGCTATTTTTCTGGTGAATTATCACTGTGTTGATGTATGATAAATCATTATGTACGTGAATATGTTTATTCACAAACACTTGGTACATCAACAAGAGCATATAGTATTAGTTTATTTTGGAGGCTCTCCATGATTCTATCTGTTATCATTATTTATTCGGGGAATTTATCATTGCTAAATTTGTTGTGAAAAAATATCTAAAAAAGAGCGTTGTAGCAAATCAGTGTCAAGCAGGATGTTGCATCAGTAGAGACGTGGAAAGTTTGAAGTCTCGTTTAATAAAGAAAACAAAACAAATATTAGGTTTTAAACATGCAATTGAATTCCGACAACACAACTATATTCATCGAATGGAAGCAAGTGCATTTAAAATGATATTAACAGGGTTTCTCATATAAATAATTATTATGCTCATGTTCTGTAACATTAAAAAGATATAAAGATTTAATGTACCATTGAAGTCTGAATAATAAAAAAGAATAACAACCCAATTTCCTATTTCCTAAGCTATTGAAAATTATAAATAACCTAATTTTGTCAGGTGCTACTCTTTGCTAGAAAATTATATGAAGTTTATCAAAATCAAATATAGCAAATTTTAATTTTGCATGTTCACTATGATGTTCATGTTTTCTCTGTGTTGATCAAATAATTTGATATTAATAAGGTAACGTTTTTTTCTTTTTAGACCAGGGAATTTTAGAGACCCTCTACCAAGACTGTCATCATAGGTTTCTCCAGTTATTTAGTTAATCCAGCTGGTTTGCTAGCTATGTATGTACGTAACTTATGTACAGGCTGTACCCATAGAGCTAGAAAACTGAAAGTTCGAACATTTACTCCTTTTTGTGCCTAAAAAATACATTTTTTTGTCTTTTGAAAATGTATCTCAAATGAGTTCAATTTGTAATGTGAGTTTATACTAAATTGGTCCCTTAGTTTGTGTCAGGCAGCATTCAGGCTTTTCAATTCAAACTTTTTTAGTGATCACAAAAGGCCAGAGTAGTAATCTATTCATTGATTACTCCTTTTCCCAATTTTTTAATTGATCATCCCCAGCATACTGCCAAAAGACATTGGCTATGTGATGTTTTCTATTGAGTAACTAAATAGACCTTTTTCCAATTATTTCACTTGTGAGATTTATTTTCTGTTTTACCGGGTTTATTAAAATTCATAAATTTCACTTAAAACGACTTCAGGTAATTATAAAAGCAATCATTTCAAGATATACATATACACTGATGATATATAGTGTTCACAGATACATATTATAATCTGGTCAAACCGCCAAAGGAATTTATAAAGCATGTGCATATCGACATCATGTGTAAAGCATGTGCATATCAACATCACGATGAAAGTTTTTTTCCTCAGTAATTGTCAGTACGAAATCAATTTGATTGTCCTTCATGATTTCACCATTTCCTTATTCCATTGAATCAAATCTCTGTAGTCCTACAAATGGCCTGATCAACCAGCCGAGTGGGTTTAAGATTCTTCGCTCTTTGAGGATCTATATGCCAACCTGTGTGTCTATGTGTTTGTGTGTCTCTAGATACGCCTGGTCACATTTTAGGGGCTACCAAACTTGAAAATGTGCATGAGTACACCTCAAGGCCAACAATGCCCAAATCTTATGCTGGTATTATTTTAACTTACTTTATCATCAAAAATCAGAATGATTTAACCTAATGAACAATAAAGATATGACAACTTGGATTTTTTATCAATATAACGCTAACATTCTAAAAACTAGAAAGAATCTATCACCGAAACTATCAACATAGGTTTCTTCAGTTTTCAAGTTGGTATGGCTAGGTATGTATGTATGTATGTATGTATGTATGCTATAAACATTCAGGCCACTCTAATGGAGCTAGAAACCCAAAAATATTAACATTCACTCCTTATTATATCAAGAAAAAAAACATTTTCTAGGCTTTAGACCAGGTTCAATTTTGAATGAAAGTTCAGGCTAAATTGATCACTGAGTTTGTGTCCTGCAGCAGAGACAAATTTTTTTTTTGCAATTTTTCAATTGATCACTCTCAACACAGCATGTTGTAAATAGACATCTGTTATGTGACAGTTTCTATCGTCTGACTAACCACACCTGTTTTAAATAAAATTTTCTAAAAAGTGAACTAAAAGATCATTTTCAATGAGTATAATTATGATGTATCATTATAATTGAAATAAGATTAATCATTAATCAGTACACTATTTTAGGTAACTAACCTTTTGTGCCCACTTTGATTTTTTCAGTGTGCTGGTTGCAAAAGGCATGTGCTCATGCACACAAGCACAGCTTTAAGGGAACCAAGTACCAGAATCTCATTCACATAAGATGATCAATATACGCAAAAACAAACATATACAGAATTGCAACACAGTCAAAAGCACAATGCATGAATATTATGCATCCTGAGGTTTATATTATGACTGCTGGGATATATATGTCCCATAGATCTATTTTAGAAGTCTACTGAGTTGTTTAAATTCAGGCATTATGCATCTCAATAGGTTAGTCTGGATAGGGTTAAAGAACAAATGATCATACATACAATAAAAAAAACAAAACAGGTCTGATTAGTCACTCAATAGGAACCGTCATGAGACAAACATACTGTGGCATCACACTGCATTGGTGGTGATCAATTAAAAAATTGGAGAAAGGGGAAAATCAATGAATAAGTTAATTCTCTCACCTTCTCACTAAAAAAAGTCAGAATTTTCCAAAGATACAAAATTATTAATCTTACAGAGACTTACATTGAAAATTACCCCTCCCCCATACACACACACACTGAAAAACCTGTTTCGAGGGTAAGGTGGGGTAAAAAATTATTCCCCCCCCCCATACGTAATAAGAATAAATTTCCATATTTTCAGCCTTCTGTCTCCATTAGTGTGGCCTGCATGACATATTCATTGCAAGCCTGTCAGCCAGCCAGATCAACTTGAAAACTGAAGGAACCTATGTTGACAGTTTTGGTGATCGAGTGTTGTCTTAGAATTATATACATCTATATCATTAACAAAGAAGGCTATAACTAACAGTCAGTTCTCATTCCGAGCAAATGCATCTATACTGCTAACATATATGCAGACATATGCGTGTATAATCATATTCATGGGTATGAGTATGTGTATGTACATGTGGAAGAAATCAGAGGAGAAAGTAATGTCAAGAGGTTGTTTATAGTCACATGACCTTGAAAGATGAAGTTATCTCTATAAAGCAAATGGCTGCAAGGATCCATATTTTTTCCAAAGAATTTTCAGAAAACAAAGGGCTTGACCAATAAACGGTCAAGGGTCACAGACCTATATACTGGCATCATTAGTTGTCCCTAAACACCTTACTTCCAAAGTCTCATTGGAATTCTCAGGCTTGGATGCTCTGAAAGACAAATCTTCACTTGGGTCAATAGCATTATGAAAATTTTTGGCAAGGGGGAGCTTGTAGAAAGGATTACAGTTATGGGCTATTTACTTGCTGACCTCAGCCTGCTTGGTTGTTTACTGACTCCTCAATCATTCTGAGTGGAACTCTCCAGTAGTGAAAAGCAGACAATGCAAATAAAATGTCTGCGACTATTGTAGAATGCAGTGTAGCACTTTAGATATGCTTACACGCTGATAATATCCATGTTTAAGAGTTTGGTTTGACAAATAAATAACTTCCTGTCCCTGGTTGGCAGGAACTCAATGGCTTAGTACTGTATAATAAAAGCGATCGATTGCTTTGACAGGGGAAGGGGGATATTTTGTAGAGAAAGGTGATGATGATGATGATGAGCTTCACCGTATACACCATATAACAAATGGTTATAGGAGTACAGTATGAAAAAAGTATGAAAAAATAAAGCATTACTCAATCTATAGAACAGAAAATTAAAAAAAGCTGAAGGTTCTTGCCATCAAAAACAGAGAATATACACTGCAATAAACAACCAGAGTTTATTCAGAAATGAAAATAAAACAACAGACAGATCATAGATGTGAGAGTTCTCTCCCTTTCAATTTCAGACACCCACAGACGTAGTGGGAGGGAATGGGTTGGCTGGAGATTTTCGGTCAGTCAGTCAGTGGTGGCAATCAGTACAAGAAATGCTGACACACCTGAAAATATATGCCAAAAAGACAAAACAAGTTCAGAGTACAAAGAAACAAAATGTTGTATCATAGTTTATGATCTTGAACCACTTGAGACCAGTATGTTTTTTTATTTTCTACATTCTTATCCTCAAATGAGATTTTTTCAAAAATGTTTTAATGAAAAATATCACTTTGCCTCTCGGCAGTAGTAATAAACATCACACTAGCCATAATGAGAAGACAGTTTCCAACATTATCTTGAAGCATTCCAACCGACACTGTATCTTGATTTCAGCTTTCATCTAATGGGTTTCATTTTTTTTTTTTATTTCAGAATAACAGAAACAGAGTTTTTTTCTTCTGAAATGAGTTTGTCAAACTCCAGTACAAAATCTGGAGTTGACTTTGTTTCCATAGTGTACCATGAATAATAAGAACTACAAAAACAATCCTCATCAGAATGCAGGGTCTAAACCAATAAGTAAAACCCACATTTTCCTACCATGATCTGACCAGCTGATTGCCAGCATTCTGTCTTATTGACTGAGCTAAATTAACAAGTTTTAGGTATTGACACAAATTTATCATATAGATCATCATCATGATGAGTTCACTGCTGGACAAAGGCCTTTCCAATCTTCTTCTATTACAGCTGTGATTGTGTTAAGTTATGCCACTAACTTTTTTGTCTCATCTCTTTATCTTGTATCTGGTCTTTTCCTACTGCATTTGCTGGCCAATGAGTACCACCCAGTTTTCATTCTAATGAATAAATCATTTTTCCCCAAAATATATGTATTTTTTTATTGTTTTTTATTATATATATATATATATATATATATGTATATATATATATATATATATGTGTGTGTGTGTATGTATGATAAAAGAATATAAAAATATATGCAACTTTTTATTGTATATATAAAAATATATATATATATATGTATATATATGTATATATATATATATATATATATATATGTGTGTGTGTATGTATGATAAAAGAATATAAAAATATATGCAACTTTTTATTGTATATATAAAAATATATATATATATATGTATATATATATATATATATATATATGTGTGTGTGTATGTATGATAAAAGAATATAAAAATATATGCAACTTTTTATTGTATATATAAAAATATATATATATATATGTATATATATATATATATATATATGTGTGTGTGTATGTATGATAAAAGAATATAAAAATATATGCAACTTTTTATTGTATATATAAAAATATATATATATATATATATGTATATACAATAAAAAGTTGCAGTCACCATCATCAGTTGAATAGAAATTGGAGTTTTTAATTCAATTTTAATTACCATATTTCAAGTTTCAATGAAGTTGAGAAGATTTACTATTTGGTCAAATATAATGTTTAACTTTTTTCTATGTTAAAGATGAGATATACAGTGAATAAAATTCTTGCACATATTTGTGTTAGTATCTTGTTTTCAGTTTGAGAATTTTGTTATTTGTCTTTTACAGAAGCTTATATTTTGTTTTTTTTTTCTTTTGTAGGTTGTACAATAGTCATACTCGCAGGGCTGGCTTCAAGCCAATAGGACTGATTGCTCTCAATTAGGCCCCTCACTTATGTGGGCCCCGCATAAGGGTGATCTACTCTAGTCTTGTCAGACATACGCATACACTTAAGGGGACCCCGCATAAGGATGATCAATGCTAGTCTTGTCAAACATAAGCATATACGTACCATTACAATGTATGTTTTATAAAGAATAGAAATGATTTTGATTTTCTTCTAGATTCATTGAAATTCAAAAGTCTTTGTTTATACGGTTTATACTTTGATTTTTTTTTACTGTACTTGAATTCAAAACAATATTAATTAATTATATAAATGCGTAAAAATTTATTTCTTTGAAATTCTAAGCGCGCGTTTTGATTCCTTTCCATTCTGCTACATAGATTTGAAGTCTATAATAAACTTTATTTATGTCTCTAAGATTCTACAGATGTTGGCTAGGGCCCTGCAAAACCTGTATTTAATTTGGCCATGCAGCTCCTAAGGCCGTCCCGGGATACTTGTATATTCAATCTTTGATCTGCATATTATGTGCTTCACTAGTTTATCTAGACCACGGTATGTGTGCCATCACATGAATTATTACAGTACACACAATATATGAAAAAGACTAATATTTTAGGCTCAATCTGTGGCCTTTGACTTGAGAGGATAAATCTTGTCTGAATAAGGTTTGTTATAGTTATTTCTATTGGTTCAAATTCTTCATTTATCCATCAATAAAAAATCATGCTTGTATGATACAAGAATTCCATACACATACATACATATGTACATACATATATATATATATATACTATAAACTTGAGAAATTGATTAAACATTGCATAGAAAGGTATTCCACAAACTTGTATCATCATCATCATCATGTGGATGTGTAATTGGAGGAAACATTGATTTTAAAATGTTGCTTATGGTCACGTGTTTCAGCTCCATAAGTGACTATTGGGAGAATGCATTGGTTATATCGCAAACTGAGAAGCATGCAGCATGTGCATGAGAGAATCATACTCAACCTCATACGGAGAGATCACAAGACAGCACAATATATCAGAAAATGAATATAAGAATATACAATATATAAGAAAATATAAAAGAGACATCATAAAATCCATTAGAAAACTCAAATGGCAATGGGCTGGTCATGTCGGGAGAATGAAAGACAACCGATGGACATCCCGACTCACAACATGAATCCTCAGAGACCATATGCAAAACCAAGGCTGACAAAATACAAGATGGAGAGATGAACTAGACAAATTCAGAAAATACTGGCTCTGCAACGCCCATGATTGAGAAATGTGGTGGATCCTGAGGAAGGTCTATATCCAAGGACGGACGTTGAAAGTCTGATGATGATGATTATGGTCACATAACCTTGACTGATGAAATCATCTCTATATGTCAAGAGGTAGGGAGGTAAAATATTTTAGAGAGAAAAGTGATGATGATCATCATCATCAACATGATGGGGTTTATTGAGTACACATTATAACAAATGGCCGAAGAAGATAGAAACAAAGCATTGCATAACTGATCGATCAAATGACCACATAAAAGAAATGAAGATAGAAAATTTTCACCGTCAAAAAAACAGAGGGTAAATAGAACACTTAATCTACCTAAAGATCAAAATAAAGCAAGAACCATAAGTTCAACGATGCCATTCATGGTAGTTGAAGAAGGAGAAGGAGGAAGAAGTGGGGGAGGAAGAAGAAGATGACGATGATTCACCCAAACGTCTGCACCAAGTTTCATGTCAATCCAGTATTTTACGGTTGAGAAAATTAATATTCAGCATTCCTATGAGGAATGATGAGGATGGTTCACTCAAAAGTCTAGACAATGTTTCACATCAATCCAACATGTCACAGCTGAGAGAATTCAATTTTAACATATTGAAGATGGACTGACCGAATAGTGTTTTATATTATAGAGATGCGTCACAACAGCTAAAACTTAGGCTCAAAAAGAGGAAACAATTTCAAAATACTGGCTGCATACAATAGATAGAGAAACAATGTCATATCATAGTTTATGCTCTCAGACCACTGGTATTTCCTGATGATAAAGACAAACCAACAAAACCAAGGTTGTTTCATACTAAAACTCCACATATAAGAACCGTGCCTCAATTATATATAGAATATATAGTTAGGCCAATGATACAATAATCAAGTGAAATTTCTGGAGAGAGAGAAAAATAAAACTACCATAATGCAATGAATTATCTTTCTCTATTTCATATTATTACTTCCCCATTCTGCAATCTTTCCATGCTGGTGGCTAAGCTAAGACCCCTTTCAACTCTCGCTCCATCTTATATGTAGACTTACTGGTCATTATTCTTGCCTGCGTATGATAATGAGCAGTGTTATTTCAGATACTTATCTATATTTACTAGCACCTCCATACTTTGGTCTCTACAATCGATAAACTTAAAAGAGAAATTGTTTCTTGTCTTTAAATATATTATTTGTTGGAACATTTCTTTGTAAGCTAAGTAGAAAATCTACAAAATAATCCTTACAATCACCAGTTATAAAGTAAGTGGTATTGATCTTTTTGATCGATAATGGTTTCAGATAAGAACTTAAAATTTCTTCTTTCATTTCAATTATCAAACACTAGTGTGCCTGTGTCATAAAAAATGACAACAATTTATCTTTTCTTGTCTGCTCTGGTTTTTTAAATTCTGTCCATCTAGGATTTTAGCTTCTTTGATATATTGTCCTTTTGTCTTGATTTGAACAATCTGACTACAATGCCTAATGTTTAAAATTACGACACCTTGTCGTCTATGAACTTTTGACCAATTGGTAAGTGTTCTGACCGCTGAGGTCCATGTCAAGGATCCAATTGCAGCTGCTCTACGTAATTTTTTTTTATAGCAGTTTCTTTCGGCGTGACAGTAAACAAATAGATAAAAACACATCAGTAATTATTATATGGGTTTGGATATCTGATTTTTTCAAATAATCTGGTGGGTGTTTATGGGTATTGGAATGTTATACATATCATTTAGCATGCAAGAGAAATTATGTATCAACAGTATGGCTTCGAATCTGTGATTTCAGATGATGGAACATATCCCCAGAAGCGTGTAGAGATCCTGCGATGCCCAGTCATCAGATTCACCCGCTCAAACTCGTTGTTCAGAGGAAAGCAGAGAGCAATAGGTCTGGCATCGGTTTGGTTGCAGGAGCTGCAGGATGGACGTCAGAGTGGGTGTCAAACCGACTTAAGGGGACTTCACTGCCTGGTTTTGGAATCAGAGTTTTTCTACTAAACTGGTTGCCTTCCCAAAGCTGAAGAACACAATCTGCTTTGCTTTCTTACCTATAGCTGAAAGGAAAAAAAAAAATGGATTGAGGCTTTTCCCAAAAGCATTCATGCAAATCTAACACCATCAACCCTGGCTGGAGTTTGAACTTGGGTCGTGGTTTCCATTGTTCAATGACACCAAATACACCAATCGTAAGCCCTGATTGAAGGCGTATAGACATCTATCTCAGCAGAACAATTAATGTATCTGAAGCTTTTAAGGTAAGTCAAGGCTGTGGAGTCAAGGTGTTGGTGTGAGTGTGGGACGTCTGATAAAAATCTCTGGTTGTGTAAAGAAATCAATAAAAAGGTATGAACAAGCAATTCTGCTCATAGATTATTCAGCCAATAATTATCTATAATCAAAAATTGTTGTATTTTGACCAAGGTAAATATACTTTAAGTCATAATTACACTGTGCAACATTTTTTTCTTACTTTTCTTTAGTTCCTGAGTGGTGAGTGTTATTGGAAACTGTCAACCAAAATGTCACCGAAACGAACATAGATTTTTTTAGTTTTTCAGTTGGCCTTCCTGACTGTATTTATCATGTGTACAGGCCACTCCAATGGAGTCCAGGGGCTGATAATTCTAACATTTGCTCCTTGTCGTGTCAGAAAAAACATTTTTTTTCAACCTGAAAAGGTTCAATCTACAATGCTGGGTTCAATCTACAGAATAAGTTTTTGCTAAATTGATCCTTTATTTAGTGTCCAGCAGCAATCACACTTTTTTTTCAACGATATGAATACTTAAACCACTTCATACTACTCTTAAATACAATTGAACTCTTCAAATAGAATTTTTTCGAATGGAAATCTTTTGTAAATTGGATTGAAAATTTTTTTTCTAATTTCCCTGAAGATACAAAGAGATGATTTTCATCAGATTTTATTCCCTTGATCTTGCTTTTTTTAGACATGAATTTGAGGGTTAAACAATAAGTTAACTAAAAATATTTTTAGTTATTTTTGAGTTTATGTTAAATTGATCCCTTAGTTAATGTCCAGCAGCAATCACACATTTTTTTTTAACATTCTGACATTTTTTACTGATCACTGCACACCAAAAAGTGACAGTCATTGATCACCCATTTTCCAATCTTCTCATTGAATACACGGAATACTGCCTAATGATGTTGACCATGTAACGGTTCCAATCGAGTGACTAACCAGACTTGTTTTCTGGTTGATCATGTCTAAAAAGTATAGAAAATATTGATTATTTCCTTCAAATTCAGCTTTTGTAACCAGGACAGTGATAATTTGAAATCTACTTATTTTCAATTGGACAATGGTCAAATTTGCACATTTTTAATCCCAAAAAGTAAGAAAAACAATTTCATGTGAATAGCACTAAACAAGCAACAGAAGCAAAGTTTGGAAAGAATAATAACCATTTTATATCATTCTATACATGAGCAATCAGAAAATTACACTCATTGCCCACAAACATGTGTTGTAGGGTGTTATTATAGTCATTATACCCTTTTGTATACATATTATCATCATTACAATCATTATCTTTAATATATGTTTATCTCTATCACTATTTTCAAAATTGGTATTGGTATCTTTTGACATCATCAAATTCAACTTGGCATTTTTAGATGCACTAGCATCTCTAGCATCAACTGCCGCCACTGCCTGACTGAGGGTTACATCCATTGCTCAGTATTGCAAATTTAGATTTTTTCATAAAACCGAGAGGTGAACAAACTCTTTTTGCAGTATTTCGTGTTGGGGATGATCAATTAAAAAATTGGAAAAAAGAGTGATCAATGAATAAGTTGCTTCTCTTGCCTTTCGTTGGGCATTGAAAACTAAAAGGGTAAGAATTTTCAAAAAACCAAGTGGACACAAACTTAGGTGTTAATTGAACATAATTTACATTGCAAACTGACTCCCCCTAAAAATGGGGGAGCAGGTCTTACAAAAAAAAAAACAGAAAAAAAATCACTTTTTTGTTGATGTAATAAGGAGTAAATGTTTAAATTCTTTGCTCTTTAGTTCCACTGATTTGTGTGATACATACATAGACATCCAGTAAGCCAACAAGACCAACTTGAAAACCGAAGAAAACCTATGTTTTTGTGACAGTTTTTCAATCAATCTTGATTAAATTCTCACTTAAATTAAGCCTTTCTAAAGCTTACTATGCATTGTAAGCATGAATTTGGGTTTTAAAACTGATTGATATCATCGGCATTTTGAATAGGTGCAGCAGAAGATGACACAATAGACTGAAGTAACATTACAAAGCACAGAAAGGTCAAACAATGACCCAGTAGGAGAGAATGAGATCACAGAGTTTTGCTACATAAGAATTATTCACTAGAACCAATACTCTTTTTATGCTAGCCTAGGGGTCTTCAATATTTTTTTGCACAATGGACCGGTCTATCATTGATGTTATTCTTGCAGACCAGCTAATAGAGCAGAGGTGAAGGAGTATTAAACACAACCAGAATACAAATCTTAATCACTTATAAGTGGTTAATACACTCAATCTCATTTCTTAGAGGGATTATCTAACAAATCTATTATCAAGATTTAAGAGAATGTGTTTTTTATTTTACACTCAGTTCATTATTCACATGGCGTAGTAGCACTTGCTTTATGACTCTGTATCGGTCCCCAACTCCATGGTTGGGGACCACTGTGCTAGCTGATTGAATTAATGCTTCTAACAGATTAGGTTACTACTGTTAAATTCTATCGTGAAAAATTCAATATGTACTAAAATGAATCACATTGATAATTGATCTGAATAGCAGTATTAATATGTGGTCCTGGTTAGAACAAACTTTCTGGTTGGTAGTGCGGTGTAAATAAATGATAAATTTTTTCAAAAAGAATCAGATTTGGTTAGTAACTCGATAGAAACCGTCACATAACTGATACCTTTTGGTGGCAGGCAATATTTAGGCTAATCACTTAAGAAATTACTTTATCTTTCTATCAGGTGATTAAGTTTGAATTATCAAGAAAGTAACATGAACATAAATATTGAACCCCCCCCATATACACACATACATACTAAAAGCCTATCTAGGGGGTAATTTTCAGGAAACAAAAAAAATGTTCTTTTCTAGGTACAACAAGGAGTGAATATTTAGGTTTTCACATAACATACACTTAAGTAGCAAGCCAGCTGGACATTTAAAAAATTGAAGAAACCTTTTTTGAGTGTTTGCTGACAGTTTCCATTGATGGTCTCTAAAATGGACTGTAGACCTTTTATAGTATGAAGGTTTTTTTACCACATTATAAGAGTGTCTGTATTGTAACAAGTTTTCCATTTTTCAAAACTTAATCCGAGTCGAGGTAAAAATAAATATTAGAAATTTTCTGAATAGTGACGCCTCACTAGAACACAAGACAAAACTTATATGTTGTGAGTGTCTAGAGTAGGAGTTTCACTATATGTTGATAATCTTTTTAATGACAGATGAAAGGGAAACGGGCGATGCGTTTCGTTTATAGCCTACGGAAATGTTTTTGTCTGATTTGTTTCCTTTTCACATCTAAAGAAGATGAAAGATACGGGAGAAGATTTTTTTTTCTGTTTACATCTTTACTTTAACTTGAAACTAAGCATACTGCAATATATATCATATATCACCATTCAGTTAAGAAATGCTGCAATATGATTACCCAAAATGTTTTTTGTCTAATTCATTTCCTTTTGCAGTTAATGTTAACCTGATTGAGTTGGGCTCTTTCAATTTTTGTATTTGATGATCATTTTGAGTGCCAAATTTAACATTTTGAAAATTGGGATCCATTTTAAAACCGCTTTATAAATGATTCCGCGTTTTACCAAAATGCATAATAATAGGTTAACAGTGTACTTCTGTTCCTGTTTAAAGACCCCAATTATGGGTTTTAAATGGATGAAGACCACTCAGCTATGAACCAGAAAATCAAATGTTTTCCGAACGCTGCTTTTTTGACAGAAAGTGTGGAGTGTGATCACATTCTATCCCACAGGGAGTGTGAATTTTAAATGGTGGATCAGAACAGTCTGTTAAAATTCAACTGCATTGACAAGTGTTACATTGCTCTGCTGATGTTGCTGTGAACAAGACTCAGGGGAGAAAGAAACCAAAAATATCATTGTGTAAGGGTAGAAATAAAATGATGGTTTTATTCTTTAAAAGTGGTGACAGTATGTCGGAAGAAGACAATGTGAAATGCATGACTCAAATTGAGAAAACACATTGTGTTGGAGACTTGCCATTGAAAACAGTTGTAGTTGACTATTTAGCATTTTCAAAAACAGGAATCTTCCCCCATTGTTATTGATCGAGCTTACACCCTCTTTTTCTCCTTTGTCTCCTCTTCCCTTATCTAACATGGCTGTTCTTGTCCAAATCCTTGAAAAAAACTAACCGAAATCACTCCCTCCCACTAACAGAGAACGGGATTAAAACTTAGCCCTTATTTTCATTGGTGACATCTATTATACAATGTGCACTTGTAAGAATCATGCTCAACCTCACATGGAGAGATCATAAGACAGCACAGTAGAGACAGGTGTTTGAGATATCTTGGAAACCATTAAAATACTCAAATGGTAATGGGATGGAGATGTTGCAAGAATGGCAGACAATTGCTGAATGTCACAACTCTCAACGTGGATACCCCAGAGATCATATGCAAAATTGTGGGCCACCGAGAGTAAGATGGTGTCACAAGCTAGATAAGAATGGATGCTAAAAGGCTGATGATGACGATGATTCCTCCTCTCTGGCACCAGCTAATTTACAATATCAGTAACTTAAGGGAACACTTTTGGATACTACTATATACCTCAGCATCACATGATATCCTCTTTCCGTCTCATTTCATCACCCATCGTACCGAAACAAGCTCATCACTTCATGTTGATTCTGTATTTTAAATGCTTTTTATTAAAGAATTTTGACTTACTTGCCTAATGTTCACACACCTTGATGGTTTCTTTTCATGTGAACCAATGATTTTCTAAATTCTTTAATAGATTTGCACTAACAAAATTCTGATGGCATAATGATAAACTTTATTCTTTTTCAAGACCAAAGTCTGATTTCTTGTAATTCCTTTGGTCAGATGGGTTGCTGAGTGAGGTGGATATTTAAGAATGCCCCCGTGCACCTAACAAAGGATGACCCTCAAAAAATTTATAAATTACAGTTCATTCATTGCATTTTTACCAACATTATACAATAGTAAAGATATGTCTGTACATTTATGAATTGCATAATTCAGCCTTTGGGGTTGTTTTCATCAATTAAGTGATTGAGTGATAAGCATAGTCTATTTATTGCAAGTTTTCCTTTTTTTATCAAATCTCACAAAAGGCAGAAGAAGCCAAGTCCCTGGGCCTCCAATTCTCAACCATCTCTAGCTATGCCTCTGCCACTGACCTTCATTTCCATACGTCTCAAACTTTGGACAATCACATATTCTTTCAGAGTTGTAC
This sequence comes from Thysanoteuthis rhombus, assembly GCA_963457665.1. Lineage (NCBI taxonomy): Eukaryota > Metazoa > Mollusca > Cephalopoda > Oegopsida > Thysanoteuthidae > Thysanoteuthis > Thysanoteuthis major. The sequence continues at coordinate 61,447,959 of OY735205.1, read as the reverse complement.
TTTTAACACTTATTCTTGTTTGATGCCTTAAGTGTCTGCATTTGTCTGGCAGAAATAGACAGAAAATAAGAAAATCATGAAGTCTCTTTGTCATTTCTGTTTTTTAAACGGGGGAAAACAGTCTTGATAGTTATTTACCATGATAAGGGAAGCTCAGGATGTCAGTTAGGACTTCCTCTATAATGATATGTTTGCTAAAAACCAAGCCTAATGGTTAAAGCATTAAAAATACAAATTGGCTTTAGATTCTGACAGTTAATTGCCTATGTCATATTGTACTAATGCTTTTGGGAAACGTCTTGAGTTGTCTTCTTACCAGTCACTTTCATATAATCTTGTCTGTAACACCAGTGATGACACCAGGTCCAACTACACCCTCCCCTGACTCAACCACAATTTTTTCTAAAGATTATTTTTTAGATTATTTTTTCAGATTATTTTATGAATTTTTCAAGATTATTTTCTAGATTATTTTTCAGATTATTTTATAGATTTCTTAAGATTATTTTAAAATTGTTTTTCAGATTATTTTATAGATTTCTTAGGATTGTTTTTCGATTATTTTTTTCAGATTATTTTATAGATTTTTTGAGATTATTTTTCAGATTATTTCATAGATTTTTTTAGGTTTATTTTTTGATTATTTTTTTTAGATTATTTTATAGATTTCTTAGGATTATTTTTTGATTATTTTTCAGATTATTTTATAGATTTTTTGAGATTATTTTTTGATTATTTTTCAGATTATTTTATTGAATTCTAAGGATTATTTTCCTATCATTTTTTCAGATTATTCTACAGATTTCTTGAGATTATTTTTTTGATTATTTTTCAGATTTCTAAGGGTTCCTCAGCTATATTGCGCCCACAAAACTTTATTGTCCCCCCAGCAGTTTTGGGGTCTGTGGATCTCACATACCACTTCTAATAACAATGAATAGAAAAAGAGTAATTAATGCAGGTTTCACAACCGACCCTAATCATTTGATTCTGTTTGCAATCATAAATCACCAAAATTGAAAAAATAAAGCAATATTTTTAGAAACCAGATCACCATAACATTTATATGTAATTTCATTTCATTCATACAGGGAACATCGACTCTTAAATACTTAAACCACTTCATGCTGCTCCTACATATGGCTGAACTCTTCAATAAATAGAATTTTTTGAATGGAACTCTTTTGTAAATTGAATTGAGAAATTTTTAAAAAATTTCCCTGAGGATGCAAAAGGATAAATTTCATCAGAGGTTATTCCCTTGATCTTGTTTTTTTAATGAATTCGAGGGTTAAACAAGTTAACTAAAATTCTTTTCCTGAAATGAGCATTTACTATATGATACAGGTTTGTGAGAAATTACATGGTTGTATGCATCAAACAATAAACGTTTCAGCTATATTTTTCATCTTTTCACCGTTCTGTATTAAACATGTGAATAAAGAGAAAGAAATATCAATCCCTTCCAGACATAAGTTATCTAAGAAGTGTTTTTCAGAGAAATAAAATCATAGCTGTTTTTGTAGTCTTCAGCTTCAGATATCCATCCTCAGACTTATCAGATATGAAATTTGCTGTCACAGCCAATGGAGAAAGCACAGTTTAAACCTAAATCGTAGAATACTTCAGCAGGAACATTTACTAAGCAAAAAAAAATGCTGACTCTAAACTGGGAAGTTACTATAAAAATTTTACCGACATTATACAATAGTAAAGATATGTCTGTACATTTATGAATTGCATAATTCAGCCTTTGAGGTTGTTTTCATCAATTAAATGATTGAGTGATAAGCATAGTCTATTTATCGCAAGTTTTTCCTTTTTTATCAAATCTCATCGAATTTACTAAGCAAAAAAAAATGCTGACTCTAAACTGGAAAGTTACCATAAAAATCCAGGTCACAAGAATAAGCTTTCAAATTCATGGTCCTCTTGATACTGCTCCTAAACACAGTGGAACTCTTCAATGAATAGTTAAAAAATGAATCGAAATAATTTTTAATAATTGCACAAGGGTTCAAAAGAAGGAGCTCAGATCAGAAGTTATTCTCTTCAATCAAAGATTTGAATTCAAGTTGATACAGTATTCTAAATGAATGACCAAATTAAACTCTTAATCTAAAAACTGTATAATCTAAAAAAATGTGTCAATGAGAAATGTATAAAATGGATTATGCATCAATCAGGATTGCAAAACAAAATTTCCCATTGAAAATTTACTGGCAATTCTTTTCATTAACATTGCATTCTTATCTTCTGATAAAACCGTATCTGTCTGTCTTCAAGAATAGGTTACTAAAGATAACAAAACTCTTTTCTTATTTTTTTTCAGCCTTTTGTCTATATCTACTGATCATCTATTCCCTTCTTCAAGTTATCAGATCTTCAAAGATAGTAAATGAGAAAAAAAATCCAATTTATATTTTTCTCTAATGTAAATTCATGACTTTATCTTAACTGGATAAAAATATTGGGAAAATTAAATTTGATAATCCGCTGCACAGGATGCCAAATTGAATTTTTCTAATATATTACTCTCTCTTCCAGGTATGCAATTAGTTGATGTATGAAAAGTCAGACCATTGGCTGTTATATTAGAAATCATTTAAAATTAGAATGATGTCTAGCTGCAAAGTCTATAAATGCTATTTATGCTTGAAATCTTGAATGGAAACAAGAGAAGCCAGAAAATGTCTATTATTTTGAGAAGGGATATCAACATCCAAAGAGTTTTTAAAAAGTCCAGTTGTTGATTATTTTGTTCACTCATCATTTTGGCTATTTCCATCTTCGGCTTTCTTCCAGTGTAACATGTAATATCCATCTAGAAAGAGAACTTTTTTGTCTCTTTCTCCAATCATCATCAGGTTGAGAAATCTCCTCGGGTGCATTCTTGTTACATTCCTACCATCCTGTTCGGTCCTACATCCAAGAAAGAAGATCTTTGGGGTGATCAATGTCAATGCATTCGAGTCTACCAATTGAGCTAGTTCCATGTAATCTATGCCATAGCAGTGTAACTTTGTCTGGTAGTGTAAAGTAAAAAACAGTATCTAAAAGAATTTAAACATGAACAAAAAACGCTTGTAAATCTATATACAAAACATGCAGTGCAGCTCATTTCTTAATAAAAAAATTAAAAAAGGGGCTGTCTTTTCACATGAATATTACGTATTACACTTGAAGAAGGATGAAGAATGAATCAGCTGAAATGTCATTTGAACAAGATAAACAAAAAGGAGTTCAATTGTTAAAGAAACTCTTTGAAAGAGAACAACTTTTTTTACAGCACTTTCAAAGCAGTGATTTGATTTCTGTGAAAATTTAAAGAGTATGGTGAAAACCAGACAAGTAAACTCATAAAATCGAATCACCACAGCTCCATAAATGGCTTGCCAGACCAACCAGCCAAATGGGCTCCTGATTCTTCTCTCTTTGCTTAATTGTGTATGTATGTGTATCTGAACACTCCTAGCCACATTTTTAGGGCTACAACCTTAAAGATTTTCATTAGTATATCTGAAAAAGTTCAATTTTGTTTTTGTTTTTTTTCAAAAAAAGAGCTCTTTTAGTCTTTATGATCATTTTGGACCATCAGTGCCCAAATCTTATGCAGATTTTAAAAAAATAATTTCAGGTTAAATATTTATTCTTCTAGATAACTTAAAATAATTTCATTAGATAATTAGTTCTGGAACACGCACCGGTGATTCAATCATGCAAGGCACAGATATCATACATGTAATTTATTTCAAAAGCCCTATGTATTATTCTACTTGGTTGTATGTCACTTTCTGATCAGTTTTCATTTCTTCTTTTTTGTCTTCAAAAACTGATACAACTGGCTTACTTATTTCTTCCTACGTGTTCTTCAGTTTTGTCACCCTCTGTCTTTGATTTTCCACGGATTACCTAGTGGATGAAGAAGACGGGTAGTCAATAATTGTTTACAGGGACCAAAGCGTAGAATCTCATTGCAATAAAATTTAAATCTACATATCTTACAACTTTTTTGATCTCTTTCTCTGTCTATCTTTGCAATGTAATGAATAAGCATGACAATGGAAGAGGGTACTTATGTTTGAATGGGAGAGAACGGGATATAACCTTCATTACAACTGTCATTCATTCATTACTCCTCCTTACAAGACGAAGAATTAAGTTTTACTAGTAGTAGACCACAGGAATATAGATGAACAGCAAAAGTTATTGATGATAATAAACAATACGTCAGTTACATTTGCCTTTGCATTTTATCGTAGTTAACAAAGATATGTATTTTTTTCTTTACAAAATTATATACTTTAATTCCAAAAATATATATACGTATAAGTAATGATGATATTTTAGTTGTAAAGATACTGACTGTAATTTCGAGACAGGTCATTAACATTCCAAGTGTTTCTTTTGCAAATGATTGATCTCCTTGTTTGCATTGTTAATACAGCATTTCAGCCAGAACAATCCAAACGTGATGGCGTTGAACTGAATTTCCTCAATGATAGCAATGTCATAGACTTCAACCTTATGTGGCGCCCCCTACTCAGCAGGGAAATACAAAGAACAAGACAGAGTTCAATCATCCAAAAAAAACTCTTTGAATGATATATCAGTTGCCACAGGTCCAGTTAGTTGCAATTAATTTCCTCATTCTAAAAACTTTATTGAGGATTCTGCTCCCCAGGAAATGGTTGTTCAGTTGTGAATTTATGTGTTTTAAAGTATTGCTTATTCAATAAATTATAACTGTGGCTATAGCAGTGTAAATGATCTCTCATTTAGGTATAGAAAGTATATAATTTATACGTGTACCGAGTACCAAATTAACTATGTAGCAAAGGTAACATATGCTACAGGCTCCACATTTTCAAGGACCACATGCGGGATGTTCTGAAACCATCAATTCCCATTTGGTGATATTGTACTTGTGCAATAGATGTAGTACAATCTGTGTTTTCAATTTTGCCAAAAAGGAGGGTATATAACCAATGTATGTTCCAGATAGTCACCTATGGAGCTGAAGCATGGAACTTGACCCTCAAACAGTGAACCATACAATGTGCACAGGGAAGAATCATGCTCATCTTCACATGGAGAGACCATAAAACAGCATAATATATTAGAAGAAAAGTTGGGGATATCATAGAATCCATTGGAAAAGTCAAATGACAATGGGCTGGTCATGTGGCAAGAATGACCGACAACTGCTGGATGTCACAACTCCCAAAAGATCATATGCTAAACAGTGGCAGGCTGGGTGACAAATTAGACAATTCCAGGAGGTTTTGGCTCTGCAACATCCATAATAGAGTGGTCTGGTGAATCTGGCAAAAAGTTAATGTCCAACAACAGACACTAAAAGGCTGATGATCATACTGGTATGGCATCAACTTTAGTAATGACAAGGTATTTAAGGTTAGCGATTTTAGCAAATTATTACCTTTAATTGAGATTATTAATTCAAAATGGAAATCAATGAAAATATATCTATGATCCATTTACAACACAAAAGAACACAGGTATTTGAAACTAAAGTCATTGCTATTGTATAAAGATCAAATTAAATCTGCTAAGTCAGTCAATAAAAATCTTGACCAGTATCTCTTGGCAGCTTCTTGTATTTGGGATGATCAATTAATAAATTAGAAAAAGGTACGATCATTGGATATGTTACTTTTCTCACCTTTTGTTGGGCAATGATCACAGTTGAAAGTGAATGCTGCCAATCACAGAAAAAAAGGAAGAATTTAGCATAAACTTACATAGTGAATTGAACCTCTCACTATTTTGGGAGAGAGTTTTTAAAAATTGGAAAAAGTTTTTTCTAAACATGATTATCATCAGCCTTTTAGCATCCGTCATTGAAAATAGACCATCTCCAGGATTTGTCAGACCACTCTATCATAGATGTCTCAGAGCCAACACTTTCTGAACTAGTCTATTTCATCTCGTCATCGTATATTTTGCAACCAATAGTTTCCCATATGATCTCTGGGGATCCACACTGTGAGTCGTGATGTTCAACTGTTGTCTGCCATTCTTGCAACTTGACCATACCATTGAGTTTTTTAATGGATTTATTAAAGTGTTATTTTTAATCTATCATTTTCAATGGACTTTACTGTTTTTGTAATGGATTCTATGATGTCTCCGACTCCTGTTTCTTCCCTAATATATTGTGCTGTCTTGTGATCTCTTCATGTGGTGTAGAGCATGACTCTTTCATGAGCACATTGCATGGTTCTCTATTTGAGGGTCAATACTTTGATCATGTTTTAGCTTTATAGGCGACCTTCGGGATGCTTTGATTGTAGACCTTTCTTTGCATATGGTTTGGACAAATGAAATATTTGTGCATACTTTACATAACTGTGAAGTGGATCATAGAAAGGGATATGATCACCGAAAGTTGATTCGTCAGAGTAGTGGTGTTTATGGATCCTATAGAAATGACAAAACTGCTTTTGTCATTTTGGACTCTGTTTTTCACTGAGCGTGCATCTACTATATGTTCTCAGTGAATATGAACAAGTTTCGAACCATTAGTAATTCAGTGGTTGAGTTGTTTTTTCCTATAACCAATTTCTATTTCTTTCAATGCTGGAAATCATGAATTGGATCAATAATGTTAGCAAATATAGACATTTGTACTGTTCCCATGAGAGAACATTAATCAAAACCGTCACCAAAACCTTTCAGCATACTTTTCTCCAGTTTTCAAGTTGGTCTGGATTGCTAGCAATGTATCACACCTACAGGACACACTGATGGAGCTAGAAAGCTGAAATTTGCAACATTTACTCTTTATTGTGTCAAGAAAAAATTATTTGTTTTTTGACAAACCCCCCCCCCACCTAAAAACGTTTTTAATGACAGGACTGTTGATTCACAGGGTAAGTTTGTGCTTAACTGGTCCCTTACTTTGTGTCCAATAGCATTAATGATGTTCTTTGGAAATTCAGAATTTTTTAGTGATCACTGCCAAAGAAAAGGCGGGAGGAGTAACTGATGAGGAGTTATTGATCATCCCTTTTTCCTTTTTTTATTTGATCACTCCAAACACAGCATGCTGCCAAATGATATTGGTCAAATAATGGTTTCTATTGAATGACTAACCAGACCTACTTTTGAAATGGTGTACCTTGGTGATGGAAAAGGGTTCTGGGAACAAGGTATATGGTGAGACTTGATTTTTGGAATTAAGCATATGGTAGTAGATATTGTACATTCAAAAATTGGAAATTGATAAGTAGGTATATATTATGCCCCTGCAAAATAAAGATATAAATCAATGTATCTTACCAATAGTCACATATGGAGCTGAAACATGGAAACTTACCAAAAGATTTACCCTCAAACTGAGAACCATGCAATGCACACACAAGAGAACCATACTCTCACATGGAGAGACCATAAGACAGCACAGAATATAAGGGAAAAGACAGGAATCTGAGACATCGTAGAAAGTGTTAGAAAACTCAAATGGCGATTGGCTGGACATGTTGCAAGAATATCCGACAACCGCTGGACATCACAACTCACAACATGGATCTCCAGAGATCAGGTGCCTGGCTGTGACCAACAGAAAGTAAGATGGTGTGACGAGCTATATGCATTCAGGAGGTATTAGCTCGTGATGCCCACAATAAAGAGGTCTTGCAAATCTTGTGGAGGGTCTATCTCCAATGACACATGCTAACAGACTGATGACAATGATGATGATGATGATGAATACCCTCCACTACCCTTTCCACCACTGGTTTTCAATTGATTAAATGTAGACATAAAATGACTTTTCTGGTAAAAAAATATATTCTTTTCATCTGTCAAAATATATTTGTTTCATTTTCAGCTCATTAGTAGTCTTCTATGGAACACATCTACTGCAAAGAAGTCTTTCTATTTAATTGTCATATCAAAGGTAAAAATATCAACAATAAAAATTAATTTATAAGCTGGAGTCTTTTTAACCTCCATATTGCAGATCTGTAGAGCACAGAACATAATAACCGTGTCATCAACCGTATTGAAAAGGAAAATTATTTTCCTTCTCTCTTTTGCAGGAATAACAAAAACACAAAAATGGAAAATGTTAATAAAAAAAAAATAGAAATAAAAAAAAGAGGTTAAGAATCCTCCGACGGATGAAATCTAATAAATTCTGAAGCTGGAAATAAACAAAGCATTTTTAATTTATATTGTTCTTTTAGAATTTATCAGTCCATTACTTTCTTTGTTTTGGCTTTATTTTTTGGTTCTATCCATACAGGAAGGGTTTGTATGAAAGATACTTTTATTGTATATTCATTCCAAATATTTTTTCGGGAATTTGTTTTTATTTATTATCAAAAATGCAGCTTGTGTTTCTAAGATATCAGGACTTGCAAATGGAACCTGGCCTTGGGATATGATTTCTGCTGCAATAAAACTACTTGAATTGGTTTCTGTGAAAAAAATATATGCAAAGGCTTTTAGTGTTGATAGACCAACAAAAAGCCATAGAGTTATATCCAAGTGATAATGTATATCTTTATTTAAACCCACAAGTAGACTTTCATCTAGTGATAGAAATTGGGGATGAATGCACTGGGGTAGAGCATATACCTACTTCTCAGTTTCAGTATAGGTTGTATGGTCTGAAAATAGCCACGAAATTGGTCATACTTTAAAAAATTACCAGCGAGTGTTTACGGTGCCCTGGAACACCTAGCAGTACAGCTTCACTTTTCTCATCCTTGATACACTCTACAGTGATCCCTGAACATAAATCCTAGATACAGCTTCAACCTATTCCTCCTTCCCAAAACAATTTCCATCACCGGTTTTATCTTTTTGAGGCATGAATGATAGACTGATAGGAAAAAAATGATGAGATCTAAATAAGATATTCTGAGTGTATTTGTAGAGGTCAAAGCCAATCATAAGGGTCAAGACATGAACATAGAATAAAAAAAAAACAATAAATCCACAGAATGTATACATATACCTCATATAAAACTTATCCCCACCAAAAAATTTCCCATCAACTAGCTATTACCATCAGACAGTGTGGAGACAGATGGCTAAACTTAGTAAATATCAAGTATATTCTACTTCAGTATTTACAGTCTATATGTTAAGCTGAATCAGTGAAATTGGCGAAATTTACTTATTTTTTGTAGAAAAAGTTTGATTTCACTGATGGAGAAAAAGTTTAAATTCCACTGATTGGGCAATCTCACCAATTCAGCATAACATACATGCGATTTAGTTTGAAACAAAGCCACAGTATTATTACAGTAATAATGGTCATCTTTGCAAGCTTGTTAACCATTGCTACACTGATTGTGAATCTAGGTATTTCAAGAAATATTGTCTATTTGAAAATCTTGCATAGTGAAACAACAGTTGACCAATAGACTTCATTTCTATAAAGCATTGTTATATTGACTCTACATGAAGTATTGAGCATTCTTAGAATAGAAAAATAACAAAAAAAATATAGAGTTTATTGGACTTATTTTTTGTCACATTAAGCTGGCTTCCTGGGTGCATACAAGTTTGATACCTGCAGGAGCCTATCTCTTTGACAGCTTTTTCTATTTACCCAGTCTAGGATGACTGGCATCGCTGTGTGAAAATGGGCATGTTGGTTCAGAAAGAGTTTCTTATGAAAAACAATGCATTTATAATTATTCTGTGAGGTTATACGTCCATTTCTTTGTATTTAAATCTAAATTCCAAGAATAGTTATGTGGCGAACAACCAATGATCCCAACAAGAGAAATCCATACATAGTGCCAAAATATCAAATTCTGTATGAAACATAAGAAACACTGGAGAAAATTATATAATTTACATTATCAGACATTGGGAAATAACTGACTGAAATGAAATGAATTTTTTGAAAAAAAATTTTTTTTTATACTTAGTGTTTAAACAAGTAAAGATTTCTACACTACTTATATTATATAATCGCATACAATAAGTTCATACATATGCAGTATGTGTGCAGACATATGTATATTTATATAGTCTAAATGTATTCATGAAGAAATTTTTATATTTATGTTGAATTATTATTAAAGAAATTCAAAAATGATTATTGTAAAATGACTAAACAAAAATTGTCATAGATATGAATGAAGAATTCTCCAAAAAATGTACTTTAGATATAAACTCCATGAGACAGATTTCCTGAATTGCAAGGAAGTTTTATCCTCTTTCTTATGAAAGAAAAGGAAAATTCAGATAATTATTCAATATCCAAAATACATATAAAAATAGTTTTGATTAATGAACTGGAATGAATTTGAATAACATAATTACTTCACGTTTTTCTATTTTTACCGTATATCAAAATTAGTTCCTCACAAGATATATATTCATTACTTGATTCTGCTGTATTCTGATGGCTTTAATTATCTTAACCACTGTTCTTTTTACTGATATCTTGATCAAAATGATCATTGGTATCAGTATTATTACTCATTTTACTACTATTGCTTGAATACAATCAATAATATTGCACTGAACAACTGTAGTTGTTAATTATTGCAAAATTAGTCAATACTATTCACCAAATAGTTAAATATTTTTACTATTAGAAACTATCAACCAAAACTGGCTGGGGTATGCGCTAAGGAAGGAGTGATTACATTTTTGGTTAGATCCAGTAATTTTTAAAAAATCTAAAAAGTGTACAATGTTGGCAGAGGTGGGTATTCTCAGGCTGCTTTGTAGTCCAAAAGACAGGAGAAAAAACCCAAAGATCCATGCATGTTTAAATCTTCTGATGAAGCAAATAAGTCATGCAGGGCCAGATTTAAGACGCTGATGCCCCGAGCACAAACCCAAAATGTTGCCTCCCTCAGGCTTAAATGACAAGATTTTCAAAAATGAAACATTCCTGAAGAAATGAAGGTCATATTCATTCAAAACACATCAAAATATGTTTGAAAATATACAATTTCCCACAAAACTATACTGCTAGACCAAATCTTTACCCATGAAATCTGTGCTTGCATAATGACCAGTTATCTACAGTAGCATTCGTGCCGATGATTGAATCCTCAATAAGTTTGAATTAACTCTTTATATACAAGAGAAAAAATTCCATTTTAGATTCAGACTTCCATGATAAAAAGCTTTTAATAATTCAATGCAGGGAAACTGCCAGAAACCGTAGGCACTTCTTTCTCTTATCCTTTGCACATGTTAATTCCGCTTAATGGTTAATCCAGGGCTGAAAGAACGGAAGGAGTAAAATTGTAAATAATGCTCCGATAAGTTTTTGTTGTATTATCATCAACAGCCTTTTAGCATCCATCGTTGGACATAGACCCTCCCCAAGATCTCTCTATCATGGGTGTCACTATGCCACTACTTTCTGAACCAATTTGTCAGGCCATCTTATTTTTTGTGAGCCACAGTTTCACATTTGATCTTTGGGGATCCACATTGTGAATTATGATGTCAAGTGGTAGTCTGCCATTCTTGCAACATGTCCAGCCCGTTGCCATTTGAGTCAGCTAATAGATTTCATGATATCTCTGACTCCTGTTTTTTTACTAATATATTGTGCTGTCATCTGATCTCTCTATGTGATATTGAGCATGATTCTCTCCTGTGCACATTGCATAGTTCTTTGTTTGAAAGTCTATCTTTTGGTTAGGTTTCATGTTTTAGCTCCATAGGTGACTATTGGGAAGATGCATTGGTTTGAGCCACTTCTTTTTAGGACTAATGGGATTTTTTAGTTCTTGAAGTTTGAACTTGCTCTTCTGAAAGTTTGCCAATCTAGATTGATTCTTTTCTTGATTTTTTCTTCCTTTGAGAATTTCATGGAGATTCGTTATCCCATGTTGATGTAATGGTCTACTTTTTCAGCTCTGCATAGCCCAAACCCATATTTTCAGAGCATTCTTGATGAGGAGATATTCATATCAGTGATTCATGATTGAGAGCAAATTAAGAAATAAAAAGACATTGGAGAAAAAAAATATATATATATATGAGTAATTAAGTTCCAGTACACACTTATGTTTACTGTATAGTCTTTCACCAATATATATATATATATATATATATATTATATATATATATATACACACGTCTACAGTATCATCTTTCTCTTGCTCAAAGGGCTTTTGTATGATTGATGACTGACTTTGTACAAAGACTCATTTAAGATAAGGATATATCATTCAATATGAAATACTGTTCTACACCGTTGTTTTCCATAATGGCCTATTTTCTGTTATAAAAAACAGAGAACAAGCCATATTAATAAGGAGTATTTACTCATGGGCATGCAAGCGAAGGAGGTGCCACCCAAATAATTGGGCAAATACGTATGAATTGTGGAAAATCAAGACATTTTCACCCACTCACCCGTATAAAACAGTTCCAATACACCTATGACTATATGGGTAAGGAAGACTGTTTCCTTATCAGCACATGATCTTAAATAAGTGGTAAATTTGTAGATCTTACAAGCAATTAATCTTTACTAGTGAGCGGGTACACAAGGGTACACTCAGCAGTTGCCTGGGACCCTGCAATTTTAACTACCTTGAAACATGTATACACCTCGATCTCTCATGTATGAATTGGCAATCCTTTTGCAACACAAGTAGTGATGATCTGTACTGTAATTCTCCTTATTTTGGGAAGTGCTCATGGACCAAACCCTATGTGTTTTCTGAGTCTTTCATCATCTGTTTGTTGTGTTTTTTCAAACATCAGAGAACGGCCCCCAAGTTGTTTGCATGCGATCTCAAAACATTTCTCACTACTTGGCAGTCAGGCATATGCACTGATATCCGGTCTCCATAATCATCCCTTGGTACGCTCCAAGCCTTATGGATTCACAGCAGTTCAGACAACTCTGCTTCAAACACACAACCACATCATCTTTTGGTTAAAAGCTATCTCCCATCTTCTCTCTTTACACGATCATATTCATGTTTCCTCATAAGGATTTTATTTCAGTCCTGTATCATCATATATGTTTATGTAATAAATGTGTTTTATTTGTTCATCTAAATACTTTGATGTGTTGTCTCTACTCTCTTTAATACCCAAGTCCACAATTAAACTTGATGCACATGCCTTCAATATTTTCACTGATGTCCATGTCTGGACCCACAAACACAATGAGCACCCATTCTTCAACATGAAGTATATAGACCCATGAAACCTATATATATATATTTATATATACATACTTTGAATGTGTTTACAGGTACATGCTGAAGAAAGTATCAGTCAGTGGAGAATTTTAGAGACTCGATACTTTTGTATCATTAAATCCAATCAAATTAGAGTATCTGTTTACAAAGTATACAGTATTATTGCATTATGAGAAAGGTGTCAAGGTCACCTGTGTGTCAATTCAGGTGCTAAAGCTATTTCAAGAAGACTTCACCAGACGTGTGATACTGAAAGTTGTTACCTGAAGACCGAAATAATACACTAATTACTTTTTGGTTTCCTGATTTCAATTCTGAATAAAAAGTAACTCGTGAATATCTTACATCAGAAAACATCCATTAAATGATACCTAATAAGAGCATTTGGCATAAATAGAGACATACTAAAAAGTAAATTGCCAATATGCTTAAAACAAACAATGAATGCATAATACCTGATGTACAGAGGTAAAACCTGTAAACTGACACAACCACTCAAAAATGAGACGCAGACTCACATAGAGGGCAAAGGATAGAGCAATGCTAGGAATGACTCAATCAAGTTAGAAAAATGGAGATGGGCTTGACACTAAGCATCAAAAGATGTTGACAGATGGAGCATAGGGTTAAGAGATTGGTGACCATGGACAGTAAATGCAGTCGAGAAAAGATCAGACACAAGATAGTTGGATGAACGAGATGAAGGTTTGCCAGTAAGATGTAGCTGAGGTTAGCGCAATCATGATAGTTATGGAAGGAGATGGCATAGGCTTTTGTCCAGCAGTGGACTTGTAATGGCTGATGATGATGTTCATCATCATCAAAAGTTAATTAAAAAAACATTTGAGTTTGAACACTGCAGAAACATTGGTTCAATAGTAAGGATGATATTCAGAAATTAATGACGTGTAATTTTATATCAACCTTGAAAATAGAATCACTTTGAGCTGAGATCTAATTCTAATGAGAATTGTTCTTGTCAGTTTTGCAATTAAATCCTTGGAAAATAATTGATTCTGTACTGTATCATATTGTTAAGTTGCTAATGATCTTGACCATGATTTTGTCTCTAGCATGCCACAATTGTTGACAGGTCCTGAACAGGTCAAGGACTTTCCCCAGTAGCTGGTACCACATCAACAAATACTACCTATTGCTTGGAGAAGAGAGGTACACCACAAAGTAACTCACTTTGCCCAATGAAATACAATAAAAGACAAAATATTACACCCAATGTTCAATTCTAGCATGGTACACTGTGATATGAGGTTCTACCTGAAAGGTCCGAGAAATTTTACCATTGCTAAGAAATAACTTACCCTAGTTCTTAGTTCAAATAGTTCTTAGACATTTATACTGCGTGCCAGTGTTTTTTCCATGATTCCATGTTTCTCTGGAAGGCTCCAAGCACGATGATCTTTAGCACCCCCGATGATTCTCCTCAGTCAAGTTAAAATGATGCCTTTCAGTTGGAAGTATAGCTTGGGAAATAGAAAAATAATGTGAGGAGAGGTAATAGGGATAGAGAGGGTGGGGAACGACTCCCATGTTATTTGAAGCCGGGATTCAGTGGACAACAAGTGATTGGTCTCAGCACGAATTTTGCATCAATACGTTTCATGTCCAACACATCCAACAAAATACATTGAACACTTCCACATGACAGTTTTACGATGTCACAAATGTCATGGATAGTTACTCCATGATCCACAGGGATAGTCTAGAGCTCTTTTTTGACATTTTTTGGTGTTGTGCTTGTCAGCAATTGTCCAGAACAGGCACTTTCTTCTTGAAACACTTGTACCAGAAAAACATTCTGCTTTGGGATATAGCATAGTCACCTGAGGATTTTTGAAGCAACCAATGAGTTTTTACAGCCATTTGGTTGATTGTGAAGCCGAACTTGATACTGGTTCTTTGCTCCGTGAAATCTGCTATTACTAAACCACCAAAAAATGACTTTACAAAAATAAGTATAACTCAGCAACTTGTCCACTTACGCACACAACGATTGGTACACTGATTTACAAAGATTGCTGCTTGCAGCTGAAGGTTAAACTGCATATGGTTTGGGGCCACTGTTAAAATAACTGGAACTTTTGGGTACATTCAGTATTGCATTATGACCGAAGAGGGTGATGACTTGCAGGATCAAAGGACATCTCTCGCATTCAGTAACATGACATGATTTAATGAACACATGACATATTGCTAATCACAACACTAAGTACACGTCACGGGATTATATGACCAACCAAGTACACATCATCAGATGCTAATTTGGATTTGGTCGCCGAATACATATTTAATTGTGACCTGTGGAGAATTTGCAGAATATTTTGCCCAGAGTATCCATGCACAGTCCTTCTTCCTTGCCTTTCAAGCACTTCACTGTGTGTGTGTATGGGTGGGTGGGGACAATGCAACACATACTATCAGAAGTAATCAATCAATTTCAGATAAGGGAATCTTGTCTCTAGTTAAGCCTCTCATCCTCTCGCTATTCTACAACCAACATCCTGGATAAAGGATACTGCAATCTGAACTCATTTTATAGCAATACATGCAACCTCTACAAATCATGGGACAAACTAGTAAAATGATTTTAGATTTACTGTCGATAATTCAAAGAGTTTTTTTTTCTATATCAAATGCCTCCTTGTTATTCATATTGTTCACATAACATTTCAGACTATCAATTCTATGGCTTCTGTCAGAGGTAATATGCTATATATATTCAATCAGGAAAAAGAGTCTCTTCTCCACATCTCTTTCTCTAGTCATGTTAAGTGAGAAGCAGTATTAAACATAAAATTTAAACATTGACAGCAACACTTGTAAATTGAGTTATAATATGTGCTTATTCCATTATTCTAAAAATGGAAATGTTTGTAATTCTTTTCTTTGTTAAACAAAGAAATCCATCATGTATCCTTGTTGATTAGAGAAAAACAATTATGGTCAGTAATTAACAAACTGGAACAAATCACTTTTTGGCAGTGCTAGAAAGGTATTGAAATTCTGGCCCAACAAAGAAAGGCTCAATCGTTAAGACTGAATAACTATTTTAAATCAATCTTAAAGTTGGTCTGGTTAGTCACTCAATAGAAACCATTATAGTGTCTTTTGGGTGTATGCCATGTTTGGGGTGATCAATAAAAAAGATGGAAAAAGATGCGATTTATGAATATATTACTTCTCATTTTGTTGGGCAGTGATTTCTAAAATTTCTGAATTAAAAAAAAAAAGTATGTATACTGTCAGAAGTAAAATAAAGGACTGATTTAGTAAAAACTTACATGGCGAATTACCTCCCCCCACTAAAAGACTATTTAGGGGAGGAAATTCAGGAAAAAAGAGCAAAAACGTTTTTGTAGATATAATGAGGAGTAAATGTTCATATTTTCAGCCCTCTACCTCCATTGGTAGGCCTGTATGCATGGTACATGCATAGGCAGCCAAACCTATTTGAAAATTGAGAAAAGGCCATGCTGACGGTATGCTGACAGTTTTGGTTGACGGTTTTGAATATCTATCACAGAAGTAAGGAGAAAAATCTGTGAGAAAAGATGCTGTGAGAAACTTCAGCACATGCTTAGGAGATTAAGTTGTATGACATATGTAAGTATAAATTGCTGTGAACCAGTCAATATCTGGTCAAATTCCAACATTCCTCACAGATAACAGATTCGCATAATAGCTTCATAATGATTGTAATGAAACTTTATTAGTGACCATTGATCAGCTTTGTAACTTCTCACCGAAGATTACAACCATTTTGCTTTTCCTCACTTCCTGCTTATCCATAATCAATTACACACGAGGGAGACGGGGTCTTATATATGGGACCTGGGTTCAATTTTTAAATTGCAACACGATAACCTTTCCTGTTAGCTTCTCACTCATGTCAGACGTAATCTGAGAGACTAACACCAGCGGCAAGTGCCTGAGAGAAGTGCTTTTGGCACTTTATAGACCTGCGTACAACAATTTTTAGATAGTTGTAAATAAGTGATAGTAAACATTTGTAAACTTACGTCTGACACGGTGAACTCTTGGCTACATGCGGATTTTTTTAAAAGTTCCTTTACATTATTGATATAAGGTAGAACACATGAATGAAGGAGATGAAAATATAGTTGCTATGTTTGTTCCAGAGGCATACAGAATTATAAGGATTTGGGGGGGCATAATACTTCCATGGTTGCCAATTTAGCAATTTTCAGCTAGATTTGACTGATTGATTCCAATTTAGCAGATAGAAATTCACAATAACATTAAATCTGGTAAGTTCGATGAAAATTGATGTGTAATCTTTATCAATAATTTGTTTGGAAGTCTTAGAATATGATGATTCTTTAATAAACCTGATTTTAGCCTGAACAGTTTTAGCTATAAATAGCAAACCATACTTAACAGCACTGATTTCTTCCCCTATTCAGCCTGCACGCCCACTTTGTTAGCAAATGAAAGTTTTGCCCCCTCCCCCCAAAATGCATTAGTTATGCCTTTGGTTGGTTCCCTCAAACTAATATTCCTCACTAATATTAATTTTAATACCTAGTTAGTGAATCTCGTCTTTCACTTATGATACTGCTTGTAAGATTTCATATTCTTACCCTCGATGAGAAGTGATGACTTATTGGTTACAACAGTTGTACAACAAAAACAAAGTTGACAAAGAAATATGATCAGAAAATGCATAGCTGTAAAGAGTAGACCACTACATCTACCCAGAGCAATGAATCTCTATGAAATCCTAAGAGAAGAAACCAAGCAAAGGAACATTCTAGGTTGGCAATTTTTCCGTAGAGCACACACAACCCTCAACCAATGTATCCGACCGATAGTCACCTATGGAGCTGAAACATTGAACCATACCAAAAGATTGACCCTCAAACTGAGAACCATGCAATGTATACAAAGAAAATCATGCTCAACATCACATGGAGAGATCGCAAGACAGCACAGTACATTAGAGAAAAACATAGGAGACATAGATTTTATAAAATCCATTTGAGAACACAAATGGAGATGAGCTGGCCATGTTGCAAGAATGTCAGACAACTGCTGAACATCATGACTCATAACGTGGATACCCAGAGATCAAATGCAAAATTATGGCCAGCAAAATATGGTGGTGTAACAAACTAGACAAGTTCAGAAAGTATTAGCTTTGTGGTGGCCATGATAGAGAGGTCAGGCAAATCTTGGGGAAGGCCCATGCCCAATAATGGAGGAGGAGGATGATGATGATAGTTGTTCAGAGTCTGCAAACCATACTGTTCAGTAGGAAATCATTGTAAGTTATAAATTTGACTCAGCCATGAAGAGACATTAAGAGTCTACCAATCATTTTTGTTAATTCTGAGCTTTTTGTGCCAAATTTTGCACATTTCTTGTTTAGACAGTGCAAAATTCAGCATTCAGCACTATTTTTCAGCAATTTTAGATAATTCTTATTTATTTCCCAGTCATATTATGAAAATCTAGCCATTTCAGTTATGAAAATGGCCTTGATGTCAAATGGTATTGACGTCAATTTAGCAAAAAAAAAATATGGCATCACAGCTACCAGTCTGCTGATGATGATTTTAAATCATGATTGAGTAATTTCAATTTTTACTCACCTAAATTTGGGAGGATTGATTGTTCTTGTCGTTCTTTCTGTTCTTGAAATGGTAGGAAAATAAAGTCAAATCCACGTTCAGATTTGAGCTTGACAAAAAAATGAACACTAGAGAAAAAATGTCTAAAAGAAGACTGCAAAAAACATTCACTATACTTTATATAATTATTTAAAAGCACAAATATGAATAGATGACCAGTGCCATCTTATTGCATAGGGTCCTGTTATTTTAGGGGGAACAAAATTTTTGTGCGTTGGGGACATGATGGGGATAAGGGTTCCAAAACTTTGCTTTGTCTAGAGGCTTCAGGTATTTTAAGATGGCACAGTTTGTAACCCATCATACTCTGGCAAAATATTGCCTCCTTATAGTTCAAAACATATCACAGTCTGTGATGACAATTAATAAAAATCTTTTGATAGGATATAACTTGGAAACAGTCTAATGATATTGCAGGGTATATTTTAGAATGAGTCTTCAGAAATTAATGAATGATGAAATTGAATCAAGATTAAAAAATTTCAACTCCTGAAGATGATCGAGACATTGGCTGCTCCAGTCTTTGTGATAAAAAGAAAATGTGGACAGCATTGTTATGAAAATATTTAAGACTATTTTATTGACTATATCTTTGACTATATCTTAGGAATTCAGGAATTTAGAATAAAAGCAGAAACAAGAAAGATAGAGGTAAGTTAAATTGTACATAAGTTATCTTTTAAGGAAAAGAAATCACTGCCAAAAATTTCCAAGAAAACAATTTTCTTAAATAAGAAATTCAGCATGAACTTTGTCTTCAGCTCAAAATGGAAGAAAGTCTTTGATTTATTCTTTTTTTTTCCATTGGATAAAGTATTGTAACACAATAGTTGTAAAATTGCAATAAAAACAACTAAAAATTAAAGACTTTGATATTTCCTTATTTTTTGTCCAATGCTTTCTACCTATTTCTTCACAAGTGATACACGCTGAAGACTCAGACATTTTCTTGCATAATTACTTAATGAAAATGCAAATTCTAAGTAGGTACCAAGAAGTAGGCCAAAAATGGTTCTGAATTTTAATTTTATACAAGAGATGATTTCCTCAAATTTTGCATACCCATCTAATACTATTTTTTCTTTGGCACTGAGTTGTGGAATTACAGCTAACTTTAATTAAATGCTTTTCTGTGATGGAAGTAGAAAAAATAAAGCAACAGAAAATAAAATTATGAAAAAGAAAAATTTTTCCAAATAGTTAAAATTTGTGAAACAGACTGCCAGGAATGGATGATATATAAATATGACTAACATATAAATACCATTCATTACAATCGTCATATAACCTATTTTATATCTTACAGAATTAAGCTACAATGGAACATTTCATTTATTGCTTGTATGATTCAAGTATATCGATAAGAAATAAACTTATTATACACCTGAAATTTATAATACAATTAAAATTACTTGATTGGTTTTTCTAGAAGTTTGGAATTAATAATTTCAGTTAAGTTTGTTGTCATACTTATATAAAAATCAATACTTATGCTTGTCACATGACATAATAGATTTCTAACAGGCAAAAATAGAATTCTTGAATAAAAGCTAACCAAATACAAAAAACTTCTTAACAGGATTGAAATAGGAAATACTCTGATTCCATTCATAATAGAAGCTGTCTACAAAAACTGCTAACATATGCTTTTTTTTTTCAGGCTACAACATTGGATCTAGAGGGCTGTAGATTTAAACATTTTTTCCTTATTATGTCTTGGAAAAGAGTGTTTTTTGCTTTTAAAAATGTACCCCCCCCCCAAAGTTTTCAGTGGGATGTTCAAAACATAATATAAGTTTAGGCTAAATTGATCCCTTAGTTTGTGTCTGGCAGCGTTCACGTTTTTTTGTTTTTTGAAAAAAAAATCTCTTTTGGTGATTATTGCCCAACAGAAGGTTAAAAAATAACTTGTGCATTGATTACCTTTTTCTCCATTTTATTTTAACCCCAACATGACATGCTGCTGAAAGATATTGGTGGCATGACAGTTCCTGTTGAGTGATTAACCAGACCTGTTGATATAAGATCATTATTCAAGCATTTGTATATCCACACCAGGTGTCACTGTATGTCTCTTCAGGTCTTGAACACCTTCTTCATTTCTGGCCAACACTGCATTGCTGTGGTCAACACGGCTTTGAGCATTCCTCGAAAATTTACCTCTTCTAATCTCACCACTTGTGTCTTGGGAATGGTTCCCAATGCACTTGTTATTATGAGTATGATATTTAAAGCAAAGATTCCTTAATTCTCAGGTAATTTACTTAAACAGCCCCTCCTTTAAACAATTTCCCCTTACAATCCAGTCTATCAAATTCTTTTTTTTTTTTTTGAAATTTCTTTCTGTCATTGTCATTAGTATAGTATATTAAATAGTAATCATATTTTTGCATTTTAGATTTTAGAGAATAAAGAATTTGAGAGGTCCTGGTATTTTTTTTTTTTTTCAGTTTGTTTGATTATCCCAGAATCTACTGTAAGAGTCAGAAAACAAGCACAAACTTCATTGAATATTTGAGATTACTCATGGAAATTCTTTGTTTTCCTTATCTATCTTTGGTTAATGAAAAAAAAGCAGAATCCAATACCGAAAAATAGAGCAAAAGTCCCATTTTTTCCAGGGGTCTCTAACAAATCAATCTTGTAAAGCCAAAAACAGTTTAACACTATACAAGTTGTTTGTAAAACATCTCTAACCTGGCCAACCAACTCCAAAATTTGCTGACTCTTAGTCTACTGGAATCACCACAGTCAAAGTTTGATTGAATCTTCAGTTTTTGTCCCTAGCAAAGAGATCCAGTGTTCTTTTTTGGATGGCATAGTCAGTCCGGATCTTATGATTAGTCCAGAGAATTAAAAACCGTCAGCCAAAACTGTCAACTTAGGTTTCTCAAGTTTTTTAAGTTGGCTTGCTGGCTGTCCATGTATTACATATGCAGGCGACACTAATGGAGCAAAATGGCTGAAATTTTCATCATTTACTCATTATCATGCCAAGAAAAAATTTTTTCTTTTAAAGATCCCCACTCAAATAAGCTTTTAGTGGGGGTTCAATGTAAGTTTCATACTAAATTGATCCCTTAGTTTGTGCCCGCTTGTTTTCAGAGAATTCTGTTGATTTAGTGATCACTACCTAGATGAAAGGCGAGAGAAGTAACTCATTCATTGATCAAACTTTTTTCAATTTTTTTAATTGATCATCCCCAATATGGCATGCTCCTAAAAACCATTGGTCTTGTGACAGTTTTTATTGAGTGACAAACAAGGCCAGTTTTACTTTCTTTTATGTTCCACGGTAGCCTCTGGTTTGACTCATAACAATTGAGTGTACAGTCAAACACAAACTGCTACGACAATTTCTCGCATAACACTCTCCTTACTTTTCATGTCCCCCTTGGGCTCACCTGCTTCATGACATCTATTTTTCCCCAAAGTGATACTTCCTGTTTTACTGCATTTTGTCAACCTCTGCTATGACATATTTGATTCTGATGCATCTATTCTGAGTTGTAATAAAAAGTACCGTTTGTTTTTCCAGATATCTCTTTAACTCTTAATGTCATAGACAGCTTGATACCACTCCTAATTGACAGTGAAACTCTCCTTTGATAAAGAAAAATTTTGCAAAATTATTATTACGGATAGTACAAAAAAATAATTGAAAAATTTAATCAGTTCTTATTCTCCTTGATATTGCCATTCAAATTTTCTTTGTATAGATTTAAGATGTAAATTAGAGTTTTCTCTCTCCTTTATATGTTTGAGCATGTGTGCATATATATATATAAACACACACATATATATATATATATATATATATATATATATATATATATATGTGTGTGTGTGTGTGTGTGTGTGTACATATATTTATAATCATTATTAAGAAATGGATATAAAATCTGACAGAAATAATTATAAGTGTATTATTTTACTTGAAAACTGTATTTGAAATGATCTCCAATTATAACACAGTGAATGTATCATTTCATTTGTATGCATATATATATTTATATAGAGAAAGAGAGAGAGATTGGGTGATGGATAAATATTTACAGTTTTGTTATCACATCATTTTCACATAATTGTGATAAATGTTGTCTATCGATCATTAATTTCTTTGTTAATCTATAAATTCATATTTTCCTCCTGGTCCAACCAAGGATGGGTCCTGAGTACTTCCCTATTTTAATTCTGTTTATAGTAATCTTGAAAAATAAAAAAAGAAGGAGATAGAAATAACTATTTTTATTGTACAATACTTAATCTTCATTACTCCACGTTTACTGAATACTTAAATGACAAGTATGATTACAGTCACTCAAAGAAAACTGTCACTTGAGTGAGGTCTTTGGCACTATGCTGTGTTAGGAGTGATTAATTAAAAATATTAGGAAAAGGGATAATCAATGAATTAATTACTTCTCTCAAATTTTATTGTACAGTGATCACTGAAAAAGTCTGAATTCACATTTTTTAAAAATGAATGCTGTTGGACATTAACTAGTAATCAATTTAGCGTACAATTATATCACAAATTGAATTTGCCTCTAAAAACTTATTTGATGGGGGTATTTTCAAAAAACAAAAAAGTTTTGTTTTTTTCATTTGATAAAGGGTGAATATTGAAATTTTCATCCCTCTAGCTCCTTGATGTTGCCTGTTTGCTTGATACATACATAGCCAGCATCTCAAACGGACGGACAGACAGACAGACTAATTTGAAAAATGAAGGAACCAATGTTGACAGTTTTGGTGAAAGTTCTGGCTTACCGTTTCCAATATGCCCTCTGTCAGGGTGTAAAAATTTGTGAGTTGAATACATACTCACATGTGAAAATCTTGGAATGCATCCTTGGGACTCCAGACTTTTTCATGGAAGCAATTACATAAGTGTGTCTAAAATAATTTTATGGATATTTCCCAAATCTGACATTTATAGAAACCTGATTAAAATACAAGAAAGATTTCAGAGTTCATGACCTCCTGATAACATTAGATACTTTGTCTTTAACTTCAAGAAATTCGTCTCAGGCTAAATCTATTTTCTGGCAACGCATTCAGAGCTAATTTTTCAAACCATGATGATAATCTATTGTACAAAAATGCTTCAAATAGTTACTTAGTTAAAGAATGCTACTACATTCAGTTATCTAAGATTTTCAAAGTGGAGCAAAGGTTTTAAGGTTGTCAGTTCATACACAGAGAATTTCTTCAAATGACAAAGGCAGGGCCATTCCAAAGGTGCATGTTTTAAAGAGACTGGACTTCATGGTGTAAGAAGCAGCCTGCTAAAATTGTCATGCAAAATAGTTTTCTATCTGTCATTCAAAACTACAGCTTTGAATTATTTTGGCTTCTTTGATTTAGATATTTTTTTATCCGAATTTAGATAAA
This sequence comes from Thysanoteuthis rhombus, assembly GCA_963457665.1. Classification (NCBI taxonomy): domain Eukaryota; kingdom Metazoa; phylum Mollusca; class Cephalopoda; order Oegopsida; family Thysanoteuthidae; genus Thysanoteuthis; species Thysanoteuthis major. The sequence goes on along the minus strand of OY735205.1, from coordinate 61,423,721 downwards.
AGATCAATAATCTGTAAATTTTATATTTCTCTGTGCAATCAGCATTTTATTGACTACACTCTAAGCTGTGTGATTACAATGAAAGTATCCCTCTCATGAACTCAAATCCTGTCCAGGTGGTGGTCATAAAAACGTGTTGAAATTAAGTCCTGGTCTCAAGCAGACTTGGGGCTGTCACATGCAACAGAAACCAAGACTGTCACTGGCCTCCATTCTCTATTGGGGGTTGTCTCTTAAAGGGACATGACACTTTACCTTCAAGTAATACTCACATTCATACGATCACTGTATATATTGTGAAAATTTATGCACATCTATAATGAAAAACCAGTCAGCGGTAGACCACAAGAATTCAGAAGTGATGGCTTGCAAGCTCTATTGGGTGATGACCCCACTCAATCAATGTTGGAATCGGTTGAAAAACTAGATGTCAATCCTTCACAAGAGTTTATAAGACATTTGCTAAGTATGGGTAAGATTCAGAAAGTGTTGAAATTGAAACACGTTCAACATGAATTGTAAGAGAAAAGCAATGGGCAGCGTTTCATTTATTGTCAGACGGGAAAAAAATATTTTCTGTAGAAGATTGTAACAGACAAATCAGAAAGTACTGACTCCGCCGCACCCACGATAGAAAAGTGTGGCGAATCCTGGGGAAGATCAACGTCCAACGACGGATATTAAGAAACTGATGATGACGACGACGACTTGATGGGATATGGAAGGTGTACTGAATTACTTATTACTAAATTTTGGTGAAACTGTTACTGCAGAGTGTTACAGTCACTACCCTCAAAGTTTGATAGCTGAAATTGAAGGGAAATGCCTTTTATAGTATAGAGAAGACAGGAAGTTTTACTGCTATGAGACATCACTCGTCTAAACGTTGCTTTGTTAACTCCCCCCCACCACCAAGAAAAAAAATGGTTTTGGTATTCGAAATAACTCCCCACGTGGTATATTTACAAGATTAGCACCATTGGATTTTTACTTCCTTCAATCAATTCAAATTTCTGTTCAAAAATCTATTGACAACTTTTTCATTGTGTCGATACCAGAATTGCAACTTTCAAAAACTCATGGAACGTTGGGGTAAGATCATGGAAATTTGAGGGGAATTCTTTGATGATCAATAAATACAGATCTAGTTTGTGACTCAATAGAAACTGTTATCTGCCAAATGCCTTTTGACTGCAGCCAGACACCAACTGAAGGACCAATTTAATATAAACCTTGATTGCAAATAATTCCCCCACGACTAAAATCTACTTAAAGGGGTATTTTGAGTAAAAACAACGGAAAAACCACTTGCCTAGATAAAATAAGGAGTAAATGTTTAAATCAGACATTCATAAGAACTGAAGAGACGTATGTGATAGTTTTGGTGAAGAGATCTTATGTGTACTAATCGTTACCAATAAACTAATTTTAGTAATCATAGTTTATGCTGAGAGCTTTTGCACACACCTAATATATTTTATATAGTTATATCTGTACATTTACGTAGGCTACTGAACACTGTCTAGATGGATAGATAGTATCCACATGATAACCATAGTACCCACCCTCAGAGAATTAACAAAAATCTGTCAAAGAATTTTTTAAACAGAAATATAATTTTTACTGTTTGGGGGCAAGAGCTGTATCGTTTGAAAAGTTCTTAGATATAAACCTCCCCGAAAATCTGTAAATATATCTATAAAATATACCCAAATCATCAATAATCATATCCACGTCGAGATTGTGTATGTTTTATGTTTTATTTAGTTAGTGTGGTCTCGTATTTCCTCTCGTTAATTAAGGCACAAATAGAATCTTGAGGATTATCCCTGCTATATACGAATTACAATTACCCTTCCCCTTGCGTTGGTAGACAGTTTCCAGTTTTACTTCCATTTTACTCTCGATTTTCAATACTGTTTACGAATTATTCTTTGCAATTTCAATAAACGCAGGGTTTTTTTTTTCTTTTAGTAAAAGTCAGTGTTAGAATAAAAACCAAATTGTTGTTATCGTCATGGTGTAGGCCTTTCGCTACCAGGCTATTTGAATACACGTCTTTTCCGCCATGATGAACAAAAATGCAAAACCTGGGATACTCTCCGATTACAAAATCTTCCGACTCAATACAGAAATGATACGAATGTCATTAAATTGAGCACTTTATGCAATATATTTTGAAACCACATAAAAGTTTATCACTATATTAGAATGCAAATGTTTTGGATCGATTTAGTACATAGTTATGCACGCTGAGATAAAATAGCCTGATGCAGTCACAGCCACCCGCCGATACACACTTATTTATGGAATGACTTCTCTACGACTCATTATAATCCTATCTCTAAAAAAGAACTGTTGCCTTGCACAATGATATATCTACTCCTTTATAATCGATCAGGAATTCTGCAAGATTTCAAAATTCTAATTGGTTAACAGATGTGCAGATTAATCAGTAATTTTGCACTGTTTAAATATCAATAATGGATCAGTTTCATTGAAAACAACGAAATATTTTTTTTTTATGGTAATCTCTTCGAATGTTCCGGAATATGTCAACCCCTTAACAATAGAAGAAACGAAAGCTTCTTTGTGGACGAAAAGAAATGTTACATTATCATTAACCCGTTGGCGTCCGTTCTTTCAGTTTTTAAGAAATCTCTTGTTTGATCGAAAAGATCTACGAAACATTCGGTTTAAACATGTAAGTAATTTGCTTCCATTCTGACAGGAATTCGAAATCTGGTGATCCGGTTGAAATGGAGAACACTAAGGATCAGAAAGAAAGACAGGAGGAAAGGAAATACTGCATTAAAGTTATGGACTGCGTGCAGTTTCTTGATGGACAAGGATTGGCGTTTCAAGGAGAAATATCTCTGGAAGATGACAACTTTATCCAATTGACGAAATCACATGTATGATCCAAACTCTCATCCGGATTATCAAAACGGCCTGTTGACAAACCAAGTTGTAAAAAACAGCAACAACAAAAAACAACAGCTACAAAAAACAACAAAAAAAAAAAAAAAAAAGGTGTTGGAAATAAGATAAAACAATTTCTCTCTCTACCTATGTACAATGTACACCGACATTGCAAACAATGAGCAAATTTCGTTTTGTATTCTCTCAGTTATCCAGTCCCTTGGTGTTCAAAAAGACTTTCTTGGTTTTTACGAACTACCAGATATTTAAAAAAACCGACACAGTAGTTTCTGCAACTGAAGATATGCTAATTCGATTACACTTACCTTAGTCCAACATGAGGGGGGGGGTGAAAATGTATGATGGTGCAAGCAACATTCTTGGAAAAAGTCAGAACCTTGATTTATCATTACCATGGATATTCCTTGAATGTATCAGTGAAAGATGTCACACCTGAAAGTAAAATTCCTGGTAATACAAAGAGAACTGTCGGTGAAAGATATACTTTTGTTAAGTTCTCTCAAAATCGAGAAGAATAAAGCTCAGTTCATTCCGAGATAACATTGAAGAAGTTCATGTAGAAGAATACGCACACAACACAGCATGGTCGCTTGACTAACTTTGTGTAACACGATGGACTGTTCGCACTTTGAGTTTTCAGAAAATACTTCCTAATTATAATCAACAGTGAGAATTGCGGGAGATGTGTCTCCTCGTGAGGAATTGACAGTGGATCTTGGTGAAAGAATCGCGGGGCGCAAATTACAAATGCAGAAAATATTCACTATATTCTTTTCTTTCGCTCGGACAGAGATTGTATTCGTCAAAAGACAACTTGTCCAAGACTTTGCAAAGTGAGAAGATGGCAGGAATTATTAGACAACAGCTTATTCACCTACCTGTTCGGACATTTGAAAGGATACGAAGTGATGTTTCCTCAGAATCGTTCTTTGAAACCGTAGGGGCCGAATTGAATCACCACCCATTGGTGGAAGAGCCCTCTATGCCGATAAAATGAAACAGACTAAAGTATTCGACGAAATGGCTCATTAACGGCTGCACGAGTGATTTTGTTTGTAATCCAGTGAGTGTCGAAGATCATTACAAAAGGATCTACCTCGAAGCTAAATAGACAGCAATTCGTTCGATTAAGGTAAGATTTGACTAACCTAATTTCAAAACCTTCGCAATGTTTGAAAATCATCCTAATGCCGTCCATAACAAGCAATATGGTGGTGAGCTGAATCACCTACAAGATGGAAGCGATATCAATAATAATGTTTTGGAAACAGAATTTGAGATCTTGAAAATAATATTCAAAGGAGTCAAGGCATCTACGAGCAGTTGAAAGTGCTATAAAAAGGAAAGTTATTTATGCCAAACACCATTCTGATGTATAAATTCCTACTCGTCAATCTTGCCACCATTGTATCGCTAGAGCAATCGTTTTTTCGGGTATAAAGGATCGAGACATAGTTACAATCGAGTAAGTCACAGAAGAAGTTCAAATCTCTGTGCATATTGAGCAGCTATAAGGAATAAATGAACGATGTCGACCTTTTAAAAAGTTGAAAATGATTTCGTTGCACTCCACAATAACATGCTCTTCATATTTGATAAATCTAATGAATTAGACCTTCAAATCTGATGACTGAAAATTATATCATAGTTTTATTTTGTTTTGTTAAGGAACTGTTTCTGTTGCAAAAAATGCTGCCAGATATCGAAGGATATCATATAATTCATCATGTTCGGAATATCTCTGATTTCTGATATTAATGATTGTCAAAACAAAACTGAATAATGTATCTAAACTGCATTTTCAGGCAATCTAGAGTCAATTTTTTAGATTTTGTGTTGCGTTGCTGCCCATCGGGTTGACACTTGTAACAACTAAATTTACGCCCCTCCACTTTTAAAAACGCATCATGGGCCCTGACACTCTTGTTTTAGTCAACAATATGGAGTTTGACATATAAAATAGTGCAAAAATGATGTTGCCGAATATTTTTCATCACAGATACCGGGGTACCTAAAGTGTTTTTACATCTGTCTTCTTTGTCATGCAAATTGACCCCCCCCGCAAAATTCAAAATTACCCCAGGCAGTATGCCTGCAGACCCCTTCCTCAAACAGGTGATGCATGTTGGAGAAGCCAACCTCCCCCTCTCGTCGAGGAAATCATGGCGACACCCCTTAGATAGATAGATAGATATATTGATTGGCACCTTTCTTTTTTATTCCTTATTATTGGTCTAAAATTACTTCATCGTAATCTGTCAGTGTCTAATTCTTTACAAGACTATTTGTAAAAATAATCAGATTAACAAACATCTCCTGGGAAGAAACTTATGATAGACACAATTTGAGAATTACTCAAATGAATTCCAATGAGACTTGAATCTCAATCAAACAAGCTACTTAAGGGGACTTCCACTTACCGAAGTCAAGAAGCTTCCAGAAGTAATTTCTTGAATATTTCCATATTTCTACACAAAATGGCTAGAATGTGTTGCTTTGCAAAGCGAAAGCGGGAATGATTCGGTAATTTCGCTTTTGATGGCTTCGGGAAAAATATATCCAACCTCTTTTTCCTCCGCTCAACTCTCATTTTAAATATGATCAGTGGGACGAGCCTTGAGCCAAGAAGGAAAATAAAAAGTAGATACACTACTAAGTTGCCCATAATTCATCGACACAAGGTAGCATTGATTTTTTTTTTTTTTTTGGGATATTTATGTTAGCAATTTACGTCTAAGACTTTCCAAATTAGATACATTAGGCAAGGCTAGTTATTAAACCATGTAGATTTTTATCAAAAAATCTACCTTTGAGTGGTTTTTCTATTTAATGGTAAAAGATGCATCTAAATAGGATTTCCTACCTTCTGACTTATTAAAAAAAAAAACACGAAAAACAACAAAATCTAAATAATGAGATACCTGTTGGCTGGACATACTAACACCAAGAAGTAAATTGACCATTCACTATGAAGTTTGCTTGTTTTTTTGTTTTTTTTAAATGTTTTTCTTGGTTCTTTTTTTTATTATTTATTCTCTTCGATGTTTGAATGAATAATGAGGTTCGAATGATTACTTCCAAAGTTTTAAACATAGGAGAGGAAAAAATGGCCGGAAAACTTTTTTGCTTAATGAAGGGGGAAAAAAAAAACGAATTAGTTTTCTAAGGAAAATTATGAATCACCACCATCTGTATATTGGGAGATTGATTAACTAGTTGGAAAAAGGGATGATCTACCTTGCTTTTTGCCGGACTATGATTACAAAAGAGGTCTGAATTTTCAAAAAACAAAAAACAAGCAGGCACAAATTAGTGACCAATTTAACATAAATTTATACTGCTTATTAAACCCTCCACAAAAAAACAACCTATTTCAAAGAAGAATCTAAAGAAAAAAAAATGCAGAACATTTTCCCTACCCATCAAGAGGAGAGTAAGTTCAAAATTACAAGTTTCTTCTATGAATGGTAAGAGCTGGGTTAAGTCTGGATAGATAGTTATAAATGTTAAAACATATTTAACCTAAATCCAGCAACAGTGATTAAACCGTTTTGTTTTCTGTTTTTTTGTGGGTAGCGGTGATTAATGAAGAAAAAAGATGTCCCTCTATGGAGCTTGTATATATTAACTTGATATCCCAGTCAATAACTGCATACATTTGATTGTACTATCCTGTAGTGTATTTGGGGGTGCAGTCTTGCTGAAGCTTAGTGCAGCACTGCTCCAGCATCTCTGGATAAAAAACAAAAAGCCAAAATAAATGAAGAATACAAAAGACCTTTCCAAACCTCCCTAAAGCCTCCCCGGTCCTCCCCTTTTAACATTTGTATCTTCAAAAATACAATATTTTATTTATATATGCATATAATGATAATGAATTGTGTAATATTTCATTGAAACTCTTCTTTGAAATGATCTCTGTTTTTATACAGTGAATGTACAATTTGGCCCAGACAATTTGAATAGAATAACCAATTAAAGAAAATGAGGCTGCTGCAGGAAGCAAACCTGCCACCGATAGGGTTGCCACTTCAACTCATTGCTCTTACCATTGAGCTAAACAGTTGCCAGTAATGCAAAGGCTTAAATAACTGTTTCAAGTCAATTTTTTTTCAATTCAAGGTTTATGTCTGTTCTATTTGTTTCTTTCAATGCAACAATTACGTTATCAAGATATATTGTTTATACCAAATGATTCATTCAGTGTATAATAACGAGAGATCATTTCAAATAAGAGTTTTAATATAATACAAAGCAATTTATAATCATTCTGTCGAAACATGTATCCATTTATTGATAACGCATATATATATACATACAAAAGTAATCTCACACACCAGGGACATACATAAATCTATAGAAGGGGGAAAAAAAAGGAAATCCACAATGCCATATATATACATATATGTATATGTATGTATGTATGTATGTATGTATGTATGTATATATATATATATATTATACATACATATACCTAGTGATGGAGAGAGGATATAGGAAATGATGAGTGTTTTATCAGCTCCAGCACCTTAAAAGTTAGCACTGCATCCGTGATTGTATTGCACATTAATAATTTGGCTGGGCAGAAATAATACATCACTGTTATAAACTCTTTATTTGAGAAACTTTTTAGGAGAATCTTGTTATCAGTTAGAAAACAAGTAGCCACAGTCGTTGTTTTTGTCTCTACCTGTAAGTCTGCTAAGTCACTCAATAGAAACCATCATGTGAATACAATCTTTTGGGAGCATGATATGTTTGAGATGATCAATTAAAAAATTGGAAAAACAATGAATGAGTATGCTACTCTCATCACCTTTTGCTGCATCATCATTAAAAAGTCTAAATTTTTCCCTAAACAAGTGTGAACACTGCCAGATTGGACCTATTTAGCATACACTGGCATTGTGAATTGTACACTTTTGGTTAACACATTGGGTTTGCACTGACGAAAAGAGTCAAATTTATTGAAAATAAATTTTGATAAAATCATTTTGCTTTTATAGGAAAATGAGTTTTCCACTCTCTATCGAAAACTTTTTGATACAATTCTGATTATTTCACTGCTTACTTTTCACTTGAACAAAAGAAGGTTTCACTCAGAACATTGATTTCATTAACATCAAGAGAAGCCTTAGTTTTGCTCAAATTGAAACAAAGGTTGTGAAATCATCTTGATTTTTATCATGAACCACTGTCAACCATTATTAATTTTTGACTAATTTTTTTTCATCTTAATTAAAATCAAGATGAAAGAAAATACTAGTCAAAAATCAATGGTGGTGAAAAAAAAAAAGTTGTGAAAAAAAGATGAAAATCAAACTGCAGAATTAACATTTAATTTAACAGATTGCTTACAACAATCAATTGTTTTCTTATTGACAAACAACTGAATTCTTACTTTTTTTTTTTTACTTTCTTTTAAAAGGTGTTATTTCTTTTTAAATGTGAACAATAGGTCTGGTTAGTCACTCAACAAAAACTGTTGTATAATCAATGTCATTTGCAGCATACTGTGTTGGAGGTGATCAATCAAAAAATTTGAAAAAAGTTATTTCTCTCATCTTTTGGGGGGGAAAGAGAACACAAAAAAGCCTTAGTATTCAAAAAATAAGCTGACTGAATCTAAGGGATCAATTTAGCATAAACTTACATTGCACTTTGAACACCCTATCAAAAACCTATTTAAGGCAGGAATTTTAAAAGAATCTTTCTGAATGTAATAAAAAGTATATGTTGAAATTTTCCATCCTCTCATTCCATTGGCATGGCCAGTACATATGATACACATATATATGTGTATATATATATATATATATATAGTCAGCTAGTCGGACCGACTTGAAAACTGAAGAAACCTATGTTTACAGTTTTTGTTGACAATTTCGAATTCAGTTTTTTCTGAATCGTTAAAATTTCATTAGACTGTTTTTCCACACAAGCAATTACTGAATGAGACGTCTTTTTTTTTTACATTGTTTAACTTTTGGTAATTTAGCTCATATACGTTCGGATATATTGTTGTATTTTCTGAGCATTGAACATAAAATGTTCAACACAATGTTGAACCTATGAAAATGACTCATTCTTAAAACCAGGTCTGGTTAGTCGCTCAATAAAAAACACCATGTGACAAATGTATTTTGGCAGCATGTTAGAGATCGTGTTCAATCATCTTTTGTTGCATCACTAAAATGTAAAAATTTTCAAAAAAAATACTGTGAATGCTGCTGGACACAAACTGAAGGATCAATCTAGCGTAACCTTAATTTGTAAATTGAACCTCCAATTATAAACTTATCTTGGGAAATTAAAAAAAAAACAAAACAATGTTTTTTCTAGATGCAATAAGGGGTAATGATTAGCCCTCTAGCTACATTGGTGTGGCCTGTACATGTGACACTTACATATACAGCGAGGCTCACTTCAAAACTGAAGGAACCATGTTGACAGTTGTGGTTGATGGCTTCTAATACATATAAAAAGCCATTGTAAATTTCCACAGTCCCTGTTCACATGCATAGATCTAAAGCGGACATCTTGGATTCTACAATTTATATGGAAAAGGTTATTCAGTTTCTCCATATATTTTCTTTATCTGTTGGAAAAGAAAAGAAATCAATTAAATTCTTCTTTGTTTAAATCTAACATAGTATGAAACAATAATTCACCAATAAAAAAAGTCAGAAAAGAGAAAATAAAAGTAAATTTTTATCAGGGTTTTAGACATTCAGTGCCTGGATGTGTATCCGTGAAAGAAACTAATAAATCGGAATGCATTAGAATAATCTAAATATTTAATTGTGTTCTCTCTAAATTAACCATACAAAATTGTTAAACTTCCAACACTTAGTATTTTAATTGTTTAGTTTGCTTTATCTTTTAATGTTTTCCATTCTCTCTGAATTATCATTCCCGAGTCTTGCTTGCTCACAAATCAGCAAGCTTTTTAACTAATGTCAGATAAAACTTCACAAAATTGATTGTGTGAGTTTCTTGTAATAATGATAAAATTTAAACTATTGATTGAAAACAATCCATAAAAGTTAACTGTACATATGTACTGTTAGAAAATTTTGCCATGGCACGCAGTACAGAGATGAGAAGAAAGATTTAGTCCGAAGGAAGTAAGCAAAGAAAATAGATGAATAGAGAGAGAGCAAGGAGCAAGAAATGTGTGAAATTATTGAAAAAAAAAGAAAAGGATTTCAATGAAAAACCATCAAATAAAAACATGCCCTTGTTTTACTATGAACGAATGATGAAAATAATCTAATCTTGGAATGCTGTCATAGAACAAAAGTGAACCAAGAGAAACAATTTATGATCAACCATAAAGAATACAGACTAAAACTAAACAGATACACTTTTCCAGAGAAAACTAATATCAAGTATTTATTCACCTTTTATCAAAACTTCAATGTAGGCAGCTCACTTATTGGTCATAAAATGTAAAACATCCTGAGCATTATGATAAGAAACCAACACGAAAAACAATAATTAAAATTTAGTTATGAAAATGTTAAATCAAAAAAATTCAAACAATTTAAATCTTCTCATTAGTTTTAGAGTCTCTTCTCAAATGTCGCTTTTGCCATGGCTTCCCTGGTTCAATGGTTTGTCATCTTTTTTTATCTCAATTTACTTTATAATTTATTACAAACCATCAATCAAAACCATCAGCATTGGTTTCTTCAGTTTTCAAGTGATTCTGCTATCTAGGTATATAAGTATGTATGTATCATGTGTATAGGCAGAAACCAATGTAACCCAAAGGCTACAATTTCAATTTATTCTCCTTGTTATGTCTGGAAAAAAAAATGATTCTTTTGTTTCTTAAAAATTCCCGGCTGAAATGGTGTTCGGTAATTCAATTTACGTTGTAAGTTTAAGCCCCTCAATTTGTGTCCAGCACCGTTCATGTTTGTTTTCTGAAACTTCACACTTTTTAGCAATCACGGCCCAACAAAAGGTGAGAGAGGTAAATAATACATTGATCACCTGTTTTTTCAAAAATGTTTTAATTGATCTCCCTCAACACAGTATGCAGCCGCAAAATATTGGTCATGTGATGGTTTCTATTGAGAGTCTAAGCAGATCTGCCTTTGTCTTTGTTCAATCCTTTCTCCTTCTGTATAGTTTTGCCTTTCAAGTTCACTGTTGGTATTTTCTTTCTCTCTTTGCACAACTTTGACATTCCTTCCTTTTTTGTATGACCTTCTTTCTTTTTGAAAAAAAAATCTCTTAGCATCAGACTTGCTCCTTGAGAGATTTCACTTACATGCTATTTCAGGCATGATCTGTCTGAATTAGATGCTATATCAAGTTTTATCTTAATCAAATAGATCTTAAATAAAAAATGGGTAACGTGTCAAAATGTCATCCTAGATCAACTTCTTAACTATACATCACAGAAAGTATGGAGATTCTATTTTTGAACAGCTATTCTCATAGTTTCAAGAACACTGTTCTTTAGGACTCCAAGAGAGATCAAAGATTCACAACAAATTGAGACTAGGAGAATTCATGTAGAATGAAGATTTTGAGGACATTCATAGACGGACTGAACTTGAGCTCTGTTGAACTCTTTACTTCTGATAACATCCATATGTGACAGCCTACCGCAGAAATCGCACAACGTTGTACCAATGTGAACCCTGGGAAACGTTTTTAACAAGTTAATTTTTGGTAATCATCCCCAAAAGATATATTTTTAGGTGGGGTTTGATTGACAATGTAAGTTTAAGCTTTAATGTACATAAGTTTTTGTGCCCACTTTTTCAGCTAAATCCACTGGATGCTGACTAACAAAAATACTGCTTCATTGCTGAATCATGTGGGTGACTTTGCATTCTTCATAGAGAGGAGAGCAGAGTACTAAGAAGATATAAATTGTTCTATTTAGCTAACGGTGCAAAGAGTGAGTTTGAGAGTAAATACAAGAGGAAGAATGACTCTAAAATTCACAAATATCTCTTTTTGAATAGAAATTGAAGTGAACACTTGCTGATTTCTATATCTATCTACTTTATCAATCAATGCTACCCACAACAGACCGGCTTAATCACTGCTGCTGGATTAAGGTTCTGAAATTTATACGTATTTATCAATGTATCCATCTATTCGGACTTTGTCTAGCCTAAAACGTTCATTGCTGAAACTTGAAATTTTGCACACACATACACACACTACTCACAGTGAGTAGAGAAAATAGGTGTCAAGTGGGGGGGGAGTTCGACATGCAATGTAAGTTTATGCTAAATTGGATACGAATTTGTGCCTGCTTGTTTGTTTTTTTTAAATTCAGACCATTTTTAGTGAACACGACCCAACAAAAGTTGAGAGAAGTATTCTATTCATTGAGCCCCCTTTTTCAAAACTTTTTAATTGATCAATCCTAAACAAAGCATATGAGTTGTGGTGACTAGTAATTTCCCTTGGAATGCAAGTAGATTATTTTTTACTTTCAACAGCACTGTAACCTGCCCATTTCGACAGGTATTCAACTAGTGTACAAAATTGTTTTGTATGAAGTCAAGGACTTGGCTGCCTTTGTTTTTGGATGGATTTCATTGCAATACTGTAAACTTCTTCCTTTCTTGCCAAGTCTGATCTACATTAATAAGATTTCCTTGTTTATTGTCTTCAATACTTTCCTGGCAATTGACAATGTTTTCCCATCAAAAGCGAAGTATATTACGATAATGTTTTATTTATGTATGAAGAAAATGCAATAATGGCTGGGTTTTTAGACAATAGCTCTTTGAAGTCAAAGTCTGTTTTATTACACAAGGCTTCAAGTTCGTGTTTGTTTTCATATTAGGCTATTTTCTACTCAGAATGCTTAGCCAATCAAGGCTGAAATCAAAGACTGGAGTGGATAAACAATTTAAGTGTAGATAAATTGTTGTAAAACTTAATACTCTGACTTCAAATTTACCATTTATATAGGTCTGGCTAGTCAATCAATAGAAACTATTACATGATCTATGTATTTTAGCAGCATGCTCAGTTGGTGGTGGGGGGCGATCAATTATAAAATTGGACAAAAGGGTGGTCAATGAATAAGTTACTTGACTCGCCTTTTGTTGAATCACCAAAAAATCTGAGTTTTCATAAACCAAGTGTGAACACTGCCAGATACTGACTAAGGAACTAATTTAGCATGAACTTCTGTTGTAAACCGCCCCTTCCCCCACCCAAAAACTTATTTTGGGAGAATTTTTAAAGAAACGAAAGAAATGTTTCTGGTAAAAATAATTAGGTGTAAATGTCTGAATTTTCAGCCCTCTAGATCCATTGGTGTGGCTATTATGTGTGACATACGTTTATATAGAGAGATAGATTGATAGATAGCCCTGCAGAATCACTTAAAAGAAGAATCATATATTGAACTATATTGAGAGTTTTGGTTGATAGTTTTTAACAAGAAAGCATACGAGTATTTTTTAGCCGTTCTTGCGTAAATCTAAATTGATATCAATAGAACTCTGTAAATCAAATTAAAAAAATTCTAACATGCAAAAAGTAGCAAAGATCAGAAATTTTTCCTTTGATTTAAATCCAAATTTTTTTTGCGTGAATTTAAGAGACGCTTTCTTCTATTGATATGCAAAAGCCTTATAAAAATATCAAAATTTTGCACACAAAATTGGAATCCCTGTGAGAGAACTTGCGTGTCACTTTATATTCAGGAAAACAGGAGACTGATTTGTTCTTTTATTTATGATCATGTACTTTCATCCTTAAACTTTTTGCTCGTATTCAGGAAGCCTTGAGACTGATTTTTCTTTTATCTGTGATATTATACTATAATCTTCAAAATTTCTGCTTATATTCTGGAGGCATTATAAAAATTAGTCTTTCTTAGTGGATTGACCATTCAGCTATGTTTGAGAAAATCAATTATTCTATTTTGCTCACACAATCGAACAAGTTGATAAATATTTAAAAGAGCATGTTGATTCAGCTATACTAATGACTGAGAAAGCTCTTAAATTCATGAACTGTACCATACCACTCTTAAACACAGGAATTTTTAAAAAATGGAAGACTTTTGTGAATTGAATTTTTTAAAATCTAAAGGTACCTAAAAGTGTGAAAAAGTAACTTTGAACAGGAATTGTTTACCTTGATTTGAAATTTGGATTTTTGACATGAATTTAAGAGTTAATATGCAAAAGCCTTATAAAAGGAACCAATCATTATGCACACAATTGTGATATGTTGCTTCATAGATGTCTCTTCATATCCATGAAAGTAGGACACTGAGAGTACTTTTCTCTCTTTACATTGTACTTTTGATTTTCAAACTTTTTGTTCATCATCAGAAATCCAAAATATGAAAACATCTTTCAATAGATACCCTGAATGATTTATTGGAAAAAAAAAAACTTGTTGAATCTTAATTTTATCCTACCTCATATTAAAATTCATTTATTTTGCTTACTTAGAGACTTCAAAGCACCATTTTTCTCCTTCAGCAGGCAGAAGAAAGAAAGCAGTTCTTACGTCTGAATTTTCTAGGATCACGGGAGTCTGTCAGGAAACATTGTATTGTTCAATCTTTTCAGATGCAATAACATCTCAAGTACATATGACGGTCACTGACTGACAATCAGACATACCAAAATAAAAATTTGCCAATTTAGCTCTTTTGGGTCTACATTTATTTCCTTTTTGGTGCATTTAGCTCTGATAAGTCACTGGCTGACAGACATACCAAAACACAATTTCAAAAGAAGATGCCTTTGAGGGAATGGGCTTTTAGAGAAAGGACCTTTGAAAGGTGTGGGTTTTCAATGGAAGATTGTACTAATGCCTCTATGCATAATTGCAGTGTTGATATAAACTAACTAATGAAAAATAATTAATTAGAAATATCACTTATTTCATTACTCTAGATTGAATATTGAAAATCATCTAGGTAGCAATTTCTGACATCTACATGCAATCCAAAGCATCTAGATTCAAATGAAAAACATCAGAATTGGCAACACTGACCAAGGGACATAACTTACATTCTAGTATATCAGCTCATTCAGTCAGTCAGCTATGGCAGTCCATGAAAGAGCATCTTAAAATTAACATGTAACACTGCCATTGATTTCCATGATGTAAAAATTTGTATTTTATAATGCTTTTTGACATGGCAACATAAATCTATTGAAATGCATCTGCTTGAAACTGTTACCAAAGGTTCCTTCAGTTTTTGAAAGTTTTTTTTCTAGCATCATTCACATTTCTTTTTTTGAAAAATTAGTACTTATGTTAGTATGATCACTGTTCAATAAAAGGTGAAAGAAGTAACTTATTAATTGATCGCCTGCCATCAAAAGACTTGGTCATATGATGGTTTCTATTGAGTGATTAACCAGACCTATTTTTTATGTTATTCTTTCTTACACGCTCAATGTTTTTCTTTTTGATTTAATTTCTGTGCTGAAGAATTTAAATCAAATTAGTTGGTACAATAATGCAGCCGAGAAACACTCACTGATATTATTGAACTTATAAAATGTCTCTCGAATATTTATTCTCATGTAATTCAAATATCACATTCCCCACTACCTAACAAACTTTATGAATGATTTGTATTCTCCACCAAAGTCCTTTAACAAGAGTTTCACCCGATGATGGAAACTGGTTTTTGAAACTAGGCTTTCGGTAACAGTGAATTTGGGCTGAGTTGGCATGTAGGACCTGCAAACCATACAACAGTGGGTCTCTGGGTCCACCATATATCAGAGAAACCCTGAAAACACAAAAAAAATTTTTAAATCTAAAAAATAATGCAAAAAATCTTTGTGATAATCTCAAATTTTCGCAGGGGGATGCACTTTGATCTAATGCTATAGAACTTCACCAAGATCTGACACATCTCTCTGTCTTGGGCGTCGCGGAGCCAATACCGTCCAAACCAGTCCAGTTCGTCTCGCCATCTCATATTTTTCTGGCCTCAGTTCCGCTTTTGATCTTTGAGGATTTATTCATCATCATCATCATCAGTCTTTTATTGTCCATCATTGAACATAGATCTTCACCAAGATTTGACACATCCCTCTATCTTGGTTGTTGCGGAGCCAATATCTTCTGAACCTGTCCAGTTCATCCCCCCCATCTCATATTTTGCTGGCCTCAGTTCCACATTTGATTTCTGAGGACCCATTGGTAGACTTTAAACAAACTAAAAAAACTGGAAACTTATACGCTGTACCCTGTAAGACCTTCACCCCATTTCAATCACTGATTTCACTTCTCTCAATGCTCTATGTTTCCTCTGCGAGGGTTGTCCTCTTCTTCATACTTTTCTATCTTGGTAGCTGATTTTTCCATTTTCTTCAATCCACTTGCTTGAGTCGTCATATCCTAATATCAGAAACCATCCACCAAACCTCTCAACATAAGTTTCTTCAGCTCTTAAGTTAGTCTGGCTGGCTAACAATGGATATATCATGTGTACAGGCTGTGCCAATAGAGAGCTGAAATTTTGATTATGTCTAGGAAAAAAACTTTTTTTTAATTTTTAAAAATCCCCCCCCCCCGCCGTAATAGTTTTTTGGTCAGGGATTCAATTCTAAATGCTCAATTTGTCCTCAAGTTTGTGTCTTGCAGTGTTTGATACATTTTTTTGAAAGTTCAAACTTTTTTTAGTGATCACTATCCAACAAAGTACGAAAGAAATAATTCATTCATTGATCATCCCTTTTTCAAAGTTTTCCAATAAATCACACCCAACATAGCCAAAAGACTTTGATCACGTGATGATCTCTGTTGAGTGACTAACCAAAACTGTTCCTGTACTATCCATTGGAGAGAGTTTCTCTACATATAGGAGTAGTTTCAAGCAGTTCATGAATTTAAGAGTTAAAAAGGTTCTTGACAGAAATTCAAGAGATTGGATATTATCCCCCAAACCATTGATAACATGATGATGAAGTATAATAGCAATACACTTCAAGACCTAATGGAATGAAATACAAAAAAGGAAATTTGATACATCAGAAGAAATAATTTCTTCACCATGAATTCAATTTACTATAAACATGTGTTGAGCATTTGAAATATTTGAAACAGCAGTTGCAATGGGGCAAAAAATACAAAAAAAAAAACAAATAGAAACAAGTCTGGTCATTCACTCAGAAGAAACTGTAATGCAACCAATCTCTTTTGGCAAAGTGCCATCTTAAAGGTGATCGATTAAAAAAAATTAGAAAAGGGTGTGATCAATGAATGAGTTACTTCACTCGAATTTTGATTGGCTCGAATCACTAAGAAGTTCAAAGTTAAAAAAAAAGCATGAGTGACAGACACAAACTGAGAAACCAATTTAGTATAAACCTACATTGCAAATTGGCCTCCTCTCACTAACAAACCAATTTAAGAATGAAATTTCAGGAAAAATGTATTTTTCTAGGCATGATCAGGGTCAAGTGGTTAAGTTTTTGTCCCTCTAGCTCCATTAGTGCTGCCTGTATGCATGATAAATGCATGAAGCAGTCAGCTACATCAACTTAAAAAAATAGAGGAACCTGTGTTGACAATTTCGGTGACAGTTTAGGTTGACGGTTTCTAACACAGAAACTTTGTATCGAGTTTTGAGCTAATAAAATCAACAAATGTAAATTCGATTCCAGGGAAACAGACTCCAGGTAAAAGGACCGAAACCTTAAACATAGAAATACAATTATGGTAATAAAATTATCAGTTAGAGCTTTCTTTTTTTTTTCTTTCTATAACTTTCAAAACTTCTTTTTTTTATTATTTTCTTTCCTTTTTTTTTTGCTTTTTAGTACATGGGTATATGTTGTTTTTTCTAGGGTACTTAGTGTGTATGTATCAGTGCCGTAAAGGCCAGCCAACATGCATTGTCGTTGTTCAATCCTGCAACCATCTAATAGAGGTAATGGATACTACACCTGGATAATGCTATGTGAAACGGCCCTAAAAGATTGATGCTGTGTGTCGATAAACAATATAAACAAATTAAAAATCCTTTTCTGAATTCAAATAAATGACTGATATATGTATATATGTGTGTGTGTGTGTGTGTATATATATATGTATGTATGTATGTATGTATGTATGTATGTATGTACACAAATATAACTGTAAAAAGACATGAACAAAAACAAATCAAATAGTGTCAGCAATAATAAGAGATAGGATCATAAACTTACAGCAGTAACGGACTTCTCTTTTAAAGGTAAAAAATAAGGACCTTCATAACATTCTAGTATGCAGCTGTCAACTGGTTTTCTCAGTCTTTTTGATTTGTTTTAAAATCTATACCCCCCTCCCCTTTGGGGGCAATATGGCTCCCATTGAGGCTGCTCAACAAAATCTGATACTTTTTGTTAAATAAATAATCACATCAAGTGTCTTGACTTCCTCTTCAAAAAAGCATATCACTTTCCATTATGCAATTCCTTAGTCAATTCCTAAGCTAAGTAGATCTCATAATTAATTATTCCTTGGGGATATCTGGAGCTTCCCAATGACTTAGATGTGCTTGCATTATGAAATAACATGGTAAAGCAAACAGAAATTAATAATTGAAACAATTTTGGAAAAATTTTAAATTTTGTAATTCACAAAGTGGAAGTCATCATCATCAGCCTTCTAGTGTCTATTGCTGGACATAAACCTTCCCCATAATTCATCAAGCCTCTCTATCATGGGCATTGCAGAGCCAGTATTTTCTGGACTTGTGTAGCTTGTCGTGTCTTTTTATTTTTTGCTGACTGCATTTTCACACACAATCTCTGTGGATCCATGTTGTGACTTGGGATGTCCAGCAGTTGTCTGGCATTGCTATTTGATTTTTCTAATGGTTTCCACGATATCTCTGACTCTTTTTTGCATATGATCTCTGGGGATCATGATGTCTGGCAGGTGTCAGCCATTCTTGCAATATAACCTGCTCACTGCCATTGGAGTTTTCAAATGGATTCTATTATATCTATTGTTTTTTTCTCCTATATTCTGCGCTGTCTTGTGATCTCTCCAAGTGAGGTTGACCATGATTCTCTCCTGAGCGCTTTGCAGCTTTAGGGTCAAACTTTTGGTTTGGTTCCATGTTTCAGCTCTATAAGTGACTACCAGTAGGATACATTAGTTGTATATCCTTCTTTTTAGACTCTACTGAAAGCTTGCAAACTCAGAATGATTCTTTGCTTAATTTCTTTTTTTTCTGAGGATTTCATGGAGATTCCTTGTCCTAGGTAGATGCAGTGGTCCACTTTCTCAAGCTCCTCATTTTTTGCTCTGATCATGATATCTTCCCCTCAATTCTTCACTCGCTTGAAATGGGAAATCACCTCAACCTTTTTTCTTTTTTGAAGAAAAATCTTTTTGCATCAGACAGTCAATCATGCCCTTCAGCTAAAGGAGGCAATATCAACCCTTACTTTGAGTATGCCTACCCCAGAATATGTCTCATAAAATCACATAAAATTATTTTTTGATACAAAATCTAAAAGCATAGTATCAAAATATAGTATCACTTTTAATTAGACTTATCAATTTAAGACATTAATTGATGGAAATGTGGCTTGTATGTAATACATGTACAATATATGAATACATAGGTATTTGAAACTGAAGTCATTACTGCTTTGGATCCACATATGCAATTGCCACTTACTCAATCTGCTGGACTTATGAAATAGACTTAGAGGTGGCAAGCACCTGATATGTCATTCACTTCACCTAGCACTATTTTACCTGGAGGGAAAGATAGATTCATGCCTTTCCTAAGAGCATTTGTGCAAAGTGAACACTAACTCTTCCAGCTGGAGTTTTTTAACTTGGCTTGCCGAGTCCATTTTCAATGCCGCTACCCATGTGGCCATCATATTCAGCTGGGATCCCCTTTATAATATATGCTTTAGCCCCATTCCCCACCCTAGCTTGATCAAGTCCACAATGCATATATACTTTAATAATAACAGTGATGGCACTTAGTCTAACTGGGCAGCCCCTGCAAATTTTTAAGATTTCATTTAAGATTACTTTTCTTAAGATATACTTCAGAATTCGCAAGGTTACTCAAACATATTTTGCCGTCAGAGGACCGGTTCCCTGCCAGTAGTTCTATGGTTGGCGGGTCCCACAT
Source organism: Thysanoteuthis rhombus (assembly GCA_963457665.1). Taxonomy (NCBI): domain Eukaryota; kingdom Metazoa; phylum Mollusca; class Cephalopoda; order Oegopsida; family Thysanoteuthidae; genus Thysanoteuthis; species Thysanoteuthis major. The sequence goes on along the minus strand of OY735205.1, from coordinate 61,403,662 downwards.
TCCACTTCTGATCATAGGAAAAATTTGCACAACATAAGATTATTGCACATACTGACTTCTAATAATTAGAGGGAACATTGTCTACAAGTTTCAGAATAAACAGCCATCAATTCTGGTGAATTAACCTGACAGTTTCCTTGTAGATAGAGATGTAAATCCTGCCAACAGTAACTACACAGTATCTAACTGCAATAATAGTTAATGCACAAAAGTTATATTTTGATTTTGTTTTTTTTGGTTTTTTTTTTTCAGAATAGAAAAAAAATCCCCACAAATTTGTGAAGACTCTACCAACATCTCTATTTTTTTATTTATTTATTTATTTTTTTTTGCTTTTATAAGTGGCTAGGTTCCTGTCTAACCTCTTTTGCATACTCAAGCAGAGTATGGATTTTCCATCAAACTTGTCAGAAAAGATTTACCAAATTTTTTCAAGCAGGTCTGAGTCGGTCTGATCTGTTAACTACCTCTGACAGGTATACCTTTGGGAAAGAACTTTAGTCCTTTTGTAGAACATGTCTCAGGTTGGAATGAGTTTGTAAGACATGCAAGAGGAAATCCTTTTCCAACCTGATTTATTAAAATTGCTGAAGACTTCTTAGAAATTTTGGATCTAGCAATTGACTTCTGTTGGCATTTATGATGCAGTTGTTTGAGCATAAGATTTAAGAAGATGAAATTTTTACATTTACTTTTTGCATTCCAAGGTTGGCAATACTTGTTGAGAAACAATGATGAAAAATATTCACCTAGAGTTAAAGTATAATGCTAATGGACTGAAAAGCCTAACCATCTAATCAACTGCCTTACCTAACTTTTTCAAGCTGAAATTATTACGTTAGACCATGAGAATAAATATAAGACCAGACAATAATTCAAAAAATTCCAGGCCATATGATTGATGACATTATCATAAATTTACATTTCAAAATGAGCACCCTACTAAAAACCCAATCAGTAGAGGGGAAACTTGAATAGCTCTATTGATGTGGCCTATACATGTGATATATACATAGCCAATCAGCCAGACCAGCTCAGAAATTGAAGAAACTAATGATAACAGTTTTGGCTAATGGTCTCTAAAAAATCTTTATCTGAGAAAAGAATTCTTATGAATCTTATATATATGTATAGTCTACAAACCTTTAAATACTAAACATTAAGATACTTTTTCGATAGATTTTTTGTGTCACTTCAGTCACCCATTTTCCTATATCTGTCAATGTATTCTATATAATCTTGAAAAAACATTTTTTTTTTGTTTGTTTCCCCTGTATTCTGTTATTATTGTACAATTTATAAATTGTCTCTTGTTGGGATCATCAGTTGTTTACCATGTAACTGTTTGGATGATTTTAAAAACAGCATGGTACCCGAGCAGTATTCATCAAATATCACCTTTATTATACAGCTTATGCCTTACACATATTTTGTCATTTTATTAAAGGTTTTATGTGTATTGTATTTTGATATTATTTTATACTACATATCTATTTTTTTGAAACAAGCTTTACTTATGTTGGTTACCCTAAAAACGTTTCATGTATATCAAGTCTTGAAGAAAATCCTGATATTCAAAATGGAGGCTAAAGTAAAGATGCACTTACACCTTCTGTCTTATTCAAGATGAATAAATGTTTTCTTTTGTGAATTACCAATTTTTCCTAAATCAAAATCTTAAAATTTATTTTATGTAATGAAATTAAATGATTTGCTGCTACTTTAGTTAAAATTGAAGATAGATATGAAACCTACCATCAGTAAAAAGAGAGAGGTTATCAGATTTACTATTTTTTGTTTTATCATGGTAAAGTATTGTATATTATAATACTCAGTTATCTTCATCTACTTATACACCATAATCCAACAAAGAGTTTGATCAACATTTGTGATCAAATAAGATATCTTATATATCATTATATTAGAAAAAACAGTAAAACATCCTGTCTCTCTATGGAGTATGGAGGCTAGTGACATAAGTCCTATTCTCTATTGCATACGTAAGCTGTGGTCATTGCAAGTCCCATATCCAGACAAAACCTGAACGTTATTCCTACAAGTTTTTATGGCCATCCTCTCGGCAAGGTGTAAGTCTACTGAAGGGATATCTCTACCCTGATCACATAACTTATTAGATGGCATTACAAACATGTTTTCAATTTGCAGTGCACAGGAAAATTCCTTCAAATGAATTTTCCAAACTCTTCACTCAGGCTTTTAGCCTCCATTGTTGAACATAGACCTTCCAAAAGACTTGCCAAACCTCTCTATTAATCATAGGCATCGGGGAGCCAGTACTGACTTTGTCCAGTTTGTCACCATTGGGAGTTATGATGTCCAGTGACAGTCTTCCATCCTTGCAACATGGCCTGCCTATTGCCATTTGGGTTTTCTACTGAATTCTATGATGACTTGATATCCTGTTTTTTCTTTAATATATTATGCTGTCTTGTGATCTTTCAATGTGCGGTTGAGAATTATTTCTCTTGTACATATTGCATGGTTCTCAATTCAAGGGTCGGTGTTTTGGTTTGGTTTCATGTTTCAGTATCATAGGTGACTATCAGAAAGATGCATTGGTTGAATACCTATTTTTTTAGCAGAAGTGGAATTTTCTTATTCTTGAAGGTTGAGCTTTCCCTGCCGAAAGCTTGCCAACCTAAAGTGATTCTTCACTTTATTTTTTTTTTCTCTTGAGGATTTCATGGAGATTAGTTGTCCTAGGTAGATGTACTGGTCGACTTTCTCTAGTTCTGCATCTTCAATTTTAATTGTTGTGTCTTTGTCTTCAACATTTGTTGTACATGATATTTGTTTTACAGAACTTCATATTGAGACCAACTTTCTTGCTTTCTTTGTTCAGTCTGTCCGGCTTCATCTGGAGGTCATGAAGATTCTCAGCAAAAAGAACAATGATGTTTGCAACTGGGACTTCCTTTGTGTGAGTCAGATATGCTAACCAGTACACTATCCAAGCAGACATATATATTATCATATTTGAGTAATTTTGAGGACATCCATTTCCATTCTAAGATTTGTTTAGACTATTGAACTCATTCTTTGTGTTAACAACATCCGTTCAACTGTTTGAACAAATGTTGGAATTCTTTTAATTTCTTTACGACTTCTTTACCAAGAATACTTTCAATATCAGATAATGGAATCACTAATGCTTGGCAGTTGTTTTCGAAACTTCTTAAAATTATAAAGCCATTTGAGAAAAGGTACTTTACTATTTTGTGCTCAATAAGCATGCTTTTATGCTTTAGAACGTGGACAAACTAATATTTATTCAAGTTTAATTCTCTGCTCTTGAGTTAGAGTCTTGGAATACTGCCAATTTATGACCAATGATAACCCAGACATTTCATAGTGACAAGTAAAAAACAACGCTGTCAGTGTCATCTTTTCTTTGAAACCCCAATGGAGTTAGTCTTGTACTTTGGCAATTCTTACAAGTTCCAATCTAACTGGTTGAATGACTTATGTTACAAAAAGTATAAAATGTCATGATTTTCTTGTGAGGAGGAAATTCTAAAAACGCTGAGTGAAAGAAAATAATCAAAGTATTAGACAGTTTGAAATTTTCAAGATGTCCATTGTTCTTATCTTCTGTTAGTCACAAATCAAACCAGTTCAGTCTTTCTTAAAATTTTGAAAACTTTTTATAGCTGCACAATTAGATATTAAAATTTCTTCTTTATTGAATTCAATTCCATTTAACTGTTTCTGTGACCAGCATTTATCACTTGAAGATTCTGAAATTAGGAATTTTTAATCTTCAATGAATCTTCTGATTATTAGAAAAAATAATCTCTGCTGTTTGTAAGGTTTTTAAGTTTTTCTCTTGGAATTAAAACTTAATCTAACCAAGTGTTATCATTAGTTATGCAACACAAAGTTTTTCTTACAAAACTAATAATGATTTGAAATATGCTTGAGCAAATACATTTCCTGAAATTAGTCACTTTTAATAATTATCAAAGTGTTTTAATGTTATGAATGTCAAAAATTATGAGATAACATTTGCAATTATGTAGTTATTACTATAGTAGAGAGAAAGTTATCAGATGTTTTAATTAAAAATATTTCAAAATATAATACACTTTCATAGCATTCACCAAATAATTAATTCAACAGAGTTCCTCTTCAATGTTGATAAATGGCATGGTTAAGGTGTTCCATCATGTCTGTAGTTATAACTTTAGTGCTTCAAGTGTTTTTTAGGACCAACCCTGAGAAACCATGAATCACGCGTAGATATGGATTTTTATAAAATTGACAATAATTCTATTCATTCTCAAAAAAAAAAAGAGAATTTGAAAAATACAATGCCTTTACCAGTTTTTTTTCTAGTGTATCGTAAGTATGAGAAATTTACTTATCTCATAGTCATTATTCTGAAGATTTATTCAAAATATTTTTCCTAAAAGGAAATATCTTGTAGCAGACATTTCCTTTTTCCAAACAGATTTTTATTTAGTTTCTAGCTCGTCATTTTAGATTGCTTGAATTCAATCAATGGAAAAAAAAAATGCAACTATGGAAAAGGGTTTAAGATTTCCTTATCTTGATTTGAAACTCAGGCACCTTTCAGAATAGATGAGGTTTTTATAAAAAAGAACAAATACATACATACACACACACACACACACACACACACACACATATATATATATTTAAGAACTGGAAATACTAGGTCTGACAGAATGAATTATAAATTGCGTTATATTATATGGGAACTTATTTGAAATGATCTCCTATCATTAGATGGTTGATATATCACTCAATTTAGACAATGTAAATAGAATAAACAATTAGAGAAAAAAGAGCTCCTGCAGGAATCAAACCTACCACTGATAGGGTAGCCACTTCAACATAACGATGCTCTTACCATTGTGCTAAACAGTTGCTGGTAATGTAAAAGCCAAATAAATGATTTCAACCCAAATTCTCATCTTGTTTACCCTCAGTCTATTTGTCTCTTTTGACACAGCAGCTATGGATATAAGAAATGAACATATTTGGTCGGACAGAATGAATCGGATTTGATTCCTGCAGCAACCCCTCTTTCTTCAATTATCTATTCTATTTACATGACTAAATAGAATGATATATTAACCGTGTAATGACAGGAGATCATTTCAAATAAGTTTCTATATGATATACCGCAATTCATGATTCATATATATATATATATATATATATATATATATTATCCATTTAGTCAGAGGTGTAGCCAAGAAAGAAGGGGTTTTAACCGACAATGCCCACCCCGCAAACCTAATGGAAACCTAAAAGCTTTATTAATCATTGTTTTCCCACCGAATGGATAAATTTGTACCTAGATGAATTGCATAAATCATAATTCAGTCTTCGGGGTTGTTTTTCACAAATTAAGATATAGTGCATGTCTACTTATTGCAAATTGTTTATTTTTCCTGAAATTTCAATAAATGTTGGCAAGACATCCAGGCCTCCAAACCTCTAGCTATTTCTAGCTACACCACAGCTTTTGGTACATTTTCAAGGGCATGATTGCTTATCTGTAATATGGATATGTAACGGTTATAAACTTCATTTGAAATTCAATGCATTAGAAAATGAATTTTCCATGGAATTTTTTTTTTAAATGTCTAAAGTTTGTCTTGAGCTTCAATCTGTGTCTCTTTTTCTTTTGGGGAAATGACATTTTGCAGAAATTAATGGTTTTGAATAAAACACTCAAAAAAATGATATACTGGATTATCTGACAGAAAATCCAAAAAGAAAATAAGCACATATTTTAAGGACATCAAGAAAACAAAATGAAGGAAGTTTTTTTTCTTTTGACCATTAAAATGGTTTACGCACTAAAACAACTAGTATTTGGTCTACACTTCACTGTTGTTGGTTTAGCTGTTATAGAAGCTACTTTTAATGCTGGGCATTCCACACAGACGCGTACGTCTAGACAGCTAAAGTAATGGTCTACAGCTTAACTGTCTTCGGTTAATCAATTCATTGACTAAATACTAAAAAGGAAAAGTACATCTGGTTGGTCATTCCATAGAAATTGTCATGTGATCAATGTGTTTTGGTAGCAGGTTGTGTCGGTGGTCGTCAATCAAAGAATAGAAAAAAAGGGGTGATCAATGAATTAGTTACTTTGCTCAGCATTTGTTGGGTGATGATCTCCAAAAATAGTTCAAATTCAAAAAAAAAAAGATGGATGCTGTAGGACACATACAAAGAGACCAATTTAGTATAAATTCACATTGTAAATCGGCACTAAAATGTTTATGGGAGGGGAGGATTAATAACAAAACAAACATTTCTTCTAGATGTGTGTAAATGTTTTAATTTTAAGACTTCTAGTTCTCATGGTGTGGCTTCTGCACATGACATATACATACATAGCCAGCCAGAATTGCATAAAACTGCAGAAACCTATACTTTTAGCTGATGGTTTCTGGTTAGACAGCTAGAGTGATGGTTTACAGCTTAACATTTCTATGCTAATCAATTCCCTGACAAAGAAGTTGAAAACTAAAGAAAATTAGAGAGCAAAATGCTTGAGACATCTCGGTGAATAATCTGAATTCTCTATAAGGTCTGAAGATAACACTGCACAGCTGCACTATTAACAATGCTCTAACAATACAAAGAGAGAGAAAAAAAAATTAGCTTTTCAAGTACTTAATTTTCTAAAATTGACACGGTTGAACTCAGTGAAGACAATCTTTACAGTTCCTTTCTATTGCAGTTATTGTTCTGGTTGTGCTGTCGGTGCATTGCGCTGGGGCCAGGGCTGCCAATGCGGAGTGTTTTCGCTCAGTTCTGGGATTACCACTAACCATCTGGCTTTATGTTTTGAAAATAGTTTAACAATTTGGGTTTTTTCATGCCTCAAATAAATACATTCTCAAAAGTAACTCATATATTTATATAAATATGTTCAAAATAACAATGCTTGTAACTTGTTTTTGAACCAAATTTGACTACTTCCAAAAGGACTCAGTTTGACAGACCCTGGTAATGGCAGCCACAATGTCACATCGGGTTGAATCATTTTGATAATCAAACAAATATGGCATTCTTTGGAACACATGCACAACGTAATCTACTTATTTATGGACAATCAAAATGATAATGATTTGTTCATTTAGAATGAATACTTACTGTTGAAAACAAAATGACTACCTTGAAATGAAATGTTGATAGTCATCATCTCTCCATGATGCATGAACATTGGCAATACTAACTTTATCCACGCAACCATCATTTGCTTTTTAGCGGTCATTACTGGCCATAGACCTTCCCAAAGGTTCTCCAGATGTCCCTCTCTCATGGGCATCAAGGAGCTAGTGCGTTATGAATTTGTTTAGCTTGTCACACCTCCTATGTTCTGTCGACCACAATTTTACATATGATTTCTTGGTATTCATGCTGTAGATTGAGACGTCCAGTGGTTGTCTGCCATTCTTGCATCATGTTGAGCCCATTGCCATTTGAGATTTCAAATGTGTTCTATGAGAGCTCAGATTCCTTCTTTTTTTTTTTTGTATGATATATTGTGCTGTTATGATCTCTTCATGTGATGTTGGGCATGATTCGTTAACTTGCATATTGCATGGTGAACTGGTATCACCTCGTTTCACTGGGTTTTTTGCAAGCTGAAAGGCCTGAGTCTTCGTGTAGTCTGATGTAGGAACTGCTGTGTTGGTAGATATTTTGCAATGCTCTGACATACATAGGGTCTACACATTGTCGATGATTTGGCAAATTTCTGCCGAGTTAAATGCCTCTTTAAAGTCAACAAACGTTACAGTGAGTTGCATTGTATATTCTGCTGCTTTTACTTTTAATTGGGTTACTGAATGGAGATGGTAAATGGTTGAGTACCTTTTTTGAGACCAGCTTGTTTCTGTGGTTGGCTTTCACCTAACCTTTTGACGATTTGGTTGGTGAAGTGTTTGTTGATACAGTGAGGCTCATTGGCCAATACTCATTGAGGTTTTTTAAATTTCTTTTTTTATATAACAGCAATATGCTTACGGTTTTCCAATCTTCTGTGACTTTACTTTATTTGAGGCATAAGTTAAAAAGAATGGCAATTTTCCTGGTGATGACTTTTCCAGCTTTTTTGAGTAGGTTGATGGTGATGTTATCAGTCCATGGGGCCTTTCCTTTTATTGATTGTTAGATGACTTGCATCACTTCCTACGGAGGAACTTCTTGGAGATCCTGGAATTGATCATTCTTGGTTTGTGTTTCCTGTTCATTTTCTGTTCTTTGTTTGGTGTAATAGAGATCTTTGTAAAATTCCTGGGCACATTAGACAATTCAGTCCTTATTCATTGTCAGGTTAAACTCATATAGAAGTAAATTTTATCATCAGCATTTTTGTCTTTAATAACGAATCATTAACTTTTTCAAGAGGAATTGGAGACATGCTGGAGTATTTATAGTGATCTACAAATAAAAGTAAGTAAATACAATCGTGTTGTTAAACTATTAAAATTTATTTTATTAATGCAATCAGTCAAACCTGGAATTTAAGATGTCTGAATTTAAGACATGATTAAGAGAGAATAGAGAGGAAATGAAAGAGTGATTCATTGACATCATGTCATGTCAACTTGCGTTTCGAGTTCAGTATTTTTTTTTGTGAACATTGAATTTCTGTTATGAAATATATAGTTATTATATAATAACAAAAGCTTATGTTCTATTTATTTTTCAGGGAAATTTACATTACATTACGGCCATCTTCAGATGATGATGGGTATTTTCCCAATCATGGATGGAGGGGGCATGTCATTGATTGGCTAGAATATGCTCATTCCACTGTCTTTAGGATGATTTTAATTTTCAGCTCCCAAGCAATGTTGTTGATCATAATTGGTATCATAATTCTATAGTTGTTGGGAGCCAGTACCATGGGGAGCTTTTTTGAGAAGCAAGAAAACATCCCTGTAAGCACTGCCATTTTGGTTTGAAAGAATGGCAGATAATTGTCATTGCTCTCAGAAAAATGGTAATTATGGGAGCTGACCTCTGTTCCTTCAAAGGTGTCAATGTTGTTTTTAGCTATGTGGCTTTTAGCTGATGGGAAAGTATCGATAATTTTCAGTGCAAAAGGGTTAATTTGAGAACTTTTATGATTTTTTTTTAAAGATTATTCTTGTAGAGAATAAAAGTCACATGCATCCAAGTGCCTGGGTTCAACTTTTTCATCCAATCATGTGTGCATAATATGCTCATAACTTCCCACACATTAGATATGCACGTGCAGAATGTCAGAATACCAAAACCAGATCAGACACCCTTTAAAAGTTAGACTAAAAGAGCATTGGAAAGTTGTCAAACATGGAGATACCATCAAGTCAGGTGCAACGGATCACACCTGAGGTGAAAAAGGAAGACAGTGGCCTCCATTGGAGGACATAAAAATTCTAGACAGGAAACAACATTGGAGAGTGAGATATTTGATGTGATCGACAACCTCCTCACTTGACCAAGAGTGAAGCTGAACACTATATGGTAGACACTGATCCTAAAGGAACACCTCTGACATGCAAAAACTTCACTACCATAACCAAAATAGAGCAGTATCACACACTGAAGTTTGAATTATAAATTGCATTAAATCATATAGAAACCTATTTGAAATGATCTCCCATCATTACACAGTTAATATATAACTAAATTTAGACAGCATAAATAGAATGAACAATTAAAGAAAATGGGGCTGCTGCAGGAATCAAACCTGTTAACAACAGAGTAGCCGCTTCAACATAGCCATTTGTTTATTCTATTTATGATGTCTAAATTGAGTGATATAGTAACTGTGAGTATTTAATGTGAGTATGTTTGGACATTATAGGAACACACAAATGTATAAAAAACTTAAATAAAAATGTTGCTCCATCAAATGCAATCATACTTGTTTTATATTGAAACATTAGAGACAGGCTGTGCCAAAATTATCTTGAAACAATTTGGGAAACTCAAAAACTGGGATTGACTTTATTTTTCTCCTGTAATGACAATCTTCACCAAAATTAGTGATGTAAAACTGATTAGTAAAATTTGTGCTCCTTTACTGTAATTTGAGCTCACAACCAGCAGATAGCTGTCTTAATCTCTGAGTTGAATTGACAAGTCTTAAATATTAACAAAAATTCATCGGACAAATACGTTCTGGCTTATTTCACTTTAATAAATAAATGCAATTATTCTAAAGAAAAAACTGTTTTTATCATTTTTTTTTATCATATATACAATACAAAAATTACAGTAATCATCTTCAGTTAGAGTAGACGTAAAAGTAGAGTTTGACCCTGTAGCCGTCAAATTTGACAAGTCTATATTTGCACGAGTTTTCAGTGCATACATACTTTTGTCCCCGGAAAAAAAGAATTGCACAGCATAAAGATTTTTGCACGCAATGATGACTCAAAAAAAAAGAGGGAGCACCCCCTGCCCCATACACCCCTGATTTCCATCACAGTCTACTAAAAATTATTGGCAACATTGTTGAAGACACAGTTTTTCATGACTCACTTACCCAACTTCTTACAAGGCCTGATGGGATTCCTTCCTGCTTATATAAATGCCTGTATGGGTAGACCAAAAAAAATTAAGTTATCCAAAAGACAATCAACTCAAATTATTGTAAATTAAGTTATTGGAAGGGAAATATTTGCAAACATGGGGAAACATTTTGACAAGTAAAAGAACAAACGGGGAGAGAGAGTTACAATGAAATGGGTTCGGGTGAATCATATACCTACTTCCCCATTTCCTGAGGGTTTTGTATACTTAGTTCTCAAAACTGATTTTCGTTCCTGGAAGAGAGACGGGGGACATGGGAAGGGAAAGGGTATGGTGAGAGGAAGAAAGATAAAGTGAAGGAAGAGAGAGAAAGAAAATAAAGTGAGAAAGAGAAAGAGAACATCAGAGAGGGATAGATTGAGAAGAAGTCAAGGAGAGAAAAGAAAAGGAAATGATAGAATGATTAAAGAATCTGAAAGCAAAGAAGGAATGAAAGAAAAGAGGATATAGTAAGGAGAGGAAAAACAGAAGACACAAGGAGAGAGAAAAAACAAAGATGGATTTAGTTAGTCACTTGTTAGAAGCTGTCACATGACCAATGTTTTTTGGCAGCATGCCTTATTGGGGTTAAAAGATTGGAAAAAGGGGTGATCAATGAATAAATTACTCCACACACCTTTTGTTGGATTCCTAAAAATACAGCTAGGTACAAAATAGACACTGATTCAGCATAAATGTACATTGTAGATTGAACCCCCTCTAAAAAAAACTATTTCAGGGGTCGGGTGGAAAAAAAAAGGGTTTTTTCAAGTGAGGAGTAAATGTTTAAATTTCCATCCCTCAAGCTCTCTTGGTGCAATCTGTACATGTGGTACAAATACATGTGATACATAGCCTGCCAGTCAGCCTGACCAACTTGAAAACTGGAGAGACCTATGTTGACAGTTTCGGTGGCCATTGTCGGTTTCTGAAAAGAGAAAGATAAAGAGCAAAGCAGAGAGAGAGTAGGGTTGTAGAAAAGTAGTGAGTAAGAAAGGATTGAGAGAGAGGAATTGGAGATTTTCCTTCCTTGCTTTCATACAGAATAGGGAAATAAATTCTCCATACAGTTTGTCATAGAATGTCATATTTTACCTTAAAGCTTTCATGGCGCCTTGGTCTGTGCACAGTAGTGATAAAAATGGTTTTATTTCTTTTTTCTCTTTTGATTTGCATCTTCATCACACAAAATCAAGGCAACATCTTCATGCATAAATTCGAAGTTCTGCCGAGAGAGTTTAACCTAATACTATTCCTGTTCAATATTTTAGTCCCCATCAAACTAAATGTGCACATAAAAAGGAGTTAGATGTAAAGTGGAATAAGGTAAAATAATTTATACGTCTAAGCACTTGCCATTACATTAAATGTGAAGAACGTCTTTAAAATAGAAGGTTTTCATTTATCTATTTATTTCTATTTGTAATGAAACACAACACATATTGAGTCAACATTCTTGTAGATGCTTTAACTGCATTTTGAAGAACCTCAGGAGAACGCTGCAGTTTTCTCCTGAATATCCTGCGGACAGTTACATCCATAAGGGGTAGTGATTTCTACTCTTTAGTTGATCTTCGATGAAGTGAGGCACAGCGTAATAATATTCTGTAAGGCGGGGTGGGGGTGGGGCAGTGTATTTGTTTGTTATTTGGAGTGCATGGTCTTTGGTAATATCTTGCTCAACTACTTGATTGTTAGTTTAGATGAATTTGTTGATCATTCCTTATCTGTTCACAGAAGAAGTACTCTAGTTTCTTTGTCCTGACTGGAATCATTCTTCCAGGCTCGCAACTGTATTCATTGAAGGCTACTTGTCAATTCGTATTTTTCTATCTTTGAACAGTCTGATTGTGTTTGAGGAGTAAGCACTAGATGCATACTCAGCTATACACTGCACCAATCTTCGTAGCACTGCTGGACTTGTGAAAGTTTCTCTTTCATAAGTTTAATATTTTTCATGCTTAACTGGTTGTTTTAGTCAGTTTTTTTTTCTTTTAGTGTAACACCAAAGAAATTTCTGTCTGTTGTAGGTTTTAGTATGTTTTTGTGTAGTATATATTTCGGTAAATATCCATTTAATATCCTTGTGAAGTGAATAACGTTACATCTGAGGATGCTTACAGGCATTTTCCATTTCACACCGGGTTGAAAGAGTGTCTAGGTCTCTCTGTAGGTTTGTGGTAACTTTTGGCAATTTCATTGTTGTGTAGATCATGCAGTCTTCAGCAAACAATTTCAGTGTTGATATTAAACGGCATTTCACTAATGTAGATTATTGAATCCTACCTTGAAATCATGGAAGAACAGTTGATGATCCTGGAAAACTATCTTGTAGGTAATTGATGATGGAAATCATCACAGTCTCTTCTCAAATGTTATTGGATAGTGATCACTAAAAAATTCTGGATTTTCAATAAACAAATGTGATTGCTGCTGGACATAAAGTAAGTGATCACTTCAACAAAAATTTTCATTGCAAATTGACCCCTCCAATAAAAATCTATTGGGGGAGGATTTTGAAAAAAAAAACAAAAAAAATTTTTTAGAACTAAATAAAGAGTAAATGTTGAAAATTTCAGCCCTCTTTCCCAATTGGTCTCGTCTCTATGCATGGTAAAAAGCCAGTCAGTCAGCCAGACCAACTTGAAAACTGAAAAAAATCCATGTTGACAGTTTAAGTGACAGTTTCGGTTGATGATTTCTAATAGAGAGTCCAACTATCGCTATAACTGATTCTCTTAAAGCTCACCTTATTTATAACCCATAGAAATTTATCACTTTCCAATTTTATCAGATATTAGATGTCTATCATAGAGAATATCCAGTTTTCTCTAACAAAATCAACAAAATAACGAAATGAAGGATAAAATCAATTACACAGCACGTATAAAGAAGTTTTGTTACTTTTTCTACACGTGGACTAAAAGACTGTACAATAATAAACCTTTATAAAAATGATAAATAAACATTGATTCTCCATTGCATTGTAAAGGAGCTTTAAGAATCATGAGATACCAAGTAAAATCATGATCATCATCTTCCTCCTCCTCTTTTTGTCCGTCATGAAAATAGGCCTCCCCAAAATCCAGCAGACCTCTCTATTGTGAGCGCAGCAGCACCACTAATATTGCCTGAATTCGCCTATTTTTTGCCATACACAAATTTATATATGATCTTTGGGAACTGGCATTATGAGTAATGATGTCCAATGGTTGCCACAAGCCTTGCCCATTGCCATTTGAGTTTTCTAATGGATTCTATGATATCTCTGTCTCCTGTTTTTTCTTCAATATACTGTGTTGTAATGTGGTCTTTTTATGTAATGTGAATCATTTCTGATGCACATTGCATGGTTTTTCTTGATAAAAAAGAAAAAAGTTTTCAATGTTCAATAAGTAAAGACCTTGAGAGACTGATAAACAAAACAGCAGAGCTCTGATGTAAAATATCATGGAAATAAAAACGAGCCTGAAAGTCAGACCATAGATACGCTAGTTCTTTTCTTGCGTGAAGATCTATCATGTCAAGGATCTAGCTATGTTGCCAAATTTATCTTCAAATTCACCTCAATTAAGTCAAAAAACATCTTGATACACCTAGGAACATGTAGATTCTCCAAATATATGTATCTAATATCGAGAAAATATATTACATATTATTGATTAAATATGACTTTAATCTTCAATATTTATTTCATAAAAAATTATGTAATCTATCCTAAGTATTATTTATTCTAAATCTATCATCATCATCATCGGCCTTTTAGTGTCCGTTATTGTACATAGACCATCCTCAGGATTTGCTAGACCTCTCTATCATGTGTCATCGATCCAATACTTTCTAAACTTATCTAATTGATCATGCCATCTTGTATTTTGTCGGTTACAGTTTTGCATATGATCTCTTGGAATCCACATTATGAGTCATGATGTGCATCAGTTGTCTGACATTCTTACAGCATGATCTGCCCACTGCCATTTGAGTTTTCTAATGGATTCTATGATATCCCTGACTCCTGTTATTTCTCTGATATACTGTGCTCTTTTATGATGCACAGACAAGCAGAGAGAGAAAGAATCTGTAGCTCAGTTGGCTGGTTGGTTGGGAAGGCCATTTGTAAGTTTACAGTGATTCAATTATCAAATCTAGAATAAAATAGGAAATTTCAAATTCAAACCATTACTTTCCAGCAATCATTCTGGGCAAGTAACCTTATCTTTTTTTGACAGCATTTCAGTCAGTCCATTGACTAAAGCATTGGGATAAAAAAATTAAAACAATGAAGATACAAACCTAAAAGAATCACAGGAGAAAAACAATAATTTTATGAAACCCAGACAATAAATCATTTCTTGAGATTTATGAGATAATCCTATCACCAAAAAAATTGTAGGTATCAAATTATTCTCCAGTTATTTTGTGGATTTACACTGTGAGCAATGACTATGATCAGAACTTTATGTTATGGCAGCATTTAGTCTAAAAAATCCTTTAACAATCTCTGTCTTTAAGTAAATAGGATGAAATAAAAAAATTGTTTGCATCCTACTGTGAGTGCTAAAATTAACTAATGCATATAGAAAAGTCATTTCTAACATCCTTATACACATTCAAAACAGACAGAACTTGGACTAAAGATTGAAAAATACACAAATAAAAAATATGTTGGAACAACACTGGATATTGAAAGGCTATGTACAAAAACCAGAATTCCTTGGTCGAAATTCTATTAATTTTGAAGGTGTATAAATATGTTATCAACTTTTTGCGCTGACTGTGTATTGTGGGAAACTACATTGAATGAAACAAAAGAAAAGCTAGTCAAAACTAATTAGGAAGATACTCCATTTAAGTATTTCAGACAATTCAAGTCTACCTTTTGTTCTCAATTCAATTTTCTCTCTAATTGCATGCTTAAGAAACTAGAGATGTGATATTTATTTAGAGCAACCCCAAAGTTTTGTCAAGATTCTTACAAAACTAATTCAATTAAACTTTTCTTTGATGATCACAGGGATGTCAATAGGCTTCCTACATTTTGATCCACTTGTAATTCTCTTTAGTCTTGTCAAACCAATTATCACATATTTAGTAGATAAATGGTACTTTGGTAATCAATATGTTAAGGTAATAAAAGTTATGGACGCCAGAAATGGCATTTTATCTTTAATATTTATAACTTCATTAGACAATCATCTCATTTCTCCAAGAACCTGATACTCTTGTGCATTAGTCCACATAATGGTTCAAGGTGGATAATTTACAACTTTAAAATCAAATATAAATGGTGATATATTTCTATCAAAGTGTATTAATCAAGAATGGGGTTTCACTAATTTCTCTTTTGAAATGAATAAGATTGTGCAAGAAAAGTTGTCAGATTTGAAGGATTGTTATCATTATTTATTTTCTCTCATCATATTTTCGTGGATTTCTGTTGAAATGCTTGGCTTATTTTTACATTCTATCACAATTAACTAAACAGCAGGATCAAAAGCAAAGCCTAAACCTTGATTAGGCTACAAAAGCTAACCAGCAGATCAGACGCATAGCCGAGGTGGAGAAACCTTTTGGAAATGCTTGGCACCCAAATCTCTATTGATAGTAGTTCACCTACTTCTTTTCTACTGACAGATCTCACTGGATGTTGGAGAGTACCCCTCAGGAAGCCAAACCCTCAAATCCCCCTAAATCTCTAGCCACACTTCTGCAGCCGGACCCATTCACATTTAATCATATAGCTATAGTCATCCTTATCGAATCACAGTAGCCCCACAAATGGCCTGACCAACCATCTAAAGTGGGCTACAGATTCTTCTCTCTTTACTCATCTGAGTGTGCAGGAGTGGATGGAGGGGGTTATAGTCACATTTTCGGGGCTGCAACCTTGAAAATTTACATGAGCACACTACTAAGCTACATCTAAAATCATTATTTTTTGTTTTTTCAAGAGAAAGAGCTTTTAGGGGTTTCCATCATTTTAAACAAATAATGCCCAAATCTTGTGCTGGTATTTTTTTTAGATAATTTCAAATAAAAGGCCTTTTTTTTTTTTTTTGTAAACTCTCCAGGATGAGAAACTGACTCCATTTCTCAATGTAATTTTAACATCATCATCAGCAGCAATTTAACATCTGTCATTTGACATCGACCTTCCCAAAGATATGCCAGACCTCTCTATCATGAGTATCATGGTGCCAATATCTTCTGAACCCATTTAAATCCTCATGCCATCTTATTTTTTGCCAGCCACAGTTTTGTATATGATTTCTAGGGATCCGTGTTGTGAGTCATAATATTCAACTGTTATCTGACATAATTGCAACCTGGCCTGCCCGTTGCCATTTGAGTTTTCTAATGGATTCTTTGATATCTTTGACTCCTGTTTTTTCTCTAATATACCATGCAGTCTTGAGATTCCTTTTTGGGATGCCAAGCATGATCCTCTCCAGTGCAAGATTCTCAGTTTGAAAGCCAATCATTTGCTTAGGTTTCACATTTAAGCTCCATAGGTGACTATTATGAGCCTAGAATGTGTAGATCTTTCTTTTCAGGACTAAAGCGATTTTTTTTTAATGTTCTTGAATGTTAAGCTTGCTCTATTGTCAGCCTAGGGTGATTCTTTGTTTGATTTCTTCTTCTTTTGAGGATTCCAAGGGGATTTGTTTCCCAGATAGATGTAATGACATTAGATCAAGATATTAAAAAGGCTCCTTTTTGTCAAAGTAATGATTGAGCCTAACATTTTGATGACCTATGTACCAAACATTGGGAGGTGCAGGTGGCCTGATGGGTAGCAGTACAGAAAATAGGATTGGCAAATCCAGTTCAAACACCAGCTGAGACAGTTTGTGTTCACTTCACACTAATACCTATCAGAAAAGCATGAATCCATCTCTTGTAGCTATAGGCAAAAAGTAGGTTAAACTTAGATCTATAGCATTGATTGGTAGCCAGTTAAGGAGATGGATAGTGCTGAATTCAAACTCGGAAAGTTCAAATATTTGTCATGAGAGGCTGGCAAGAGACAAAGTATAAAACGTGTTCACATACACTCAAGTGGGCTCTGGTGAACGTTTGAAATGCCTTGCGAATCAGAAGTAGAAGGTAAAAGTTTGTTCAAGAAGAATGAAAAGAAAATAGATGTACAGAATGACATCTTCTCCTTGTGTACAAGTGGAAGATAAAAAGTTACCATTCATCAGGATCATCTTCAGAAGATATGCGGCCCTTGACAAATGTAATTGTCCCAAACATAAAATAGTTAGGTTTTTACTCTTCAAATCACAGTGTGCCTATGTGATAAAACAACACTACGGACATCAACTGAAGATGATCAGAGCATGAACTAATATAACTTTGAGAACTCTATTTGAAAGAGTTGAATCTTCTGAGCTCATTGAACAAACTATGGATTGTCTGGTTCAGTACCTTGAAGAAAACAAGCCTGAAAGTTAGACTGTAGTTGTGCCAAGTTGATCTCATGGATTGTCATTTTGAATGAGACCAACTTGTCAGTACAAACCAGTCAAATTAACTTCTCTCAAAAATGCAGTTAATACTCGTTCTCTCCTTCGCACATTCAGACCTATATATATATATAGGAGGGAGACAGGAAATGAGAGGGATGGAAGTGTTTCTGTCTGTCAGTTAGTCAGTCAGTTAGTGACAATCATTGGTACTGGAGATGTTCACACATCTAAAAATATAAAAATGAAAAATCTTAGACGCAACTGTTATTTCTAAGGATGAAGATAAGAATATGTTTTAGAAGTAATTGAAAAACATGAACTTCAGCCAATAATTCTCTTTTTAAATAATTTTGCTTAAAGTAAGCAGACAGCTCACGAGTCAGAGATGAGATTGGCTAATTCGATTATTTCAGCTGGATTTTTGCAAGAAAACTCTACATTCTCTAATTTCATTAATTCAAAAGAAAAATAAGTTTCCCTAGTTCTGAAAACCTATCTATATCTCAAATATGTCTTGCCTGACAATACGATTGAAATAAATCTTTCTTATATTTTGCCATTCTTTTTAGTGTCCTCTTATATCAGATCAAATGATATTATCTAAGGTGTAAGTTGCTCTTGCGAATATAGCTTAGTGGAGAAACATTTAACTCAAGACCGCAAGAATAAAAATGTTAAAGCTAAGAAGATGGTGATACAGGGAAATCGGATGAAATCTATTGAACAGATCTTTCAGTCACTCAAAAGAAGCATTCTTTGACATAATAAGGAGTAAATGCTTTAAATTTCCTACCCTCTAGCCTAACTGGTATGACTTGCGTGCATAACAGATAGATAGATAGATAAGCAAGCTGGACCCACCTTAAAACTGATGAAACCTATGTTGAGACTTTTGGTTAATGCTTACACATAATTTTGATCCTAAGAGTTGAAAATTTACATCTTAATCTGAAAACAATCACAATAAAATCTCAATAAATAGAATTGATGCGTATCAATGAATGAACATACGATTAGATGAAAACAATCTTATGTTTGCTCTCCTATAAATTGCGCTCTCCCGCTCACAGACAAAAAGTGTCCAAGTATCCAAAATACTGGTATAATGAATAGGGAGCAGATACCAGAGACGCAGACTGAACTTCACTGATATCAATATGAATTGTAGCAACCAATTATCCTAAAAAATCATCATCATCATCATCATCATCATCATTATCAGCAGCAGCTGTTTAACATGTTTTTAGCCACAGTTCTGCATATGATCTCTGGGGATTGGTGATATCCAGCAGTTGTCTGCCATCTTTGCAACATATCCAGCCATTTGCCATTTGATTTTTCTAATGGTTTCCATGATATCTCAAACTTCCGTCTTTTTACAAATAGGCTTTGCTGTCTTGTGATCCCTTTGTTTGATGTTGAGCATGATTCTCTCTTGTGCAAGTTGCATCAATTTGAGAGCCAATCTTTTGGATACATTCCATATTTGAGCTCCCTAGGTGACTATCAGAACATTGGTTGCATTCCCTTCTTTTTAGGATTAATGGAATTTTCTTTTTCTTAAAATTTGAGCTTGCTTTACCAAAAGCTTGCCAACCTACATTGATTTTGGACTTGACTTTTTTTTCTTTTGATGATTTCATGGAGAAACGTTGTCTTAGGAAGATGTAGTGCTTTACTTTCTTTAGCTCTGCATTTTTGACGTTCATGGCTGTGTTTTCCTTTGTCATCAACACAATTGTTGTACAAGACATTTGTTTTGCTAAAATTCATTGTTTGTGCAACGTTATTTGGATATCATAAAGGTTCTCAACAAAAAGAACGATGTTCTCAGCAAATCTAAGATTACTTAGGTATTCCCTGTCTAATTTGATTTATTTACCTCACCGATCTAAGTTCCAGAGGACCACCTCAAGGCAAATAGTATAGAGTTTTGGTAAACTGGTATCACTTTGTCCGACCCCTCTTTCGAGCTGAAAGTGTTGAGAATCTTCATGTACCCTGATGAAGGGAATGCTGTTTGTCAGTCAAAGAAACTGTGTGAACATTAGGAAAAGTCCAACCTCAATAGACCTAGGGAAAGGTTTTAGACTCAAAAGTTTTCAGAAAAACAATTTTTAAAGCTCTTAAAGAGTGGGTTCTATTTACAATTATTATACTAAAGTAGTTCATTATTTTCCGTTTAATATGCATGCACAGAGACTAAACAAAGTTTTGCACACACAGCCTTCTCTTCCTCATACTTCTACCATATCCTCCTTCTTTTCTATTTTTAATTCCCAGAGTACTTTTGGATTGAATGATGAGATCTAATATGATGTGATTATAACGTTTTGATTAAAAACAAAGTACGAAACTCACCATCACAGTCAATAATTGAACAATGGTAGTGTCAAATATTGATGTCATGTGAAGAAATTTCATCAAAGAATAAATATGGTCAGATTAAATTCCACTTATGATATCACTGGCATTTTCCCAAGAAAATATCTAAAATAAAGTAAAAAAAAAAATTAGAAATCCAATCAAAATGAGGCACCCAAAAAGGTCAACAAATCTTTTTTTCCAAAAATAAAAGAAACATTTTCAAAAGGGGTCTAGTGGAGTACTGATACTAATTTTTAAGTCATAGACAAAACAGTATGGCCAAGAGTGCAGGAACAAACAAGCACATAAACAAACAAACATATGCACATATGAAAATCTTTGATGGTATGGTCGTTCAATTTTATGTGGTAAAGTTATAATAGATTTTATGAAGCTGAAAAGATTTAGTCTTTTTTTGTACTTCTTATATATTCGACCCGACCAAGACTGGTACTTTCATTTATACCGTACAATTATACAAGTGGATCTTTTTAAATCATATACTAATTAGTAAAGCTGCAAAGCAACACAATTTTTCTGGGAAGATAAAAAACCCCAAAAAACAAGCTAAAGATTTTCTCAAGTCTTGTCAAGTAGGTACAATTTAACTATATATATATATATGATGTTTACTGAATGAACAGATGAGAATTCCAATAAAGTTTGTTTGAATTGAAAGGTCTTAGTTTCAGTTTTATCCATCATAACTTCATTGTCATAAGCAATAATGATTTTCGATATAATTAAAAAAAGGAATTTAATAATCTCCTAAATTTCCACTTTTCTTTATCAGCCAATAAATTAAAATAAAGAAAAATTTCACCATCAACAAAAACAGTTAATTTTGTGTGCTCAAGAGTAAAGATAGATATTGATCTAAAGATAAAAGGCGTCTGGGTACACACACGCACACGCACACACACACACACACATATATATATATATATATATATATATATATATATATATATATATATATATGTGTGTATGTATATGTAAAGATACATAGGTATCAATGTAGTACTCTGAAGACAAATGTTTATAGTCTTGTATGTATGAATCTTTTAGACTCCTAAAACACTGTTCTCTAGAGGCTGCAGATTTGTCTATAAGGGTAACTTGATCCCAGGATTATTGTAGGATAGGTGACAGCAAGATTCAAGGTCTCCACAGATGAATCAAGGGTCAAAACTCTTTTTTCCTGTTCGATTTTGTAAGCTTCTATTAATGATTTTTTTCATGTGCACATTGCATGGTTCTCAGTTTGTGGATCAATTTCTTGGTTAGGTTCTATGTTTTAACTCTATAGTTGACTATTGAGACAATGCATTGGTTGGATACTCTTCTTTTTTGGATTATCGGATTTTCTTGTTCTTTAAAGTAACATTTACTCTACTGAAGGCTTGCTATCCCAATGTGATTCTTCAATTGATTTCTTTTTCCTTTGAGTATTTCATGGGAATTTGTTTTCCTAGGTAGATGTAGTGGTCTACTTTCTCCGGCTTTGCTTTTTCGATTTTGATCATTATGCATTTATTTCCAACATATTTGTTGTACATGACCTTTGTTTAGCAGAAGTTCATGTGAAATTAACTTACTTGCTTTCTTTGTTTAGTTCATCTAGCATTAGTTGGAAGTCCTGGATGTTCTCTACAAAAAGATCAATGCTGTCAGCAAATCTGAGGTTACTTACATATTTGCTATGTATTCTGATTCCTTAGTTTCCCCAGTCTAGGTTTCAGAAGATCATCTTGAGGCAGTAAAGTGTTTGGATGAGGTGGCCATCACCTTGCCTCATCCCTTTCTTGAGCTGAAAGGGATCTGAGTCTTTATGTAGCCTGATAAAAGAGCTGCTGTGAGGGTATATATGTTGCAAAACTCTGACATATACAGGGTCTACACCTTGTTGGGTGATAGCAGGGTAGGGTGATGACCTTGGGAATTTCTTCTTAAAGTCTATAAATGCTACCTGCGAGTGGCATTTTATATTCTTCTGCTTTCTCTCTTAGTTGAAGTATCAATTGGAGATGGTCCATGGTTGAGTAACTCCTTCTAAAGCCAGCGTATTCCTTTGGTTGGTTTTTATCTAGTGTTTTGGGGATTCGGTTGGTGATAATTTTGGTGAAAAGATTATCGATGCAGTTTAGTAGACTTATTGGTCTGTTCTTTTTTTTCTTTTTTATGTAACAGCATTATGATTGCAGCATTCCAATCTTCTTGGATTTTACATTGTTTTAGGCATAAGTTGAAAAAATGGCTAGTTTTCTAGTGATGACCTCATCAAGAGGTTGATGGTAACGTTAACTGGTTATCAGGGACCTCTTCTTTTTTTTTGTATAATGGCTTGGTTCACTTCACTTGACATAACTTCTGGGGAGTCCTTGAACTAATCACTTGCATCTTGCACATCCTGTTCATTGTTTTGTGTTCCTTGTTTGGAGGAGTAGAGTTTTCGGTGAATTTCTTGTGATGATCCAGTCCCTGTCTGTTGTTTGGTATCCATTTTCTTTGAATACACTAGTTATTTGTTTCTATGCTGTATTGGGGGTTTTGTTCTTCTCTTTGAAGCCCCAACCTTTTTCAAGAATTGTTTTGATGATTGCTGTTGTGTGTCTCCTTTCGTCTTCTCTTTGTTTTTCTTGGGATGGTTTTGTTTTGTTCATTCACTTCAATTTTCTCTTGATCTTGAGCTTCCTGCGTTTTTTATGAGATCCTTGGTTTTCATCTGAGATTTTTACGGATGGTTTGTGAGCTTTTTGGTTCAAGCATAGTGATGACTTTGATTAGAAAGGTTGTTATTTTGTGGTTGAATTCATTGATGGTGATGTTCTCTTCTGATTTGATGAAGTTCATATCTGTTTTCCAGTTCAAGCTTGCAGGATCAAGTGAGCTCTTTTGGTACGTTCAGTGTTTGCAGTTTGGTGTGAAACATTTTCCTGCCTTCTTTGCTAGTTTTAATTTGAATTTTACATCAGACCATTCTGAGGTCACTTCCTATGTTTACTTCATTTAGAACCTGAATATCATTGATGGTGTTGCTTTTGTCTGCCAAGATGTAGTCTGTTTCGTTCTTGGTTTCATGTTTGGGGTTCTTCCAAGTCCATTTTTTATTTTTTCCCTTGAAGACAGTGTTCATGATTTTACATCCGTTCGTAATTGCGAAGTTTACAAGGTCTTCACCTTTCTTATTCCGTACTTTATATCCTAACTTGCCAACACAGCATTCATTCCCTGTGCATTGAAGTCTTCCTATAATGACATTGAAGTATTTTCTGGCCAGCCAATCAAAATCACTTAAAAACTGAAGAAACCTGTTTTGACAGTTTGGGTTGATGGCTTCTAATAAAAGAGTCAAGATGAAAGTTAACTCATGGACGGGAAGCCAAAAAGATATCCAAAAACTTGACATCGTGCCAAATCAAATGATTTGATTTCTCAAAATAAGAATCAAAATCTTATCCAAAAAACAATTGTAAACCAGTGCCTAAAAACAAAAATGTAAATTTTCAAGACGTCATAATTTTTTCTTCTATCACAACTAATTAAAAGTGTCAAGCACGTCAAACATAATATTATGACAGCTTCATTCAATCTCTATGAATGCTCTTAAGTATTTAAAACAAAATCCATTGCTGAATAAATATCATGTTAACTTATTATAATAAAATGAATTAGTTAGGATTTTAATTTCTAAATTCAAAAGTCACTTCATACAACCTCTAAACACTGTGGAATTCTTCAATAAATAGAAATTTAAAAAAATGGAAGTCTTTTATGAATTGAATGAAAACTTTCTTTCAAATTACCTGAAGGGAAGTAGAAGTTGAAAGATTATTGCTGACATGTGTATACAGAGGTGCACATTAATGTTGCAGGAGAAAAAATTACATTATAACATTTTATGAATTTAAATTACATGGTTCAATATCCTTTATATAATTAATTGAACCACATTGATATAAATGCACCATCACCACATTTGAATAGTACATCTGAAGAAGGCTGAAGAATGGATCAGCTATGATATTATGTTAACAACATAAACAAGGAGTGCAATCGTCAAAAAAATATTTGTATTAACGCGATTATTCAGTCTTTTCTGATACATGGTGCCATAAAAAAATCCTTATACAATGAGGGTGCCGTGTTTTTAAAAGATTTTTTGAAACACCATCACCAAGTAAACATCTGTATCATTAAATAGTGTTGTTATTATGTGAAGCATGATGTCTCGGACAACTCAGTCTCCAATCACTCAGTCTCCAATAATCACTTCTTAGCTATTGAAAAGTCTATTGCAGTAGTGAGTAGCCAAGATCAGATATCAAATAATCCAATTATATTCTTGAGTATTTTTGAGATAATTTATCATTGTGACTAATTGATTCTCTGAGAACCTTACAGATGGTGTCTGAAAAGTTTTTAAAGATCAACCTACTGACTGGAAACAGCCTACTGTTGAAAACAACACGTTTGGAGACAGCTGTTATTTTCTCTTACTTTAAGAAGAATCCTTCACAGAAAATGCTTTTTTTGAGCCCTTAGAAAAAGGACTAATTCCTGAGATATCAGGAGCCTGATTTTTCTTACTAATTCTGTTTTTTGCAATACATTTATTAATTTTCTGATTTTATCAAAACACTGGGGAAATCTATTGCTATCTTTTGCCGGCATACAAAATCTCAAATCCATGCCCGGGAATTCAAATACTTCAAGCAGAGCAAATCAATGTTGTATACTCACAGTTTTTAGCATTTTTTCCATATTTTTCAATTCAATTTATGGAAGATTTTCATTTTTTTTACTCTATTCAGGGAAGAGTTATACGGCAGTTATAATTGATCAATGAATCCAAGAGTTAGAAACAATTTGTTGCATTTACTGATGTTTTCTTTGTCATAAAAACAGATATAAACATTTCATTAAGCAATTGATAGCAAATGTACTTCTTTGATTGGAAACGAGATTCTCAATCATTTCAGTGCATTCAGTGAGATAAAACTCAAGATACTAAACATCTTTATGATTTCATTTATATAATCTATACCTTTAGTGCACTTGCAATTCTGTTTTAAACACGTTTATTTTCACGTTTTGAAATATTTTCTTTTCTTTCATCTCATTACCATACTTTCTGTGTAACTGCACATCCTTTCTGGCAAAAGGAATAGCTTAGGGTTAAAAACAAAATGGACTCTTCTTGAAAAATAATCACTCTTTATCTATGTTGCATTGTTTTCCATGCTTGCAAGGTATTTCAAAGCCAACGTTTTGCTAGTATTAACTTTTTTCTCATATGTGGGGTGAGGTAGCAGAGCAAATTCAAGGGGGACAAGCATTAAGGCTCAACAGTTTGAGACATGGGTGAGACAGTACAATGCTTTACTAGGAGATGTTTAAGAATAAGTTTTTCACATTTTCTCTCTCTTATAAGAAAGAAATATTTCTTTAATTGTTAACATTGTCTTTCTCTCTGATGAGAAGCTAATCAGGTATGAAAAAGTTACATGACTGGCTGTTGGAGGGTCAAACTTCACTCCAACTTCTATTCAAACAGAAAATGATTACCGTATCTTTTGTATTGTAAATATAACAAAAAATTATGCAAACATATAAGTTTTTGTAAAGTATACTATTTTTTTAAAAATTAATTGGTGTACGTATAGGATCAATTTTTGCCAATATCTAAGTCTTGTCAGTTTAGCTCAATCATTAAGACAACTTCCTGACAATCAGTTGGTGGTAGGTTCAAATCACAGTAGGGGAAAATGAATTTTACATACCGGCTCATACTGAAGGTAAATATAGTGATTCATCTTGTATTTTATGATTGACAGAAAAACAAGTGAATTATGTACAATCTTTGGATAATTTTGAAAACAGATCGAGGTAAAACTAGAGTTGGTAATTCCTGAAGGAACTGCAAGTGTGATTGTTTTGCTGCATAGCACATAACAAAGAAAAATCATTCAATGAAAACATGGGAAATTACTAGCAAAAAAATCTTCTACATCCTCCATGAAGGAAGTTTCTGGATACTTTGAAACTCTACATATAGTAGAATAGGTTTGATTTAACATTAGATTAATTGGAAATCCTCCCGCCCAATCAAAACCTAAAGAATTGAATTTTTTTCTAAACTGTATATAAATGCAATGTACGACATTAAGATTCACCAATAAGTAACAAAATCTTTCAAAATGACTTCAAATTTGATAGCGTAACATCCATTGAAATAAAGAGGATTGCATATAATGGGTTTTGAGCAAAAATGTAAATTGAAAATCCGTACCTTGCATCAATGAATCACCATAGCTTGCATGTGTACCACAATTAATTATCAAAAAAATTATCTTAGATCATCTGAAATGTTATCTTGACAAAAAATAGGTTTTTTTATCTTATATTATCCATCAGAAATAGATCTTTTATCTGGAATTATCTGAAAAAATAGATCTTTTATCTAAAATTATCTGAAAAATACCAGCATAAGATTTGGGCATAGAGACTAAAAAAAGCACTTTTTTGAAGAAAAACAAATTTTATTATGATGGTTAGTGGTGCTAATTTTCTAGGTTAAGGCCTCAGAAATGTGACCAGGAGTGCCTGGACACACATACCCATAGTCAAATGGACACACAGACAAGCAAGGTGGGAAGAATTTGTAGCCCACTTGGCATGTTGGTCGGTTGATTTGTAGAGCTACAGTGATTTGATTGGAAGGTTGGAAAAAAAACACAAGTAAAAATAAAGAAAAAACAATATTTGAATAAGAAAAAAGTGAACATCTAGTCAGAAAAAAAAGATGGGGAACTAAAAAGTCGAAAAAGACAGGATTAGACAAAGAGAAACAAAAGGGCAGAAAAGAAGGTGGGGAAAAAAGAAGGGAGTCAATGAATGATTGACAAAATGATCTGGATGAAAGAAAATAAAGGAAACAATTGAAGAAGTGTAATCTGCCATTTTTACATGGTGAATGCATCGTTTTGCCAAGACAATGTAAATAGAATAAACAATTAAAGAAATGGGGACGCTGCAGGATTTGAACCAGTGACCAATAGGGCAGCCGTTACAATATAGAGTTGCTCTTACCAGTGAACTAAACAGCCACCAGTAATGCAAAGGCCAAAATTACAGTTTTTACCCTAAATTCTCATTTCTGTTTTTTCATGATCTATATCTGCTCAATTAGTTTCTTTCAATGTAGACAATTACATTATTAAAAAATGGATATATGATCAGACAGAATGTTAATAAACTTCAAGAGTTATAAGTCTATTCATGAGGTCTAGGCCAAATGATACATTCGCCATGTAACAACGGAGATCATTTCAAATGGAGTTTCAATATAATATGACACGAATTATAATCTTTCTGTAAGATCTTAAATCCATTTCTTAATAGCATATATATATATATATATATATATATATGTGTGTGTATATATATAGAGAAATATATAGAAATACAATCTCAGAGAAATAATTATAAATGTGTTATATTGCTTTGAAATTATTTGAAATAGAATAATTTCAGTTTTCTTTAATCATTTATGCTATTCATACTGTCTAGGCAAAATGATATTTTCACTGTGTATTAATGGGAGGTCATTTCAAATAGAATTTCAAAGTAATATAACATGTCTATAATATATACATATATATATATACATATATGCATGGGAAATAATGTTTAATCAAGTTTATTATACTTGGATATTCCAATTTCCACCTTTGTCAAAGTAGTAATTTTAAATATTGAAAATTGGAAAGTTTGTTTTTTCAAGTACATTATGTCTCATAGTATTTGTGCTTATGCTGTATGATACTAAGTATTCTAGATTACTAAGAAACCGCAAAACAGATACCATACCTACGTACACATCATATACATATATATAACCGGTAGAGAAAAAGAATTAAAATGAAGATGACAGGGATCTGTCAGTAAAAAGGAAGGTAAAATCCAATACAGAGTTAAGATAAGGAAGAGAAAAAATGGACCTTTAGAGAATGAGAAGAAAGACAGAATGAATTTGAAAAAATGCGACAAAGTCTCAAGAATATCTGATTAAAAAATAAGAAGAAAAAAAGAACAAAAACAAGACTGACTGCTGCAGGGTCAAACCCAATACCAATTTCTATTTCGAAAGATGTTGATAATTACAGTTTTTATGTAGTATATATAACAGATGAGAAATTATAAAAATGTACATTTTTTGGCATAAATATATTTATTTATTAGAATGGAATGAAAGTTTTTGTTGATATCTCAAATTCTTATCAATTAAGCTCAATTAGTAAGCCTACAGACTTGGTTGTGAGTTCAAATGAAGTTAGAATATGGATTTTACATATCAGTTTACATCCCCGATTTTGGTGAGGATTGTTCTGGTTGTTCTTACTACAGTAGGAAAACAAAGTCAACTACAGACTTATTAGTGGAATTTGATGAAAAACAAGAAAGAAAGGAAAAATAAGAGATATGGAATTAGAGAAAGATTTACATTGTAAAAAGATTCATTTATTTCTTATTGTTCCCAGCCAGGCAAGGTTTTTGGTTTGTATTCTTGTGTGTAGAGATCGGTTTCTTCCTTACGAGGATTAATAAAATCACCAAGGGAGTCTTTCTAAGATTCCCAGCAGCTTACAGTGCCTGATATTGCCAGACGGTTTCCAATCAAGGCACTGACCAGGCTGGATGTCGCTCAAGTGTGATGATAGTATGAGAATTCGATTTGGTTGTAACTTTAGATAGATGGATGTGTGGAAAGAATTCAAAGAGAGAGCAACAGAGATTCTAAGTAGAGTTTAGTGAAATAAATGGAAGATAGAAATCTCGAGTGAACGGATCGTTTAGAAGTTTCGCGTAAGTCGTAATAGGAAAAAAAGAGACAAAAATCAAAGCATTTGAATAAATAGAATCATTCTAAGCTGAAAGAGAGAGAGGGAACACCATTTTGAGGGAAAAAATATAAACGAAAATATAAAATTAAAATGTCTGCCTTAAATAAGTGTAGCAGCAGCAGCAAAGACTTTTCTGGAATAGGGACAAGCAGATTAGGTTAAATTAAGGCAATTTACCATCATGTTCAAAATTGTTTTAGATGAGAAAACATTCCAAAAAAAGAGAAACAAGATGGATATCAAAAAATGTTACTGAGAATGTTTCAGAAAAATTAGAGTGACAAAGTACATCGAAAGCTGAAGCAAATTTGATGAAAAAAAAGGGAAAATGGTTTTGATCTTTGCCAATTTTTGTTAATTGCAATTAGGGATCGAAGCCAAAAACCAAAATGGATTTTTCTAAAGTCCTTATTTAATGAATGATAAGGATTGAGAATTAATAGGAGAACTTCTGCAGGCTTTGAAAATTCCGCAGGCTGCAATCAATTCCTTGGCAGATTTGTCTTCAGAGAAATGGAAACCGTCAATGAAATATATTCTGTATAAAAGCAATGTAGTTTGATAATTTTGTTTGAAATTTCGGGTTATTTCTCTCGAGTCTGAGAATATCGATTGAAAATTGTATCAGCATTAGAACAACAATGTCCATATTGAAAAAACAATTTATATAAGGATAAAAGAGAAACCTAATCTTCAGTTAATAATATCATCCTGATAAACCATCAACCAAAACTGTCAACATAAGTTTCTTCAGTTTTTAAGTTGGTCTGGCTCACTATGTACGTTTAATGTGAACAGGCTGTACCAATGGAGCTAGATAACAGAGATTATAAACATTTACTCATTATGTCCAAAACATTTTTTTTTGTTTTAGAAAAAAAAAAATCAAAAGTAGGTTTTTAGTTGGGCTTCAATTTACAACTCAAGTTAATGCTAAATCGAACCCTTATTTTGTGTCCGTCAGCGTTCATGCTTCTTATTTTCAAATTCAGACTTTTTTAGTGATCATTGCCCATGAAAAGGTGAGAGAACCAAATTATTTATTGATTACCCTTTTCCCCAATTTTTTTTTACATCTCTGCCAACATAGTATGCTGCCAAAAGTCATTGGTCAGGCAACAGTTTTTATTGATCGACTAACCAGACATACTTTTTGATCAACGATGAACAAAGCATTTTAGATATTTGTCAAGTTCAATCAAGTCTGGCATTAGGCTTTTCTTATAGATCATGCTTTGAGAAGTCTCCGTTAGTGGTTTTCACGACTAACTCACAATCAACAACTCTTCATCAAGAGATCTGTAATGTTTTAAAAATATTATTTTATAAGCAGCAAAAGAATTCTGTGCAGCTAATATTTATTTTTGATACAGGTGTCCCTCGATACAGTATAGTTCTTCAACTCATTCAGGTCAGGAGCACAGGTAGATGTGTTTTAAACTTCACAGCCATTATGAATATGGTGGCCACTTGGAATATATAATGAGGTCACATAAACATTATAGTTGAATAGTTTTGCAATAAATGGAATTCATTTCTCATAACTCTCTAAATGTTACATTACTTCCCAGGGTATCTTAGAAAATGAGAGAACTTAAACCCAAGGCCTGAATGAGTTGAAACACATTTTGTGATATAAAGTTTGAGGGTCATGGACAAATATTTTTGCCAATCTTATCACTTGTTTGGCATAAAAATCACAAGTTAAAATTAATTTTTTTCCGTTTCCAATCAATTGATATAATTACATGGTGTTCTACATACAATTTCTTTGATTTCGTGATATAGACAATACCTGCGTTCACTGGTGAATTTGTTTTAGTACACATTTGAGACTTTTGGTTATTTGCAGTAGAAATATAATACAGTAGTCTTTCTTGGACCCCAACACCAGCATTATAAAGAGTTATTACTGTTATATTCTTGAAATTCTGTGTTTTAGGCCATTATAAACAATGATAAGACTAATTAGATTATTTATAGACTCTGAATAAAGACACTGGGCACTACAAGGCAAACATTTAGGCTGACTATCTAATTCACTTAGTGACCTAAGATATTATAGACTATTCTTATTGGATGATATGGTTCTTTGAAAGAAATGATCAAAGATTGAAAGCCTATGGTATGCTGACCTTTAATGTCCGAAGCCACTGATCCAGCAGGGAAGAGTCTAAAGCCGTTCTAAAAGCCAATTGATTACAGAGACTGATGACCCTTGATGAAATGATATGCTATTCTCCAGCAAATGAAAGCCGAAGCACTCCTATTGGTCACTGAAAGTTGAGACCCAAAGTGACCCTAGCCCTGAAGGCATTCTGATGTCATACAGTTGGTCAACAGAGGTCAGTGTTGATTTAGAAGCAGAATCACTGGTTCACCTTCAGAATGCATGGAAAGGTCAATTTTTAAAGCAGATTACATGTATAATCATTGGGAAAGGTGCCAAGGCCAAGCTTCAAACCCTTTGTTATTTAGGAGGGGATGAAAATCATGTAATTTACTTTATAAATATTCAGTTGATACACAACAAAGAAAAATCCTATCGTCTAAAACAGATAAGACAGTTGATCAATAATGATTGGTGCGTGGTCAGGGTGATTATAAATCTAATTCTAGGTAAAAAAAAAACAAGACTTTAATCATTATTTTTTTACAACGGTTAATTTGGTTATAAAAAGGATGATACATTTACCCTTGAACAAAAATGAAGGTCTCCAGTTTTGTTGCTTAAATTCTCACTTAAGCAGGTAAACATTCTCAGTATCATTATCTTGAACAATGTTATTCAGAAAATTATAACTTGGACCTCATTCTGATTATAATCATTTTTTGTATATTTATTGGTGGTTATGAGGTGGTGCAGTATCCCAACTGAACTTCACTCATGTATTGTTGTTCATAAAAAAATCTTAATATAGAGTGAAAGGCTACATTTTTGGGTGGAGTTTGCTTGTTTATCTTTTCTTTTGCATGTTCGAAGCTGCTTAATTTCTGTGTTTATGTTCGGAGCAGACAAGATTTAAGTGTTCTCCTACTTAGAACTTCAGATGATCATACAGCTTTCCACATTAAAATGTAGAAAGCTATTAATCTCTGCCACCCACAACAGATGTGCTTAAATACTGTTGCTGGGTTCAAGTTATTCATGTGTTCTGACATTTATGCATATCCATTTATCTATGTATCTTGTATTAACATCTATTTTTCAAAAATTTACACTCTTTGATGATCACACCCCAACAAAAGGCAAGAGAAGTAACTTATATATTGATTTTTTAATTGATCTTCCTCAACAGTATGTTGTCAAAAGACATCAAGTGTTGATTTCTATTGAGCAGGGGGCTCAATAGATGTATGAAAAAAGAGGGTCCCCTAACTAATCTGTCTTTCCTATCCCCCTCCCAATCTGTCCACTTTCCTCTTCCTTATGTGTCCAACCAGTCTCCTTCCTAATCTGTCTGCCTGTCCCCCTTTCCTTATGTGTCCAACCTGTCCCTTTTCTAATCTGCTTCTGCCTGTCCTCTTCCTTATCCATCCAGTTATATACAATTTGTGCGGGACTCAGCTTTGATTTTTTGCTTTAGTCTGCCTCCCTTGCTATTAATGTGCAAAATCAAAGAAGAAAAACATCTTTATTTGAGAAAAACAAAAAATCCATGCATATCATATGAACTGTGAAGGTAGATTGTGATCTGACAGTAAAGACATTCTTCTGACCAACTCCCAAAAATATTATTCGGAAAAACAAAACTGATATCACCAGTCTTATATTTATTTTTATCTTCATTTTTCAGGACTTATCCCTTTTTTCTTGTTCTCCTTTCCTTTTCCGAGTTCTCCTATTCTGATGAGCACCACCTGCCGCTCAGCCACTTTGTCAATCTTTGCTATTGAGTCTCGAACTAGATTTGCTTTTTTTTTTTTGTAATTCAGGGGAGGAAAAATTCTTTGATCCACCCTAAATTCAATCACTTATTTAGTAGCCTATTACTCACCCTTACCCAAAATTTAATTGAAATTCCTCGGAAAATGTTTGGTCTGGCCAAACTAAGAGATTAACAGACACAAGGAAATTCATTTTACAAAAATTAGATAAACAGCGTCTCACTGTGTCCAGGATTCAAAACATCGTTTTCATAGTCAGAGTGTTTAGTCCTAACCACTACAGTCATGACGAGCAGTCACTATGAAATACTCTTGCTTTATTTTCTCCCCAAAAGATAAGAAAATCCGTAATTCATTCAAAATTTTTGCAGATTTAGTGTGGTGGGGATTCATAGCTACAATCTAGATGCAGATAATATTCTTGGATTCACACCAAAATGTAATCGCTTTTTCATAGCCCATTGCCCGATCTTTGTTGAAATTCATTCAGAACTTTTGGAAATGTCATGTGGAAAGATGGACACAGAGGAAAGTGTATACCTCTTCCACCTTTGTTGTTAAAGGTAAATGAAAATGTTAGTTACATAGAATTAGATGCAAAATTTCTACCCAGAAGTTTGTGCATGAAGAAAACTCAAAATGTATTTGAAGAAATAGTCACTCCCAAACGTAACAAAACAGAAAAAGTATATTGAAAATTGAGCATCTTCTAAGCCAAGATATGCATTTTCAGGAATAACAATCATAACCAAAAGGAGCAAAAATACAGTAATAAAGTAGTGTAGACAGCCTTACTAATCTCAAACCTAATTACTTTGAGACCTTTCGCAGATGTCTAGTAGATATTATCTACCAAAATTGCATATGTAAACTTCAAGTGATTCATGTTTATTTCACTTTGAGAAAAGACAAAGAGAGAAAAAATTTAAACAGGGTAGTTGAAAATTCAATTTGCAGAAATCGCTCCGATCACAGTAATAATTAACACAATTTATCGGAAACTTTTTTCCCTCTCGCAAAATTGTCGTTCATGAGCGTTTGCATTGTCACATAGTTACACTGATGGCCTACATAGGAAGACATGCTGCAGCAACTACGAAAAGCAGCAATTACGCATATCTATGTACGCAGATAAAGACGCACACGCATTTCTCCAAAGGCATCACATTTCGGTGAAAAAAATATCCAATTGTGAGCAGATAACCTGCAGAAAATTTTACACTTTACAAAATGTTTTTTCTTTTCTTTATTTTCTTCCTGAATTCATGAAATTTAAACTTGTTAATTTCTTTTTTCTTTTTCACCATTATTATACACAATATATATTCATTGATTTTCTGTTTCAGACACACACACACACACACACACACACACACATATATGTGTGTGTGCATGTATACATGCATATATATGGAGAGATGGATCTCAAATATTAAAAATTACCAACTATGAAACATTTTTACAAAATTTGTTAATAAATGTTTATATGCACACAAGGAAAATTAACTAAAAAGAGTCTGACATTTATTTTTAATAAAACTGGTTTGAATATATATATATATATATCTACATATATATATATAGATAGATAGATAGATATATGTGTATGTATATATACATATATATTTATACATATATAGAGAGAGATATACATGTATGTATGTATATATATATATATATAGAGAGAGAGAGAGAGAGAAGGAGAGAGATATATATGTTATATATATATATAAGAAATAGTTAACAATATTTGAAGTTTTGGGGGTTTTTTTTAGAACTATTTAGAATTTCATTCTTTGTCAATTTCCTGGACTTGTTCACGCCCAAATCGAAGGAGAAATCAGAGATGATGTGTTTATAAACACAATTTGAATTGTCTTTCTTTTCAAATAGTTGTGTATTGGATGTTTATAGGAATGTACGTTGGTGTGTGTATGTACGGGTAATGGAAAAGGTGCATGGACATATTTCAGAAATTTGAATCTTGTATTATTAGAAGATTAAGGAAACTGTGTGTTATAAGCCAAATAATAAAAGGTGGTGAATTCTTTCTATGTTGTGATATCATAAGAGGGTTTGTGTTCAAGTGACAGACTGCTTGTCTGAATGTGTATATAATTGATACTGAAGAGAATCTATTGTATTATTATATAATCATCTGTTTTTGTACACCTATGATGTATGTCATCAAAACTGTTTAAATGTATTTCATTTGCCTGTCTGTCCATTCAAAAATGTATCGTGTCTAAGCAACATATCATCTTTGTGTGCGTATATCATCACTTATAGAGAACATATTGATACAATTAGGCATATCATTAATTCAAATAAATGTGTGCCTGTTATACACTGTTCTATATATCAATCTCTATTTGTCTTTATTGTAATTATGTGCGCGTATATGTTTCTGTCATTGATTCTAAAGAGTATCTATAATACGTATTTGTGCATAGAATGGAGAGATTGCAAAACAGCACAATATATTAGAGTAAAAACAGGAATTCTAAGATTCCATAAAATCCTTTTTAAAAACTTTAATGGCAATGGTATGGTTAGATAACCACTGGACATCTCAACTCACAACATGGGCCCCAAGAGATCATTTGTGCAATCATGGTTAACTGAATATAAGATGGCAGGATGAACTAAACAAGTTCATGTCTGTATGTGTGTAAATATATTTGCATGTATATATATATGTCTGTATGTACATGAATATATTTGCATATTTGTATATTTATTTATGTATATACATGTGTGTGTATATATATATATATATATATATATATATATATATGTGTTTCACTTATGATGTGGATACTTGAAAAATGACTGCAAATGAATAATCTAGATGGGACAGAATTTATTGAAAAATTACTCAAGAAAAATTATAAGGTTAGATGCTCCAGAAGATACAGAAATTGGAAAGAAGTTTAGTATCCATACTAAAACTAAAAAACATAGAGATATATTTCTAATTTTTTAAAAACTAAATAAGCCTGTGCATGTATGTGTGTATGTATATGTTTACTTGTGAGTACTGAACAACAGTCAGAGGCCACTACAAAAAAACAGAGTAGAAAATAAATAATATATGTATATCAGAAAAGAATCAGCCAAAAAAAAGCCCACTGAGATGATATACAATCTTAGGGACCTTCATGGTTGTAAAATACACCAAAGAATAATTGCAAAAGAGGTTGAAGACTACACATCCAAGGACATTTTTCATAGAAGTACAGAAAGAAAGTACAGTGAATGCTTGTATTTTGCTAAGTTATTTTGATAATTTTATGTTAATCCTACGCCAGATGTTGCACTTTGAGATCTGCTGAGATTTCTTGTGCAGTAAATTAATTTGGAATCCATTTATTTGAGCTAAGTGTTGGAAAAAAAACAAAAAAACATTTGTAATCATTTCCTCCATTCATTTGGATAATTTGAACTCTTAATTTCATAATCCACTTGATACCACTCCTATCTGACAGTGGAACTCCTCTCTGAAGAGAATAAGATGGCACTTATATAGGATTTTTTAAAATTAAGAAATTTACCTAGTAGTCAGCAGTTAATCCCCTTGATATAACCATTCAATTTTTTCATATGAATCTAAGAGTTGATTGGACCAGTTTGTACAAACCAAAGTTTTTTATGATTTGTTAACTCATTGCTCAGTCAGCTTCAGTGGGACGAAATCTGACTAAATACTGAAATCAATTGGTATGAATTGAAGTGCTGAGATGCAATGCTGTCAGAGCTGCAGCACCTCTGTAGAAATAAATAAATGAGACAGAACACATTTCTGATTCTCCCTAACGGCTATTTTATTACCATCAACTTCCTTGCTAAAATTCATGTAACATATATATATATATATAGAGAGAGAGAGAGAGGATATAGGAAATGACAAACGTTTCATCTCTCCAGGGAACAAAATGGTTAACAATGCACCCCTGCTGAAGTCATTGTAAAAGTGATGGATAAGTTTGTAGTGATGTTGGTAAGTGCATTCTCTGCACATTGCTGTTTAATTGACTTGTAAGCAGTAAGTAATGTATTTTACATAGTCTCAAAAATGCTTATGTGATAATGTAACTATCTGTTTGAATAAGTATGTTTAAAGTGTCAAAAAGAATTGTACATCAAACTCATAATGTTGTTATGACTTGCAACCATAATTGTTTTCTCATGAGATGAATGTTTACTCAGTTTAGCGTAACTGAATGGAGCGGATGATCACTGCCATTTGATCATATGAGTATTGTGGGTGCTAAAAGAGCACACTGTCATGCGTCATTCATGGAGCAGCATATTATATGAGGAAGGATCAGTCCTTGCTTGGCAAGATATTCGGCGGCAGAGCATAAGGTGAGATGGCCACAGAACAATCTTGATACTGCATACATTACTTGATATTCACAAAATAACAGGGGAAAATGCAATCATACACTGTACTTTCTATCAGTTTCTTTGATGAAAAATCTCCTTGAATGTGTTCTCTTCAATCAAAATCTCAAAAGGTCACCAAAGTTGAGCAACGTCAAGTTTATATATATAAGGGATGATTAGGTTGACCAATTACTGATTGGTCAAATGCGTTTGAATTATCATAACAATGTAAAACTGACTTCCAAACCTGCAGTGTGTCTACTGTGAACAGCTTTTCAGAGTTCAGGTTTAATTACAAGGACAGATCCAGGATTTTGAGCAGGGAGAGGATCCATTTTTTTTTTTAATCACACAAACTCTCTAATCAAACAATGGATATCATACATTTTTAGAAACCGTCAACCAAAACTAATATCGAAACTGTCAACTTTTTGTCAGTTTTTGAACTGATCTGCCAGTCAGTCTAGATGGTTGACTGTCTATATATACAGGTGTCACATGTGTAGGCCATACCTATGCAGCTAAAGAGCTTAAAATTTTACTCCATATCATGTCTATAAAAGCAATCTTTATTGATTCTTGAAACTTTTCCTCCAAATAGGTTTTTAGTAGGGTGTGGATCGATTTGCAATGAAAGTTTATGCTAAACTGATACCTTGATTTTTGTCCGTCAGCATACATGCTTATTTTTTTTGGAAATTCAGAGAATTTTAGTGAATACTACCATCAAAAGGTGAGACAAATAACATGCATTAATTACACCTTTTTTCAATTTTTTAATTGATCACCTGCAGCACAGCATCCTGCCAAGAGATGTTAATCACATGACTGTTTCTATTGTGACTAACCAAACCTATTTATTCGTTTTTAAATCTCTAATAGAGATTAAAAAAACCCTTGAAGGACAAATTCCGAAATTTTGCTAATTAACATCAAACTTAATGACATCATTTTATAGAAGGTGATGCATGTAGTTTAATGTCTTTGCTGGATATCTGTAATGATTTTGTTCACATTCTGTCACTTAAGAAACAGCAGCAGATGTTCTTATGATGTCATTCAACATTAAGGATTACCATGGTTTAGAAATTCTCTGGTATAAAAAAAGATTTTGATGTTTTCAAGACTTTTTATCGAAAGATTTGCTGACTTTATTTTGTCTTCGAACAGGAATAACAGATGATTCTCTCTACTATGCTAAAACTGAAAACGCATGCATTTAAATTTCTCAAATGTTGCTTCCTATAATCATGATATCCACCCAATCATGTCAAATAATAGAGATTTTGAAATAATAAACAGATTTATCAATTAGAAAGTAGTGACATTCAAATTATAAACTAATGTAATAAGTAAAAAGTAGCATATAAAAATTACTATACCAAAAATATAACCACTAAAAATAGTACCAAATGACATCAATCAGCATAATTTTTAGGGGCTATATTTTTGCCGTAGTAATTTTTCATATGTAGCTTTCAGTTTATGATTTAAATATCAGTACTTTTTGATTATAACTACATGGTCAACATTTTTTAACATGTATGTAAAACATATAATTGTATACGCTTCAAAATCACTCTATTTCTATTGCTTCAGAGATAAACAGAAATCTTCTGCACAGACACGGTGAGAATTTCAAAAAAGGGATGTTAATTAATGCCATTTGACACTTAACTCGTAAAATAACAGAATCGTTAATTATCATTCTTTAGGGCTGAATGTCTTGAGAGAAATAAACCGATTTGAGATAAAAAATATTCTGTCACCCTGTTATTCAAGGCCTCCAAGAGGAATCTAAAAAGGCAGCAAAACACTGTTTTCTCTCACCCATATAAATTACATTGACATTTTCATCTCTTATCTATCAAGTTTTGATCTATTATAGCCTTTTAGCACACCATACTATATTCATCTGTCAGTAAATGATGGCGTTAATCTAATTCATAAATGGATGTATCATATAGACAAAGGAGTTATGATACACAACTCTACACGAGAAACTATCGGGTCCTCTTCCTTAGCTCTCTTTGTCCCTTTTGGTCTTACCGGGCTCCAGTGCAATGCACTGGCTGCACCTACCTCTTTGAGGCTCTGGGATTATTTGATAAAAATCTGAATCATTGCTTGGATTATTTTTGCAAAAATTTGATAACTTGTATTAGAGATGAATAGTTGGTTACTTAATTTGCTAGTATTACATGTTTTATGATTTTTTAAATTTTAGAGTCTAATCTGGACAAATCGATAAAGCCAAAGTATTACTCTGAATGGAAATGAACAAAAGAGGATAGTATTAAAATCAATATTAATCATTGAAACCAAACACGTGGTTTATGGTAATCATTGAATAAAAGAAGCCACTTTGAAAACATTATCAAAGTGTAAAATACAAATATAGTATGTTCACTCCTGACAATTAGGTTATAGCTATGGCATATTTTTGAGAAGTGCAAGCTATAGATATCATCATCAGCCTTTAGCATTCATTGTTTGACATAGATCTTCCCCAATATTCATCAAACCTCTCTATTGTGGGTATTATAGAGCCAGTATTTTCTGGATTTGTCTAGCTTGTCACACCATCTTATTTCTTGTCAACCATGATTCTACATATTATCTTTGAGGATCCAGAGATTGTCTGCCAATCTTGCAATATGACCAGTTCATTTTTTTGAGTTTTTTAATATTTTTTGTGATGATATCTCGGACTCTTATCTTTTTTTCTAATGTAGTGCTGTCTTGTGAACTCTCTCTGTGGGGTTGGGCATGATTCTCTCTCCAGTCTTGTATAGTTCTCAGTTCTCTGGTCAATTTTTTGGTTAGGTTCCATGTTTCAGTTTCGTAAGTGACTATTGGGAGGATACTTTGGTTGTGGACCCTTCTTGGATTTTCTTTTTCCTAAAGATTAAGCTTGCTCAACTGAAAGCTTGCCAACCTAGAGAATCCTTCTAGAGTGTAAGGTATAGATATAATACTTTGGGAATATGCTTCAGAGTTTAAAGTATAGACAGAATACTTTTTAGAAGGTAAGTACAAAACGATAACGCTAAAACATTAGTAATAGCCATATTACTTGAATATTTCATAATTTTCTGCATACCTGTGCCAAATTTTGGTATTTTCTCCATTTTTTTCAACTAGATGAATGGAAAAAAGTAAAAAATGTATCAAAATTGACTCACTAATAGCAAAATGTCTGCAGCATAAAAATAGCTTCCCTTCGTAGTAATTGGAGCATTAGGAACAATTCCAATGCCTTTTGAAAGAAGACTAGACAAGATTGGAATGTTAACAGAAATTGAAACTGTTCACCTTTATCCATATTATATTGATAAGAGTGACAATTTTTTTGTGTCTTGCAGCTTATAGATGAGTTGTTTTGACTAAATTTCAAAGAAATATCCCTCAGAAATATTGGTAGCACAGATGGTCAATAACAGTAATGAATACAAATATAATGCACAAATCTTGCTCGTTGGACTTCAAAACACTGATTGAACTGAGGAAGATCAGCCGCAATGTTCTGTGGAAGTCAGTGCTACAATGTCACCAAGATTGTTTAATTTCATACCCAGTGCAAGAACGTGTTACTTCTATGTCATCATCAGTGAATGAAAGTTTAGTCATTTTTTAAAAGATAAATCCAACTCATTTTTATCTGAAATTCAGGGGCATTACTATTCTTACTATTGTACATTGATTTTTCTGGACTGATTCAATCTCTGAATGTGGAAATACACTCCAACATTGTTGATGCAGATAAAAATCATTTTCTTGTTGATCCTCTTCTGTCTTGAAAGACAATGAAGTATGCATCAAGAATTAGCCTAAAATCGAGCTGTAGTGTCTGCTGTTACTCTGAAGCTCTGTTGCAGCTTTTTCAGGTGAGGACTACACCCAACTCTGTAGAAGCTGTCACTACCCTCTGCCTTCTACACTCTCTCCACTCTACCCACTCAAAGTTGGTGGTCAAAAAGGTGGTTATAAATATAAATTAGATGAGCCTGGAAAACCTGATAATTTTCACCTTTCACTATACAAACAAGGATCTGGAAGATATCATTAAAATTCAACCTCTCAGAGACTTTATGAATATGTATTATCTTCAGCATATTGCACATGTGTGCTGTAGACCTAATACTAATCTTTCTAAGTTCAGTCTTTTCTTTGTTCTTGTCCAAAAATTATTACTAATATCCATGATTTTGCAGGTTTTTTGCAATATATCACCTGAGCAAGCCAAACAAGGAACACAATCAAAGGCGGGTTTTACCAGACCCTTGAATAAAATTTTCAAGCTAAGAAACTTATGTCCTATTGGTGTGAAACTGTCAAGATTCTAACTCAGAAAGGTGAAAACCTTTTCTATGAGTACTAATTCAATACCATACCTTACCAGTTCTCTCTCTTCTTCTGGCTCGTCTGGATACCTGCCCTGATGGCAAGTCTCTCTATCTGCTGCGATCCATGGCCACAGCCTCAGCATGAGGATAAACAGAGTAGGATTATTGATAATGAGTTCTGAAATTCCCTAGATATGAGAGCATGCCTACATAGATCAAACAAAGGATTCCATTTAACATTCCTGGCAGGTTACCAAACACGAGAGAATAGCCAAATCATTTAGCAGCCCAAATGTTATTAGGAAGACAACAAACCCCACAAATATTACGTCACATAAAAAGCTACTTCATACATCTTCTCTCAATACATCCATTAAAAACTGTCAATAAAAGTTTCTTCAGTTTTCAAATTGATCTGGCTTGATATGTATGTAGGTATGAATCACATGTACAAGCTGCACCAATGTAATTAGAAGGCTGAGAGTTTAAATGTTTGTTTTTTTTCAACCACGGGGCCCCCTAGATTTTTAATAGGGGATGGTGAGTTCAAATTAGATTGATCCCCTTGTTTATATCGGGCAGTGTTCATGCCTCCTTTTTTAAAATCAGAACTTTTTTCTGATCTCTGTCTAACAAAAGGCAAGAGAAGTGACTTATGCATTCCCTTTTCTATTTTTTCTAATTAATTACCTCCAAAATGACTTGCTGCTACAAGATGTTAGTTGCGTGATGGTTTCTGTTGAGCAACTGACCAGACCTTTTTTTTTTCTTTGTATTGTGGAACAACCGAGCCAAAGAATCAGACCATAACCCTCTTTCTGGATTTTCTATTCTCCAGTATCAGTCCCTCTTCAAACTACTGTCTTGAAAGAACAGCTATAACTCTGTTGCAGCACGACACACAAAAAAAAAAAAAATTGTTATTGGAATTGCGTTCACCTTAGAAAGAATTGATAATTATATTTATAAAAATTGATAATAAATGAGGTTTGGTCGAAAGATTTTTAATTGCTTGAATAATTTCTTCGATTCATCTTTATCAACCCGGGGATACCACAGATTCCAGAAGTGCATGCACTTTATCCTATTTACAATGACACCTAAGCACAAATATGATGAAAGAGTGCTTGTAAGCCTTCTATGCATAGCATTTTCCCCAGAAAAAAATCTCAACAACTTGTTCCTAAAGTGGAACAAAGGAGAAAAGGAAGCTTTTTAAAAAAAATCTTTCAAAGGATCAAGAAGAGAGGCCTCGAGGGGAAGGAAGCAGAAGAAAATTTCTTGACGCATGAATAGAAAAACAAATCTTTTTTATGAAAATAAATAAGTGGCCATTTTGTTTTATTGAATATCCTTGAGTGGTGGAAATGGGGAACAATGTTGAGTTACAACGCGTACCTACTTTTCAATTTCCAGGTTTTTTGTATGTTCAATGTCTACTACTATTGCTAGTTCCCAAAATTGAGTCTTACCTTATACCAATGAACTTCAAACTTTATCTACCAAGGGAACCTTTTCAATAGTTGAGTTTTCCATGAGTGAACGCCATCCGTATCATGTAAATAACAAAGATTTTCTTAATCAAAAAGGCAAAATATTGTTAATTTTTTTACAAAAAATGTACTGTTTATGTTAAAGAGATAAAATAAGGATGTGTAAAAGCCATGAAAGAATCATTTATGTGATAAAGAATCATTAAAGTGTGTAGCAAATATGTCACCTCGTTTCGTAAGACCTCTCAAAAGGTTGCATCAAATGCTGTGGTTCTGCCTTAAAACTTGTTCCAAAAACTCATTTCTATTGCTGATATTTATATTTCAGGAGTCTTCCTACTTTTAGACTCTTATATATAGTTTCATCTAAAATTTATTTGCTCATGAATTATTTATAGATTT
Organism: Thysanoteuthis rhombus; assembly: GCA_963457665.1. Classification (NCBI taxonomy): domain Eukaryota; kingdom Metazoa; phylum Mollusca; class Cephalopoda; order Oegopsida; family Thysanoteuthidae; genus Thysanoteuthis; species Thysanoteuthis major. Next base: position 61,359,821 of record OY735205.1, on the reverse strand, counting down.
AATATCACACAAACTAAGATTACTAATAATTAGATAAACAAATTTCTGAGTATCCAAGTAGATAGAATTTTTATAATAAGTGTAGAAAAAAAATCTCCCCTGAATCCAAATCAGCTACTTTCTTGCCTTCTGGAAAATAATATTTGTGATTTAAAGTTTTTTTCTCTTGTTTTGTTTTATTCTGTTCAAACCCCTAGATTTAGCTGGAGAAACCTTGAATGCGGGGATTAATTTTTCAGCTTAAGTAAAAGATGAAATCCTTGGTAAGTCAGAAAAATAAGTTGAGTGAGTGGAACAAAATCTTAACTATATATATAAGCAAAAGAGAAACATGGTTTTTGTAAATGCTATTAGAAAAAACCTCAACACAGGGGATTTTTTAGCATTAGTAGAACATCAAGGAAACACTGTGGGGAAATGGATTTTCATCAAAATTTGATTCTTTATATAAGGATCTCAAAGCCTCAACATAGTGCCTTTTAATTCAAGGGAGATTGTTAAATATTTTCTTATATAAAAAAAAATATTGCAAAAAGAAAATTCTGTGTAAAAAAAAAAATAAAAAAAATAAATGAAATGAAATTAAAAAAAACATTCATATCAACAATGAATTGTACTAAATTACCATCCTCTTCACAAACCTATTACAGAATAAAAACAAACAAGTTATAAAGAAAGACAAGCCTGGCTGCTGCTGCTGGGTCAAACCACACTCCTACTCTTATTTTGTCTGATCATTACTACAACTTTTGTATTGAGTATATAGTAAATAAATTTGTAAATTTGTTTTCAGTTTAGCTCAGTCGATAAGAGAGTCGCCTTCTAATCACATGGTCATGATTTCAAATCATGGCAGGGAAAATCAAATTTAATATATGATAGACAAACAGTGAAAAATTTACTTCCTTAAATTTGGTGAAGATTGTTCTTGTTGCTCTTGTTACGGCAAAAAGCAAAGTCAACTCCTAATAGGACTGGAGTTTAGTAACATCTATATCAGCAAAGAGTTGTACTAGATTCCCATCCTTCATAAATCCCAAACAGAATGGAAAATTTACAAATTATGGCGAAAGAAAGCAATTTATTTATGAACCAAGATTCTGTTATGGTTTCCATTGTCTTTAATTTCTAATATTGTTAAAATCAAAAGGTAAAATAGCGAGAACTTGAGAGAAAAATGGTTTCATTTGCTTTGTAACCCTGTGAAATGAATATCATAAAATTTTGAGATTTAAAATGAAAAAACAAAGTAAAAAGTTAATAACTAATTTGTTTATTCATCATCAGAAGCAGCAGCAGCATTAATTCTTTAATGTCTATCATTGAACAAAGACAATTCCCAAGATTTGCCAGACTTTTCCATCATGGATATCACAGTGCCAATATTTTCTGTCCATCTCTCCAAGCGATTTTATTTTTTGCTGACCACATGGTGTCCCATATTGTTAGTTATAATCTCCAATGGTTGTCTTACATGGCCATCCCATTTGAGTTTTCTAAGGGATTCTACAATATCTCTTACATCTGTTTTACTCTTCTACTGTGTTGTCTTGTGATCTCTCCATGTGATTTTAGGAATGATTCTTTCTCGGGCACATTGCATGGATCTCAGTTTGAGGATGAATCTTTTGGTTAGGTTCTATGCTTCAGCTCTATAGGTGACTTTTGAGAGGATGCAGTTGTGGTAGATTCTTTTTTAAGACTAATGGAATGTTCTTGAATTCTTCTAACAAAGAAAATCATAATTTCAAGAATGCAGGCAAATTGCCAGAGTCCTTTCTGTGTAGGTTTATATTTATGGCTGTTGGGTAGTCTCATTTACAAGTATTTTACCTCTTCTTAAGACAAGGAGAGATCAGCAAAAGGAAATGCCAATAATGGGGATTTGTTTATGGTGGATCCCAACCAGCCATGGAGTGACCCACAGATTATGCTCAGAGGATCATCCTCTGCAGTACATGTACTACGAGACATGCAAAATCAGGTGATGTAACTGCAACAGACTTTTACTAACCCAGATGTAGTCTTGAGTTGTGTCTTTTTAGTCAGTCCATCTGGTATCCCTCTCTTCTGACTCTGCAGCTGATGGGAATCACATTGGTAATAGTTTTATTTTCCATCTGCCTGGTCAGAGGGAGGCCGGCAGATCGCTGCACCTTGCCCAACTGGCAGGGACATTCAACTCCTTTTGTTTACCCACATATCACAAGCTTGTTTTACTCACTTGAGATAAGTAAAAAAAAAAATTGAAAATGATTAAAAATTCCTTGTTTTGTTTTATTTCTCAAGATTAAGTTATTCAGGTAAAGAAATCAAAAGACGTGATTGACTTTAATATCAGGAACAATCAACTAGAACTGTCCACGTAGGTTTTTTCAGTTTTCAAGGTGGTCTAGCTGGTTGGTTAGCTGGCTGGCTGGCTGAACCACAAATACAAAGTGCACCAATGAAGTTAGAGGGCTGAAAAATTTGAACATTTACCTCTTTTTATATCAAGAAATTCTTTGCTTGGTTTCTCCTCCTTCTGAGAGTCTCATGGAGATTTGTCAAAAAACAAGACCCCACAAATCACTAAATAGAGGGTATACAACCAATGCATCCTCCCAGCAGTCACTTATGGAGCTGAAACATGGTTCCTAACCAAGAGGCAGACCCACAAATTGAGAACCATGCAATATGCGCATAGAAGAATTATGCTCAACCTCACATGGAGAGACCACAAGACAGCACAATAGATCCAGAAGACAGGAGTCAGTCATCATCGAATCCATTAAAAAGCTCAAATGGCGATGGGCTGGCTATGTCGCAAGAATGGTAGACTACCAACGGACATCACGACTCATGACAAGAATCCTCAGAGATCACATGCACAACCAAGCCTGGCAGAGTACCAGATGGAGAGATAAGCTTGACAAATTCAGAAAGTACTAGCTCTGCGATGCCCACAATAAGTAAGTATGGTAAATCCTGGGGAAGGTCTATGTCCAACAACTGACATTAAAAGACTGATGATGATGTACAGAGAAAATGTTTTTTTTTGTTTTTCCTTGAAATTCTCCCTCCAAATATTCTTTTTTTTATAGAGGGGGTCAATGTGCTGAGTAAGTTTATGCTGAATTGATCACTTGTTAGTGTTCACCGGCATCCACAGTTATTTTTAGAAAATTCAGACTTTTTTTTAGAGATCACTAGCCAACAGAATGCAAAGGTAGTAACTTATTCCTTGATCAGCCTTTTCACCAAAATTTCAATGGATTTCACTTGATGCTGCATGCTGCTAAGAGACATTTCTTACATGACGAATTTTATTGAGTGACTAACCAAACCTGTTTCAACATATGTTCCTATTATTTATGTACATTGAGGAAGTGATTTTGGAATAGAAAGCTTGATAGCTAGATCGATCATTGTACAAATGGATCAATCAATAAACTTATGAAAATGACATCAATACAAAATCAAAATATTGAAAAAAAGATACTTTGATCCTAGACAGAGCACACAGATACCCTGATCCTAGGCAAGATATAAGTGATCCTGTATTTCTTGACTGGTAATTAACTAATTGTAAAATAATGACTCCAGAGTTGATCAAAATAATGGACAGTACTTGTCTATCAATTATAGCGAAAGACATTTTTTAATTTCAACCGTTAACAAGATCACTATATTTTCTTGGAATATTAACCCTAATTTTATAGTCAAGAAAGGTTTCTTAAGTTGAAGCCATTAATACTCGCAATCATTGAACAATTCAGTGATAGGGATAATGGGGTTAATTTTCTTATCTAATATTTAAAAATCTGTTTCTTTTTCAACTTAAAACTATTTTTGAAAGTGGCAGGAAAAAAAATCTCCTGATGAAAAAATCTGGTGCTGAGTTTCACCATAATGTGTGTTAAAGAAATGTGAGGATAATCTAATGACTTTCATTATCTTTGCTATTAATCAAACGACAGAATGAAACCCTCTTAATTCAAAAATAAAAGATTGACTCGCCATCAGAATCAATTATTGAACAACCATAGCATAAAAAAAAATCATGTGAAAAATTTATCTAAGAATAAACATGATCAAAATAAATTTCTCTTTCTGATAAATCTGGTGTTTTCTACCGGAAAACATCTAAAGTGGAGTAAAATAATAACATCTAGATATTATTAACTGATCTGTTAGAATAAGGCCCCCTAAAAAGTTTTAAAGGTCTTTTTTAAAAAAAATCAAATATGTATTCTTTTAGAAGAGAATATAGTGAGGTGATTGTCACTTATGGAACTGAAACATGGAACTTAACCAAGAGACAGACCTGCAAACTGAGAAGTATGCAATGCACGCATGAGAGAATCATGCTCAACCTTACATGGAGAGATCACAAGACAGAACAGTATATAAGGAAGAAAATGGGTGTCCGTAACATCATAGAAATTATTAAAAAACTCAAATGGCAATGGGCAGGCTATATTGCAAGAATGATAGACAACCGATGGACATCACGTCGCACAACATGGATCCCCAGAGATCACATAAGAAACCGAGGCCGACAGAACACAAGTATGCGAGATGAACTGGACAGATGCAGGATATACTGGCTCCGCAACGCCTATGATAGAGAATTGTGGCAAATCCTGGGGAAGGTCTATGTTCAACGATGGACGTTAAAAGACTGATGATGATGGTAGTGGGGTACTGAAGACTATTTTCAAGTCTGTGAACAAAACAGTATGACCAAGAACACTGGAACTCATAAACAATCACATGAACCTACAAAAAAAAAGACAGAACCCTCCACCATCTTTAATGACCAGGATTGTTTAATCATGCTGGTCTCCAAAGATGTCTACACATTTTATTACCTCATAATTTGTATCGTTTGATTATTGACGTGGTTGGATCAGGTAAAAATTAGCTTTATAATGAATAACAACAAAATTGAGTTTGAATAATAAATTCTAGTAGTGATATATCATGTGACATTTTAAAACATGTATGAAGTCCTGATCCATTTAAACTGATAATCAACCTGAGTGTCCAATAAAGATTTATATTCACTGTACTTACTAATAACGGTTAAATCTATAAATTAATTTTCAAAATAAGATTTGATGTCAGAATAAAGACATATATATCTATATGTTCAAATAGATACTTTGTAAATCATTGGATTGGACAGTTTATGTTTGATATAATGTGATAATTGTTGAGATATTTTATTGGAAACTATATTTTGTTTGGCATTGGTATAAACCAGTGGATAATCAAACAGCCAACCATGTAAATAAATTAAGACAACGAGCATTGTGTGGGATTCAAACCTAAGTCAAGGTAGAAGCAAGCTTCAACATGGCTCTGCTCTACCATCTGAGCTAACAACACTCTTGGTGGCAGGAGCCAAAGATAGCACACTTGAACACTGATGCAGGATGAAATATAGTTCCTAATACAATGTCTCTACAATTATCACTAGAAGATTTTTTATGTTAGATATAAAATATTATGTAGTACATTATGCATTATATTAAATGATGTTTTAGCCATGAAACTACACCTAATCCCAGATTATATTATTTGATGACAGCTCTGTGGGTAGCATTGCAGCTGGAACGATTTGAAAACTCAAATGGTAGGTGGCAAGAATGTCAGACAATTGCTGGACATCATGACTCACAACATTGATCCCAGGAGATCATATACAAAACTGGAGCCCTGCGATGCCCATGATAAAGAAATCTGGCAAATCCTGTTCTAGGTATATATACATTGATTGACACTAAAAAGTGGCTGCTGCTAATGATGATGATGAAGAGCTGTATAGATTAGTTCCAAAGTACCACAAATATCAATAATGTATCATAAAGTGTGTAAATTTTTTGTTGAGAGTACTCCTCATACATAATTGAATATAAAGACTAAATTCAAGCAAAACATACTCATTTTAAAAATCATTTGCTTATTTTCCATTACAAATATCGTGATGCTCTAACAGAATAAAAAAGATGGAGCTTTTCCACAAAAAAAAGAAGATGATATTGTTAAAAAATGTTCATATGTGCAAAATATGAAACAAATATTTTCGGACATCATTATGGAATTATTTCTATAGTCTGAACATTGTTGATTTCATGTTATAATAAAAGGTTCCCTTGTATAATAAAAATATTACATGCCTGAGGCAAATTCCTGTTTTTCAAAATGCAATATTTGAGAAGAATTCTTAATCAACATATGAATAACATTTTAATGTTTAGAAAAAATGGAGTAAAATTTTTAACAGTTTGCAAATATATTTCAAGCTATTTGACTTTTTTATACGTCTTTCTTTCATATTTGCTCTCTTTGCAAATATATTCATTATCCTGTTTCTTTTGAATAGCAAACAGTTCTTTTGTTTTAAATTCAGTGACGTAACATTCGATTTAGCATTCAAATGATTTTTTTTTATCAATTTATTCCAACATATGGACAATTTTACAGAGAGTGTCTTTTTTTCCCATTCGTAAAAGGCAAATATTGGAACTCTTTTGGAAATCATGAACAAATGGTCTTTTAAAATCTTGCCTTGTTTGCAAAGGAAAGGTGCTATTGGCGATAAAACAAGAATGAAGTCTTTTAATACTGAAAATAGCTGTACATTTTGCACAATTTGTGACTAAGGGCTCTTTGCTGGAGATAGAAAATGTTACAAGATTGCTCCAAATAAAAATACAATATCAAGAAATAAAAACATATTTGCTGTTATTTGCAAAATTAGGAAATTTTTCATTCGAGAATGCCTCATTCTTATCAGAGCTTCAGAATAGAAACTTCTAACATGCCATGTTGGGGACAATCAATTAAAAAATTGGGAAAAATGGTGATTAATGAATAGGTTACTTCTCTTCCCTTTTGTTGGCCAATGATTACAAAAAAAAGTCTGAATTTTCAAGAAAACAAGTATGATCATCACCGGACACTAAGGGACAAATTTAACATATACTTACATTGTAATAGCCCCCTGACCCCCAACCTACCAAAAGCCTATTTAGGGTGATTTGAAAAGACAAAAACCAAAAAAAAAGTTTTTTCTACTAATGCGTTCATGTTTTAATTTTCAGCTCTCTAACTCCACTGGTGTGACCTGCGTGAAAGACATACATCACCAGCCAGCCAGTCAACCAGCCAGCCAGTCAACCAGCCAGCCAGCCAAACCAAATTGAAAACTGAAGATACCTCGTGTTGACATTTTTAGTTGATGGTTTAATCAATAAAGGACCTGACTCAAATGAAAACAAGAATAGAATCTGCTAATTCACAAAGTGTAACATTGGAAATTTCCAGTTTACTTGACAGGGAATGCGAAATCCTTGTAATGATCTTCCACAGTTGCAAAAGTTGATTAAGAATGCAGCATGTTTTCTTGTATCGTTGTCATGTAGCCACCGCCAGAGGCAATACTGTTGAAATCTTTTTCAACTCCAAATTTTCCAAAATGCAGCTGCACATTTTATCGCAGAACTGAAATAAAAGAAATAAGACCAGCAAAATAAGAATTGCATTGTTATGCTCCCTTATATCGGGTCGCAGCTGTTTCGAATGCCTGAATATTTGTTTTGTTTTGATCATTTTTTTTTACTCCCTTTACATTGTGGTCCTCACTCTGGTGCAAGGTCATACAAGTGAACAAATGTCATTTATTTGTTGGAAAAGCAGCTCTCTAGATATCTGTTACCATCTATGATTTCTTTTGTAGCAAAGTGATTTTAACAAATTAGTGAGATCTGATAATGTCTTTCAGCATTTACAATTTGTATTTTTTCTCATTTTTTTCTTGTCATCATTAACAATATACAGCCAATCATAAAAGCCAGTGTTGCATTAATCCATTAAGAAAGGGCACTTACAATAAAATTCAATATTGATTATTCCTTAAAAATACAGTTGGTGAAAAAAGTATTGAGTCAACATTGAAATGTTTATTTTAATATACTTATACTTCTTCTAGAATAACAGAATTTATAACAATAATTTCTGATGTTTGTTCATAACTTTTCAATGTTTAATCACCTTTCAATAATTTCTTGATTTTTGCATTTTTAGTCTTTGGTCCCATTTCTGTCAATCTTAAAGCTTTATAAGGATGTTAAGACAATCTTTTTTTTTCAAATGTATCAGACACCTTCTGCACTTACTGCTTGTTTTCTAGAGAATCAAAGTTGAGAAAAAAACAGTAAAAAAAATGGAGTAACTGATAAATCCATCACATCACGGAGTTTCATATTTCTTTTGAATGATGGTACATCTTCATAAAAGCAGATATATTTTTTTAAATAGAAAATTATAAGCAAATGTCTAAAATATATCCAAAGCATTGTATTAGTTATGTAAACCTATTTAGATGAGGTAAAGAGCATGAAGTATTTTTTAGTCTAAAGAAAATTAACATTCAGTTTAGAAATACTCACATGTTAAATCTGATCACTTATTATTAAAGTACAGTCAGAAAGTTGCTAGAATTCAAATCAAAGATCTACATGGCTCACACGATTAACCCATTTTAATGTTTCCAAAAGAAGGTAAAAAAAAGTGTACTGTTAGTTGAAAAAAAAAGTTCAATTTCCATATATTTTTGGAACTGGGAAGGCAAAGAAATGGATAACCAAATTATGACTAATCAAGCAGGTGTGTTTAATTGATCGTGCAGGAGTGGAAAACCCGGGAAGACATTTAGGTGGAATGATTTCATCCCTTGTATCCTATCTCCTCCACGCAAAGAATTCTGACATACTTTTCCTTCTATACTTTGATGGGTTTTTCTTTTCAACTCAATTGATTAATGAAAAAGAACATACTCTGACTTCCATTCTTTTTGTTGAACCAATGATTAACTCTTGAATTAGTAAACCACTTGAAAGTGCCCCTAAACACAGTTGAACTCTTCAACAAGTAAAATTTTAAAAAACTCTTTCATGAATTGAGTAAAGAAAACTTTAAAGTGCAAAGGAAGTAATTTTGATAAAATGTTATCACCGTATCCTCCCAAAAATCACTTATGGAGCTGAAATATGGAACCTAACCAAGAGACAGATCCGCTAATTGAGAACTATGCAACATGCACATGGAAGAATTATGCTCAAACTCACATAGAGAAACCACAAGACTGCACAGTACATCTGGGGGAGAAAACAGAAGTCAGAGACATCATAGAATATATTAGAAATCTCAAATGGCAGTGGGCTGGCCATGTTGCAAGCATGGCAGACAACCGATGGACATTGCGACTCACGACATGGATCCCCAGAGATCACATACACAACCGAGGCCAGCAGAGTATGAGATGGAGAGACCACCTAGACAAATTCAGAAAATATTGATTCCGCGATGCCCATGATGGAGAAGTGTAGTGAATCCTGAGGAAGGTCTGTTTCCAAAGACGGACATTAAGAGACTGATAATGATTTGAATTCAAGAGTTAGCAAGCTATTAGATCCAGGGTACATCTACACTCGCCAACATGCGGTTACATTTTGAAACAGATTTTTTTTATTGTTTTGCATCTTTAAGTGGCACCAAATCTGATGAAAATAAAACTGAACTGTAACAGATCTATTATACATCAGGGAACAAGTGAAAATGAGATGTAAGTGCAGAAAACTTTCTGCTGTACTTAAGTATTTACCTGGGTTCCTTTTTATCTCTCAACCAAAATAATGTGATATTTAGTGAGGAATTCGACTCCTTACAGAGAAATAGCCAAACTTTGATAATTGAGAATATTTGAGAGATTGAAAAAAGGGTAAGGAATAAAAATTGAGAGAGGAATAAAAAGAAATTTGACAGGAAGAGAGGGAAGCAGACATCGATATGTCCATTTGTAAAAGACCAAAGAATTGGGGATGAAAAGCTGCAAGAAATGTTCGTATGAAAGGCAGATATTTGAAAGAATATGGTAAAAAAAGATGTGTAGTAAAGAATCGGAAAAAATTAGAAATGAGAGTGGCAAGAAGCAAAGATGAAAATTAGGAAGGAAAAAAAATGAAGGAGGAATGGGAGAAACAAAAAAAGAATGAAGGAAAAAAAGAAAGGATTGAAAAAAAAAGGAACGAAGGGAAAAATAAATGAAGAAGGAATGAAGGAAAGGGAAAAGATTAAGGGAAACAGGAAGGGAGGAAAAATAAAGGAATGAAAAGAGAAGAAAAAAGAAAGGATTGAAACAAGTGGATAAACGAGGAAGAGATTAAAGAAAAGGAAGGAATGAAGGAGAAAAGGAAGGGACGAAAAAGTATTCAATCATTAAAGGAATAAAGGAGAAAGAAAAACAAGAAATGAATGAAAGAGAAGGATGGAAAGAGGAAAGAATTAAAAAAATGAAAACAAAAAGGAAATGAATGAAAAAGGGTAACAAAAGAGGAATAAAAGAGAAAGGAGAAAACAAGAATAGAATAAATGAAAAAGAAGAAAGCAAAAAATTGATGGAAGAAAAAGGAAGGAAGGAAAAAAGGAATGGAACAAAAGAAAAATAAAGAAAAAAAGAAGGAAACAAGAAAAGGAATGAAGGAAAAGGAAGGTAATGCAAGAAAAAAATGGGAGGTAAACGAAAAAGAAAGAACTGAAAAACCAAAACAAAGTAAGAAAAAGCAATAAATCTACACAAATCAAGAGTCTACAAGATAGCCGAGTGATGAAAAAATATATGAAGAGAATGTTCATACAACAGATTCTTAGAAACTCTACTATCATGCATTATAGTTGGGGAAAAAAAGATTTGATCTGAACAAATTGTCAGTTGAGAGCAAATTGATGGAAGCAAAAAAGCCTTGACCGACAGATGATCTGGTCAAAAGAGATTAAATGACCACGGTAGCAATAACAGGCAATTATTTTGATCTGGTGTGGAATGGCCAAGAGAAAAAGAAAAAGAGTCATGTGCCACAATATCCAGTTTGTTTTTATACATATATGTATATATATATATATATATATATATATATATATATATATATATATAATATATATATGGTGAGGGAAAGGATGAGTTTTATCCAACATAATGGTGAATTTGATAGGCAATATGGAAACACAAAAGTTTGGAAACAGGATTGAATTTATTTCCGTTACATGTTTCAAGAGACTGTTTGCTCTCATTGTCAGACATCAGATGGGGGAAACTATATAATTTTGCAAATAACAAGGCTTGGAGAGGAGGGGGAGATGATGCAAGGTTATTGTTTTTCAATATTTGTTACCTCAATTGACAAAAAAAGAGATGTTTCATTTATGTCACAGAATTAAATCCTGTAAAAAAGATGTTGAAATAGCTGAATGATGCTGAGATTGCGAAATTGAAACTCTATAACATGACATCTTCAAGATTAAGACTACAATAATTAACATTGGGTACAACACTTCTTCACTCTGTGTTTAAAATGTCGAGATCATACTTGTTGGGAAAACATTCAGAGTTGAGTTTATTCCACATAGCAGATGTTTTTAGGAAGAAGCTATTTATGAACTTGGGTCCTTGATATATGTAAAAAGTGTGTGTGTGTGTGTGTGTGTGTGTGTGTGTGTGCAACCATTGACCAAAAAAATGGATATTTACCAAGAGAAATCTCGCACACAAGCTTCTTCATCAATAAATCATCATCATCATCATCATCATCATCATCATCATCATCCTTCTAGCAACCATCATTGAATGTAATCCTTTCCCAAGATTTGCCAGACCTCTCTATCATGGGCATTGCAGAGCCAGGACTTTCTGAAATTTAGCTCGTTGTGCATATGATTACTACTTCCATTTTTTTCAACATGTCCAGTCCTTTGCCACTTTATTTTCCCAATTGTTTCTATGATATCTCAGACTCCTGTCTTTTCTCTGGTAGACTGTGCTGCTTTACAATCTCTCCATGTGAGTTTGAGCAAGATTTTCTCATGTGCATGTTGCATGGTTGTCAGTTTGAGGGTCTGTCTCTTTGTTGGGTTTCACGTTTCGGCTCCATAGGTGATTATTGGTAGAATACATTGGTTGTATACTCTTTTTTTTTTAGGACTATTGAGATTTGTGTGTTCTTGGAAGTCGAACTTGCTTACCTAGCATGATTCTTTGCTTTATTTCCTATTCTTTTGATGACTTCATAGAGACTACATGAGATATCAGCAAAATGTGTGAAGTTGATTTCTATCTTCCTGTAAACCCATCTTTTTATATATATATATATATATATATATATATATATATATATATGCATAGAATTTGTGATTTCTTAAGGCATTTAGCATACCCACAATATACGCACCACGATGCATACGTCAATTTTCTTTGCCAATTTCTCCACTTTCAAAACAACAAAATAGAAAAGTGTCAACAGTAAAGAGAGATAGAAAATATTTTCCAAAGTGAAATACCAAATCCATAATCAGAAAGCACGTGTTGTAAAGTGATGGATGTTGACTGCTTCTCTTTCTATCTCTCACTTCAAAGCTCACTCACTCAATCTATCCACCTCTCTCTCTCTCTCTCTCTTGATCTCTTGATCTCTCTTTGTCACTCAATCTCTCTTTCACTATCATTTGCACTCTCTCTTTATTCTCTCACTCAATCTCTCTAACTCTTACCTGATCTCGATCTGTCACTTGATCTCTCCCTCCCACTCACTTGATTTCTCTAATCCCCCTGCTACTTAATCTGTCTATCCCTCACAGTCTCTCACTAATTCACCAGATCTCTTGATCTCTCTCTCCTCACTCAACTTCTCTCTAACTCACTCACCTGATCTCTCTCTCTCTCTCATTTGATCTCTCTTTTACTCACTTTCTCTTACACCTGATCCTTCTCTCTCACTCTCACGATCTCTTGCTCGTACTCTCTCAATCTCACTTGCCTGATCTCTCTCTCTCTTGTGTTCACTTGATCTCTCTGTCTCACTAGATCTCTCTCTCAGTCATTCACTTGATCTCTCTCTCTCTAACTCACTCACTTGATCACTCTCTATCACCCAGTCACTTGACCACTATCACTCATTTGACCATCTCCCTCTCCCCAATTCCTCTTTGCTCTTCTTGACTCTTACCTTATCACCATATACCTTATATCCAAGATCATTGTTGCTACAAAAACCAGTGCTTTGCTGAGGGCTAGTTCTGCAAACCGGTATCAGTTCACTTTGACTGTTTTCCTTGACCGCTCAATCTTATCACCTTTTACTGGCTTTTCTACTTCTTACCTGTCTAGACTTCAGCTGCATCTATTTGTGTACTTATCGGGCAGTGCATTTGAGCTGAAACATTATTCCTACCACAGCTTTTTGCCAACACTGTCCACATCTTATAAACGTGCTGTCAAGAAGAAATTTAAATCCAAACATAAGTACCGTATATACTTGAATATAAGAGTGGCCTAAAATCAGAAATCTGGCTTAGATTCAAGTCAATAGATAACTCAGTGAGTGGCTCAGGATGAATGCTGCATCGTCAGTACTGATATATCCTAGTGAGTGATAATACCAGTTGTTGTAAATCAGTTCACTTCAATCATTTTATGTGAAGCAAGGTAGTGTAGTGCCCACCTTTAAACACTAAAAAAAATTACACATATATGGAGTTATCTGCCCTTGGCAGGGATCCACCTGCTATTCCTAACACAGTTGAAAATCTCTTTAGAAATGATAAATTCTTTGTCGCTTCCTCTTTGACGTCACACAGAACTACCAATAAGATAACCAATTTTTATCTTTAGGTTTTTAAGCTTTGACGGTAAAACTTTCTGTCTTTCTCTCTTTGTTCTAACAGCTTCAAGGTAAGCTCACTTTTTCGCTCTCTCCTAAGTTAGGATAGTTTTTACACACACCTACTTTTTATAGCTACACCCTTACATATAAAAAGTAAACCATCCTTTTTCTGTGTTTGTTAACAATCAAACTAACTATGTACTCACCTTGTTTTTGCGTTTGAACAGTGAACACTATATTTTCTAGAATTTATCTTCCTAGATAAATTCTGATAATCTATTTTGGGGGCTAATATAATTAACAACCTAAAAACTGGTGAGGACACGGTTAAGTTGCTGTGTAGCTGTGCGTACATGAGATGCCTCATCATCGGTGAACTGAAAAAGGCCTAGTTAGAACAGAGATTGGTCACGGTGGGAAAATGGTTTGGATTGGCCAGCAAAAGGATACCAATCTTAGGGAGAAGAAAAGAGAGAGAAAGAGAAGCCGGCAACAAGTGCTGGGGCCAAAAGCATAACCAACTAGGAGTAACGGTGCTAATGAGCGTTTGACCACGTGTGTCCTGGGTTTTTATAGGGGTTATGACATTAGGGAAGTGACATTTTCAATATCTAACTAAAAGAAGGGTTTCATATCTAATTCCTAAGTAAAAGTATGGGGGGTGCTACAGTAGGGATAACGTTTGGTATATATCAAATTGTATTTACTTCCAGTTTATATTTCAGAAGGACTTTTCATCAGTTGTAAGAATTGTATTTTCATGGCCTTAAAATAGGGATGACTGTGTTGAAGATTGAAAAACTTATGATTTGACAAGCTTTGATTGAATATCAGACAAAAGATTCACCAGAGTGGATTCATGATATCTCTACAGAAAAACAGATACAGAAATGTTTGCCAGATCTGATGAAGAAAACCTCTCTGGGTTCTGACCTTCCATTTCTCATTTATCTGTTTATTTTTTTATACATCAATTTCTCAAATAAGTAAACATTACATATATAACGTAATCTACCTGTACTAAGAGAGGATGCAAAATTAAAATGTGAATCAATCTCAAGGGTTTATATTTATCTTTCTCTTCTTTCTAATGAGACAGATATCTTGATTATCGCTTGAAATCGCTGGTGAAAAATATCGATTCTTGACAAGTTCGGTCTAAGCTTAGTTTACACAGGAGTTGATAAATTTCCTGAAGTTTTTCTACATAATTCTGAATCTGTCTTATACTCAGTCGATTTATATTCAAGTATATACGGTGTGTACATGTTCAGTTGTTGATACTGGTAGAAGTGTATGAGCACATTGGTAAAGAAAGGTTGAGAGATAATCACATTAAAAGCAGGCAAACAGAGTGTACTGTATAGATAAGGAAACAGCTGAAAGAAACAGACGTGTACACAAGAATTCGATTATGGAAATTCAGAACAGAGGAGTATCTTCGAACAACCTCCAAACTATTCCATAAAGAAATGCCTCACCAACTAGGATACAGAAGCCAAGATATTAGAATCATGATAATCTCTTGATATCTTCAATAATTGTCTTTATTCTACCTATATATATATATATATACATATATATATATATATATATATATATATACTCATACAGACTTATGCTTATACATAATTTGTATACATTAAGATATACAACTCGATATGTCACTGCCAGCAATCATTTTAATGTCTTGACTTTACACAGCTTCATGAATTATTCTCAGTATTACTGTCTGAATATAAAATGGTGTTCATAATAAAATAACGTAACAATTTACTCTTCTTTCAAAGATATCCAAATTATTCTCCAATTGTATACTTGTGGCCAATGTTACCGACGTGTCATGATTCGGCACCTTTATGACTGTGGCTGTGCATAATCTGGCCCCTGAAGTAGCCAACTTGTTTACCTTCCTTCATTCCTCATGTTGAATCTTCCTTTCACAAAGGCAGGAAAGACACTTCTGGTTAGTCGCTCAATAAAAAATCGTTGTATGGCCAAGTCTTTTGGCAGCATGCTCTGTTGGGGGTTATCAATTGAAATTTTGGAAAGAAGGGGTGATCAATGGATAAGTTAAGTCTCTCGACTTTTTCTGGGCTTTGATCACTGGAAAATGTCTGAATTTAAAAAAAAAATGAGCATGAATGCTACCAGACACAAGCTAAGGGATCAGTTCAGCTTAAACTTACATTGCAAATTGAATCCTATATCAAAAACCAAGATTTAAACCCTGTAATTCTTTTGGTGCAGCTGGTGATACATACATGCATAGCCAGCCAGACCAACTTGGAAACTGGAGAAACCTATGTTGACAGTTTTGGTTGACAGTTTCTGATATAAAGGAATTGGATTGTTTTAAGAAGGTGGATTGACAGAAGATGATTTCCAGTTTTTAATAACCTCAAACTTGCCAACGGAATGAGAAGAACTATTCAAACACAAGAGAGGGAGATTAAACACAAGCAAAAATGGCTAACGATTATTCCAACAAATAAAATCCTCCATCTTAGCCAACCTTCATCTATCAGTATTTCGGCATGGAAAGCAAATATTAACAGGCATTTAAGAGCTTAATTCAAAGAGTCTCCATTGTATACTCAGAAAATAGTGCATAGCCCTGTGTGGACAGAGGCAAGAAGTCAAATATTCAGAAACTACAGAGCTTTTTTTTATAAGTATTCCTTAAAACTTTGCCTTTATTCTTTTTTTTTGTGGGTAGAAAAAGCTGGTGATCTATCAAATGATTCTATGTCAAAGTAAGTAATTTTAAAAGATTAAAGGTTAAGTAAAGATTTAGAGATTGGATTAAAAAAAAAAATTATTCATGTTGGTTAAAATGAAAGCCTGGTTACAATCTTATCAAATGGGTAGTCAGTTATTGTTTTTAACTTTTAATCCAACTTCTTCATTTCCTCAAGTACAAAACTAACGGCTAGAAACCGATAAGCAGTAAGGAATATCAAAATTGTACCTTACAAAATTTAAATAAGTCTGATTAGTTACTCTATAGAAATTATCATGTGACTAATGTCATTTGTTAGCAGTCACATTGGCAATGACCAATTGAAAAATTGGGAAAAAAGGGTTGATCAATGAATAAGTAACTCCTCTCATTTTTGTTGGGCAGTGATCACAAAAAAGTCTGAACTTCCAAAAAATAAACGTCAATTCTGCTGGACACAAACTACAAGATCAATTTTTGCAAAAAATTACGTTACAAATAGAACCCACCAGAAAAAACTTTTCTAAAAAACAAAAAAAAGTTTTTCTTAGATATCATAAAGACCAATGTTTCAAATTTGTTAGCCCTCTAGCTTTATTTGTGCAGTCTCTAAATATCACACATGCACATATAACCAACCAGACTGGCTTAAAATCTGAAGAAACTTACATTGGCAGTTTCTGTTGATGGTTTCTAAAAGTATGATTTAGTTAGTATTAGTTAGTATTAGAGTAAAAAACAGAGAAAAAGCCTCTCCCAAATGCACAGTGCAAACACATATTTTTGTTCATTGCTCAAGATGTAGGGTGGCAAGAATTTGTGCCCAGAATCTTATTTTAGTACCAAAGAAAGTTTTTGAAAGAGAATTCTTGGTATAATCCTCATACTCCTGGAAAATTCTGACGAGAATAACCAGTATGATCCGCTATTGGGTTAAGCACGTTCAGTGTTCTCCAAACACAGAGCTGAATGCAAAAGTGCTCTTGTTATGCTATCATGGGTGTGGAGTTTATTCAGGAGAAGCAAATCCTTTTTGTGAATCACAAACAACAGCCAAAGCATATCATGATTCCCAAACAAAGGACTAGAAGGAGATGCTTTTCAAAGAATTTCCTGATACTTCCATTCTGCCACACATTGCAATAAACATTCTTCTATTGTAAACACATTTGGCATTAAGCTGCATGCCACTGACAAGAAACAATGCTGATAATCAGTCATTGTTCAAACAGATTGTTAACAAACAAGCAATCAGTTGCATATTACGTTTGTCTAAATCTCATGCATCTGCAGCAAAGAAACAAATTTTTCAGTCAAGCTTCGGAGGAGTTGTTGGTTTTCAGAGATGGTTCTCAAAAGTAAAATAATTCTATTTTCTATATTGATCAAATGGATTTCATAGAAGAAATAACTGAAATAACGGGAGATAAACCGGCTCTATTGTCATGGCTGGAGAAGCTTTGGTCAATATTTAACTTTTGAATTAAAATCTATATTTTCATAAAAATCTTTATAGATATTTTCTCAGTTTACTTTTTTCTGAACACTTTACAAGGATAAGACACATTAATCATCACTCTTTGTACTGATGTATCAAATCACTGACTGCTTGAATGGCCTGACCGATCAACCAGCCTAGTGGGCTACAGATTCTTCTCTCTTTGAGTCTATCTATCTACATGCCTACCTATGTGTGTTGAGTGCTCTTGTTTACTTTTTTGGGGTTTCAACCTAAAAAATTTGCAAGAGTGCACCACTATGCATTATGTGAAAATGTTTTTGTTTTTTTTTTCGAAAAAGTGCGTTTTTGAGTCTCTTGATCATTTTGGACCAACAATGCTCAAATCTTGAATATATAAAATTTTTGTTTAGATTTTTCTTTTCAGATAATTTCAGATAAAAGATCTATCTTTTTAGATGACTGGCTCTGATACACATGGGATGATTAATTTATAGGAAGTACGGTTTATTTACACGCACACGTATGCATTGCTGTTTAGTGACTGATTATTATTCATAGAGATTTCGTTGGTAACATTTTTCTGTTGGCCTCTTTTGAATTTTGAGGAGGTTCATTAACATACAGAGAGTTTTTCAGATGATTGAACTCCTTCCTGTTGTTTAGGTTTTTCTCACAACGTTTTGGGAAGAAAAAACCCAAATCCTACATTATGATAAAAAAGTTCTGTTTAATAATGTTACATTCAGATGTACGGAGGAAGGTTGGAGAATGGATCAGCCATAATGTTCAGCTAACAACACAAACAAAAAGAAGGGGTTCAGTTGTCAGAAAAACTCTATGAATTTTTTCCTCTTTTTTTTCACCGATTTAACATTAAGAATGATTTTTTGTACTCAATAGTCCATTTTTTATGGAATAGACAAATTTTCATCACTTTTGGCAAATTTCAAACTGATACCATTCTACTTATTAAGTTTGTAAGATGCATTTTCACTTAGATCATAGTTTCAACAACCAATACCCTCAGTCAAGGTTAGCCCCAGGGTTCTTAGCATCCCGGGCGAGCAGAACTTCAACACCTTGAGAGCACTATTTCATGAAACTACCCAAACCCCATCCCAACAGAAAGTATCTAACTGTCAGATATTTCTATTTCAACTGTTTTTTTAATCATTAATTTTCCCATTTTTCCTTGGAAAATCATACTTCCCCAAGCAAATGACAGATCCTCCCACCCTGGGCAACTGTCGATGTTACCCATACCTTCGGCTGAACTTGAAGATAGTATAAGCATTGCTCTGTAACAAGCTCCCAGACATGCACGGTTTGTCAGACTGTATCTCATTCCAAAGCTGCTTTTATCTAAATCCATCCAAAGTGTAATAAATTCAGCTTGAAGATCCGAAGATGTTATCAGTCATAAAGTAGGGTGAGAAGAGGTAATAATAAAGATTAGGATATTAGTCTAAAAACGTATAACTGAATGATGTTCTACTTATTGTGCACTGTTATATCTCCGAGTCTGATATATTGGTTTGAGATTCAATACTAAAGCCAGTAATTCATTCTTATATGTTCCAGGAATGATAAAAAAGGCAAACACCTGATGTCAGATGAAATACGCTTCCACAATATTTATGTCAAGGACCATGTAAGCCTTGAGCTGTAAGGTGCAACATTTTATGTTGAGAACTAAACATGAAGATGAAGGTTAAGTACTTCCTCCTATATCAGCATCATCAGCAGCAGCCATCATGAGTCCAATGCTAGGCTAAGTCCTTGTCAAGTTCCTTCCAGAACTATTATGATTGCATCAATATCTGTCATATCTTACTGATATACACTTCTATCCAATACCTCCATTTTGTATCTGGTCTTTTCTCACAGTGCTCACTGTCCCTTGGGAATCAATCTGTTAACCTTCTGCTCCATCCATTATCTTTATTTCTTGTTGAGTGTTCAGCTCATCTCCATTTTTGTTGTTCTAACATTAGTAAAATATCCTTTATTTTCATCTGCTCATGGATCCATAGGGTTATTCTTGGCAGTTTTCATTCCATTGCTCTTGGAGCATTCATAAAATACTTTACATTTTAAGCATACTGGCATGGTGCTTTCCAATATGTCTCTATTCATACTGAATGCTTTCCAACCAGTAGTTCATCTTGGTGAATGGATTCCTTAACCTTTTTCAAATCTTTGCTTTCTATTTTTATGGTGTTTTTTGGAACTTGCTTGTTGAAGATTAATCTTTGACCATGTTGATTGGCTTTCCCTATAAGGATTGATAGAAGGTGGGATCCGTGTAGCGATATAGGTAGAGACAACGGGATCAGTGATCCAATTTCTAATACCTGGCTGGGATTGTTAAGTTAGCTTTGTACTTATACCCTTGGCAAAGGCATTCATCCATCCATTTCTTTAGGTAAAAAAGCAGGATATATTGGGCTCTCAATAAAGCAACCAGTCTAGAAGGACGACTGTGATTCCAAACCAGGTAGTGGAACCATCCCTAAAGTGGTTTGACACCCAGTTTGATAACCTTCAGGGCAGGTACTGCAGCCAAGCAGATGCCAGACATATTGCTCTTTGGAATACATCAGCAAGGCCAAAAGGGGTATTCTGATGACTGGGTATCTTAGGATCTCCATACGCTTTGCCCAGGTATTCGCCCTAAAGGAGATGCTCCATTGTCGTTCACTTAGATAGCTTAACTCATGTTTCTGATGTTATTGCAATGTCATCAGATGTTAACTCCCTTTTCTTCCCAGTCAGTTTTCTGAAAGTTGCTATCAAGACTCTCAGCAGCTATTTTTGGTAAAATCATACCCCATTCTCTCACTACTTTTCCAATTATTATCCTGTCTGGAGCTTACTTATCGCAATGTCTTTTCCATATATATCCTCTTCATCTAATTATTAAACCTGTATCTAATTATCGTTAATACCTTTGAAACAGAAGAGGGGAGGTAACTCTGATTCTTGTAGTAGTTACAATTGCAGCACTTGATTTCCAAACTGTAGTCGCTGGCATAAGAGAAATGAATATAAAGTGAACGGTCAATAGTAAACAAACAAACTAAAACTTACACTTTCACAATCGTAGATGTGCAACAATAAATAAAAGAACAAAATTGATGATAAATAAAGAGAATGGAGAAAACATAGGAAGGGTAAAAAAAATCTTGTTTTGACAAGATTAAAAATTCCTGTGAAAGAGACAACAAGGAGTAATGGTAGGAGAGCCAAGAGAGTAGCAGTAGGAGTTACAGAGAGGGACGCAAGACAGGCAGCTATGGTAGTGGCAAGACCTTATGGAAAATAATGAAAGGACGATGATTCTCTCCATGTATTAAGAACTTAAGATGTAAGTCTTCTGTTTGGTTCCCTATCTTACAATCAACTTGAAGGTTGACCTTGGACTTTTTATAAATGTGCGCATTGAGCTTAGAATTCAGTAGAGAAGTTTTTGTGCCAGTCTTTTCTCGCTATGAAAAATGTAGCTGAGACCATTGAATGAACCTGTCAACAGATACCAAGAAATGAGATTTTGATCTTTTTCCCCTTGGATGCCCAGATCAATCCAAGAGAAAACAGGATTTTCTTACCAAGCCCCTTCTTTTTTACTTACCCCATCTCATTCATTAGATAAACTGTCCTTTTCTTTTAGAAAAAAAACCTATATTGTCTTTTATCTTTCTCTGAATGCAGGTTTTTGTTCATTTTTCTGCATTCTGGCTCACAAAGCCTAACACACACGTTTTAACATGAATCTAAAATGAGAATTTCCTTTCTCCACTCAGGCATGGTCCTTTATTTAAACAGTTTTGACCAAGCAACACAGGATTACACTGTAAAGAAAGTTGTGACAACCTTGCTCTTGCTTTGAGTTGAAGACTATCATGTGTAATTATATATATATATATATATATATATATATATATATATATATATATATATATATATATACCTGTATATGAGTATATATATACATATATATGCACAAATATATAATATGAATATATATTCACACATGTATGATCATATATATATATACATATGCATACATATATACATTTATATATATATATATATATATATATATATATATATATATATATATATATATGATTATGAATTTCATTATTGAAAATTTCTAATTTGAAATGGTCACCTATTTCACACAGTGAATGTAGCATTTGGCCCAGACTCATTGTGTAATAACGGGTGATCATTTTGAATGAGTTTCTATATGATATGATTCAATTTATAATCATGTCAGATCATGTATACATTTCCTAATAATATATATATATATATATATATATATATATATATATGCATACATACATATTTATTGATATGTATTTATATATCTATGCATATATACATATTTGCATATCTATATACATATATAGATACACATGCACGCACACACACACACACACACACTCACACACAGATATATATATATATATATATATATATATATATATATATATATATATATATATATATATATATATGCATGTACCAGATTTTAAAATGCCACTTACTAAAGCCACATATGCTAAAAAAAATTATATCAAAGGAAAAATTGCAAAAAATGTAATTAACCAGATTGTGGTTTACACATTCACTTTATAGGAGACAAATATACTTACAAATGTAATACAGCCTTCAAAATCAAATTTAATGTCTCTAGTAGTGTTAAAAATATCATCTACACAACGCTGAAGTTATGACAAGGAGAGCATAAGGGAAACTTCCCTCTCACAGGAATACGGTACATAAGCACCAAATCAGGGACCCCTCAAATATAATCCTTAAAGTCAGCTAACATGTAGATGAATGTTCTCTGTGGGAACCCAAATTTCAAATTTGCCCTTTCTACAAAATGAACACAAATAATATTGCACAAAAAAGAAGGGAAAGGAAAGGAAAAGTAATGAGACTTTAGAACCTGCATTTAATTGATCTGGAGTTGAAACATCAAATCTGATTCTCTTTGAAAACATAACTTTTTTTAATCCCAAATTACTACACATCCCACCAACACCCTAAACCTTTCCTTTCCACTGCACCCCCTGACACTTTTTAACCCTCACACTCATACAAACATACATATCCCAACAAATCATGACTACTAGCCCCACCTATCCCCTGAAAGAGAGATCCAGCAACAGCCGTAAAAGACCCCCATTTATTCTCTAAAGACTCACAAACAGAGTCTTTGAAACCAATGAAATTTGAACTCAAATCAAATTTATCAACTTGCACAAATTACCTGAGATTATACCCACACTGAATAGTGGATAGAAAAAACCTTAAAGTCCAGAAACAGATTTAACATCAGTCTTCTGCAAACATACGCTAACCTGGGTAAGGCTTATTAGAAAAAAAATATTCCTGAGAACTGATATAATTTAACTTACCTTTTTTCACTTTTTTATCAAGTTTATTAAACCCCAATTATGGAATTTATCTACCTACCTACACACACACACACACACACACACATATATATATATATAGTCTAGGAAGCTTTACAGGGTTAAACACTGGATATTCTTTTTCAAGATACTTTTTGTGTTACTTCAGTCACTTTTCCCCCAATATCTGTCAATGCAATTTGCGTAGTTTTCTTCTGTGTTTTTTTCAATTTTACAAATATTTTGTTATTATGGTTCAATGTGTAAATTTTTTCTCTCTTGTATACATACATATATCTTTCTCTCTCTCTATATATACATATATATATATATATATATATATATATATATATATATATATATATATATATATATATATATATACATACACAATTATAAACAAATGGGTATATATATATTGTGAGACTTCTATAAATAAAAACCTGGATTGCATCATATTGATGAAGAGTTACCACAAATACCAATATAAATCCATAAGCTTTGAAGAGTAATCTAAATGTATATATATATATATATATATATATATATATATATATATATATAAATGTGTGTGTGTGTGTGTGTATGCATATGCTTGCTTGGTGACATAAACATACATCACTATTTTTACTCATGTGCACAAAAATATGATAGCATTAATGGATATGTTGTTAATATGCTTTTATCGAGGATGGGCTTTTCTGAGAGATTCAATGGTTTCTGTTGAGTATAACATGGTAGATGAGCGTACCATGCTGTTCTATAGAATTTCAGATGACAATAGAGGAAGGATTACTATTTTGAAAATATTGAAAATCAAACAATTCATGAATGATGTCAAATATCAATAAAAAATCGTCAGCCGGAATATACACACATATGAATATATATATTAGTATATTTTTTTTCAAATCCCCGAAACACTAACCTGGTAAACAATGGATGATCTCTATAAGAAGAAAGTTCCCATGGTACCATGATATGAAATATTGCATGAAACATAAAATCAACTCAAAAATTACATGAATTACATGAACAGATATTGGGAAACAGATGATTGAAATGACATAAGTTTTTAGAAAAAAAGTTTTGTTTTTATATTTAGTGTTTAATGCTGTAGAGCTTTCTAGACTATACATACATATATATATATATATATATAAATTCATATATGTATACATATATGATAATTGATAATTGTGTTATCCACAGACACCTGTTTTGTTGTATTACATCTCTTCAGTGTGGCAATAGACTATCCATTATCTCTCCAGTACGTACCACGAGGTAGGATCAAAACCTTCACTTCAGATCCAGAGACTGGCATTTTACCCCTGCACAATGCAGAACATTCATCGGTGGACATAGACCTTCCCCAGGATTTGCCACAATTCTCTATCATGGGCATCGCGGAGCCAGTATTTTTTGAGTTTGTCTAATTCATCTCTCCATTTTGTATTTTTTCAGTCTGGGATCCATGTTGTGAGTTGTCTTTCATTGCCATTTGAATTTTTTAGTCGTTTCTATGATGTCTCTGACTTCTGTTTTCTTCCTGATATACTGTGCTGTTTTGTTGTTACATGCTTCTCAGTTTGCAGGTCTGTCTCTTGGTTAGGTTCCATTTTTCAGCTCCATAAGTGACTATTGGGAGAATGCTCTTCTTTTTAGTAGGATTATTGGGATTGTCTGGTTTTGAAAGTAAAGCTTACTCTGTCAAAGGCTTGCCATCCTGGAGTGATTCTTTGCTTGATTTCCTCCTCTTTTGAGGAGATTTGTTGTCCTAGGTAGATGTAGTGGTCTACCTTGCTGAGTTTTGCATCTTCTATCTTCACGGTTATGTTCTTATTCTCAATAGGATTGTTGCACATGATTTTTGTTTTACTGAAGTTCATGTGTTGGCTGACTTTTTTGCTTTCTTCACTTTATGCAGAACTGGACAGTCAATAAGGCGGAATGTAAGCAATATATTTACTTATCCACTATTCCCCATCCATCAGAGAGCCCTATTCCAGAGTTGGAAGAGCATTAGTTGGTGTGTATCTATAAAAACAAATTTGTGTGTACCTTTAAAGATACAAGAAAATGAAGTGTTGTATGTACATAAATACTCATCGAATTTAATATTGCACATATATAATTACATTTTAACATGTGCCAAAGTGTATAAAATGAGTAAAATGCATGTTCTAGATATATATATATACAAGTCTGTGAGTCTTTGTGCAAATGAATATGCAGACATGTGTATACTTAATTTCATTCTCATACTCTCTGCTTTATGTTGACTACCACAAAGGGACTGATGACACTTGAATGCAGTGATTGTGAGACTCGTGATCTCAATTAACCATACGAAAGAATTGCTCAGCTATTGCAAAAGGCTGCCAACCAAGATTCTATCATGGAATGTGGGCACAAAATGAAAATCTGTAATAAGTAACTCTTTGTCCTTTTTATTCCAAGAGCCACACACAGACAGAGTGAAAGACATTCTAATCACAAAGTAAATCTTGAATGCTCATAATTCTATAGACGGCGCCTTAGTTAAGAGTACATTTTCCGTTGTCGGCATCATTTTGACAAATCAATATCAACAGGCGAAAGGACTAATGAATATCTGACGTACCTTGACAGCGTCATAATCAAAGATGTCAATATATTGTAGTGTTGAGCATCAAAGAAAGTACAAAGAAGTATTGTGGTTTGTAGTAGTTAGATATGGTCAATACTTTCATTCTTGGCTCAGATCTATTATAGTATACTAGACTGAATACCAGGGGTAAATTACTGTCAAAATAAAAAGAAATAATGAAATAAACAGGCAGGTCTGGCCAGTCACTCAGTAGAAACTGTCATGTGACCAGTGTCTCGTGGCAGCATGCCTTGTTAGGGTTGATCACAATGGAGAAAAAACAATTTCCAATTATATTTGTAACATATTGATTTCTTTTTTTTGCAAAACAATGCAGGCTCCTGATGGTCACCTATGGAGCTGAAACATGGAACCTTACCAAAAAAAGAGGCTTTGAAACACAGTGCTTGAAAGGAAAGAAAAAATCATTCTTCCTTTCATTCCAAGCTCATCAATGAATGATACCAAAGTACCTATTGTTGGTAGAAAAAAACAACCATTTCCTCTTCTTCTCCCTTCCTCAATGCAAATGATACGGTCCCCTCTCCAATCAGCTGCTGATAAAGCAGTCGAAAAACAAACATTCTTCCTCTCACTCCATCTCCCCTCTGTACAAATGCCCTGCTGCTTATTTTCATCAGCAGCCTGCTCTTTCAGTTGGAAAGGTCTGGCACTAAAAATGTGTCCATTTTAGCATGAATTTTCCTTGCAAATACAACCCCCTCTTATTTGGGAGGGGTTAAGAACTAGAAAAGTTTTTGAAAAAATACTGGCTCTGTGACACCAACGATACAGAGGTCTTGCAAATGTTGTGGAAGGTCTGTGTCCATTGATCGGTGCTGAAAGGCTTATGATGGTGTACATACACACACACACGTTTATGTACTTGATCTATAAAGGTTGCTAAAATAGTTGTTATACTGATCAATTTTGCAATATATATATATATATATATATATATATATATATATATATAGCAGTGAGAAAAATCCTTAGTGAAACTTGTACCATGCCTGATAGGTTTACTCAAAAAGCTAGTCATATTTGAGTGAAAGGAACCTATCAATTCTTTAGTAGGACACTTTCGAAAAGGAATCTGTTCCTAGATTCCAAAATTCAGCTGAACCTAGTTGTGAATGGAGCATTCAAACAGTTGATTGGATACTTCAATCAATCAAAATCAGTCTGATCCTTTGGCTACAGGAGAATTTCTCTCCAATGCATTTTTTTAACCAGTGAATATTGATCCAAGAAGTCCTATGACACAAAAACCCTTCAACCAACAGGCCAAAAAGGTAGAGTATAAATAGGTTCTGTCCAAAAAATGTATTTCTCTCTGATATCATTGCAGGTTGACTCAGTGGGCTTTCAGTCTCAGTGTCCAGAGGGAGAAATTAGAGTAAGCGATATTTTTTCTTTCAACATCCTTAGAGGCACATCCATTTCTGTCATCATTTATCTGGTAGAATAGTTATAAATGAATCTCTCTTGAACCTAATGGTTTTTATCTTAAACAGCCAGAACTAGTTGTCAATAAGTGACACCTCTACAGGGAAACTCAAAGAAGAGTGGTAAAAATAACATTTATAAATAGGAAGCTCTCGGAAAGTGCATACTCTGTCAAAGCTGTACACTGACTCAAAAAAAAAAAGAAAGAATTTCTGGATAAACCCCTAAATGTTTTCGTTTCTTTGTTGGCCTATGGCCTTTCCACAAAATTTCATTGAAATTCAGTGAGATTTCATGCAGAGAGAGAGGAGAAAATACATAAATGTATGAGAACAAGAAAATTCAATGAGGTGTCTACTCTAAAGTTTAAATGTTATTATCGACAGATCACATCACCCTGGGTGGAAAATTTTTCATAGGCAAGAAACATGTTATCAAGAGACACCCTTCTACCAAATTTCCAGAAATTCTTCTGGGAAACAGCTCAGAAAATCAATTTTAATTGATTTTTGAATGTAAAGTTTAAATTTCATTATTGTCAGATCACATGACCCTGAGTGGGAGATTTTTTTAGGTTAGAAGAATCTTATCAAGTGACATCTTTGTACCAGGTTTCAAGTAAATTAAATCTGACTTGAAACAGCTAGGTACAATGTAGGGACGGACCTACCCATTGACTGACCGACAGATGTACTCAATGAAGGGTGGACAGAGCTTCTAAAAGTTATAGTATGGAAATTTATTTAAATCAAAAACTTAGTTAAATCAAAACAAAAAAGGTCTATTTAGTCACCCAGGAGAAACAATCATACGGCCAACGTCTTTTGTCAGCATATTGTGTTGGGATTATCAATTAGAAAATTGGTAGAAGAATCGATCAATAAATATTTCTACTCTCACCTGTTTGGGGGCGGTGACCATTAAAAAGCTTGAATTAAAAAAACAAGACACAAAGTAAGGGGTCAGTTTAGCATAGACTTATATTGTATATTAAAATCCTCAACCCAAAATTTGGAGAGGATCTTAAAAAACAAAACAAAACAAAACTTTTTTCAATAGAATAAATGATGAATTTTTCAGTACTTTAGCTCCATTGGAGTGGCCTGTACACGTTATAGATAGATAAATAGCCAGTCATACAGAACCACTCAAAACCAGAAGAAACATATCTTTACAATTTTTTCTTGCAACTTCAAGGACTCAAACTCTAACAGTATCCATGTTAGAAAATATTCAATATCATAACATCTCTAAACAAAGCAAAACTTGTATAGAATCCATTAAATTATGCAAAATAAACAAATTAAAAAAGTGGATTTTCTTGAAGAACTGAGAGAGTCAAACATCTGCCTTGATGATAGTTCTGTGATTTAATCTAATCCTGCAGCAGAAAAGAGAAAAATCTGAACGTAAACAAGAAAATCATAAAACTGTCCTAAAAGCCAATCTTTCACTTGTGAAATCAGCAGCACTAAATCGGTCTAAATGATCAGTGGAATAAAACAAACAATTATAGAGATTCATTGTAGTTGCTGTCCGTTATGACAACATTCTTTTGTTCCAGACAATGTCCCTACAAACCTTTCAAGAGGAGAAATAAATTCCTTGCTTTTGATTCGGCATTGATGAATGAGAATTAAATTGTACGCTTTCTCAATGGTCAGAAAAGACAGCTAACTGGTTGAATGGAGAGCAAATATTTTCCCCAAGGCTGGAAGCTGAAAGATTTGAAAACTAATAATCAGCTATAAATTATACCAACTGATGTATTTAAAAGGAAAAAAATAGAATCCTTGGGAGAATGTCAGCATTATTTACAAAGATTAGCTGCTCTCACCCTGTTTTATCCAAGTGTATAACCAATTCTTTAGTCTCATTTCACATTAACTTCAGTAAAACACAGGTCATATGCAACAATCACATTGGAAATAAACACACAATGATCAAAATATAAAATGCAGAACTAGAGAAAGTAGACCACTACATTTACCTAGGACAACAAGTCTCTATGAATTCCTAAAAAGAAAGATACCAAGCATAGAATCTCTCTAGGATAGCAAGCCTTCAGCTGAGCAAGCTCAACCTTCAAGAACAAGAAAATCCTATTAGTCCTAAAAAGAAGAGTATATAACCAAAGCATCCTCCCAATAGTCACCTATGGAGTATTTCATTATTTCTGTTGTTTTGTTACCTTGTTCAATTCACCATTCATAATTTTGAATAAAATTTTAGATCTATGTACAAACTGGAAATATCAAATGTTATCATTGTTGAAACAGCTCAATAAAACAGGTCTGGTTTGTCCCTCAATAGAAAATGTCACTTGACCAACGTCTTTTGGCAGCAAGCATAAGGGTGATTGATCAAAAAAGGAGCGATCATGGAAACGGTGATTCCTCTCACCCTTTCACCTTTTGTTTGTTTTCATAAACCAAATGTTAGGGCTCCAGACACAAACTGAATACCAACTTAATGACTACATAAACTTGGAGTGCAAATTGAACCCACCCCACTAAAATGTATCTCAGGGGTAAATTTTTAAAAAAATGAAAAAATAGTTTTTGTACACATAAGGGATAGATCTTCAGCCTTCTAGCTCTTTGATGCAACTTATGTGCACAGCATATAGGTAGCAAGCCAGACAGAATCACTTCAAAATTGAAGAAATTGTTTTAATTATATATGTAGGTAGAGCAATTGAAAATATATATTCTCCTATACAACAAAAATGTATTTTTCAACATAATCTCTTTCATTTCAGTGCACATAATTCAGTGCAGAATAATCATCCTGTAGATCGAACATTCAGAGAAAATTTAAGATTGAAATTCAGCTTATAACTGATGTATAAATACATCTACATAGAACTATACCAACTACCAATACAGCACATCCCTCACCACAAAATTCACAGTTGAGGTATATATACATATTTGGTTTCTTGTAGAACCTGATATTGTCATTTTACTCACATATCTGTTGGATTAATCATTAATCCATTCCCTTATATTCATCAGGTATATATATATACATATATATATATATATATATATATATATATATTCAACATTAGAAATACATTGAAAATTCAATCTGATCAAATAATCAAGTTAACCACAGACAAAAGAGGAAATGTCTCATTCCTTCACAGAAATGTCTAATGGTCTTTATTGAATGGAGTTAATTCCTCGTTGATTTGAAAAAGAGTTACGTGAAGCGATATACATGGACACACACTCATGTTGTCAAGCTTTTCAAATCTAATTTATATTTCATTTCCAATGAATCCTTAATGTTTTTATAATTTAACTACAAGCACTCTTTTGGTACTGTGACGGCCATGATTGAGACGTCTGGCAGATCTTTCGAACAGTCTATGTACAATGACGGATCTTGAAAAACTGATGATTATGATGATAATGATCCTCTATTAATTCAAATCTCTCTATTCCAGGAATAGTTTGAAGACTATTGAGAACCAGAGAAAAATAAATGCTCCTAAGTTCAACCAAGATGCTTTCAACAATCCTATATAGCATACCCTTCCTGTATTGTTTCTTACTGTGGCTAAACAGCATTTTTTGGTCCAGATATCTTACCGCACCAAAATTCCAATTTGTTTTTGTGTTCTAAAGCGGAGTTAATGACTTGTAAAAAAGATTTTTCTTCAGTAGAGCCATAAAGACTTCACTTCTTTCCAATGAAATGATCATTAAGAAACGTGCTGAATTTCTTTAGGGTTTTGTTATGTCCTTTCAGAGCTAACATGCAGGATAAGGATCCACATAAATGAACAATTGTTCTTATGATTATTAGTGTCTGACAAGTATTCTTTTCATCTTAATTTCATTTGCTTTTCAGCACAATTCTCAAATCCTCATTCTATGATCTTTAATCTCATGTGGACCTCTGGCAAGAATCAAACTCACATTCTTTGTCCTCAGTACAACTCTTTGTGGAGCATCTAAAAATCAGTTTATAGCAAACCTAAAAGGGCTCTAATTCAATCTGAAAGGACAAGTATTTGAAAGAGTATTGGCAAATTTTCTTCATTTTTTAAAAATTTTTCTCTGAAATTTATTTAAATGAACTGATGATTGTCTTCAAACTTGTCTAAGTTTGAAGACAGTCATTGTTGTTGCTTCAAACTAATTTCAAAAGTGATTGCCTACCTTGCTAAACTTGCTTAACAGATACAAATAGAAAAAGAAACAGAAATTATACATATATATATATATATATATATATATATATATATATATATATATATAGACGTAGATATTTTAGAAAAAATGCTTTAATCAGAAATACTGCATTATCAAGTCTTGAATACAAAAGCTTGAGTGTTCATAGTATTTAGTTTTTACATGTTATAACACTTGGAAAATAATTCTACATATAGTGAGACATTGAACAATAGCATATTTCAGTCTGAATATCAATAAAAAGAAATACTCAATTCAAGTTGACATACAGCATCAGTGTGTATGATATGGTTGGATTATTTTCTTCATCTTTGTGTTCATTTTCCACAATGTTTCGGCCGTGTACTTCCTAGCCTTCATCAGGTGTTGTTGGTTCTATAATGCAGAATCACTATTCAGAGCGCATGTTTGGTTGAACTGATACATCATATTTTTTTGTATATCCGGGTTGTGTGGTCTGGGTACTTCAAAGTTTCCTTCCTTGGATTGAGTAATCCATTTTTTGCTCATTTCAAGAACTCTTTTATGAGGAAAGGCTTGTTGATGCCATTGATATCAATGCTGGGCCGGCTAATTGGTTTGAAGTGAAGATAATACATGTGCTACCTCCTTCAGCCAACTTATTTGCCAGTTGTTCAGCCCATCAATAATTTGAACTCCATCCTATAAGTGCCTGTGCCTATCCTGTTGTCCGCTATGCCAGATTTGTACATGTCTGTGCATTTTATGACTTTCCTGTGCCTTTCAATTCTTATTTTCATAGGGCAGCATGTTTCACCTTTATAATATCTACCACAGCTCCACAGATTGGAATATATGCAAGTTCTGGTCAAGTATTTTGGTAAGTGGTTTAGTTTTAGAGACTCATACACTCATACCCTGTCTAACAAAATTCAGACATGATTAGTACTTACAACATGTTTTCAGGGAGGGATCATGTCAATAATCGTTCAACAAGCCTGTTTGCTGCAAGGTCAATCTCCATCCCAACATTGATTCTGACTGAAGATGATTACTACAACTTTTGTATTGCATATATAATAAATGAAAAGTTACAAAGATCTTTTTTTTAGTATAAATGTATTCATTTATTTAAATGAAATAAACATAAGATTTGTCAGTTTGGCTCAGTTGGTAAGACAGCTGGTCATGATTCTAAATAACTTTTGAAAATGCATTTATTTATCTATTAGAAAGAAATAAGCACTTGCATATTTCTAACATAAATTTGGGTAGATATGTAAAACTCAATTTAGCTCTGTTTGTGAGAGACAACTACGAATCTTTTGCTTGTGATTGCTGATCACGGTAGGGGAATGTTGATTTTTAACCCCTTAAACTTGTTAAGGATTGTTCTTGTCATTCTTGTTGTTCTTGCTACAGTTGAAAAACAAAGTTTGGGCAGGAAATTGATGGGAAGATTATAGATATTTTCATTAAATCAAGTTGGCTATTTCATTGGTCGGCAATATAAAATCAATGCTATATAAAAACTTCCCAAACTGAAAATGATCAGAAATGATGCATATAAAATTGTTCTTAACATTTATTCAAACAACAAATTCTATCTTTGACTCCCTGAGGTTTTACAAAGGATAATGCAAGATTTTTTCCATGTCAACTCCACCCCAATTTTTTTTTTTAACGCTTGATCAAGCCCGCAGGAGTTTATTATTTGACTTTCCAAACACAATTTTTCAACTGAGAAAAGATCTTTAAGATCTCTGATTGAAAAGAAAGATCTTCAACTGATTGATAACATGGATTTTCACAAGCAGAAAGAGAAAAGTAAACTTCTATTTTTGAACAAATTTATCATCAACTTCCCACTACGTCTAATCTCCAAAACTGTCATTGTGGATTTCTTGATGTTCTTTTTTTCTTTCTAAAAATTTTTTAGAGAGAGAGTCAAATCTCAAGATAATACAAAGTTAATTATTGTTTCTTTGGCAAAGGTTTCTCTCTCACTCTTTTTTTGCGGCTTGATCATAATCTAATTACAAGAAGAAACACATGACAGAGTTAGCTAGCATTAGAGCGTCAAACAATTCTGACCACATGGCACCACATAGGCACGCAGATACTACAGTCCAAAGGTACAGAAAAAGATAAAAACATTGTGTCATTTCACGTTGGTAACTCTTACTCATACCATCACTGAGGAAATGTTTTTTACCCTTTGGATGATTGGATGCTGCTTATTTCTTTAATAGGAATTCATTTCCAATAGATTAAATGTTTTTATAGTTTTATTTTCTTGGTCACGTGAAAACATTTCTTGCAGAGAGTATTAAATCCTACTTACAATAGTTTGATCAGAAATAAATTTTTGTACTGTGTTTCTGCATCTGGCTCAGTTGACTGAATTGTTCAACAGCAGCTATCCAGGATTGTGTTTAAATCTGAGGGCCTGTCAAAATAGAAATTAGTAACTTCTGACCTTGCAGCATTGTTTCTGACCTGCTACTATCGATCTCTACTGCTTATAACAGCCTGTTATTGGTTGCTGAGTTAAGGTTGTTTATGTGTCCATTATATATATACATATATATATATATATATATATATATATATATATATATATATATGTATATATATGTATCTATCCAGGCTTTGCCCAGCCATTACTATTGATAGTAGTACTTGAGTTGGGAAAATGATTTTTGTTTTAAAAAAAGAAGGGGCGAAATATACTATGTAAGTTTATGCTAAATTGATTGTTAGTTTATGCCTGATTGTTTTTTTTTTAAAATTCAGACCGCTTTTAGTAATCAC
Organism: Thysanoteuthis rhombus; assembly: GCA_963457665.1. Classification (NCBI taxonomy): domain Eukaryota; kingdom Metazoa; phylum Mollusca; class Cephalopoda; order Oegopsida; family Thysanoteuthidae; genus Thysanoteuthis; species Thysanoteuthis major. The sequence continues at coordinate 61,325,441 of OY735205.1, read as the reverse complement.
AGCCCAACAAGAGACAAGAGAAACTTATTCATCGATCATCCCTTAATCCAATTTTTCTATCGATCACCCCCAACCTAACTTACATGGATGGTGGTGATTCATAATTTCCCTTGAAATGCTTGTTTCCTATAATTTTTTTATGGCTAGCACACAAAGGAAATTAATGTGTGCACAAACGATTTCAAATCCTGTAGATTTTTTGCTGAGTTTTTATTGGCAAAATGTTGATTCACTACGTTGAATTCAAAGGCGCACACATACTTTTGTTGCAAGAAAAAAATATGCAGAACATAAGATTTTTGTGCTCACTGACAACAGACAATTAGAAGAAATTAAAACCTGCTACTAGTATTTAGCATTAAGTTGAAGATTTGGTAGAGATTTGGGGCCAGGTGGGAATGGGCTGGGCTCCTTAAAGGGTCACCTCCAACATTTAGATAGATTCTGTCAACTATTCATAAAGCTTTTTGGCAGCTGTTTGCATTGGGGACCAAGGAGGCTTTTCCTATTCCCACCTCAAAACAATGTCTTGATTTTTGATGAGTTTAACAAAAAATATATTAGGAATATAAACAGACAAGATTGACTAATTTAGTACTTCAAGACAAAATACAATCTAAAACATTCTATTTATGAGGATATATAATTAGACCAATTATTTTTATGCTTCATATAAGAATGCAATAGAGAAATGTCAGAGAGATTATGAGTTGACCAATAGCAGACCAAAAAGAGAATTTGATTAGCTTAATTAAAATCACTGAAAATAGTACAAAATATATTGAACAGATATATCACAAATGTTAAAAATATACTTTCTCACTGTACGTCAGTAAATGAGATTTATTTCTGTAGCATCATTATTGTACTTATTCTCATAGCTAAGAATTAAAAAAAATAATCTCCAGTGTTAGATATTTGCAGAAAAAAATAATTATCCAATACAATCTGTCTTTTTATGGTGAGGTAATGATGAAAAATAAGTAATAATCTTACGTTAACAAACAGAAAAAATTTAAACAAGCAATGAAGAAAAAAACATTCAAAACTCAAGCAATAAATTTTTGCATATGATTGAGTGGTGAAATGTGATGTCAGCAATGGTTGCCTGGACCATTTTATAATTAATACAAGAAAGAATATAATGTTGTGTGTGTGTGTGTATATATGTATATATATATATATGCTCTTTTCATATCTATTCTATAAAAAAAGGCTTTCCAATATTTCTGTAGACCCAATAATAATGAGAACACAAACCCACTAATTTGACATGCTCTGGATTACACCACTAGATCTTGAGAGTAAAAGTCACTTTTTTCTACAAGGTAATTTTTGCAGAACCTTTAAAATAAAATCTTATAATTATATTTACTTCTGTTTGCTTTAACAGATCAATTTTAGCTAAGAAATGGAGATTAACACTGCAAAATTGCAGTTGAAATGATGGAAAATATGACAAGAAAAGAAACGCTCGATTCTCTGTACATAAAAACACAACTGCAAAATTTTTGTTTAGACCCAGGCCTTCATTGTTTATGTGAGCACTTTGCCGCTCTATTAAGATCTTAATTAACAGAAATATAACTAAAAGAATAAAAATGAAACCCTGTTCTAATATCTTCTACACCTTTTTTTTGTGTTTACACAAAATGGGTTCCAGAGAACATCCAATTACATTTCTTTCTGTGAGCAAAATATGATATCAGTCCAGAAATTTGCAAGGCAACCTCACCTAGATCCCAATTCAAACCACAATCAGATATGCCAACTCATTACTTTAGTCAAATGATAATATTCTCATGTGTCCACTGATTAGCCATTGTCTGATCATGATGATATTAATCACCCCACACATACAGTGATTGCAAACGTATCCAATACATTTGGGGAAAAAAGTATCCAATACATTTCAGAAAGAATATTTTAATACCCTTGTACAGCTCCCAAATTAACAAACTTTGGTTGAAAAATACAAAAAATACAAAAACAGAAAAATATTGAAGCGATATTGAACACCAAAAAGTTATCTGTACTCTTAGGTCCGAATTCTGTCAGTTTTGAAGATGTGAATAGTATGTTGGCAAGGTTCTCTCCAATATGTTTTTAAAGTATACCATGAATGCTATGACTTATAGCGACAAAACATTGAAATCAACATGGATCAGGAAGAGGACTAGAGTAAAGGACATTATACAAATGATTAGGCAACAAGAATGGAGATGGGCTGGATACTCAGTAAAGAGAGATGACAACAATTGGGGCAAAAGACCAACTGATTGATGCCCATGGGAAATAAACACAGTCGGAAAAGACCAGACCCAAGATGGAGGGATGAGATGGAAAGTTTTGCTAGTAAGACATGGCAGTGGTAAGCTTAATTGCAGTCATCATGAAATGATATCGGGAAGACCTTCGTCCAGCAGCGGACTTACAATTGCTGCTGCTAATGATGGTGATGATGATAAGTATGATGAAATAATCTTTTTGCAATGTATTGGATACCTTTGTACCCTTTGAATACACACTTATTGGTTTCTTCTCCAGAATTTACCATTGATGAGGATATTGTTCTAAAGAAGTTGTAAACTCTTTCGACTTGTTAAACAAGTGTTGGAAACTCAATTTCATTTGCTAAAAATGAAATGACAGTTCTCTAGACTCCAAAATGTATAGCTTTCATGTTTCACCCAATTACAGAACAGAGGGCAGATGACAAAAAAAATATTCTCCTTCCAGCTAAATTGAATTTTAGTTGAAAAGTAGAGCAACAGTCGAATCAATTACCAGAAACAAACTTTTACCGCATTAAGGAGATTATTAAATGACTTTCTGTTTTCTTTTTCTTACTCTTTTAATTTTGAACATTTTTAGGGAGGAAAATTATAAAAATCATTTTATTGGTGCTATAAAAAAACAGGTCTGGTTGGTCAGTCAATAGAAACAGTGATGAGACCAATGTCTTTTCGCAGTATGCCATGTTTGGGTGATCAGTTGAAAAAATTGAAATAGGATCGATCGATGAAAAAGTTATATTTTTTACCCTTTGTTGGGCAATGATCATTGAAAAAAGTCAGTATTCAAAAAAAAAATGTAGCATAAATGCTGCCAGACAAAAACAATGGGATCTATTCAGCATGAATTTACATTGCAAATTGAGCGCCAAATCATAATCCTATTACTTGCAGGGGGTATTTAAAAAAACAGAAAGTGTTTTATGTAGCCATAATTAGGAGGTAAGTTTGAATTTTCAGCCTTATATCTCCATTGACGCAGCCTGTATACGTTACACATAACCAGCCAGCCAGCCAGCCAAACTTGAAAATTGACAGTTTTAGTTGACAATTTCTAATAACCCTGTGTCATTAAACACATTACACACATTACTTCATTTGACAATATCTCTACTTAATAGTTGTATGGTTTAATAAAGGCCATCAAATGACTCGAATTTAGGCTGACAAGCATTCTAATTAATGAAGTGTGAATTAATGTACGAGTGTTCTAATGGTGTCCCAATGGTTACTTGCACAAAAAATGAAACTTTCAAACAAAGGCACAGCTAGAAATATCAGAGGATTAAAAGGCCCGAGGGAACTTGGTTCCTTTCAGAACCCTGACCAACATTTAGTGGGATTTGCTGGTAGAAATACAGTTGGTGAACTACAACTTAGCGTATTTCATATGTATAATCTGCTATCATAGATAATCCACACCCATAGGTGTATGAGCAGAATCCTGGTAAATCAGAGTAAAAAATTTTAGGCAAAAAAGTGTAATTCTGGCAAAACTATGTAAAATTTCTAGTAAATCAAGCCCTTTGCGCCCCCTAATCCAAAGAGTTCCCATGTTCCTATGTCTGCACATCCCAACTGAATTTCAATTTTGAATGAAAGATGTATTCAATCCAGTCAAAAATTATGCATGTAATCAAAATAGTCATAGCCATAGTTTTGTACAACGGACAAAAAATTATTTTACATTACTATTATTGTAAGCTGCTCTATACACCATAAAGTCTGGCCTTTTCGAAACAGGCACCTATGAAACGATGACTGCTCTAGTACTACAAACAAATATCCTACTTCTATAACCAATTGTTCACCGTACAAAATTTATCCAAAAAGAATCCAGACATTTTGAATATTTTACGAGCTGACTGCACAGCATTAATGTAGCTTGGCAACAACTATGGGGTAACCTTACTGAGCATGCGTGAACAGACATTCACTGATGGGTAACTCAGTAGGCTGTGAAATGCCTCTGAGTGATATTGTGCCCTGTGTCACATACCCAATAAATGACCGAATCATTTTCCACAACTTGCACAGGGTTTTCTGGCTAACATAACATTCCCAACGTCTATCACGACCATACAGTTAAAATCTGGCTGTTCTTGCTTTCCTTAAAGATAATTCAGAGATTGTAAGGGGACTGCAATGAGGAAGCTGATGACAATCCTGTAAGGGGACTATGCATCTGTTTAGAAAATGGAAGGGATACTGAGATAGGTGTGTGAGGTCTTAAGAAGAATACTTTGAAGCTGACTAAAAAGTCATCGCCCCAGGCAGGCTATTTTTTTTAATCTATGGCTGGATATTTCCTGGACAGACATTCAACGTCTAGTACAGTTTCTTAAACTTTTTAAAACTACCTTTTAGATGAAGTTTTTCACAAAGCATCTTCCATAAAGTCGGTCAAAAATGATACATAGAAAATTAGATTCAAATGAGAAAAATATGGTGAGGATAAATTCTATTCATGACATCACTGACGTTTTCCTTTGAAAAAAATTGAGTACAAAAACATCTAGAAACATCTATATTCTGGAGTATCAAGATACTTATAAACCAGTCAAAATAAGGCTCTTAAATGGTCAAAAATGTTTTTTTGCAAAACACTTTTTGAAAGAGTACAGCAGAGTACTGATGCCAATTCTCAAGCCTGTAGACAAAACAGTATGGTCATTAGAACTGGAACATACAGATAAACAAATACACCCACATATTAGTAGGGAAGAACTCTTAACTACCTTTGCTGGCTACGGGTCTAGAGTCAATCAATAGAAACTATCACATGAACATTTTTGACAGCATGCTGGGTTGAAGGTGATCAATGAATGTTACTTTTTTGCCTTTGTTGGGTGATGATCTCTAAAAACGTCTAAGTTTTCAAAAAAACAAGCTTGAACACTGCTGAGAGCAAATTCTATAAACTTACATTTCAAATTCAACACCACACAAAAATCTTATTTAGAGGAGCGAATTCGGAAAAAAAATGTTTTTCTTGGACATAAGGAGTGGATGTTTGAATTTTCAGCCCTCTAACTCCATTGATGCAATCCCTATGTATCATACATATGTACATAGCCAGCGAGCCAGACCAACTTGAAAACTGACGAAATGTTGATTATCACAGTTGAAGGTTTCTGATTTTTTTAAATGTAAGTGTTTATTCAAGCTCTATTGTAAAATCAGTGTATCAGACCTACGACCATATGCTTGGCGGGTATTGATTTATATTCTTTGATCCATTATCCTGACCACCTGTCTTCCAATACCCTGATACCAACTCTCAGCTTTCCAGCCTCATCACTCCTATAGTCTTTCCAGTGCTCTCAAGAGGGCCATAGCACAAACTTTGGGAATCACAAGTTGAGTAGATGGAGATTAAAGGTACACAACAGAAACAAGGTAGAAAAATGAGATGGGGAGGAGTAAGACAAGAGAGATAACAAAGTGTTGTTGGGGTGAGGAGAAAGGAGAAACTTCTGCTTTCTGAACTTATTGAAATGACTGGATAATCACAAGGTATCTTATGAACAAAAGCGTCTTCCATGATTACTGAGCTGCACAACGCTAGTTGAAAACAACTAGCATCACTTACAACTTTGAACAAGCCTGCAAGTCAGTCCGTATATGGAAATGATTATGATATTATAATCAGTGAACGTAGGATGGGATTGAAGCTGTTTGATGTCCTAAGCATAGCCCAACAATAGTGCCCCGACCTCAGCCTTCCCATAGCTCAACTGACAAGATTTTTCAAAATTTAAACATTCTTTAAGAAATACCTGTGAGGACTAAAGAGAATTTTTTTCAAGTCATCCTAACCATATGTTCGCGTGTGTGGTATCCCCACAGTAAACTGAACTTGTATCACAATCTGTTTTCGAGGGGTCTTGGACAAATAGGAAGATTGACGATGACAGAGAAATTTTGTTTAAAAATACCTCAATAAAAATGTTTAAAGATAGATGTATATAATCCTTTATAAAGTAAACAAGCTGGAAAATCATACCATAGATGTGTTAGTTTTGCTGAGAAGCAATGTTTGCTTTTGGTGCCAATTGGAAAGTCAGACAAGAAGACATTGAGAAAAGAAGCAATTTAAGAATATAGTACAAGAGACCACCTTCACTGATGACATTGACTTGGAAGAGGAAGACAGCTTTCAAGATGCTGAAAATGTTACAGTTATGTGTTTACACCTTAATTTTGATGAACATAGAGTGACGGATATTGGATACTGCGCACAGAAGAGAGATGGAGAGATCATAAGACAGCACAGTGTATCAGAGAAGAAAGGAATCCAAGATATCATAGAAACAATGAGAAAACTCAACTGGCAATGGGGTGGACATGTTGTAAGAACATCAGACATCACTGCTTACAATGTGGATCCCCGGAGATCATACGCAAAATTGTAGCTGACAGAAAGTAAGATGGTATCACGAGCTAGATAAATTCAGAAAGTGCCAGCTCCTCAATGCCCATGATAGAGAGTATGGCAAATCTTGGGGAAGGATGTTGAAAGTCTGATGATGATGATGATCTGGTGAAATTGGTTGCTCAGGACTTTACAAAACTAATCCACTATGTTGCTCTAGTAATTCATGGAATATACAGAGTTAATTGTTCGCTATTTGAGGCAATCCAGTAAAATCCAGAATAAATTTATCACATGCCCCAACCCGACTTTCTACATTTCTAACAATGACAAGAGAATGTTGTCATGTTGGTGCCTCTACCCAACTCAGTACCAAATGTGCAAAGTCAATTTTGCATTTTCCTGTTGACTTAACAGCATTCAACCACCAATATGTTAACAGAATAAATCTGGGTAAGCCTTACTTTGTATGCAAGTATGACAGTCAACTCAAACCAGATTCTACAAGACCTTTATTACCAATATACAATGATAATTGAAACTAGTTAGCTTCTGTTAATTCCAGTTGTCAAACTGAAATATATTCTAAAGGTTTCAGAAGCAGGACTTGTGTTTTGCTTTCACCTTTTGTCATTGGTGCAATATGTCCTATATAATGGTCCGACCTGACTCAACCATTGATCTTTTAACAAATTTTTTTGAATCTCGATCTCCCCCTTCTACAACATTTATTGTCAAGGTCTTGATACTGGCTAAGAGCAAGCAATATCTGGAACTAAGTCACAAAGGCAGTTTAAAAACTGGACCAATGTGCCCCACACTATAAGTATTACCCCATGTCTATCCATCTATACACTTGATATGTTTAAAAGCTCTCAATGAATTAAAATGAAATTCAGTGAAAGAGTGGGAATTAAGCTATGAAATAAGTAATTGAAATTTTGTGTTGATCCATGCACAGTTACCTCCATTACATTGTAGCTATATGTCCAAAACACACATATCTGCAAAAGTTCCTTGATATCACAAGAATTTCTCAACAAATTTCAATAAAGTTTTGTGGTCTTTAGACTGAAAAGAGTCAATCAAATTTCTGGTGGATCTACGAATTTGTTTTTGTTCAGTTTTCCGTTAGTGTGCTGCGTGGACATTGGAATGCACTCTCCGAATGCTTTCCAGTAAATGATGAGTATTTTACCCATGGTTAAAGTTGAGTGATATTTATAAAACACATATTTGTGAGCAAAAAGGACTATTTATCTTTATTTATAAAAGAATCCAGTAGAAAACTCAAATGGCAACGGGCTAGTCGGGTTGCAAGAATGGCAGACTTCCGATGGTCATCACGACTCACAGCATGGATCCCAAAGATCTCATGCGCAGAATATCAGATGGAGAGACAAACTAGACAAATTCAGAAAGTACTGGCTCTGCGACACCTATGATAAAGAGGTGTGACAAATCCTGGGGAAGGTTCAATGACAGACATTAAAAGACTGATTATGATGATGCTGATGATGATGAAAAAAGTCATAAAACTATTATTGATTTTTATAAACTTCACCACAACAATTAAACGTGAAGGGTAATGTATATTTTTTTAGTTTATGGTCAGAGGTACAGCAGGGCCCCCTCCAATATTTAGTGAGATTTCTCAGTAGAAATGCAATAGGTGAACAGCTATCTAACAGCTACTTGTCACTTGGGACTGAACAAGAAACCCTCAGGATAACAGCAATCATTTGCTTTAACTGCAGAATAATCAGTCATTTACAAAATATAAAAAATTTTATTTTTCCTCTATAGAAGGGTTACTTCAGTCTTCGAAGTTTCCAGATCACTGATCTAAGTGTATTAACAATAATGAACCCAACCCAACAAGCGCTTTACATTAGGTTTCACATATATCAAATTTCAAATCTTTTTATTGCCATCAGAGATGTGTGTATGCATTGCGGAAAGAATTTCATCTTCACAGTAGCTTTCCCTGGGGTAATATGTCACTTTAGAGAAAATGGTCCTATCACTAGGCTAATATGATAGTACAAAAAGCAGATTTTATTTACCTATTCAATACACTAGAAACTTGGAGCCGATAGCATTACAAGCATTACAAAAGGAAAAGGATGTGGTTTTGTTTGCAGATTTTCAAAAGTATAATAGACAGGAAGATCATTGGGGAACTTTATTCAGCTTTCATTTTCTCCTGTAGAAAAGAAGATTACAGTAATGAGAGTTCTAAACTATTTTATCATCGACTGAATGTTTTATATACTACAAACAGTCAACCAAAACTGTCAACATAGCCCAGCATAGATTTCTTTAGTTTTCAAGTGATTCTGTCTGTCTGGCTGGCTGGCTGGCTGGCTGGCTGGCTGGCTGGCTGGCTGGTTTGTACCATTAGCTAAGTCAGATCATGCTGAATTGGTCCTTTGGTCTGTGTACAGCAGCGTTCATGCTTTTTTTTTTTTTTGCAGGGGTTCCTCAAAATATGAAAGGTATTTAAATCCTCCCCACCCCCAGTAAATAAAAAAAATATTATGGGGGTTGATTTTCAAAATTTTGGAGGTTGACTTTTAAGAATCAGGGGATTGATTTTCAAAAATCTTTTTTTTCTCAACATAATAAGGAGTAGATGTTGAAATTTTCAGCCCTGTAGCTCCATTGGTGCTGCCAATATGCATCATACATGCATACATGGCTAGCCAGACCAACTTGAAAACTGAAGAAATCTTTGATGACAGTTTTGGTTGACAGTTTCTTATTTTCACTATTTTTTTCCCCTTCAACACAAATCAAATCAAAAAAAGGAAGTTTTATGCCTGACAATCCTTTCTTGTAATGAATGGGAATCTTTGTATTTTTGATTCATAAACACTGGCTTCAAATCAAATATTAATTTGGACTTGAAGGATATGCTAATCAAAAAAACCTTCAAGTACCGAACGTGTACGATCCAGGTAATGTTTGAAGCTCTCGTTTCTGACAGATTGTATTCAATTTTTTGTACTGAACTCAGAATTTGGAAAAATCTATCATTGTCAAAGACATAGATGATAGAACGTATTATTTATAGAAATGACTTATATACTGTAAAAGTCTAGGCAAAGTAACAACAGTATTTGTAGCATAAATATCTATGTATAGATTTTGACAGAAATCTTTTTGCAAAAAAGTAAACTTGCATTCATATGCCAATGTCAATTTTCAAGCAAGGTTCTGCAATATACAAATGTTCAAGTTGTAATCTTTGTTGTATCTAGGTAAAGCAAACTTTTCCCTTTTTTTGCATACTAAACATTTTTGGATATTGCACTTTCATTATTATTGTTTTTCAAAAAAATCTATAACTATTTTTTCTCAATCATATTGCCATCGCTTTTTATCACAACACTCTGGATCAATATAGTATTTGATCACTTAAGTAGACAGTTCAAAATCAGAAATAAAAATGGATTTTCCAATGAGACTTGAACTTGTATCTCACATCTTTGGAGTATCCTTTTCATGGAAATCATCTCAAGATCTTGATGCAAATTTAATTTTTTTTTGAATCCAATTCTTTATTTTCAATTCTATGTTGTTTACTAAAGCAGTCAAAGCGTGTCAACATTGGAGTATTGTGACAAAAATAAGAATAACATGGAGAAAAATTAATGATAATAATAATAATAGTAATAACTAAAAAAACTATTAAAAAAGAAACTTCAAGAACAGCTTTGGGGAAGGTAAAAATAATCCTAAAATTCCAAGGAAAATTATGAATCACCATCATCCATATATGCTGTGTCAGGGAATATCAATTAATGAACCAGAATAAGTTACTTCTGTCACCTTTTGCTGGATCGATAATCCCTAAAAAAGATCTGAATTTTCAAAAACTAAGCAGGCACAAACAAGTGACCATTTTATCATAAATTTTCATTGTATACTAAACAACCATCCAGCAGAATATACTTATTTTGGTGGGGAATGTTCAAAAAAAAGAGAAAAAGCATTTTCCTTACTTATTGAAAGAAGAGTGTGCGCAAAATATCAAATTTTGCTATGATTGGTAAATGCTGAGTAAATTCAAATAGATAGATAGATAAATACATACATTAATATGTACATACATACATGCAAATAAATGCTAGAACAGATGAATAACTTGAACCCAGCAACAGCAATTAAACCGGTCTGTTGCTCGGTTGAGGTGATTGATAACTATTTTTCCGAATTAGACGTATATTGAAATCATTCAAACAGTCTCTTGAGTTTTAAGAACCTAAGAGTCATTTTTAAATTATCTGAACTGGTTAACATTTTGAGATAAAAGCTCAGTGATAGAAATAGGTTTTGGGAAGTAGATATATGTTAAGGCTGTGTCTAGGATTTATGCTCGGTATTTCATAGTGATGAGCAAAGTGTACCCGAGCACCTTGGGGTCTGTGAACCCCAGTGGGTAATTTAATAAAGGATAACTAGTAATAAATGTCTCCATTAGTAAACATTAGACTTAGAAAAAAAAAGATGAAAGTGGAAAAGTAGGTATACGCTGTATTCCTGAGTATCCACCCTGGATTCCATCACTGCTTTTATGGTCAAAGAGGGTATCAACCTAAATCAACAATGCAACATGGAGAAAAATTAGTAATAAAAATAATACTTTACAAATACGATCAGAACAAATTCTATTTATGACATCACTGGTGTCTTAGGCTGGGAATCATCTAAAATAAAGTCAATAAAACATCTAGAGACATGTGTTATTAATCAACCCGTCAGAATGAAGCCTCAAAAAGGATAAAAACAATTTTTTACCCCCTCAATAAGAAAAAACATTTTCTAAAGGGATTTAGTAGAATACTGCCAATTTTTAAGTCTGAAGATAGAACAGTGTGGCCTGGAGCACTGGAACAAACAAATAAGCAAACAAACACATAAATACAGAACACACATGCAAATATAGAAAAATAGAACCTTCAACCGTCTTTGATGGCTATGGTAGTTCAGTAACCAAAATGTTGAAAAAAAACAGGTCTGGTGAGTTATTCAACAGAAATCATGAGACAAACATCTTTTGTCAGCATGATGTGTTGAAGGTGACCAATTAAAGAATTCAGAAAAGGAGGTGATCAATGAATAAATTACTTCTCTCACTGTTGGTTGGGTGGTAATCACTCCACACACTAACTAAGGGGCCGATTTAGTATGTAATTACATTGTGAATTGAACACCCCACTAAAAACTCACTTTGGGTGGATTTTCAAAAAACAGAGAAAAAATTTTTTTAGACATAATAGGGAGTGAATGTTTGAATTTTTAGCTCCTGACTTGATCCTGTACATGTAATTAATACATAGCCAGCCAGACCAACTAAAAAACTGAAGAAACCTATGTTTACAGTTTTGGTTAAAGATTTCCTATAAAGATAATACTAACAGGACTAACAAGAAAACTATTAAAAAAATTTTTAAACTTTCACTGGTTAAGGAAAGTAAAAAAATTCAATTCATTTCTCCAAAATCGATGAATATTGAAATCCTCCAATGAGTCTCCAGAGTTTTTTCTGAACTCGTTCACATTTGGAGATAAAAGCTCATGAGATAGATAAATACATAGATAGAGGTATCGTTTCTAATTGGTTGAGGCTGAAGAACGCAGCAATTACCAAAGCCTCTCTGTAATGCAACAGAGTGCACTTTTGGTTCAACTTGCAGGTTGACATGCAATATCAAGACATCAACAAATTTATTACATCCAGGCTTAGGTTTGAATCCTTTATTTAATGCAGTTTAGTGTTTAAAGTACTCTGCGAGTGACTCATTATTTTATGATAATGGCTAGGGTTGTTGAAATTTGAATGTGATTTCTTTCTTTCTTCTTTCTGAACAGAGAAAATAGCATGAAAATAACTATTCTATCACTCAGTCTCATTGATATACTCAAGCGAGTCGTAACATGAAATGAAAATCATTTGCATATTTTGTTTTATCTTTAATTACTAAACCAGGAGGCCGGGGTTGGAAGGGGGGGGGTCCAAATGGGAATAATTATTTTCACAAGTAAATACATGAATATTTACCATGTAAAACTAAAACCAAATTTCGAGCAAGAAAACGTTATTTTAAAATTAACTCGATTCACACGTGGTCATATACAGTGATCAGTTAAATAATGGTCATTATCTTCAAAAATTCTAGATTGATGAACAGGTTGATCACAAATGGAAAAAGATTCAAATTATTTGGATTAAATGGAATACAAACTAAGCTTTTGTTTTTTTCAAGTTAATCTATGATTAATTGGGATTATTTTAGTGCTTTATTTTCTTAAATTCTTTTATTAAGGTATTTTTTTTTCAGATTTTCAATTATGTTTTTGCCCAAGTAGAAGAGTGGGGACTCCCTGGACTCTTCAACCCCCTGGATCTGAACTTGTAAACTATTTAGAAATTACAACTGATTGTCTAAATTAATGGTAAATAGGGTTCTTTTCATTCTACCATTTTTAGTCTCGTGAATGGTTAATTGTTTATCTCTCTTCAAGACTTTTAAATTGAGAGAAGAATGGTTGCTGCAGGGTTACACTCTACTCCTACTTCTATTCCGACTATATATATATATATATATATATATATATATATACATATACATTGTATAAATGTATTTATTTTTCAGAATGAAATAAGCCCTTGTGAATCTGCATGATAGATCTTTGTTGATATCTTTGACTTTTCAATTTAGCTCAGTCTGTAAGACAGCATCCTGCCAATCACTTAGTCATGCATTCAAATCAGGGTTGAGGATGAAAATTTTAATTACCAATTTTACACATGGATTTACACCTTTAAATTTGGGGAGGATTGTTCTTGTTCTCATTATGGTGGAGAAATAAAGTCAAGTACAGTTTTATAGTTTGACAAAAACTGTTGATTTTCCAAATTCCTTTTGGCCTTTGACTCTATCAGAAGTATAATGAATTTTTTTTTATTCCTCTTACTTATGTGTACAGACACATTACTTGGATGTGCACTAAATTATCAAATAAGAATATGGAGAACTTTTCTTCATCTATCCTGATATATATATATATATATATATATATATATATATATATATATATATATATATATATATATATATATATATATATATATATATATACACACACACATACACACACACACACATATATGTATATATATATACATATATATATATATATATATATATACTGGTCATAGAATTATTTTTAGATTAATGTTAATAAATGCTTTCAAGATTAAGAACTAGGCAATTATTGATAGATAGAAAAATTTTTGAAAAAGCCTCACATCATTTTTTGTTCAGTTTTCATTTCACATTATAAATTCAAAACATTTCATCTAAGCTAGAATATGGTTATATTCACATTCATATGTGATATAAAAGAGCAATTAATTATCATACTCTTACATATAGATGATGGATTGCTTAAAAAAACATCCATATATCATACCAACCCAACTAAAAATCTATTTTGGTGGGGTGGGGAATTTTGAAGAAACAAAAAACGTTTCCCTCGTCATAATAACAGGTAAATGTTTAAATTTTCAATCCTCGAAACTCCATTGGTGTGGCTTGTATAAATGGCATAGAGATAGCCAGCCAAACCAACTCAAAAACTGAAGAAATATACATCAACAGTTTTGGTTGAAGGTTTCTAAAAATTCCTTGATTTTAATGATGATTATTGTGAATTCATATTGAAAATGAATAACAATTGGAGATTTTTTCTTCAAACTGTCTTGAATAAAATGCTATATAAGGGTCGATCAATTAATCCGTTGCCTGACGCATAGTTGTACGTCTAATTAATGGAATAATGGGAATACTTCATCTCAGAACATCAGAGAATAGTTATTGAAAGCAATATTGTTTTGAAAACTTCAAAGCAGATGGAAAAAGCAAACCATTTAATGATGATAGCTTAACATTATGTCTTGGGAGAAATTTCCTCAACTGGAAATTAAATAACACAAAAGAAACAAAATCTAGTTTGGTTACTATGAGAATAGATGGACTTTTGACGTAATGAAAAAGAAACAAATTTATTAAGATTTCTGCACCAGAACCTAAGAAAAAGGATATTGATAACTTTTGTATACAAAGTGCATCTAATAATGTTTTATCACAAAACTCATAAAATCTATAAACAACGAGGAGTGTTTGAAATCAAATGGTCCGCAGAGGAAGTAGTGATTGCACTGAAATAGTTATAATGGCTCAACTTTCACTCCAAGCAAACTAATTTTCATTATGAAGATGTCTGAAAGACAGTTGAAGATATTGGAATGGTAAATAAGTTTGAGGAAATTAATTTCAGAGAAAATTTTTTAAAAATTTTATTTAATGAACTGAACAAACATTCTGAATCATCAAATGATAACATCCTTGAAGGTTTGAATATTAGATATGTAAACTTCTATATTCAATGAATGCCATGTTTAGTTCATACTGGTGTGAATTGTATTTCTTTCAATTTTTTTTTTCATTGAACTGTATCAACATAGAAAATTCCTCAATCCTCTGACTGGTATATTTTTTTCTTCCACCTATCGTACCATCCAGTAAATCTTTTCAGAAATCAGTTTGAGAATCACAATCATGTGGTAGCAATTATTCTTAAAATCATAAAACATTTTTTGCATTGACTATTTACTCACCATATATGTGGTTATATTAAGACTTCAGCGGGTGTCTGGATTGTGGGTTTGTCTTATTTGTCATATTTCTCATACGTTTCTCTCACAGATTCATTCCATTTGAGATACTTTTCAGAGCACATACTGCTACCCAACCCAATAAAGGCTTGAATCTGTAATACATCTACTGGGTTCCATTCATGACATTATGAATGCCCCTGCAGTAGACAGGCAAAACTCCAGTTGCAGTGTCTATTAGTCTCCTCAACCAGCAGATCCCAGAACAGACTGTCTGTCAGGAATATGGGCCTGGAAAATCTGTCAGAATACTCAACAGGTTGTGTATCATGCGGAAGATTCCAGGTTAGATCTATGTGTGATGTGAAGTCATTCTCAACTGGGGGCTGATATCGCTCCAGATATCTTATAGTTTTCAAGAAGTTATCATAATTCTCAGTATCACTTGACTGATCTCCATTCTCAGAAATATCAAGCCAAGCATTGTCGAGTCAATGATCAATACTGTCAACATCACAACGTTTACGATCATCTGATTCAGATGCTGATTCTCCATCATCAAAGCAAAAATCATTCTTTCTTTTGAAAGAATCTCTAGATCCATCTAAAAGGCTTGAAACTTGCTGTACATCATATATACACACTTGTTTTTCTTGCTGACTGTCTTGGTGTTTGACTGGGAGCAGCCATTTTGAAAGACTGATCAATGAATTTGAGAATATCCATCCAATATCGGACATCGCAGCCTCGTTTTGGATATGAATGTAATGCATATTGAATTGAAAATAATGTTGTTCTACCGGCCAGCCAATGTTTACAAAAATGTCATTTTACCAGCAAAAGGTTTAATTAGTAAAGAGATGTCACAGGAAGAAAATATCTGTATGATTTTATCCAGCTCCAAGATTTTTTTTCCTCAAAAAATACCTGACTACTTTCTGACCACATACAAGCAAAATCAGGAACTATGTCAGTTTCAGATATGAGTAATAAATTATAACTATTATCAGTTATAAAAAAAAAAGCCGATGCAAATTATCCCACAACTTTATTTATCTTATCTTCTTGCAAAGTGTTGTAGGGGGGGTAGAAATAATGGTCAATGGCTTGTGATGGACAAGCCCGAGGACTCAAGCATTTCAGTTGCACCCTATATCCGATACCTACAAGGTCATTCTCTTGCCCATATGCCTGGAATTTTCTTTCTGAGATTGTTCCCCTGATATTTCTTCTTTCATCATCACTGATATCATCTTTTTTCATCTTGTTTGCTGAACATCTGAGGCACCTAATGTCACAGGTGGAGATTTTTCTCTCCCCTTTATTCTGGTCAGCGTCCATGTCCGACATTGGTAACTAATATCATAATTATGAATATAATGAGTTAAAAAACAGCTAACATAAGTTATCTGACAATTATGAATCCTCATACCCCTTGCTGAGCAGCTAATATTGCTAAAAGATCAGCAAAAGTTCCCAGTGACTTAGGGGATAAAGGAATTTATAACCTTATCCCTGAGGAATGATCCAAATATGTTTGTGAGTGA
The DNA here is from genome assembly GCA_963457665.1 of Thysanoteuthis rhombus. Lineage (NCBI taxonomy): Eukaryota > Metazoa > Mollusca > Cephalopoda > Oegopsida > Thysanoteuthidae > Thysanoteuthis > Thysanoteuthis major. The sequence goes on along the minus strand of OY735205.1, from coordinate 61,308,539 downwards.
ATTAGGAATTTTCATCTCAAGCATTTCATGCACTGATCTTTCTGCAATTTATTATCTCAAAAGAGGAAGCAGTAATCAATTACCAGAAACTGCTTAAATATTTGTCTGAACTTACTTAATTAAAAATTCATTTAGACAACACTACCAGACAAACAATAGCTGGTATCAGCCTTGCAAACAAAACATATACACACTCGTATATATATATATATATGTATATATATATATATATATATATATTATTGTGTCATCAGCTGTTTCGATGTATTACATCTCTTCAGTATGGCTATAGACTTTCCATTATCCCATTCAGTACCACAAGGCAGAATTGAAACCTTCAGGCCAATATCCTATCCCTGGACCACGGAACTGGACGGTCAGTAAGGCTGAATTTAACCGATATATCTATTTACACAGAAATTCCTCATCCACCAGTGCTCTATTCCTATGGAAGAGCATTGCATGAGCTTACACATATATATATATATATATATATATATATATATATATCCCCTGGGCCCCTATATTAGTGCAATATTTAGCTCTCTGTAAGCCACTGCTAGTGAGTTTGATTCTCACTTTATGTCTACCTATTGTGCCTTTGTCTAACAAGGGTGAGCTTTGTGTGTATTTGTTTATATATGTATATATATATATATAAATTGTGTTGGCCTGAACAATCAGATAAAATGGGGCCACTGCAGGAATCAAACCTGCCACTTCAATATAGTGTTATTCTAACTATTGAGCTAAACAGCCATTGGTAATGTAAAGGACCAAATAACTGTTCCAACTCCTAACTTTCCTTTTGTTTATTCACAGTCTACATCTGTTCCATTTGTTTCTTTCAATGCAACAATTATGTCTTAAAGAAATGGATATATGATCTGACAGGATGATTATGAATTACAGTACATTATAATGAATCTCTTTTCTGAAATGATCTCCTCATTATTATCCGGTGAATGTATCATTTGGCCATTTTTCCTTACTCTCATATTTCCACGTTGCCTATTTAATTCATGATTATATTGGATAATTCTCATCCATCTCCTCACCAAATATATATACATATATATCATCATCCATCATTGTAAGTTCAAAGTCCCCAACATGACAAAGGGTTTTCCCATATCCTTCGATGACGACCGTAATTGCACTGACCTGTACCATGTCTTACAGCAAACATCTCCATCTGCTTCCTTTATCTTGTGTCTGGTCCTTTCTTGCTTCATTTTCTGTCATATGGGCATCAACTGGTGAGTCTTTTGCTCTATTTGTTCTTTCCAAGTGTTCAGCCCATCTCCATTTTTGTCACCAAATTATTTGCACAATATCCTTCAACCTAATCTACCCTCAGATCTATGCTGATCTTTTCCTATTTCTTGGAGTTATCCGTAGCATAGTTACACATACACACACACACACACACACAAACACACACACACACATACACACACACACACACATATATATATATATATATATATATATATATATATATATATATATATATATATATATATATATCTTCCCTGGGCTATGTCAGTATTTACATTATATCCTTTCCTCTTGGGCATCTACAGTAGCACAATGTTCAGCAAGCTCATTTCAAAAATCAATTTTCTGATTTAGGGAGTTTTATCTTTACTGGATGCCCCATTACTATTGCATTGTGCCAGACTAAGTTGAGCTCAGTAAATAACCATATATTCTTTCCTCATACATTATGGAAAAATACCGCTATTTTGATCAACCTCCTGAAAAAGCAAATTTATCCATCCAATTCCAAAATATTCCAAGTTATTAATTAATAATAGATTATTATTAAAAACTATTATTAGTTTTAGCACAAGGCATCTGTTGTTCTAATTTGAAATTCAAACAGGGAAAGAAATAGCACAAGGAATATCTATCGTCAGTAGAGTTCTGGCTGTTATTCACAAACTTTTTTGAATTACAACTCCCTTAAGGTATAAGAATATTTCCATAGCTCCTCATGTCAAAAAAATACTGAACAATTGCATTTACTTTCATGTGGTTAGATTAGTTAGTAAAAAAATAAAGAATCCTGTAATTAAGATTCATAAAAGTTTATATATATGTACTTTCTCTGATTATCACAATTATTAGCATGATGGGTGAGTCAGTGATTTGCAACAAAGTTTCTCAAATCTTGGAACCAAACTGCAGAGTCATCCTTGTATCCTGTTTAATGTCAAATTTTTGCATGATAATTGCTTTTTTCACACAATTATCAACAATGTGATCTGTGATGTGTGTCACTTTGATGTCGCTTCCTAACATTGTAATCAGTGCATTGAAATACAATTGCCTGGAATTTGAAAGAAATTTCAGACATCCTACGGCATTCCTGAGAGCTAACTTGACCCCCTTGGGGGCTTCGATGCCCACTTTGGGAATCACTGGTTTTTGGAGCATCTCAAGATTAAGCTCCTGACATATATAGATCAAAAACCAGGGTCACTCATATTTTACTTCCTTATTGTATTTAAAAACTGAGGACCTGATATTCTTGGATATATTAGAATGGAGAATATCAACAAAAAAATAACGATCAAGTTTCTTATACACTTCTTTTTTCTGTTAATCCTGCAGTTGCGAGACACAGATTTTCTTTCTTGCAAACCTGCTATGGTTTAATGTATCTTTCCTCTGAGAGATTCTTTGGTTTCTACAATTTTTTAAAACCCAAAATAAAAGCAAGCTTTTATTTCATCATCCAGGATAAAAATAAAATTTGATGATGACCAACGTAAAGACGTTGTAAAATGCAGTTTGTTGATAGTGATGGAAAAATCTATTGAGAATGATTCACCTCCCACACAACACACAGAGCAGCAGTTCAGAACATAGCAATGTCTTTCAGTTGGGTTCAATGAAGTATACTTAGGAGAAAAGGTTTCTGCTGAGATATACAGCAATAAACATGTTTAGCACATTGGTAGAGCATTACACTGCTTGTCAGGAGGAGTCATTGTCATCAACTACAAACGAATATATTCAATAGGGAGATATATTGTTGGGAAAATCCTGATGTTGGCTGTCAGGTAAGGGACTTGAGAGTGCATAAACGGTGAATCATCCCTGACCTCTATAAATTTTCAACTTTCAATCTCCCTCGTCCTTGATGAGAAAGCCTGATCCTGAGGGATCAAATGCCCTGATTGCACCCCCAGCCGACAACCATAGAAGGAAAACGGCTGATACACAATAATATCAACTGAGAGTGATCAACCTAGAGCCAAGAAGACCGTTTAATCAGTTGTCTTCTACTTGATTTGAAATACCTATAGGTACAATTATTCTAATTAAGAAGTATGGATTTGGGCATGATACTTTTCCATGGATCATCATCATCATCATCAGTCTTTTAGCGTCCGTCGTTGGACATAGACCATCCCCAGGATTTGCCACACTTCTCTATCATGGGCGTCACGGAGCCAGTACTTCCTGAACTTGTCTAGCTCGTCTCTCCATCTAACATTTTGCCGGCCTCGGTTGCGCATATGGTCTCGGGGAATCCAGGTTGTGAGTCGTGATGTCCATCGATTGTCAGCCATTCTTGCAACGTGGCCAGCCCACCGCCATTTGAGATTTTTTATGGATTCTATGATGTCTCTAACTCTTGTCTTTTCCCAGATGTGCTGTGCTGTTTTGTGGTCTCTCCATGTGAGTCCCAGCATTATGATGATTCTACCTTTTTTATATGTGTGTTTTTGTGAGTTCCATCACTTCTTGTCATACTGTTTCATCTACAGACTTGAAAACTGGCATCAGTACTCCACTACATACGTTTGAAAAATGTTTTGTTTCTCTTTTATTTTTGGAAAAATATAAAAAACTTTTTGGGGGTCTTATTTCTCCAGAATCTAGACATTCCTAGATGTTTTTTCAACCCTATTTCAGATGTTTTCTGGTGGGAAATGCCTGTGATGTCAGGAATAGAATTTATTCTGATCATATTTTTTCTTTGGTGAAATTTTTTGATAATGACATTCAATTTTGATGTTATGGTTGTTCAATTATTTACTGTGATGGCAAGTTTCCTATCTTTATGATTCTCTTTTTGTTCAAATATTATGAGAACATGAGACTCAAGCATAATATATTGCATTTAAAATTTTTTATGCTTTGTCATCTATACTTTGTCAACTGTTTATAGCTGTGTGAGCAGCTCTGGTTGTAATAACTGTCAGTGACTGACAGATAGGCTGACAAACCAAAAAACTCCCAACACATCCTAATTCCTTCTGCTTCTCCTATACATGTCTTAGTGTGAAAAAGAGAGAACTCATGCATCTATGGTCTTTAAGGCTGGTTTTACTCAAAAAAGCTGGTAAGATCATTCCTAGGGAACTAGCTATTCTATTCAACTTACGCCTAAAACAAAGTAAAGTCCTGGAAGATGGGAACACTGAAATCATATTGCTTTTATAGAAAAAAAGAACCTGAAAGACCTCAACAGCTACAGACCAATAAATCTACTGCATCAACAAACTTTTCACAAGAATCATCACCAGCTGAACCAGCAAAATACTAGATGAAAACCAACCACAGGGGCAAGCTGGCTTCAGAAGAAGCTACTTGACCATGGACCATCTGCATTTGATAAATCAACTAAAACAGAAAGCAGCAGAATACAAAAAGCCACTCGCTGTAGCATTTATCAACTTCAAGAAGGCCTTTGATTCAAAAGCAAAATTTCCTGTTAACCATTGCAAGTTTTTCTCTGAAAAAGATGATTTGCACCTGCCAAAATGCATCAAAATATGTCAATAGAAAAAAAAAGAATTCTGAGATGTAACACCTGCTTTCTCTTGAGTTTTTCTCTTCACCTTCAAATTGTCATCTTCATCAACATATACATTTATAAACACATGCACACGCATATATATATATACAAAAATACACACACACACACACATATATATGCACAAACACGATATGTTTATGCATATATATATATATATATATATATATATATATATATATATACACATATACTCATGTATACAAATGCAGTTCATGTTGTCCTAATTCCTTTCATGAGATTTTTTCAAAAGACCCATTCATAAAATTTTTAAATTATTTTTGTTGTAGAGCGATGATTTCCATGCTAATCTCATAAACCATTTTACATGAAACTGTTTCTTGCTGAGTATTCGATCATCACGTTTTAGGGCCAAAATTTGCTTGCTTTAGTCAATGAACCTACCCAAACACAGAATATATATATATATATATATATATATATATATATATCCACCGCTTGCACTGAAAATGAATGGTGACATGAAGTAAAGTTTTCACATATATCTCTGAATTTTTAAGAGGTATTATTATTATTTCTATTGATATTCGGACCATCCTCATCTTGGTTGTTTTTCATACAACGTTTCGGCCGTTGCACTCTACGGCCTTCGTCAGGTATTATCTGGTAGGTGTGGGAAGTAACAAACCGAACCCTTTATTTATCCGACGGGGGTATATTGACCGTACTCCCCTCTTAGCATTAGTAGTATTGTTATATTGTCTCACACTAGGATTGAACCTAGAACCATCAGATTACTTTACAGTAATTTGTCTGATGCTGTAACCACTGCGCTATGTGTCCATGTGGGGTTCAGTTTCTTACTTCCCTACACCTACCAGATGATACCTGATGAAGACCGTAGAGTGCAATGGCCAAAATGTTGTATGAAAAACAACCAAGATGAGGATGGTCCGAATATCAATAGAAATAAGTTTTCACATGTTCATTTTTTCCTTTTTTGTCTTTATTGCTCTCTCTCTCTCTCTCTCTCTCTCCAATTATATGGGTAGATATCTGAATAGATGTAGAGCTTGATAGATCGATAGATAGATAGATAGTTGAATCTATTAATAGATGAATAGATAGCTAGCTAAATAGATAGCTGAGTAGATACATACATACATACATACATACATACATACATACATACATATAGATAGATAGATAGATAGACAGACAGACATGTATACATCTATATTCATCATTTACTGAAAATTACAATGGAGAAATTTTGAAATTCACATCTATTACACTGAATATGCATAACATGTAAAAGCAGTTGAATGCATATTCCCAGTCATTTTTATTCCTCTATGGGTTGATATTTATGCGAGGCTAATAAAATATCTTCTGCTTAATCTTTCATGAAATTATACCAAGAAAATTATTTGAATATTATTTCAATGAAACTTCTCCATATTTTGTAAAATGCAAACCAAGAAACTTTGGCTGAATACTGGGACAAGTTTTTCTTAAAAATATGAAATAAGACTGGCAATGGCAGAGTGTTGTTCCCGTCCCTTTTTTTGCGAGGAGGAAACAGCATTCCCTTACTCTCTATTCAACCAATTCTCTGGTGACATATATTAGCTATTATAAGTCCAAACGCTCACCCCATATGGCCTCAAAATCTTTCTGAAAATAAGTTGAATTGCAAAAATATCACCAGGGCTGAAGGTGCTTAGAAATGAAAACTTCACACCCAGCCTTGCGTTCCCCCACTTTATTTTCACAGTATACCAACATGTATATGTTTAATACAGAATATCGAGTTTGTGTCATGTATTTGTCTGACTCAAGAAGAAATAGGCAGTAACTAAAGCCTCAAGAAGAAAGCAGACACTACAATTTCATTCTAGCGAGTTGAAATGCTGTGAACCACTTCAAGCAGAAAGTTGTTCCCCCTCTCAGCTCTGTGATTGAGCAGACCTGGCAGTCCATTGGATAGACTCCAGACTACTGACCAGTTATAAGAATCCTCTCAGAGTCACTTGTAGCAATGATAGACGGTGATAAGAAACTAACAATACATTCTGCAGGGCCTCAGATGGACGAATTCTAAGGGCACAAAACCAGAGTGCCAATGTTTCATGAAATTACCCAGAGCTTGAGGTAGATATCTCATGGCAATAACCAGGGCAATTTGCCGTGGCTACACAGAGCAAATTTAAACAGTTGGTAATCTGATCATATACTGAACAACATGGCCCAAGTGTTGAGAGCTCATAATGTCTTTTAGCTGCATGCCGTGACAAATTTTTAGAATTGGAAAAAGGGATGATCAATAAAGAGTTATTTCTCTCCTTTTACTTGGGCAGTAATCACTTGAGGGTCACAAATTTAAACAAAAAAGTGGGCAGAAAGAAAGGATCTATATAACATGAACATTGTAAATTTAACCCCCTAATAAGAACCTATTTAGAGGGGGAAGTTTTTTGTAGATATAAAAAGAATAAATTGGTCACCAATTTAGCATAACTTAGATTGTAAAATGGACTTTTGGGGGGGATTTTCAAAAACCAAGAAGATATTTTTGTTGACATGATAAGGAGTAGATATTTAAATTTTCAGCCCTCAAGCACCATTGGTGGCCTGTAGACATCATACATACATAGCCAGCCAGTCCAAACTGACTTGGAAACTGGAGAAACCTATGTTGATAGTTTTGGTTGACAGTTTTTCTGATTGAAAATAGTGTACCCAACCCTGCAAGATCCCCGATGAGGATATAAGTGGAGAGCAACGACATATACACAATCTGATCATGTCTTTAAAACCAGAAACATACAGATAAAGTAAAAATGTTTATTATCCTTTGACTACTGATTAGATTATTTCCTTTAAAACCTTTGGTGATTTGATGCTTCCTATTAGAGACCATCAACCAAAATTGTTACCAAAGGTTTCTTCAGTTTGCAATTTGATCTGGTTGGCTGGCTGGCCAGCTTTATATTTATCATAAATAGAGGTCACACCAATGGGATTAGAAAGCTGAAAATGTAAACATATACTCCTTTTTCATGAGAAAAGAAAGAAACCAAAGGTTGGTCAACAGGAGAGAGAATAGTAGGGTAGGGAAACAGGCTACTGGCCCATGGCAGAAGAAGGTCACTCTCTCTCCTTCTCTCTTGACAAGATCTCTTTGTCTTTCCCTCTATGTGAGTTTGGTCTTCAAACAAAGACACAAAGTATTTTGGGTTGGCTTTAGTAAAAAAGATAATGGTTTGATTTTTAATCCCAGTATAAGTCTTGCATCTTTTGTTCCTTCTCTTGCTGCAGCCATGGTGTGCGTACACGGTCAAAATGTCCCCACCATCATTCTATTGGGGGTCCAATCTTCAATGTATGTTTATATTGTTCACCAAGTCTGCCATAATTCACACTTGTGTTTCGAAAATTCAGACTTTCTCAGTGATCATTGTCCAACAAAAGTTGAGAGAAGTAACTTATTCATTGATCAACACTTTTTCAAATTTTTTGATTGATCACCCCGTTTTGGCATGCTGCCAAAAGACATTGATTAACTAAATAGACCTGTTCTTTTCGGTTAGTCTTCTCTTCTTCTTACTGTTGGCTAATTCAGATATGAGTTATGTGTTCAAATCTTAAATCAAGCTACTTCTTTATTTTACTATTTTTGAATGGTTTGTTGGCATTCAACCAAAGGAGTTGTCAAAAAAGCAGTAGTGAAAATGAAGAGACCAGTTAAAAATGAATCATATTTCATATCAGAATTTAAATAAAGAAGTTTCCCTCTGGAAACCGACTAGATAGATATTTTAAATGAAATTATCATCATTGAATAAATATCATAATCATTGAAATATTATTATTGAATAATCATGGCCTCATCATTGGCCTCACCAACCAGCCAAGTGGTCAACAGATTCTTCTCTCTTTGGGTGTCCGATTCAATTTGGGTGTGTGTCTCTGAGCACTGGTCACATTTTTGATGCTATATCCTTGACAATTTACAATAATTCACCACAAGGCACCATCTAGAAATATTTTTGTTGTTTAAAAAAATTGCTTTTTGGGGTCTCTCTGGTCATTGTGGACTGACTATACCCAAATCTTGTGCTGGTATTTTTGATAATTTTAGATAGATCTATTTATAAAGATAATTCAAGATAATTTTTCAGAAGATTAGTTCTGTTACACACACTGGCTATGTTGATTTGTTTATGTGAGGTACGGATATAATTATTCACTCTCGTATCAACCAGATCCTTATCGATTGTAACATTGTTCTTTTACAGTCTGAACATGTAAACACAAACTTGTGAATTCTCAAAATTCATTTTCATATTGAAACTTGTCATTGAAATGTTTAAACAAAGCAAAATGATATGATCAAATAATCTCTCATCACCCATTCTCTTTCAGAGAATGAGTACTGAGGGGATTTCAGTGCATATGTCTATGTATATAATTCAGCAGTGTCCATCTGTGTGACTGTTAGTAATGAACCTAGGGCAAGTTTCAATGGAAAGATTCTTGAGAATCCTGTCCACTAAGATAGTAGCATGATGTTTGCCTTCATGCTGAACCCGATAATCAATGATTTGATTTCCATCCATCTATATCAATAAAAGTCTGGATCTCTTTATCTGTACGTGACTTCTTGTGAACTTCATGGAAAACGAGTCTGGCATAAAAAAAATGAAAAATGCTAATGATGTAACTTTTTAAAAAAAAGGCTGAAAGGTTGCTGAGCAAAGAAACAGACAAAGGCTGAAACGTTGCTAACAGAGGGAACTAAGGCTGAAATGTTGCAAACAAAAAAAACAAAGGTCAATGAAAAAAAGATCAAACAAAGGATGTAAGATTGTTTTGCTAACCAGAGAAACTGACAAAGGCTGAAATGTTGCTAACAAACAAAACAATGGCTATAATCTTGCTTTAGAAGAGAATAGCCAAAAAGTTGCTAACGAAAGGAACAGACAAAAGCTGAAATATTGCTAAGAAAAGGAACGAAGGCTAAAATGTTGCTAACTTCTGTTTTTTCTGTATTTTTAACAACATTTCAGCCTTTGTTCTTTCAAAGTGAGAGGTTACAAAAAAAAGGATCGGACAAAGGATGTGAGGTTGCTTTTAAACAAAGGGCTGAAAGGTTGCTAACAAAGGAAATGAAGTCTGAGAGGTTGCCAAAAGGAGAAACAAAGACTTTAAAGTAGCTAAAAACGAAGAGGCTGAAAGGTTTCTAAAAAGAAATAGACGCAGACTGAACGATCAACAAAAAAGAAGATTGAGAGGACACTAAAAAGAAACAAGGGTGAGACGTTCAGAAGAAAGAATTAAGCTACAAAAGAGTTCACGGATAAAAAACGAACTGATGTTGTTTAGGAAAATAGAAAATGGACACACAAAAACTTGGTTATTTCATTTACTTGCGAAAAAAGCTGATCTTATAGTAACTCTGCTCAGTCACTCAGTGCAAAGAGATAAGTTAATATTCTCAGGTTACTCCTATCTTTCTATCTAATACACAACTGCATTTCCTACAAAGGAAAGGAATTATTTTTTCTTTTAGAAAATTACTGCATCATTTATTTTTTTTATAACTTATTTTTATTCTCCATTTTTTCATACTCTCCCCTCATTTGCTTTCCAACTTCAGCTTAATTCTCCATTACATCTTTTACTTCCATCAGAATATTATGACAGTTCCCCAACAGATAATATTCCTCAGCTTACATTCTTTTTTATTGAGAGTAACAAGAGAAAATTTATTCACGTTTGATCAAGTAAAACTGGAATAATTTCCACCATAATTTATATCTTATAGTTCTTTTTTCTATTTTTTATTTTGGATAATTTCAACAACTTTTGCACCGTTCTGAGGAATTCAAAAAAGATTTGAAGCCAATTCAAAGTAAAGTGTAATTTCTTAGATGCTCTTAATTCATGTTGGTGAGAAAAAAATACAACAATTTTCTTAAAAGTGAAGCTCACTTAGTTTGCTTTATGTAATTTTCCAATAATTTTTAACCATTATAGTCAATTTTTTTGAGAGCATCTTTGGTGAAAAGAAATGGCAACAGCTTCTGAAGAAGTTTGTGGAATTCAAATTGAAATTGAATTATAATTTAATAAAAGGAAAATAATCATTTTTGTTATTCTGTTAGAGAAACTTAAAGAGTTCTTATATTTTGAAACGATTTAGCCTCTTCTTTTTTCAGTTCAAATTTCTCTTTGTATTCTGAAGTATCAAGTATAAAATGGAATAGATTAAGGAATTTCCCCCTCCACAACTGAATGTAACCTAACAAGTATCTGATTAATCATGATTATTGATAATAAATCAAAGAAATGATTTTCTAGGCTCTCAGAGAATCTTTTCTTTATTGTTTTAAATTTCAATCGTTAAATTTGGATGTTTCCAAGGTGTTTTTAATCTACAAAATTCCACCTTATCCACACATGTCTACAACAAACAAGTGATCAGCTTTTTAAAGGCACTACCTAAAACCATGACTGACAATCTGGCATACCAAAACAAAGTTTGATTTGGCTCTCTTGAAGCTCGATTTAGCTCATTTTTGAGGTATTTAGCTCCTTTATCACTGACCAATAGGCCAAAAAAAGATTTTTAAGAAAGGGGCCTTTAAGAGTAAAGACAGCTGAATGAAGGCGTTTTAAAGGAGAAAGCATTGAAAGGAATGGGTTTTTCAAAGGGAAGTGCTTATTAAAGGAATCCATGAGATTGAACTAATGTAATTATGGTCTGATTTTCAGGTTTGATTCCACTTTGTCATTGTCAACATATAGTTGCTCTTTACCATATGTATAAGTCAGCTGATAAGGTAGTGCAGTGTCAAGTTCAAAGTTGTTTGAATTGGTGGTCCTCAATAAATTTGATAAAATTTTTTTTGATATTTAAGATCTCTCTCCATGATTTTTGTAAATTATCTCTCTTGACTTCTACTCGGAATCACTGAAAAGAACTAACCCAAATACTAGCGGCTGTAGTTTGGAAGGATGGACGAAAAATTATTTTACATGACAACTATGTCAGGCTGTTCCATACACCATGTCTAGCCCCTTCCACACATGCATCTTTTGAACGGGTATGATAACAGGCCATAAGAGCGCGGCAATATTATTTGATAGATGCAGATAAAGTTCCCAGTGTCATCTTCTCCACAAGGTTAGGGAAATCTTGGAAGAGGGTTTGATGTTTATTCTTGTGAAGTCAGTGAATTGTAGTTCATCGTTCAAAAGCCTAAGGAAAACTTCAGAGGCGAGGAAAATGTGTTCTACATGAACTTATAAGAAGATCATTGGTCAGCATTTGAACATTTCATCTTTTACTTCCTTCCCCAGGGCCGGATTAAGCCAATGCATGGGCCTGTAGCATGTGTTACAAGGGGAACCTAAATACAAAAATACACATATATATTAAAACACATAATTCTTTCAACTCACATTATAGTAAAGTGATACGTTTTTTGTTTGCTATATAGTCAAATGATATGATAGAGATATCTGACATTTTAGAAATAGTATTATTGTGTTTTTGTCTTGATCTTTTTGGTGCAATCATGACTTCAATCTTTAATACCTTTGAATTTATGTGTTGTATATGTTGGAGAGAGATACCACCTTTACCATCAATTACTGTGTTAAGATGATTGCTTCAAATAAAGGTGATAATTGGTTAAAACCATTGACGTTAAATGACACCCAGTTACTCATAAAATCTGAATGCGGTATAGTACTATAAGGAGAGAGCAAATTGAGAATCACTGAATTGGAATTGATAGCTTCCAAGCGTTTAGTGTAGGGCCTGTAGCATATGCTACTTTTGATATTAATTATGATTCATTTCAGTCAAGATATTCACAGGCAAGGAAAAATGGATTCTTCTGAGAAGGAAAGAAATGAATCATTTGAATGTTTGAATCAATTCTAAGAATAAGAGAAAAATATGAACTTTGAACTTAAGCTTTCATGTTGAACGATTTAAACAACTTATAATAATTTAACACGGTTAAACTGCAAGAAATTTGTGGTGCCCCCTCCTCTCATTTGGGAAGCTACAAGCTGAATGGCTTATCCACGGCAGAGTAGGGGATATTGATCATTCATAAAGCATAGAAATTGAGAACTAGGTATATGCTTTACTCTAACATACTCCTTTCCTCTTATTTCAATCTCTGGACTGAATATAAATTCCGCAGTAAGATCATAGAAAGCTATGCAAATGACTTTGATAACTGAATGATAATGCTATGAAATTATTCAAACCAAAAATTGTTAAATAATCTGGAAACATTTGCATGAACCTGATACAAACAATCCATTTCTTTCTTTCATAGCAGCCTTCAACATCTCAATATATTGATAAATATATGTATCAACTAATCGAATTGATCAAAACCCTTGAAACATATGTTAGCCTCACATTAGAATAAAAAGATGTTGAAGTCTGTTTAATTTAATCTTTAATGCTGTTTAAAAATGTACATTTGTTTTACAATTATTTTTAGAAATCGTCAACATTGGTTTCTCCAGTTTTTAAGTTGGTCTGGTCGGCTTGCCAGGTATGTATGTACCATACATACTAGCCATACTAATAGAGCTAAAGGTCTGAAAATTTGAACATTTACTTCTTATTATGTCAATAAAAATAGTTTTTTCGTTTGTTTTTTCAACTTATCCGTATGCAATATAAGTTTATGCTCAATTGATCACTTGATTTATAGCATTTATGCCTGTTTTTTGAAAATTAAGACTGTTTTAGTAATCACAGCCTAAACAAAATGCAAGATGAGTAACTTATTCGTTGGCACCCTGTTTTCAAATTTTTTAATAGCTCACACCAACACAGTATGCTGCCAAAAGCTATTGGTTTCATTATGTTATTATTTACTTTTATTAGATGATGTATTAAAATGTAATGTTAAATATTAGACAGAGTATAACAATATATTATGAAGTATCAACAATTATTGACTGTTATTATTTTGACCAGCTTATCCCTTATATCTGATCAACACTTCAATCATTGCTATAGATTTACAGCCTGAGAAGAGTTGCAATAAAACAGAAACAGAAAAATTATGATGAAGTTATATAACAGTCAAAAATTAATAATAACTATTTATTTTAGGATGTTGGCCTCATATGCCAATTAAATGTTTCTGCGGTTTCATGCTCTCCCTTCTCAAAAGTCAAAAATCAAAAGTTAACATCATATAGAAGGATCACAGAAGAGCACAGTGAATCAAAGGGAGAAAACAGGCTTCAGTGATATCATGGAAACTATTGAAAAAACTTAAATGGAAATGTGCTGTTCATCTTGCAAGATTGTAAGCCAACTGCTGGACATCATGACTCACAACATATATCTCCAGAGATTTTATGTTAAACAGTGGCGAGCAAAAAATAAGATGGCATGATGAACTAGGCAAGATAAGAAAGTATTTGCTCCATGACGTCCATGATAGAGAGGTCAGGTGAATCTTTAGAAAAGTGCATGTCCAACAACAGTGGATGATGGTAATGATGACTGTATCATACTCTCCCTTGTAGAAAGAAGAGCAAGTAAATAAGTTTATAGTCAACGGTTCAACAGTTCTTGGAATAGTGAAAAATACACACTTTTATCTCTCTTTACCCACTCTCTCTTAGGATCACTTGATTCTATACGAACACTGATAACTGATTTAAAAATTGGTCTTATCATGAACTTTTCTCTGGTCTAAGGATTGTCAACTTTCATCTGGCATTTTCACTCTATGATAAAAAACAACAAAGCCTGGAGATATTATAAAGGACTATTTGGTCACTCTGGATTTGAGGTAATGATGTGTTGACCTGGAAACTATGCTACACCCCTTTATCATCATCTGATTAAGACTTTGTCGGTGGTTTAGCTATGCTTTTCACAGCAGCATATGTATAACATATACATGTATATATATGTATAAGCTATTTTAATGCTCTGCTTATCACTGCCCCCCACACACACACTTGAATATTGGCACAGCTCAACCAAATTTGTCATAAATTTGGCAGGCATACACAATAGACCTATTGAAATGTTTTAAAGTAAAAAGTTTTGGGAAAATGTTTTTCAAGAGTTCTAGATTGAGGCTTTTAATCATAATTTAACTCTAATACTAAACTTATTCTTTCCTTTCTGTTCAATATGCTCATATACATTGTATTATTTATCATACAAGCAGAAGGTGAGGTTGAGCATGGTCCTCTCATATGCATATTGCATGGTTTTCAGTTTAAGGGTCAATCGTTTGGTTGGTTTGCAAGTCTCTGCTCCATAGTTGACTATTGGGAGGATGCATTGGTCATATACCATTCTACAATTGAATATGCTAGCATGCATATATTGCTTTTATATGGATAGATTTTATTACGTATCTTCTGTTATTGCTATGTATATAAAAAGCTAAACCAAATTTGTTCAATATGCATAGTATATACAACAGTATGTTTATACATACACACATATATATATATAAATGTGTGTGTGTACGTATATATATATATATATATATATATATATATATATATATATATATATATATATATATATATATATATATATATATATGTATGTATATCCTACCAAATTTTTCATGTATACACAATATTGGGAACTTAATACAGTCACACAAACTCCTACCTATAAAACCTTTGTACAATATTTCATTCATACAACTCAAAGCCATCAGACTTTCTATAACATCCACAATGACCGTACAGAATATAAAGTTCCTTGACCATATTATTCCACCATCTGCTCAAGCTACCAAGCACCCACACAGTCTAATACTGAACCACAACCTAACTCCTTAGTATTCTGGACACCCTATGGCCCTTCCAAGATCTTCTACTGCTAGTACAACAATATTCTTAAACTGACCAACACAGATCACCACAGACAGAATGAAGTTCCACTCATCAAGATGACTCAAAAGGAATCTTCTGCCTTGATTTCCATTTTTGCTTCCAAAGCAAAACATCTGATGCTACATTCAATATCTACTGAAACCTTTTAACTACTGAGATGTACAAACATACCACACGCTACTGGAGATGGGATACTGTCCCAAACCATGTATAGCATACTAAGTAATTCATTTATGGATTGATTAATAAATGAATAAAGTCTCCATATACTTTTATATATATATATATATATATATATATATATATATATATATATATATATATATATATATATATATATATACAAGGTATTAGTGTTCCATAAAAAAGCTCCAATAAAGATAATTTGATATTCAATAACTCAGATATTTTGTAAAAGAGCTTTGTGGTCATATTGTATTTCAAGTGGGATCAAAGGACATTTATATTTTCATTATCCTATCACTAAAGGAACAGGTTATGAAGATTGGTCTATGACTTACTGCATATACATTGATTTAATGATCACAGTCTTAACCCGAGCAATATCAATCAGTCTTTACTGGTTTATGCTAACTTTGAACACTACCCTTTAGAAAATATGCTGATTGTTTGCGACAGACTGAACCCTGTAGTAATTTAAGATGCACTTGTAACGTTATTCTTCAGCTGAAGGCATTCAGTTAATTTATTGAGGAGATATTGGTTTTCTTTCCTTACATCCTCAAAATACCACAGCAAATATTATGAGTCCCAGAATCATGAGACAAGCAGTAAATTACGCAGAAAAACTCCAAAACAAATGGTTAGTTACTCAATAGAAACTGTCATGTGACCAAAGTCTTCTAAGAGCATCATGTGTTAGAGGTGATCAATTAAAAAAAAGTTGTGATCAATGTATAAGTTACTTCTCTTGCCTTTTCTTTTGATAACTAAAAATGTAGCTGGGTGCAAGATCAATCCGTCATAAAAGCACATTGTACTTTGAACCCCGATTATAAACCTATTGTGCAAGGATTTTAAAAGCCAAAAAAAGACTTTCTCCAGTCATTATAGGGAGTGAATGTTTAAATTTTCAGCCCTCTAACTTCATTAGCTCAGCCTGTATAGATGATAAATACACTTACACATACTTAGTCAGCCAGACTGGACTTGATGACTGAAGAAACCTATGTTGACAGTTTCTAACAACAGCATATTTCTAGTGCAAATCCATAGTCATTAGAGCATTGTAATCTGTGTAACCCTTCCAAACAACATCATCAGAGAAAGTTCACATGCAAGGAATACTTGCATCTTCAGAAATGGACACACTGATTTCTTTCATATGTCAACCTTTATTAGCATTGAATGTTTTGTTTGCATATCAGATTTCTTGCTACTTCTCCCCAATTGGCCAGCACTCAATATTTGCAGTTATGGGTAAAATAAGCAGTGTCAAATTTCAAGAATAGTATACTTAGAATGTTCGAGGAGGAGATCTTATCTTCAGAACTGAAGCCACAGCCTTCACAGCTCATTTGCACAGATCAGACCATTTAATGTGTACTCTTTGGAGATTGCCCTGCACTCTCTAAGCAGGGGAGGTAAAAAAAATAATATTCACAGACGAATAAGAAAATGGTAAACTTTGTATGTTTCACATGCGATGTAGCAAGTTTTTCCCTACTTTTTCAACTGGATTAATATACAACAAAGTCAATGTTAATTTTCAGAACCCTGCTAACGTTCACTCTCATGGGAACTGACTAGTTGGAGCATGATTGATTGAAAGGTTCAGGAGGGGAAAGAAACTAAAGTTTTTAGGCTCTTATATACAGCAGTATAGTGCTAGAAGAAAAAAGTGAGGGAACACAGGGATGCCTGCTCTTGGGACTGAGGAAGGAGGGGATTTTGTGTTTTATTTCCCTGTTGCTATTATGTCATAAGAAGTGTAATGTCATCAATAGTTGAAATATCAAGCATTTTTTTTATAGTGTTGCCAAGTAGCATTTGTTTTTAATAAGTAAAACTGTCTGCTAAAATCAGCTAAGCTTTTCAATGTCTAGTCAACTTTATAACTAAAAATATTATATGTATGTATTTACATTTAAAGCCCGCTTGTAGAATAAAACAACCCTAACCGATACCATAAATCCCCACCCCCACATCAGAACTAATTTTAAAGATGTATTTAGGACCAACTATATTGAATGTGTATTTAGACATACTGGCTGACTTTTCTTTTAAGTGAATTGTTTGAAATTAGTAGTAATGCAGAGCTGGAGAAAGTAGACCACTACATCTACCAACAAATCTCAAAGAAATCCTCGAAAGAAGAAGAAATCAAGCAAAGAATCACTCTCAGCTGACATGCTTTTGGTAGAGCAAGCCCAATTTTCAAGCACAAGAAAATCCCATTAGCCCTAAAAAGGAGGGTCTGTAACCAATGCATCCACCTGATAGTCACCTATGGAGCTGAAACATTGGATCTAATCAAAAGACTAACCCTCAAACTGTGAAGCATGCAACATGCACCTGAGAGAATCTTGCCCAAACTCAAATGGAGAGATCAAAAGACAGCACAGTATACCAGAGAATATATCATAGACACTGTTAGGAAACTCAAATGGCAATGGGCAGGACATGTTATAAGAATGTCAAGCAACTGCTTGTAAGATGACATGCAAGCTAAGTAAAGTCCGAAAGTATTGGCTTGAGATAGAGATTTCTGGAAGATCTTGAGAAATGTTTATGGCAAACGATGGACACTAAAAGGCTGGTGATGATGTGGGGAAGACTCTTCCTCCTTTCCCAAATAAGAAAATGCCTTTCATCATTGGTTATGTATGAAAAATATTACTTTTTTTTCTTATTGCGAGATTAGATTTGCTATAATCTCAACTGAGAATGTCAGAATTTAATAAAAGTATAGGCAGACACTTAGGCATATATATTTATGAATTTTTCAATGAAAGTGTGAAGATCCGAATATACACAGATAGGAAGAACTTCATATAAGTAAATTTTAGCCAATTTCCAAAACATTAAATTTGACTTTCAAAATAATAGCTAAATACAAAAATAGAAAGACCCCTACTGAATCAGGTTACACCAACAAAGAAATAAAGTAGACCAGAAGATTCCTATCTGTCTCTAAAAAGATTATAAAAGCATTGTCGAACTTCAACACTAGACACTCGCAACATATGTATCTAAATTTTGTGAAAATGTAACTTTCTGTCGAGGTATCATGATTTGAATTTTTTTTATGATCAGTTGTCTCCCTGCCAGACTAGCCTCAACCAACTAGATCCCTACTCTAGCATTATAATGGGCCTATAGTGTATATATATCTATATATATATATGTAAGTTGTGATACACACAATGTTTTATAGATGTGGATTATCGATTTTATAAATGTTAATACCTACAGGAGTTGAGTCAGACAGATTCCACTTGAAGGTTTAGAGAAATGATTCCCAAAGTTACCACTGCCACCCCTTTTTGGGTTGCTTGAAGACTTAAAGGAAGTTCTGGAATGCAAGGAGGTCTTGGGGGACAAGGAGTGTTAAAGGGGCAAGGGGTAAAAAATACAAATCACGTCAGCCCTATCATTCGCATTAGTACTTGAATCATCATAGCCCTACAAATAGCCAGCACAACCAACCAGCCTAGTGGGCCACACACTCTTTCTCAGTGATTGTCCATGTGTCAGTGGTGGTAGGGTCTTCAGGCAGTCTCAGTCATATCTTTGGTGCTGTAACCTTCAAAACTTGCATGAGTGCACCAGCTTACTCCGCCGATAATTTTTTTCTTGTTTTAGCAAAAAACCTTTTTGGGGATCTTGATGATGGTTGTTTTGGGACCAACAATGCCCAAATATTGTGCTGCTGTTTTTTCGGATAATTTTAGATGAAATATCTAATTTCATAAATAATTAGTGCTGATACACTAGCCAGCTACGATGATTCATCCATATAAAGTACAGATATTTTTATATTGATTAATCAAATTCTTTGAGATACTACTGTACAATTATATTTTTGTTATTAAATAAATGTTTCAACTTGAAAAAAATAATAACTTTCAATGTATACAATAAGTAACTTTTCATGGGGGTAAGGGGTTGATGAAGTATATGCTCTTAAAGGGGGTGATAGTAAAAAAAAGTGATAGAACCATGAGAGTAGAGGATTCCATCATTTGAAGAGGAGTTACTCCAGTTTATGTGTTCAGGTAGGTGGCTTTTTACATGAGATGTTGCTTAACTCTGACAAAATTACTGAATGAGATCAGCTTCAGTATGATATTTACTACTATGGTAGAGTTTAGTTGCTCAATTATATCCATAACACCACAAATGTCTTTTAGCAGCATACTGTACTAGGGATATCAATAAAAAAATCACAAAAAGTGGTGATTAATAAATAAACTACTTCTCTAACATTTTGTTTGGCAGTGATCACTAAAGAATTCAAATTTTGAAAAAGCCAGCAAGAGCACTGCTAGACACAAACTAAGGGACAAATTTAGCATGAAATTAAATTGCAAATTGAATATTCCTCCAAAAACCCACTTAGAGGGGAAATTTTCATAAAACAAAAAAAATGTTCTTTTCTGGACATCATCATCAGCAGTAGCCTTTTAGCAATCATTGTTGAACATAGACCCTCCTCAACATTTGCCAGACCTCTCTATCATGGACATCATGGAGCTAGTCCTTTCTGAACTTGTCTAGTTAGTCACTCTATCTTATTTTCTGCGCACTACAGTTTCACACATGATCTCTGGGGATCCGCATTGGTGTGGATATCCAGCGGTAGTCTGCCATCCTTGTTACATGACCAGCCCTTTGCCATTTGAGTTCTCTAATGGATCCAATGATATCTCTGACTCCTCCCTTTTCTATAATATACTGTACTGTCTTGTGATTTTTCCACATAAGATTGAACATGATTCACATTGTATGGTTATAATAAGAAGTAAATATTCAGATTTTCAGCCATTGAGCTCCATTGATACAGCCTGTACACACGATGCATATATACATACAGAGCCAACCAGACCAACTTAAAAACTGCGTAATAATCATAATATATACTGAATTTCGAGATATTTAATCCCAGTTGTTGTATTAGCAATCTTTTTAATATATCAGCATTGTCAAGCATACTTGATACTGATGTAAAATTCACAAAAGAATTAAAAAAGGCTTTTTGGAAACCATACTTTTTGTTGATCTGCAGAGCTCTAAAAAGAGAGAAATAATCAAAAAAACCAATAAAAGGAGAAGAAACTGTGAAATCAAATAAAAACTAAAAGATAGAATTAAATGGAACATTTCTTTCCTGTCTTGCTGTTTCTATATATGTGAAACTGATGGCACTAAAATTCCCAGATGTCACTCAAATTCCAACAAGCTAAAACAGATATGTGAATTATAGTTCTGTCAAGAGACATCCTTGCTGAGGTATATTGAAACTTGCATTACTATCACATTGGCATATACAATAGGGAAAAAAAAAAGCAGCTAGTAAATTGAGATTTTACAAGTTATACAAGATTAGTCCAAAAGATAACCAGCCATTTTGAATATCTTGATAGCCAGTAGTGCAGCCTTAATGTGACATAGCAACCAATCAAAAAAGAACCTTACTTCACATGTGTGAACAGTCTCTCTTTTGTAGGGTTACTTATTTGGCAGTTAGACGCCATTGAGTGAGCTTGTGTACTGTGTGACTGTCATATTTACATTGACTAAGCCTGCCTATTCTTCGCATTCCATGAAGGGTTTTTTTTTGCACCTGGGTCTGTTATCTCCCTTACCAACAAAATTTGGCTCACTACAACTTCTGGCCTTTTGCTGTTGTAAGAGAGGAGATCTCAGACCATGAACGAGATTAAGGAGAACAAAGCAAGAAAAATGATGCCTTGGCAGACTATTTTGAAAAGTGAAAGGGAGGCTAGAATAGGAGTGTGAAGTCTCAAAGCAACACTGGCTATTTTTTTTTGTTGATATCAGATGGTTGTATACTCTCCAATCAGCCATTTAATTTTATTTCGAACAAGTTTCTCAAAGTATACATTGATGACCATAAGTTGACTATAAGTTCTAAAGGCTAGAAATGAAGTGGACTTTCCCTCACCCTGAGATTCATACAAAAGACTTTGAAATCTGCAGTCTTATACCCTAACAATCAAACAGCTGCCAGGAACACTTTATCTAAAAATCCTATTTAAGATAGACATTTATGCTTGAACCTCATCTACAAAATAGGTTGAAATTCTGAGATTAAGTATTTGTAGAGGTGTAGCTCAAGATTCATAAATTTATAAATATATATAAAGCTTTTGGAGGCTCCCTCCATTTGGAGCCTGGTCAGGGTGGTTGGCATTTTCAAATACCTACCTCCCTGAGCTATGCACCTGGATGAATATGCATAGTTAGTCAAGACATCTTGAAGAAAATTTTTATTCACGACAAGCTTTTGAAAATTATTTTCATTTTGATGTGATATAAGTATAAATATCCAGAAAAAGGAAACTGTTCAAAATGTTTACTAGGATACTAAATTCAAGGCCAAGATACCAAGTCAGTCAGGTGAATTAGTCGAATATAAATGACTAAAAATGAAGAAGTTGTAGTAACCTCATGATGTCTTCTGACAATGGGTTACCACTTTTTGTCTAATTATTGGTATGCATCCATCACAATTAATGCAGAAAAGGAAAAAAAATCGTAGGGATATCTATAGGGTGAGGCTAGTCCAGCAAGGAGACAGAAAAGAAGATAATAGGTTAAAAAATCGTGACACCTCAACAGAACGTCACATTTTAACAGAACCTAGATACATATGTTGCTAACGAGTGTCGCCAAATTAGCACTTTTCATGCTAAATCAAGCACAATCCTTATTTTGGTAGTATCTACTGAGCACTGCCATTTTCAAAGCATTTTAGTACCATTTCTTTAGCAAATTTTGTCAATTTTTAGCAATTTTAGGACTAATCTACCTGTTTTTAGCCATTGAAATGGTCATAAAATGGCTAACAATCTTTATAGTATATTTTGGCATTTTTTGAGTTGGCAACACTGACTGGACCCCTCCAATTTTTTAACCTGGCACTGCCACAGTATGTTTGCAAATAACAAAATATGACTTTGTAAAAGTGTGCCTGAAAACAGATAAAATATACAAGAAGTTTTTTTGCTCTGACAACATACATTCACCAGATATTAACAATAAGTTCAGAAAATCATCAGTCAAAAGCTGTTGTTGGCGGCACATCAAACAAAAAATGTTTTGTGGTTGCCAGTCACCAAAATATGGTAAAATAATCACACACATGAACGCATGTTATTATTTTTGAACTGCTGTGTTTTTTGTTTGGAGAGAGGAGGTGAAAATTGAAATGTAAAATGTACACCCTTTTGACATGATATGTCGTTTATAAATGTGCTGCAAATAAAGAATGTTCACAATTATCCGACCTGAAATGTAATTTGTTAATTTGTCACAAATTAAGAAAGTTCACAATTATCTGATGTCGAATTGAGAACAAGGAACGAGAAAAAGTTTTTACTCATATTAAGTTGTTGTACATAAGTGTTGATCTCTTTTACACTATTTGTGGTATTTTTCTGACAATAGTGGTATTTTCTGGTAGACACAAAATACTCCTTATTCATTTGGAGAGAATGTCCATGCTCTTTGGCTACTGGAAGAATTTTCCCCATACCGTATACTTTTTGAAGTCAGTGTATATCTCAATGTAATATGATTTGTTCTCTTCTCGGTTATCTTATCACCATCTGCTTTTTATAATCGCGATATTTGCATGTGTGGTGATTGGGCCAATTTGTGAATGAACACCAACACATCAGGCATCCATGCACGCAGCAAGTGTTGATGCATTAGCGGATGTTATTTCTATTTCTGTGGGCAACTCACTACAAGTCAGACCGATGTTATATATTTGTGTAAGTTTTTGACACTTTTAGTATTCGCTGTTGTAACAATTTACTTCATTTACTTCAGAACTGATTTCTGATAAGATCTGTAACTGATCTTCTCTCCTCTAATCTCATATAAACGAATCTCCCGTAGTCTTCTATCAGCTTATATATATATTCAACACAACTTGCTCCCTTTATCACAGCAAAAGGGTATGATAGCACTGAATGCTATTTTCTTGCATAAGGTGATTATGCATTCAGTATCTGCTATGTGAAACAACTAAAAAAAAAGGTTTGGCCTTTATGGCTATTTTTTTCTTTTATGGAATTTCTTCATTCAAATATTACACATGAAATCTGTCAGAAACGTTTGCCTTAATTTCTGATCACCAACAATCCTTTTTCTTTGATTTTCAATTCACAACACGCAAACAGGGTGCAATTATTTGCTCAAACAAATTTTACGTCAAAAATTGCAAAATTCCGTGTTTAATCAACAATTCCCAGTAGCAAAAAATAAAAGGACTAAAGTGAAGGGAGGGAATGGGTGAAGTAAATTTGATTAGATTTTACACCAGCTCTGAGAACTTGTCCTTTCTCCTGGGGTCGATTGCTCCTTTACTTAAGATACGGGTAATCATGGCTTCACGGTTGTAATAAACAGCCTAATCCTTCCATCCACCCTTTCTTTGAATTTGTCCTCACTCTTGTGATAAGAAAAAGGTGAACTTTTGTCTCAGTATATAGGGTTCAAATCCAGCCAGCACTAAAATACGACCTTAGTTTTTAGTTTATTTTCATGTATTTGTTCAAAGAGTTCTCTCAATGATATATCAAAGATTACAAATTATCAGTAAATAACTAACACATAAATCTAAAAATATCTAAAAAAACATTTTACTTTCAAAAGAGACCAATTGTCAATTCTGGTAAGTCAACAATAAATGATCACTGGAAGGGGAAGTCTTTTAAAAGTTATTAAATCTATTAAAAAACTGGAAATAGATTCATATGGTGTAATAGTTCATAAAACCTAGTATTCACATTTTTACTTTTTTGTTCAGAATATTTTAACAAACCCAAATCCTATTTTAGTGGTATTTGGTGAACAGATTTCAGTAAAAATATATTCTGAAACATGTAATGGAATATTATATGTCTAATCCAGGACTAGATTTGGACCGACTGATTCTTCTCACAGAAGAGTATTCATGACTCCATCAATGAAATGCAGTTCATCTGTGCCACTAGAGCATGTACAACACCAGACCATACATTGTCATCACTATGCTCAAACTCTTTTCTTTATACACTTTGTCAAAGCAATGCCAAACTTATTGAATGCAATCAGGTCGAAATAAGTTGATTTTTGTTTGATCTAACTGGAAAATGTAGGCCCAAAATATTGAATTATTATTCTTATTCTTTGGTGCACACTTTTCTTTGGGTCAAATGAAACAAAAATTAACTTATTTTAGTCTAATGGCATCCATCGACCTTGGCCTCATCATGGTCAGGGATACAAGGAAGAGTGTTTGGTATCAACGGTTAAGCATGGTTGTGAAAATATCATGGTCTGGGATTGCACACGCTCTAATGGCAGAGAGTACTGAAGGTCACATCAATATATGAAAGAAATCATTGCTTTCATTCAAACATCTGGAAAGAAAATCCATGTTTCAGCATGAAAATGATTCAAAGCACTCCATTAACAAACAAAGGAGTTTCTGAAGGAGTAAAAAGTGAGAGTTTGATTGGCCTGGCATGTGTCTGGATTTAAGTTCAATTAAGCTCTTGTGGAATGTACTTAAATAGAAGGTAGAAAAATGACAACCATTCAACAATAGAATTGAAAGACTACATATTGTCAGACTGGAAAAACATTCCAGGAATTGTCTGTGTGAATATAGTGAGATCAAAGTCATCATAACTACAAGCAATGATAGAAAATAATGGTGGCCACACCAAAAGTTGATTTTAGATAATTTCTTTCACAGGGTTATACTTATTATAGGGACTGCTATATATTCATATTTTTGGCTACAGAGTTTTGATGCTGTAGAGGTTGGTAAAATACTTAATAATATTCATTTTGTTTACATAATGCTCCACTAGAAATAATAACATTTTGGTATGTTTGAACCAAACCAAGAGACAGACCCGCAAACTGAGAAGTATGCAACGTGCGCAT
This sequence comes from Thysanoteuthis rhombus, assembly GCA_963457665.1. Taxonomy (NCBI): domain Eukaryota; kingdom Metazoa; phylum Mollusca; class Cephalopoda; order Oegopsida; family Thysanoteuthidae; genus Thysanoteuthis; species Thysanoteuthis major. The sequence goes on along the minus strand of OY735205.1, from coordinate 61,282,675 downwards.
GAGAGAATTATGCTCAACCTAACATGGAGAGATCACTGGACAGCACAATATATAAGGAAAAAAAACGGGTGTCTGTGACATCATAGAAACTATTAAAAAACTCAAATGGCAATGGGTAGGCCATGTTGCAAGAATGAAAGGCAACCAATGGACATCACGTCTCACAACATTGATCCCCAGAGATCACATAAGAAACTGGGGCCGACAGAACACAAGATGAAGAGATGAACTAGACAGATTCAGGAAATACTGGCTCTGTGACGCCCATGATAGAGAATTGTGGCGAAACCTGGGGAAGGTCTATGTCCAACCACGGACGTTAAAAGATTGATGATGACAATGGTGATGATGATGTTTGGTTAAGAAGAAAATTAACCTTTTGTAAAAGATATTGATAGAGGTGTACATATTCATGGATGATATTGTATCAAACTTTCTTTTAATTCATAAAGCAAAACTCTTACACAAATAGAAACTCATTTCAAAAGTTCAAAACTTCAGTCACTTAAACAATAGGGAGTAAACATAGCAGATAAGGATAATTGAATCTGTCAGTGAAAGGATCAAGGCTGCCATGATAGTTCAGGGAAAAAAAATGATGCTCTTCCTTCCCTTGGTGCATAAGATGTGTGCTTATTTTGCATATTGTTTAATCTAGCGTTTGTCTCATAAAGAAAACCATCCGAAAGTAGTGAAGAGAAGATAAAAGAAGATTCATGACAGAAGACATCAAAAAAGGTAGGGGTCTTCAAAATTATCAACAAAATTCTTAATACAGGAAGAATGCAAATAACCGGTTAACTCAAAGAAAATGGAGACTAAATTTTTAAATGCACCCAAGAATTCTACAAAAAACTCTATTTCTCAGAACAAAGAACATGGAAAAATGAACAAGAAATACAAGTCACAAAGGGTTCCCAGAATTTATTCTGCGGGAGGCAAAGGTAGCAAGTTATCAAAAAAAAGGAAAGGCCCCTGGACCAGATAACATCACCGTCATCAATCTTCTAAAAAAAGCTGGTAAAGTTTTCTCTAGGAAACTAGTCTATCCTTCAACATGCCTCGAACACGGTAAAGTCCCAGAAGATTGGAACACTGCAATCATAATGCTGTTATATAAATAAAGGAATCCAAAAGATCTAAACAACTGCTGACCATTAAAGCCTGATCAACTACATCAACAAATGTTTGCAAAGATGCTGGATGAAAACCAACTTGAGGATGACTTTAGAAGGAGCTTCTCAGCCATTGACCATTTCCATTCAGTAAATCAACCAGAAGAGAAAGCAGCGGAATAAGGAAATTCCACTTGTAACATTTACTGACTCCAAGGAGACCTTTGACTCAGTAGAAATCCTTAGTCATTGTTGCTATTATACAACATGGTGTTGATGTAAGGGTCTTACAACATATCTGCCAACGCATTAGTTCCTTCATCAGGCTGCAGAAAAAACTCTGAGCCCTCTCAGTTAAAAAATGGAGTAGAACAAGGTGATATCAGCTCACCCAAACTCTTCATAAGCTGCCTTGAGATGATCTTCCAAAATCTAGTCAAGGCAAATGAAGGAATCATATCAGACAGCGATTAACTAAGTAACCTCAGATTTGCTGACAACATCATTCTTTTTGCTGAGAAATTTCCAAATAATGATAGACAAATTGAATGAAGTGGGCAAAAAAGTAGACCTCCTCATGAACTACAGTAAAACAAATTTCATGTACAAAAAACATGTTGCGGACAAACACAGGATTAGAATAGGAAACACAGAGCTGAATTAAATAGACCACTGCATCTACCTATGATGACGTATCTTTATGAAATCCTCAGAAGAAGAAGAAATTAAGTGAATAATCAATCTAGGCTGGCAAGTCTCTGGTGGAGCAAACTGTATCAAGAACATGAAACATTCCATTAGTTCTAGAAAGAAGGGTCTATATCTAATGCATCCATCTTCCTGATAGTCATTTATGAAGATGAAATATGAAACTTAATCAAAAGATTGGCCCTCAAACTTAGAACCATGCGATGTACGCAGGAAAGAATCATGCTTACTCTCACCTGGAGAGATCGCAAGACAGCATGTCATATCAAAGAACAAGCAAGTGTCAGAGATACAATAGAAACTATTCAAAAACTCAATTGGCAATGAACTGGTCACATTGCAAGAATGTCTGACCACTGCTGGACATCAAGACTCTATATGGATCCCAAGAGATTATATGCAAAACTGCGGCTGGAAAAATATAAGATGGCATAATGAACTAGACAAGTTCAGAAAGTATAGGCTCTGCAGTGACCATGATGGAGAGGTCTGGCAAAGCTTTAGGAAGGTCTATGTCCAAAAATATTACTAGGTTACTGCTGCTGCTGATGATGATTGAAGTTATTATAGGAATAAAACCCTTGGATACTATTCTCTCCAAAAGTCAATTTAGCAATTGTATGGATTAAACCATTCAAGTAACGCATGGACAAGAATCAACTCATGTAATGAGCAGAGTGATTTTCTTGATTCCCAATCTATAACACTGGACTCCTCCATCTCAAACATAATAAATTCACTGATAAACTCACTTTTTAACCATTATTTAAAACTTCACTTTCGTTCAATTTGATAATATGATTGCTTTTTCTGAGAAGTCCTTTATAATGAGAGGTTCCCACACAAAGATAAGCAATTGGAGAGATGAGACCAAAAATGGTACCTGGATTTACAAATAACGGATGTGACCTGTTCATTCTAATTGGACAAGCGGTATGAGAAGTTATTACACATCCTAGAACAAACAATCCCTGTCAAAAACTGGAGAGTACATGGCAAAAAGGCTGTAAGCAATCGAACACATAGCTGAGGAAAATAGTCCAATCATATTATACATAATAAATCATTCATTTTTGAGAAATATGTTTGCTAAATCATCTTAGTTAGATGTACACTGATTATGTTTTAAACTAAGCAAAAAAATATTTAGTAAAAGGAAAACTATTTGGTAGCCATTACCAAATCCTGTGTAACAAATGAAGAAAACAACTTTTGACTGCATAATTATTTGCCCGGCCAAGAACTTGTCAGCTGGCCTCGAAAAATTCAATTTGCAGGTCACCCTAATGCCTTTGTAATACTGGTCATTGGAACAGAGCAATTTCTATGCTTCAAACTTGATCTTTTGTCATATTCTGCTCTTGAAGTGATCGGTGTGGGGATAAATACCTACTTCAATATGCACTGATATTTTTTTTTATCAAACTAAAAACAATTCATCACCCATTATCAATTTCTGTCCAACAAAGAGAAAAAAAAGCTTTTAAAAATCTCTCTTCAACTTTTGAATTCTTTCAAAATATCTTCAATACCAGAGACATAGCGAGAAATTTGAGTAGATTTGGGGGCTTGGCTCCTCGAGGGTACCAATCCAATATTTCATGAGACTTGTCTGTAGAAATGCAGTAGGTGAACTACTATCTATAAAGCTTTTGAGTTCCCCCCCTCCATTAGGGGCCCGATTTACATTTTTGAATAGTGCCCTTCCTCCCCTCAGATACACATTTGTTCAATACAATCAAGACAGTCTTGTAATTTAAATTTTGCATTGAATATTCCTCTTGAGAGTGCGTTTTTTTAAAGATTCCATCATAACACCAGCATTCTATAAATTGGTTCCCAAATGAAGAGATTAATAAAGAGTATAAAACAAGGATTCTTTTTTATTTATTCTAAGATTTTATGACCATTGCAAATAATACTGAATTCAAACATAAAACTTTAAATGATTTCCGTAAATCTATAATGGCTTCCATCTCGATGCACACAAGAAAATTACATTCCGCCTCATTTTATATTTCTACAAATTTTCTATCAAGGTGACCTAGAATAACCAGGGATGATTATTAACACGGATAAACCTTTGCTTTACTCTTGGCTCAATTAAGATACCGTAATATATGCACTTATAAAATTGTTTTTAAAATTATGGATAACAAAGCTTCTATGAGTATTGAATGAAAATTTCTGAATATCATGCTCATAAGAGAATGTGGGGGACTAATTCTATCTTTATTAAGAGTATCTAATTCAATCCTGGTTTTGTTCACTCCTCCATATGACTATCTTTATGTCAGTGGCGTAATGCAGGTGGAGCATGTAGAAACAGCATTCCCTAACTTTGGGGCTCAGAGGAACAGCATTCCTTTATTATCAATATAAATAAGATAAAAATAACATTCTGTATTTGAACAATTAACAAATAAGAAAAATCAAGCAGTATGTGTCTAAATACTCATTCAAAATTGCCTCAAACGTCTCAGTTGAATATAAAAAATTTCCTTCATTGGAGGGTGAGGCTTGAATCAACCTTCCCTATTCAGGCAGCCCTGTGTTCCCTCTTTTTTTTTCTTTCTACTCCATATTTTTCCTCTGAAATAGATTATTCAAAATATTTTCCCTTATTCTAATTCATTTTCTCTAACCAAAACTGTCAACATAGGTTTCTTCAGTTTTCAAGTCAGGCTGGATGATTAGCTGATTAGATGTTTTAATGGGGCTTGAGGGCTGAAAATTTAAACATTCCCTTCTTACCATGTTCGGAGAAAATGTTTTTCCGTTTTTGGAAAATTTACACACCAGATAGTTGTTTATTTTTATAGGAAGTTCAATTTGCAATGTAAATTTGTTCTAAATCGATCTCTTAGTTTGTGTCTATCAGCATTCATGCTTGATTTTTCAGTGATCACTGCCCAACAAAAGGCAAGAGAAGTAACTTATTTATTGATCACCCTCTTTCCAATTTTCTAATTGATCATTCCCAACAACGCATGGTGCCAAAATACATTCGTCATGTGATGGTTCCAACAAAAGACAAGAGAAGTATCTTATTTATTGATCACCCTTCTTTCAAATTTTTTAATTGATCATCCTCAACAAGGTATGCTGCCAAAATCCATTTGTCATGTGATGGTACCTATTGAGTGATTAAATAGCCCTTTTGTTAAATTTGTTAATCATAATCCTATTGTAAGGAGGGAAAATAAGCAGCTCAAAACAATCTTCATTTTCACAGTCTAACATTAGAAATGAATCCTCAGATCTCTATTCTTTCTTCTTTCCCTCTGACCAGAGCCACTGAACTATTAAAATACGAAGAAAATAAAAACTATGCATTGGTAAAATCTTCATAAACTTAGGAATATACGACACGCAGAGTTAAATTTTTATTATATTCTACCTTCATCCTTATTTTTAGTTGCATTTTATCACTACAGTGTGTGCCAAATTATCATGCACAAGGATTGTTTATTGTAAATTTAGTTTCACATAAGATAGAGAAAAATGATTTGACACAAACATTGGCAACATCAATCGATGCCAACCAACCAAAAATGAAGATTTTTTGCACTGTAGTGAACAAATAGAAGACATTTTTTATTATAACCTTGTATTTCAAAGGTGTCAAATTATTAAGTAACCTTTACAAAATCATCAAAGTATTCGAAAAAGTGATTCATCACAGGCAGAGAAGAATTGTATCATCATACAGCTTGAAAGGCAGTGAAATCCTTGAAATAGCAAAACTGCTTAATAGGGACTATCAAACAGTGAAGAAATACTTAGGAGACCCTGGTGTATCATGTGGAACATCCTACAAGGGCAAGGTCAGGGTAATAACTCAATGGGATGTATCTTGAATCGAGCATATTGTCAGGAAAAAAAAGCCCCAAGCAGCAAAACTGTATTCAAAGAGGTTGATCAAGAAAACATATCCAAATCATATTGATACTAAATTCTCCGTCTTGATGCAATATGTGTCAGGCTTGATATTTGACCATCTTTGAATCCTAAACACAAGCTGGAACATCTGGAATTGGTTTGAAAGTATTTGAAAATTGACTTCATTTTTTTTTTGATACCAACGAGTGCCAAGCTACCCTTGTTAGACCAGATAGATGGAGTGCGGAAGTTGATGCAAAGGGAGAGAAGCGTCCTTTTTGAAAAAGCATCGGCAATTTGGTAGAAGAGTTATGTTTTTCAGCTGGAATTGTAGGAGACAAGTCGGTTAAACCTTGGCGTGTATCGGATGCTACCAAAGAAGACTTACGGCAAGCTATTCTGACAAGTGTAGAAGCTATCACGGCTGGAGATATTCAAAATTCAGCAAAATCAATGGATGATCAACCAGTATCATTGATTTATGGGCAAGGATCTTACATTTCAAAGTATATGATTTGTATCAGAGTTTTTGTTTTTAAAATTGCATGTTGTTATTATACACGCTTCAGTATTTCATGTATACGTGTTTTCACAGTTTGTTTAAACTTTCTTAATTCTAACTTTAATGATTCAATCAATATATAATTGGTGCTTATTGTGTTTTCGACCAATGCTTAATAATTAGGCACGATAAAAATTAAGAAATTGCCAAAAAAATACCTTAGATTCTTCACCTCCTTAAATTTAAATTTTGTAAATGCAGGCACGGCATAAAAATGCTATGCAAATATTTTTGTTAAGAATTGTTAAAATTCTTCCACTGTAGCAGAATTTAAAAGGGAAAAACGTATTTGCATAATAATTTAACACGCACTATAGGGCTATTGTTCGATGGCTGCAAGCTAACAAGGGTGCATTTTATATGTACATTAATCTTATAAGCTAGCACATGTTCTTGCCATAGAATGACTGAATCAGAATTGATAGCTTAGAAGCATTAAGCGGAGGGGGAGGGCTTGAAATTGCAAGGCCAGGAGCATATGCTACTTTTGTTATGTAGCTGATCCGGAGCTGGCTAAAGTGAGTTAAAATATTTTTACATTCGAGGTGAAATTTGAGAATGGTTATCATGATTCAAAAGTGGACTTCAAAATCAAGGTTATGTGAAAAGGAAAAGGCCAAGAAACAAAATCTCTCATTTCATTGGCTGATGCTTCAATATGGGATGAGTTCCCAAAGTCCAATTTCCTACAGAATTAAAGTATCGGATTAAATACCACAGGATTCCCCCAGTGAATCCACGGAATCCAAGAGGCTTGTACCAAGTTGAACCGATCCCTCACAAGTCAGATCCAAGCAGGGAAAAAATATATATTCATAAAAAATGGGATTCGAATCGCATCACTAGCATAAAAGTATTGATACTACACCCTCTTAGCCACAAATAAGATATATTAAACATAACTTAAACATTTACTGTATCAGCATGAAACTTGGATATGTGATCTGTGAATGATTCCAGGCGAGAAGGTGATGCAATTCATGGAAAAAGAAAAAATAGACAACATTCAAGAATTACTAAATACGTCATCAGCAGTAGAGGCCTTTTAGAATGTGTCGTTGGACATAGACCTTCCCTTATATTCGTCAGACCTCTCTATCATTAATGTTGGAGAGCCAATTCTTTCAAAACTTAGTTAGTTGTTTATGGCATACAATTTTTTTTACCAGCAACAGTTTTGCATATGATTTCTTGGAATCCATGTTGTGGGTTAAGATATTCTGCAGTTGTTTGCCATTCTTGCAACATGACCAGCCCATTGCCATCTGAGTTTTCAAATGGTTTCTATGATATCAATGACTTGCTTTCTTCTCAAATAGAGTGTGCTGTCCTGCTACCTGTTCATGTGATGAAGAGCATGATTCTCTTCTATGCATGTTGCATGGGTCTCTGAGTGTCAATCTTTTGGTTAGGGTTCAATGTTTCAGCTCCATAGGTGACCATACATAAAAGGAAGGTAAGAGAACATATCTGCTGAACATTGTGATAAAAACAGCACATCTGAGGATATTGGTTCAAATAATTTTTTGAATAATGATAATGGTTTATCTCAAAACTTCAGACAACATATTGCAAATTGTCTGAGAATTTTTGATGTAGGTTCAAAAGTGAATGCAAAATGGTCAGGTCTGGTCTGGTTAGTCACTCAATAGAAACCATTGCATGACCAATGACTTTTGGCAGCATTTAGTCTTTGGAGATGATCAATTTAAAGATTGGGAAAAAGTGTGGGTAACTTACTTCTCTTGCTTTTTGTTCGATAAATGAAAGGTCTGAATTTTCAAAAAAGAAGCTACTTGACACAAACTTACAAACCAACTTAGCATAAATCTACATTGTAAATTGAACTCTCATCTGAAAAGTTATTTGAGCGGGAATTTTTTAAAAAAAGAAGAAAAACTTTTTTCCAGACATCATCATCATCATCATCGGTCTTTTAATGTCCGTCGTTGGACATAGACCTTCCCCAGGATTCGCCACATCTCTCTATCATGGACATTGCAGAGCCAGTATTTTCTGAGTTTGTCAAGTTCATCTCTCCATCTTGTATTCTGTCAGCCTTGGTTTTGCATATGATCCCAGGGGATCCATGTTGTGAGTCGTGATGTCCATCAGTTGTCTTTCATTCTTACAACATGGCCTGCCCATTGCCATTTGAGCTTTTTGATGGTTTCTATGATGCCTTGGACTCCCGTTTTATTCCCGATATACTGTGCTGTCTTGTGAATGGAGAGTAAATGTTTATATTTTCATCCCACTTGCTCCATTGATGTAACACATTCATGCATTCATACATAGCCAGGCAGAATCACTCAAAAACTGAAGAAACCTATGCTAGCTGTCCTGGTTTGTTTGTTCAGCCTTTTACCTGACATAGTTGGTTGGTCTGTGCATTGAGTGAGAATGAAGGTGAGGTGATATAGTTGATTGGCGAATCAAAGATAGATTTTTTGGCAATAATCATAAGAAAAAAGGGAAGGCTTAGAAGTACGATGAATAAAGATTGGCATGACAATAAAACAGTGTTCAACAGAACTGAAGCAAAGAAGCAGACACATTAATCTTGTAAATATGGCCGCCGATGTCGATAAATGAGGAAATGAAAAAAAATAATTCGAAAAACCGACAAAATAGCCAAGTGAGGATGTTGAGATAGAATGGCAGATATAATGAATTGGGAGAAGGAGAAGTGATAGTGTAATCCTTTAAAAAAAGTAAAATTAACTGCTTGGTTTACATGAAAAGTGATAGGAAATCATTTGGGCAAGAATCTAAAATACTAGGACAATGGAATCGGTTCAGTCTTCTGAGAAAGAAAATAGAAAATTCAAATGATCTTCCGTATTTGGTAGCCAAGCAAAACACACACACAATAAAAATGATGATTACTTTGGAGAGTTAAAAAAAAAAGTAATCATGTCTGGTTCGCCACTTAATAGAAAACCATCTCATGACCAACGACTCTTGACAGCATACCATGTTGGGGGTGATCAATCGGAAAATTGAAAAAAGTGGTGATCAATTGATAAGTTACTTTTCTTGACTTCTGTTGAAGTGACCACTTAAAATATTCTGTATTAAAAAAAACCCAAATAAGTGTGAATGCTGCCGGACATAAATTAAGGGATCGATTTAGTGTAAATTTAGATTGTAAAGATTGAACCCCTTAAAAATTTTTTAAGTAGGAATTTAAAAAAAAAATGTTCTTTCCAGAGATACTAAAGAGCAAACCTTCAGCCTGAGGGCTCCATTGGTGCAGCCTGAATACGTGATACATACATAGCCAGCCAGACTAACTTGAAAATTGGAGAAACCTATGGTGACAGTTTTGGTTGACGGTCCCTAAAGAAGGGAAAGATAAAAATGTTGAACTTAAGAATAACATCAACAGACTGAACAGATTGAGCGATAGCTTAGAATAAGTACCGGACTTTTGTATATTCTGAGTATTTAAGAGAACATTTTTCTCTTAGATCTGAATTGCAATCAGAGAACCATTAGGAATAGTCCAGGATTTAAGCAACCAAAGGCCCTGGGCTAAGATGGGATTTCTCAAAGTAGGGGGTCGAGGCACCCTCCCTTATCGGGGGGGGGGGGCAGAAATATTTGAAAATCTTTTTGAAGAATCGCAATGAAAATAGTATTATTTTTCATTATTCCTATGCAAAAATATACTTCTTCTGGTGCTTATTGTAAAAATGGCTCAATGCGATTATCTAATTTTTTGAAACAAATTCCTTTTTCGTTACATTTTGACAATTTTTTTTAATGAATTTTTTTTGAATTAATTTTTTCTCATGATAAACACCATAAAACCTAATATACCTCTCTGTTTATATTGTTAGAATAGAATAAAATTAATGGTAAATTTGAAAATAAAATTGATTGCTGGTCAGGAAGGCAAGGCCCACCTTAGATCATAAGGCCTTGGGCTGCAGCCTGCCGAGCCTATACCTAAATCCGGTACCAATCAGAAGCCTTAGAATTGACCACAGACTGCAGTATAGCAAATATCATCAGAGGCCAGAGATAAGTACAGATCAAAGAGAGACTTGCAATAACTTTTGATATACAGAATCAGCATTGAACAACAATAAAGAAAGTAAAAGAGGAAAGTAAGCTATTCATTTAGTTGTATGTGAGGAAAACTGTTCAGCAACAATGAAACTGTTCTTTAAAAAAACGTAGCCATTAATATAATCTAAATCAATCATATAAAAAGGAAACATTTATAATAGATCTATGTGAGATCACCCATATGTAGGCCATGGGTTTTCAGGTTTAAAACTGTTTATATGGAAATCAGTCCTTATCAAATCTAACTAGCATTCCAAGGGAAATCATGAATCACTGCTATCCATATATGTTGCTTTTTACCTCATAAATTAAGCTGTGGTAGTGATAGAATTAATTTACCCTGATAAATGCACAACCATTATGGTTTGAATCATAAATTTATGATTTAAAAAAAAAAATTTATGGGGGTGATCAATAAAAAATTGAAAAGAATATCATCAATGTATGAGTTACTTTTCTTGTCTTTTGAGGGCTGTGATCACTATAATGAATAAATTTTCAATAAACCAGCGCAAATGCTTTTGGACACAAAATAAGGGACTAATTAGGCAGAGACTTTTATTGTAAGTTAAAGCCAAGAGTAAAAGCCTATTCAGGGGGAGTAAATGTTAAAAAAGCATTTTTCCTACTCACTGAGGGGAGTGTGTGTACAAAATTTCAAGTTTCTGCTATGAATGGTCGGGACTAAGCATTGTCCAAATATATATATATATATATAAATGTCAGAACAATTGAATAACCTAAACCCAGCAACAGTGTTTGAACCAATCTGTTGTGGGTAGCGGTGAATGATTATCAAAATGAAAGTTTTATTTCAAAGCTACCAATATTTTCTTCTTTATTGCTCTATCAAAAAGAGCAATGTACAACATAGAGCAGATTCATTGCTGTTCTGGCAATGTCCATCTGCTGACCACCACAAAATGCAGCTTGAAGTTGTCAGGATGTCCAGAGTGATGTGGACAAGCTATCTCTGATATACACATGGCCTGAAATTTCTCTGGGTATTGCAATGTTTTGCAAAAAAGAAAACCTGCAAAAGACATGAAGAATTGACCAATCCTCCCTTCTAAATACCACAGCCACACAGAACTCAAACTCACTCAAATATCTAATTACTGACTGAAGAACCGCTTGGAAGAGTTTCTGTTCAGACATACGCAGCAAGGTCCTCTTTGATTGATTGCTAAATTACATCAAAGCTAGACAAATGCTCCTTGAGATGTTCAAAATGACTGGATATTGTGCCGACGAACCTCGCAGAGAAATAGATCAGACTGAATAGTTGAATTTTTTTTTGTTTCAGCCAAATGATTTTGTTGTTGTTGGATTTGATTCATGGAAAAATTGCAGACTAGGAACCAAGTTACACTGACTTGTGAATATCATTCTAATACTTGTAAAATCTTGAAAATCAATATTGTACAAGTGTGTGCTTGACCAAGTCATTTATTCTTGACAGTGTCATTCCCCCTTGATTCTTTATCACAAAATTTCTTTCATCCTTGATTAAAATTTTCTTTTTCTTTTCTTTTTGATCATTTTGTCTAATTCTCCCTCACTCATTTCTTAAGTGTTTGTTTCATTCTTGTGTTTTGAACATCACAAAATCATATAAATAAAATTAGGAGTGAAAAAAAAAAAAATTGAAGAAGGAAAATTATCAGAATCTTCCCAGTTCATATATGTAGCAAACAACAGACTTAACACTGAGAACTATATTTTTACAAATAATGTTTCCTTATTGTATATATAAAGCACAAAAATTGTCAAGTGTATTAATTTCACAAACCCTGCCAAAAAAAGATGAAAATTTCTATTGGTCTTATTGAAATATCAATCTCTTGGGGGATTCTCAAATTTTACCTAGAATATGAATAATTTTCTAAATTATATCTCTGGCAGAGGCTTAGTTAGAGATTTGAAGGTATATGGGGGCTTAAAGGACTTGGTTCTTTGAAAAAGATTTGTCAGAACGAAAGCAGTAGGTGATCTACCATTTATAAAGCTTTGGAAAACAAGGCAGGAGTGTGGGTTTAAAATGGCCTCTACCAGCCTTAGATATGCTTTTGATCACTGGGTACCATTCAGAGATTTTGCTGATTTGTACACTGTAATCTAACCTCCCAGATAGCTAGCACCAAATGTTAGAGCCATTTGCAGTTAAATTGAAAATCACAGGACATAACATTGTCCTTATGACCAGCTAAGAGTTTTCAATTGCCTCTGGAGAGCAATCAATAAATACAAGTTCCAACTGACTAGTCAATGTCTACCTCATTACACTTTTCTCTAATATTGAAAACCGTCAACAGAAACTGTCAACACAGTCAACACAGGTTTTCTTCATTTTTGAGTGATTCTGGCTGGCTGGTTGGCTAGCTAAATATAAATATGTCACATATGCAGGCCACACTTATGGAGCTAAAGGGCCGAAAATTCAAAATCTATTCATTACTATGTCTACAAAAGATACTTTTCGGTTTGGACCCCCACCCCAATCTCAAATAGCATTTTAGTAGAAGGTTCATCTTGCAATGTAAGTTTATGCTGAATTGGTCACATTCATTAATCAACGCCTTTTCAAATTTTCAATTGATCAACCCCAACGCAGTATGCTGCTAAATACGTTGGTCATGTGACAGTTTCTATTGAGTAACCAACCAGACCTGTCTTTTAGTATGTTAGAGCAGTGCTTCTTAAACTGGTTAATGATTCACCCAAGGGTGAATGAAATGATTTTAGGGTTGAATGAAACTACGGTGGTGGTTGGTTAGGAGTCGGGTGAATGGAACATGAAGGATGAATGATTTAATTTACTCAGATATCTATATTGTTTTATAAATGGAGAAAACACTTGTAAATATTACCAACAATTATGTAACTTGAGATCTAAAAATCTCTTTCATTATTGATTTTATGACTACTAGTTTCCTCATCTTAATTCTTGAGTAGGTTCTTTTTTTTTTATCACAACTTAACTGCCGCCCTCAATTTATGGCATTGAGTAAACAGAGTGGATCAGAAAAGAAATTCAAATAAAGGAAAACAGTAGTCAATAAATTAATAATAATGGTTTACCATACTTCATAAACTGAAAATGAATCTCTCATAATTTAGAGTAGAAGGTGACCTTCAGATAAGACAAGACCCTGTTTCAGTCAGGATATCATGGTCCTGTTTAATCACTGTTTTTGTATCTGGCGTATAGGACAACCCAATTTTTGGGTTATTTTTTCTTGAGGTTGAAAAGTCATCTAATCCATCTTATTAATGCTCTCCTTGTCAAAATCAGTTGATAAGATAGAACCCCGGGGTACCGTAATACCTTTTCAGTGGTTAATGTGAAATGAAGTGATATTTTCAAAAAATCTATAATGATTCTTCATTGCCTAAACAATTCCTTCATGGCTTTTACATGTTTCTGTTCTATTTCTTTAACATGAACAGTACTTTTTATATAAGAAAAAAATCAACATTTGTCTTGGCTATTTCTTCTGTTCTCACTTCCATTCAAGTGTGTATTTTCTGCTTTGTGTTTATGCACATTCAGATCTTTCTATAAACACAGCCAAAATACAATAGCTACATACATATGTAAATATATAACTATTTAAGAAATGGACATATTTGGTCTGACAGAATGGATTATAAATTGCGTCATATTATAAAGAAACTTCAAAATTTGGAATGATCTCCTGTTGTTACATGGTTAATACATCACTTAATTTAGACAAGCTAAAATAGAATAAACAATTAAAGAAAATGGGGCTGCTGCAGAAATCAAACCTGCTGCCTATAGGGTAGCCACTTCAACTTAGCGATGCTCTTACCATTGAGCTAAATAGCCACCAGTAATGCAAAGGTCAAATAAATGTTTTTACTTCAAATTCTCATTTGTTCTCGGTCTGTTAGCATCTTTCAACGTGACCGGTTGAATTAAGGAATGGTCTGATTTAAGGGTTCCCTGAGAAGTAGAAGTTTGAAGACCATTGGAATAGATCATTGGAAATTTCTATCCTAACTATGAAACGTATGCCCTATATTTAAGGAACTGAATGGAGTTGTTTGTTTATGTCACACCTTCCAACAAGTGGAGAGTTACTCGACAGAAAATTGAAAACAAGACTTATCTATGAATTCTGATCAATGGCACTGCCATTAAACATAACATGTTTACAGCAGAGTGACATTTTATGAAAGAATGACATTGATGAATTCTCAAGTTTTGGATAGAAAACTTCTTTTCTTTTTTTCTACCAGTTGGAACAAATGCAAACAAAACAGTTGAAAAAGAATCAGAAAGCACATTCCAGATAAGAATCAGTATTTTAACTACATTAAGTTTTCCATTTGTATTGTGTTAAATACAATTAGGTGCAGCTCCAGCAGAAAAGAAAAATCATTTTTGCAGTATTTACGCAATAATCAATTCAAGTTATTTTAAAATGTACGTGCAAACAACTGAAAATACAAGGAAGTGTATAAGCCATTTCTCAACTTAAATAGCATAAGTTAATTCTCCATACATAAACATGTCTGCTTAGTCAGTCAATAGAAATGGTCATGCGGCTGATGTCTTTTGGTATCATTCCTTGTTGGAGGTGATTAATCGAAAAATTGGGAAAAGGGGTGATCGATGAATAAGCGACTTCTCTTGACTTTTGTTGAGCTGTGATTGCTAAAAAAAGTCTGAATTTGAAAACCAGAACAAATGACAGATGTCTTTTGGCTGCATGTTGTGTTGGGGGTGATTAATTAAAAATTGGGAAAAGGGGTGATCAATGAATAAGCTACTTCTCTTGACTTTTGTTGAGCTGTAAAATCTAAAAAAAGTCTGAATTCAAAATTTGAAAAAAAAAACAAATGAATGCTCTCAGACACTAACTAAGTAACCAATTTAGCATTAACTTACATTGCAAATCAAACTGCCACTAAAAATCTATTTAGAGGGATTATTTTCAAAAAAGTTTTTTCTGGACATGATGAGTAAATGTTTAAATTTTTCAGCCCTTTGGCTCCGTTAGTATGGCCTGTACCTATCATACATACATACATAGAGCCAGAGCAATTTGAACATAGAAGAAACCTATGATGACAGTTTTGGTGACAGTTTTGTTTGATAGTTTCTAATACATACTTGTTTATGATGTAGAGCTAAAAATGTTCAAATACATTTATTTCTCTCATGCAGCCGCTTATGAAACATATTTTCTTGCAAAATATCAGTGATATCAAAATTTATTAAAACTCTCAATGATCAATTTTCATCAAGTTTAACATCTAATTATAATAAAACATTACACAACATAGTTTCACAGAGAAAAAATCAGTCAAGTTTCTCTACAGTATATATCACCAATTTTCCTCACTTTCCTCATGTGGTAACTAATCTGTGAATTGAAGTCAGGTCACATTGAACTAATCAATCAGTCTCTCAAATCAGCTCACAGATTTTACAAAAAATGGTAAAAATAGGGACTCCACTTGAGTATTAAGTATTTTTTTTATTGTGAGCCAGTTTAGAGTTAGCTTACACCCTCTTTTTCTCTATCCTACACTCTGGTTTCCTCTATTTCTGTACACACCTCCGACAATTCAGCCCAACATATCATCGTCATCAAAAAGTTTTTCTCATATAAACCAATGGTAGTTGCTTATTCGAGAATTTCAATGATTTTCACTTTGAAAGACCGGGGAAATTGGATAAGGGGGTTTACAAGCGAGATCCTTGTTTTAAATTCAAATAGATAGAAAAATTCTGAAATTCTATACGTGATAACAAGATAACAAGCCAGCAAGCTAGACCAATTTGGAAATAGGAAAAACCTACGTTGACAGTGACAGTTTGGGGTGACATTATCTCTAAATAATAATTTCAGTAGCTAAGGCTGTCTCTGTTTCAGGAGTCTATACAAGAATATACAAAGACAACACTAAGATCTCATACAGATCTCTGTAAAAGGAGTCAATAAAAAAGGTAGAGTCTTTGATGAGAATAAACTTATCTCTTCCATTTTTACCTTTTCTCATACTAACACAAAACATTAACACTAATAAATAATGTATAATATAGAAATAATGTAATATGCATCTATTCATGTGTACATATATGTATCATGCTTTTCCTTACAGAAAAATTAGAAAAGAATACAATAATTAGTAAAGATTAGGAAATGCACTTTGCTTCCTAATTTTGAGAAATTTTCCTCTTGGTTTAGAGCATAGGGCTGAAGACATTGGGGGACCTGCAAACAAATAGCAATGTAGAACTTTATTACTACCCCCTTTGGAAAAAATATCAATCATAAATAATATAATTATTCAACATATTTAGCACATGGATAAAAAAAATATTATTTCATAGGCAAAATACTCCTTCTTTAGTTCATGCTATGAGATGCCTTATTCTAACATTTGTAAATAACTGTTATTATCATCTGTATGATTTATTGCATATTTTTTCCAGTGTGTGATGATGAACTTTTGAAATTTAAAAATATTTTTTTGTTTTTTCTCTTCCAATTACATAATCAAAAACGAGTACATAACTTCAACATTTTTTTATTTGTCCAAAATGGGAAATTCGAATATATTAAATAGTAAGTCTTTTTTCTTGAAAATCTGTGATATATATACATATATATATATATGGGACCCCAAATTATGCATGGTGAAGGACCAGAAAATCCTGCTCTAATTATAGCCACTAAAATATTGATATCAAGAATTTTTGTGAAATTTGAATTTAAAGAAATTTAAGAGAGTTCAAAGTAGAGACTTTGGTTTGCATACAACTCACTTCAGAAATCGAATGACTCTAGATCAGAGTTATTCAGGCCAGGATATTAATAAACTCAATCAGTACAATAGACATATACATACAAATGTATATACATGCATCTCTCGTAGAAATTTTTTAAAAAATATCAAATGAACAATAAATTATTCAAAAGTAGAATTTATCTCCCTTAGTAGAAATCTTTAGCCCTAAAACAATCGCCATCCAATGGGAACCTCCAAAAGCTGTCACTTGACCAGAAATACTAATCATTAGCAGGCAGCTGGATCTTTAAAACTATCTCTCTTCTTACCTACATGCAATCTGAAAAGAAGCTTTCTCTCTTATTCCTTTCCAGGCTTTTAGACCGTGTAAGGCCAAGAGCCAGGATCTCAAATTTTCTTACTATTCCCGTTTCAACAAAATGTATGTACTATTTGGATTTATTCTACATTCATGCCATAATATACTTAAACTCATAAAAAGAAAATTACTCTAAGTTACTTTCATTTTTACCATCAGATACAACACCAAGATAACACTAGGAATTGCATACAAACACATTTAACATAATATGTATTTTCGTGTTTGTTGAATGAAAAAGTAATTAATTTTCCTAAGGTTGTGTTTCCCATCTTTTATTACACCTTTTTTATTATGATCCACCACAGCCGACCAGATGAAAACCAAACATTTGGTCTACCATGTGTTCGAGTCTTTGATACTAGATATAACCTATTGTGACCAATCATATGATACGGATAATATTCATACCTCTGTGAATCTACTTGTTTGCAATTATTTTCAGGCATTTAAGCACTGAGTTAAAGCTGATAACAATTCGATTTTATGTCGATGAACTTTATCATAAACAAAGTCATCTTGGAAACTTTTAGTGACAACATTTTTTTTTCCTTTCTCTGCTAATGTTATTGAATGGAGATTTTTTTCAAATGTTGTTTACAAGTGCAGAATAGCAAGTTCATTCTGATCATTTGTGCTTTGTTCTTGAAAGCTATTTCACTCTTCATAAAACAAATTCTAAAATACTAATTGAAACATCAGCAGTTGTAGTGGATACATTTCCATTCATTAAACAGAACCAGTAAGCTTTTTCTTCATTGCAATTAAACACTGTGATTCATTGTTCTCTTCAGATAAACTAGCAATTAATCCGACTAAAGTCCATTTAACAATAAGCCTACGATGACAGAACAAAGACTAATTCTTTTCTTGCACTTGGAACAAAGTCATTCACAGGATCTGGCTTGCATTCAAGTCTTGGTGCTTCAGTAATAAAACAGTAACGGTTCTACTGAGAGAAAGATCAAATACAAAGAGCCATAGTAGTTCAAATTTTATGATTAAATATAAAACAAGGTGAAATAACTTTGAATCTCAAATCACTTGAAAATAAAACAACAATTCAGGATAATAAGTCTCAAATTTATGTAAAAAAGTTGAATATTAAATCAGGGGTGATAACTTCTCGTCAGAGTTACTCCTCTCACATTTTTCAGGAATTAAAAAATATTTCATTCAATTCACAAAAGAGTTCTATTTTTTACAATTCTGTTCATTGAAGAGTTCCACTATGTTTAGAGGTGAAAAACTTTATAAATAAAAGATGAAATTCTTGACTTTTTTTTCCCCATTCCTGCTTGTTGCTTTAAAGCTTTGATATCGTGTTCCAACTTAACTCTTCCACAATTTGTTTTGCTCAAGGTTAGAATTCTGGTACAAACGTACAATGGAAAAAAAAACAACTTTTTAGAAGATTTCTGTGAAATTCTTACCTCCTCTTTGTCTTTCACTCTTTGATGCTTGTCATGCTCATTATATAAAAATTGCCAAAGTGCAAGAAACCCACAATTAACAAATGCTCAAAAAGTACTCCACAAATTAAAGCTATGTCATCAAACTTAAGAGCCTATGGAAATTAATGCGATCAATTTTGAACTTCAAATCTAGAAAAGAAGATTAAGAATGATTTCTGAGACAATATTTCAATACATAATAGCCAGAAATTCCAATACATAACAGAAAAAGAGTTAGTGACAAGCTGCTATTCCTATAGCAAAGGATAATAAAAAATAAGTTTCAGGATTCTTGGTTTATTGAAAGGAAGCAAGTATTTTATTTCTAAATCAAAAAAATTACTAAAGGTAAGTTTTTTTCTTCTCCTTTTTCCATACATCTCACAGTATGGAAGCACAGCTGCTTCTACATTGTAGAAAATTTGGCTTTTATGTTTAATTTCTGGGTTTACTTCAACTCATTGGGGTTCCTGAGTTTTGGCTGTCGAAAAAAATTAACTGGATTTGTTTTCACAGGAGTGAGAGTCTGTTCATTTGACACACCATCTGTACCTCTATAGACTTTTTGACTTTCAAAATTGAGCAAATCATTATCAAAAAGTATCCTGTGTGATTCTATTAATTCTATACAAGCACCGGAGGTTCTTACGATAGAAGAAGTGTTTTGAAAGAGAACAGAGTACAATAGAAAATTCATTTTATTGCAAACTAAATTATTTTGAATCAGCCTTTAATTACCATGCTAATTGAATTTTTCAGTACGCTATTCAACCTTTTGGATAAAAAGTTGTTAGCACGTTAATCAAAAATGCGCTAATTGGAACCACGATAATTGAGAGTTTCCTATATTCATTTTCATGCTTGGTATTGCAATTTAGTTCAGGTCAATACAACTATGATGGAACCAGGAAAAACTGGACTCCACGCTGTTTTTTAATGTTTGTTTCAATAGAAGACTTAATTAGTTGAAAAATATACAAACATTTATCTTTCCTATGGGATGGTTGAAGTTGATTTATATGCTTTGTCAGTGTAGTTAGTCATTCAAAGTAACAAACTGTCTACAAGATAGAAATTCTCTTGCTTTAGTTTTGTAATTTCTTTCTTTGAAAATTGTTTAACTTTCAGATTTCAAATTGAAACATCGAGTATATATCTCAGATATATTGAAAATATATTATCATTATATTGGTTCCCTGTCAAGGTTGACAATAGGCTTAGCAGACAGTCTGTTGCTGGTAAGTGAAGAATCACTCTAGAATGATAAGCCTTTGGTAGAACGAGTTCAGCCTTCAAGAACAAGAAAATCTCAATATTCCTAAAAAGAAGAGTATACAACCAATGTGTCCTCCCTATATCACTTACGGAACTGACTGACACATGGAATGTAACCGAAGGATTTACCAGCAAACTGAAAACCATGCAACATGCACATGAGAGAGTCATGCTCAACATTACTTAGAGAGATTAAAAAATAGCACAATATTTTTTGGGGAAAAACAGGAGTCACAGACATCATGAAAACTATAAGGAAACTCAAATGGCAATGTGTCGGTCATGTTGTAAGAATGGCAGACAATGGATGGACATCATGACTCACAACAAGGATCCCCAGAGATCAAATGTGAAACCAAGGCCATCAGAATGAGATGGCAAGACAAAATGACCAGGTTCAGAAAATAGTTGTTCCATGATAGCCAAGATACAGACATATGAAAAATCCTGGAGAAGGTCTATGTCAAACTACGGATAATAAAAGACTAATGATTATGATGAAGGTAGCCATGGGAAAGTGGTTTGACAAATTACTCACATACCCAATCTCTTCTCTCTCCACTAGCATGATGTACAAAATATTTGTTGATAAGGCAGGTAGTGGTGGATTGGCCAATTTGGATCCTGGGAAATCTCCCGGTTGGTTCCTTCGTGCAGTTTTCTAGACTGCTTACTGTCTAGTTGATTTGTTCTTAGTAGAATACCTGGATTGTTCATTTTATGATTAAGATTTTAATTTGTATAATGTCTATATCATTTAACATCAATAAATGAAATATCAAAAAAATGTAATATTCTATTCACCTACTAAAAACCAACATTCTTATTCAACCCTTTTGCTAAATCTTTAGATTGGGAGGGCCCTTTTTACACGTCATCCAAGTAGAAATTTCAGGAGCAGTCTGTCACTGGGGAAGAGTATAGGGAGAAGAAGATACATGCCTTGCAGTCTTAACCCAGGTATCAAACTCACTGGTCACCGGTTCCGATTTCCTTTTGAGTTAACATAACATCACTCTATGATAAATCAATCCAATAAACAATATTGAATAATCAAATTTGTATGAATTGAGAAGTTTGTATATCATTATAATAGAAAATCTGACACACTGTATGATTGCTAAAAGGTTATTGCGTTATCAACATCCTCTAATATGATACATTTCTATAGAGAACAGGTCTGGTTTGCAACTCAATAGAAACCATCATGTAACCAACGTCTTTTGGCAACATGCAGTGTTAGGGCTGATCAAGAAAAAATTAAAAAAGGGGTTGATCAATGAATGAGTTACTGCTCTTGCCTTTTGTTGGCCAGTGATTACAAAAAAATCTGTTTTTTCAGAAGTTATGCAAGACACAAAATAAGGGATTAATTCATCATAAAACTACATTAAAACTTGAACCCATCCATTAAAAAACCTAGTTAGATTGGGCATTTTTAAAAAAAAGTTTTTTTAGACATGATAGGGATAAATATTGAACACATGAACCCTTTTGCTTCATTGGTGTGTCTTATACATACATTACATACCTAGTCAGACCATCTTGAAGCCTGAAGGAACGTAAGTTGCCAGTTCTGTTAATAGTTTTAGTCGATGCTTTCTAAAAGGTCTGTATTGGATACTGAATATCACACACCTGAATCTACAACTGATTTTTGATTCAATACATTCTTCAAGGAATTTTTCAATAAATTGAACTTGTTTAACTGACCAGACAATGACTATTACAAGATGCAAGGAGAAAAAAGTCATAGTCCAAAGGTGACAAGATTCATGATTATTTGTGACATGAAGATGGGCAATGTTGTGTAGTAAAATACCCAGCCAAATTATTTGACAGAAAAAAAAAGTCTCATTCAAATGAGTTGACTGATTCCCCTTAAGATTAATGTATTGTTTAAACTGAATTTTCCTTCGAAACTTTCTTCAATTCATGAGTTTATAAGTTTTGAACTCTTCAACAGAGTTCTTATCCCTTGAGCTCAAAATCTATCATCAAATTTGCAAACAATTCTTGACATACCGACTTTTATAAATATTTTTCTGATGATTGAGCCTCATCTCCTTGTTCATGTTGTTAACGTGACGTTTCTACCAATCCATTCAATGGCCTTCTTCAGGTGTGCTATTCAGATGTGATAGTGGTGAACAGAATTTTCCTGGTGCTATAAAACACAATAATGTTGGATCCGAACAAGAAGGAATTCAATCATCTGAAAAATTTTTTGAATGATAATGACCCTTCTTAAAACAATTGATAGTAAACCAACTTTTGTTTGCTCAAACTAAACTCTTCTTCCCATCTACAATGAACGTATCAATTGATTCATTCCATGGCCTTCTCCAGATGTTAAATGTAATATTCATAATGAAAGAGTGTCTCTCCTATTGGTCTCTTTCTCAGGTGGTTCAAATAAATAAACAATAACTAACAGAAAACTTAAACATTAACCATGATGCTGGTTCATTTTCTTATTCAGCAACATGTACTGTGCGGCTTGTTCCATAATTTTTAACATGGAAAAGTTCTCATTTTCCTTCTTTGTTAAACAAAGAATCTCATCTCATGTCTATGTTGGTATGCTAATAACTCTTCTCAAAATTCTTGAGGGGGGGGGGCTACCCCAACATTTAGTGAGATTTGACGAAAAAGGAAAATTCGCAATAAATTGACATGCACTACCATTCAACTGGTGAGAAACAAGCCCTAAGGTTGAATAATTATTCATCCGATCTGTGCGTGTACAAATAATCCTTATTGTATATTGTAATTAGAAATGCAATCAGTGAACTACATTTCATTGTGCTTTCAGGGACCCCACTTCCAGTACACCCTCCCCCCAATCTCAGTTACGCCTCTGCATTCGCTAATACACAAGCTAATAAAATCTTCAGGACACACGTTCAAGTTTATAGCATAATGCTTTTCTAATTATCCCGTTATATTTTCAGATTTTTGATGATTAACATTTAATTGCATCCAGTTGATGGCCATTGGTACCATGCAGAGTGTCATTCTAATGAAAAATCAAAGGCTTCCCTTGCATTCTGTGAGACATCTGCATGTTGAAGCCTTTGCAAAAATCTGATGGTGGATTCCATCGTTATGTTATATGGATGAGAATTCCTCATTATTTAGACCCCGAGGAAGAATCTATTGTTTCGAGTATTGCAAAAACGGCAATATTCAGGATAATTGAAAATTAAATGAGATGTTTGTTTTGAATCTTTCGATAGGAACCTGAGGCTTTGGAATGAAGAAGTTTCTGCCTGCAAATTTGCTGCAAACGGGTGCAGAGAGTTTTCCACCCAGAAAAATTGTCTTTTCGAACTCTATTCATCAAACAGGTTATGAAAATGATTTTTCAGCAAACAAACAAAAATAAAAACTGCCCCTGATTAATCACTCAATAGATACTATCACTTTATCAATGTCTTTTGACAACATGTTGTTTTGGGGTTGATCAATGAATAAATTAATTTTTCTTACCTTTTGTCCACTCACAAAAATAACTGGATTTCCACGACCCAAACATGAATGCTGCTGAGTGTAAACTAGGGACCATTTTAGCATAAACACACATTGTAAATTCAACCTACGGCTTCTAATATATCTTTCTTCCACTTTCATCACTTGATATGACGGTATATAAGATTTAAAACCATAATGATTTATTGACTGCATTTCATTTGCTTTAACAAACAACAAATGGCATTGTGCTGTGCGGACTCATGAGATCGGCATTCTCTAACTTTGTTTAAGAGAGGGGGACACCATTCCCTCACTATGTACGGCTGAAATTTTTATTCTCTTTATTTGTTTTACTCTCAAATCAGCCAAAACTGTGCACATTTATCATATAAAGGTATCCCTAAAATGTGTTCATGCAAAATCACCCAGCTGAAGAGGCTTGCCTTGTTGCCCAGATCACTACGCTTGCTAGAGCAGGTGGCTCTGCATTCCCTCGCTTTTTTTTTCCAACCACTACACTACTGCATGCAACACGAACGATTCCACCATTCACTCTCAAAGCCACTAATATGTAATGGTGTACATAAATGATTTAAAAATGGCATTCAGACTCTTTCAATATAATCTGCTGAAAAGCATTACAATTCCATTATTCAGATGGAACATGAAATCTATCCCTCTCTATATCCAGTGTGTGTTGAGCTTGTTAAAAGTTTCATTTTACATGTGGTGTTTCACTACTATGCAAACAGAAACAGAGTAAATAAATGGTGATTTAATAATCTATCAGCTCATGTGAAGAAGAAATCCAAATAATCACATATTCTGCTCCAATAGTCATATTGACTATATTCCTTGCACATTATGTATATCTATGTAAGATTGTGCTTTTTTTTGCTTTCTGTTTAAGCTGCAATTTTCTATCTAAGTAAGTTAGATGGATACTTAAGGCATACGAATACATATATGTATTCTTTTATACATCACAAACTTAAAACCAATTTGTATTTCTCATTACTTCACTGGTGTATGTACTAGTCGATCCAAGTGAAAAAAAATTACAGATATGTTTGAATTACTGTGAGAAAATTTTTATCTTGAGAAAGAAATTTTTCACTCAATAAAAAAAATCTCAATCTTTTTGCAACATGCCATGTTTTGGGTGATCAATTAAAAATTCGGAATATCACAGAATAAGCTACTCCTTTCACCTCTTTTGGGTAGTGAGAGCAAAAAAGTCTTAATCTTCAAAAAACTGGTGGACATAAACTGAGGGATCAATTTAGCATAAATCCACATTACAAATCGAACTCCTTATGAAAAACACTACTACACTAGAAAATTATGAGAAAACAAAAAATAAGTTTTTTCTTAGGCATGATTAGGAGTAAATTTTCGGCCCTCTAGCTCCATTGGCGAAACTTATATACATGATACATACATAGCCAGACACCCAGATCAGCTTAAAAACTAAGAGAAACCTATGTTGGCAGTTTTGATTGACGATTTCTTAATATAAACCATCATTATGGTTTTTAGATTTAAACCATTAGGGATTTCAATTTTTTGTGATTTCGACATTGTTTCATGATGTTCCAAATTTTTGGAATCATGATCAACTCCAGTTTGCAAGTCAGATCCATGAGTCATTGCTTGGGAGTTCAAGTCTCATTGGGTACTCTACTATTGGGGCGTAGGACTCAACTAGACTTTTTAGTCATTAGCTAAATCAAAATGTTATACTATATTCTCTAAATTACCACTGAAATGAGATAAAGTGGCCAATTGTAAGTATATGACAATCATATTTAATAGAAAACCATTTGAGTTCATCAATTTTACAAAAACAGGGGAGCAGGAAGAGAATGGAGTCTTTTTATCACATGTTTTTGGTTATCACAAATCCAAATAAGGAGAACAATATTTTAAAGATAATTTTAAAATCTACAAAAAGTTCTTTTGAGTGAGAGTAAAATCTCATGTTAAAATTCTCCTTTTTAGAATTCATCTGCTGAAGAATAAAACCTTGCACACACATGACAAAATAAATAATAAGAATGGAATTGATTTTATTTTGAAATAAAAGGCAAGCATAATAAAATCAAAAAGTATACATATAGATACATACTGAGAATTTGCAGCATGAAGATTTATGACTTTTTATTTTAAAAATATATTTGGTTTTAGATTTTTGGGAATCGTATATAATATAAGAAAACAAGTCTTTTGAATTGAAATGCATAATGGATTTGTGTTTTGGGGCAAATAGTTATCATTTATAATTCTTGTATCAATAAGATAAAATAAAAAATTTATCACCATTCTCAGTGAAAGAAACAAAGTGGTTGTAGAATTTGATGCAAAAAAAAATGTCGAATCTAAAGATATAATTTTTAGTGCCAGTGTATTGAAACTAAAAGGCCATACTTGCTTCAAGTGATAAACTGAAATGAAAAAAATTCGAAAGAAAATTTAAAAATCGTATTATTGAAAGTATAAAAAAGATTTTTTTTTCAAATTGAGATTTATAAAGTAAAAGCTACTTTGTTGAAATTGGCAAAAGGAAAGAATGAAAACCACCAAATTTGTTTGCCTTGACTTTATTCATTGAAAAAAAAATACAAGAAGAATATACACTTTGGATATATGTATGCGTAGATGGTAAGGCAAATATATTTTCGAGGTAGTTAAAGAAAAAAAAATGGAAAAGCAATAGTTGGAAGATCCATCCATAGAATAAAACAACATTGCCAGCTTTGTCTGATTAATATTTCAAGCGGCCTCTGCTCTACAGTTTGGAACTGCCCCTAAAGTTTCACTCCGTGTCAATAACTTTGATCAACTCACTTACCTTTATACCATTCAACTCTTTCGGGCAAATTTATTTTTCTTCTATTTTGAACTACCCCGACATCTGTTGATCAGCCTGGTTAATAAAAAAAATGGCGGCACCTAAACTTATGTGCTCCTGGATATATGAAGATAAAAAGATGGTGGTATTAAAAATGACACGTCAAAAATGGAATTGAATCTGGCGCATGATATTCTCGAAAGAGTTAAAACAATACTTTTATATTCTTTACCAAAATGGTATTCGTTTCTGACAGGAAGTCTTCTCAATAAATCTATCAATTCATGTGAGAATTCTATGTACACTATATCAGGAAGCGTCAGCCACCAACTGAAACTGTTTACTGGTCAACTGGTTTCTTTAGTTTCTAAGTGGTTCTGCCTGGCTCGCTATCCATGTACATATCACATGCACAGACCTCACCAATGGAGCTACAAGCCTGAAAAATTTAACATTTACTCCTTATTATACCTAAAAAAATGCTTGCTTTTTATTCAATTCAAACCAAATAAGTTTTTAATGGAAGGTTGCTTAACTAAGTAATCTTCCGCTAAAGTGGTCTGCTAGTCTGTGTCCAGCAGTGTTTACACTGTTTTTTTTTTAAATTCTGACTGTAGTGATTACCGTCCAACAAAAGGTGAGAGAAGTTGCAAGCCTTTGGCTGAGTAAGCTCAACCTTCAAAAATAAGAAGATTCCATTAATCCTAAAAAGAAGAGTGTATAACCAATGCATCCGCCCAATAGTCACTTATGGAGCTGAAACATGGACCCTAACTAAGAGACCGATCCGCAAATTGAGAACCATGCAATTATGCTGGGCCTCACATCGAGAGACCACAAGACAGCAGAGTACATCCAGGAAAAGACAAAAGTCAGGGACCTCATAGAATCTATTAGAAATCTTAAATGGTAGTGGGCTGGCCATGTTGCAAGGATGCAAAACTGATGGACATTGTGACTCACGACATGGATCCCCCGAGATCACATGCGCAACTGAGGCCAGCAGAATATTAGATGGAGAGACAAGCTTGGCAAATTCAGAAAGTACTGGTTCTGCAATGCCCATGGTAGAGAAGTGTGGCGAATCCTGGGGAAAGTTTATGTCCAATGAAGGACGTTAAAAGACTGATGATGATGATGATGAATACAGCTTGCAGTTTGTCATGTGATTGTTTCTATTGAGTAACTAACAAGACCAGTTTATGTATCAGATGGTCTAAAATACATTTCATATCCTGATCAAACTCTTCCTGATCTCCACCAAGAAGATCAAGCAAGGGAGCAAACTCTTCATGGTTCAATAGAGTACAGGGCTAATAAAAGTGACCGATGATAGAAACAATGTTTTAATATGTCGAGAAAGAATTCTAAGCTTTATTCCCAAAATTTCAGATTGCTAAAAATTGCTTAACATTATTATAGAGACATTGAAAGAGAAAATTTACACATGAGATGTAAATCTTTAACAATCAAACAATAAATGATAATTTGCTTTTGTCTTCTTGCCTGCATTCTGAGAGGCACCAGCAGCTGACGACCCTTTCTAGCCAATCATAACAGTATATAGATATATAATTATATATACATATATATATATATATATATATATATATATATATTGCACATACAACTCTCTATGACTATGCTTTATGCATCCTTGATTTCATGATTGTTCGAGCATTATAACTTTCTATCAAAATTTCAGATACCTCTAGATATCGAAAACCTCATAAAAGATGTCAAACACCAAATTTTTCTCTAGAATTCATCAGTAATTTTTCTCTATTCCTTGTTATATAAAACTCATATGAACTTCCTGAAAAAAGTATTTTTGTTGAATACTTTGTAGAAAATAAAATCTTTGTCAATTCTATCTTTGAGTAGCGTGGCCTGATTTATGATGAGCAATGCCTTATGAGGCCCGTTGCAGGACGTAGGTTGCCCATGCCTGCTTTAGCCGATCACAATAAATCATTTCTAAACCTAGTTTCTTACTCCTTCATGGGGCCCACACTGGATTCCCAAACACAGATAAACATTAGAATGGAGTCAGTTATTCACCCAACAGAGAGAATCCCTCAGAGTTACTAACTGACCATGGGGTACAGCTAAAAATATATTTCCCCATACAACCCATCATGTTCGTCCCTCTTGGTCTAGGATGACCATATGTCAGTTCCAAGTGGTGCGACAGCTACAATGCACCCCAAGCTCCAGAGTCATGACTTGCGCTTGGATTCAGGTGAGGAAGATTTGCGCTTGTCATCAGTTTCACTCTGTTTACCTGGTTCCAGCAACGAGACATAGGTAAGACAATTAGCAACACACCAAGATACACTGCTTGACCATGACAATCTCCATATCACACTATGCTCTTTGTGATCCATTGTTGGCTTTAAGGGGGTTCAGAATCAGTTGTCTGTCTCTGAGATTGATAACTAACCATGACTGGAGAGCTTAGTTACCCCCTACTACTGCTCATACCAAGGAAAAGATATATTCATGCCATTACCAATTGCATCAGTGTGAAGTGAATGTACACAATTATACACCATGTGGCTATCATATCATAACATGTCCTATGCTAAACAAGTAAGAACTTTTTCTTACCAATAAACTAATGTACCAGAATTTCAATCCGGCTGGATATCTAGCGCCAGATTTACAAAAATTGAATTTTTTTTCTTCGAATCTTGTGCTGGATTGATATTATAGTACATCACTGTAATAAACTTTCTGGTGCATCGATATTATTAATTACATCAAGCAGATAGCCATTTTGCAAGTGTACTTTGTTATTGTTGATTCTAAAATCTTCTTCAACTTATTTCCTACTTTTTTCACAAGCTACTGTACCTGATTCATGTCTCTCTGTATACTCAAATTCCTCTTTCATTGTTCAATGATTGATTCCCAACTGAGCCTACAACTACATCAGGGGAAGGGTGTCCACACACAAAACCAACAGACAGTCACACAAATATCATAATGACCTCGAAAACATTTTTCTTTTTTACATCAGGGTAATAATGGCCTGATCAAATTTTTTCCAATTCACAAAATTACACAATCTTACTTAAACATAAATTTAGGAAACCTTCGATCAAATTTTACTCAGAAATATAAAAGCTTATTGAATCTATTTTTCACATTACTTTTAGTGAAAGATTATACCTATTGAATTTATGCTTGTGATTAGGAATCCTTATTTTCCAAATGTTTGTTCTGAATAATTGTGGCTATTTATCCATGACTTACAGAAGCAAAACATGGAAATCAACAAAACAATCAGAGAACCAACTGAGAATAGCACAGAGAGCCACGGAAAGAGCAACGATAGGGATGATTCAAAAAGATAGAAAACGATCAACATGGATGAAAGAGAACTTGAATGAAGGATGTTATACAAAATGGAGATTGCCTGGCCACTTAGCTAGGAGAGATGACAACAGATTGAGCAAAAGACTTACTAATTGATGCCCATGGGACAATAAAGGCAGTAGGAAAAGATCAACTACAAGAGTGTGGGATGAGATTGAAAGGTTTGCTCTAGGATACATGGCAAAAGTTTGCGTAGTCGTCCTGGAAAGAGATGGAAATAGCCTTTGTCCAGCAGTGGACTTCTAATGGCTACTGCTGATCCATAAAACAATTGGAACTAAATATTAATTCATGTTATCAACTTTGGCTTCAACGATTTTTCTTGTCACTAAATTAACAGAAGTAATTCCCTCGAAGTCAGGACAATAGAACATATATTGGAGAATATCAATACATCTGTCTCTGTACGCTCTTAAATTCTTTCTGTCAGCAACTGAAGCAATAAAAATCTAATGCTAAAAATTTATTAGGAGATTACATTTGCCATTTGATGTAAAATACTAAAACGTTTTGATAATTAATGGAAGGAATGTAAGCTACGAATCAGTGGGAAAATATAAAATCATGACTGTAGATCAAGAAACCTTTTAATCTTGTGAAAAAAGTAGACTTTTGAAAATCATGAAATATGTCAATTACTTTGTGTCCTACTCTTTGAAGAGGTGCCAACTTTGTGAATATATAAGTAGGTTATTCTAGACTTTTAGCACTAGCAAACATATTGAAAGTGTTGGTGTTTGCAAGATAATAAACCAAAAACATTATTTCAGATGTTTTAAAGATATTTGTGTATTATTTTTAACTGCCCTTACAGGTACAAATCTGGTAAGTATGGGTCTGGGTCATCAGTATTAACCTTGTTTGGGAAAAGCACAATTTTTTTTAAAGATATCAAGATCAAGAAATATGATTTACAAAAAACCCAAGCAATCCAAAGTAGTCATAATTTTACTTTAAATAAAACATTTATTATTTGCATTTTTTAATTAAACAGATGGAGTGAAAAAAAAATGTAGTAGCCCTGAAATTGATTTCTTGAGCCTTTGATTTCTACGCTGAAAGAAAAGAAAGGTCAAGATACAAATCTCTTACATGAATAGATTTAACAATAAAAGTTGAGGATTGTATAAACTTGCAGCTGACAGTTAAGATTTTGAGTTAGCTGTTGTCTAAGAAAAATAATCTGTAACAGTTGAAAAGCAAATTGATCTAACATTACTGAAGATTTTATAAAAACAAGTTATTTCATTTGAGCAATAAATATATCGAAAAAAAAGTTATTGAAATAAGTGGCTGACAAGAAAACCCCGCAAATAAGCTGATTTGTTACATTTCACTTTACCATTTATTGCCTCTGAGCAGAATATTGTAAGGTGGTGTAAAGTTGTTTTTATACCCCCCTTATACACTGGACAAACATACTTGTCTTTTAACCATCCTATTTTCCTCTGCTATAATCCCTTTCAGCGCACCATACCATATCCACCCACCAGTAAATGATAGTCAACATTTTATAAATGGATATATCCTACAGACTTAGATGGTTTTATACACAGCTCTACCCAAGGCCCTACCTCAGCCATCCGGACCCCCTTTTAGCCCTCTGGCCCCAGTGTGTTGCACTGGCTATACACCACCTCTCATAGGCTCTGGTTGGCAATTCTCTGTTCAAGTTGTTTGCCACTGGCCATTTCTTGTCTTGTGAAACAGGCAATTTCACTTGTCGAGTTCATAGGGATATATCTCCATCTCCTCCTCATTGCACTGAAAGGAGTAGGGATAGCAAGGCACACCCTGATGCCTGTGGAAGTAAACAATTTTTGCATTCTTCTTCTTTTTCTTCTTCTTCTTCTTCTTCTTCTTCTTCTTCTTCTTCTTCTTCTTCTTCTTCTTCTTCTTCTTCTTCTTCTTCTTCTTCTTCTTCATCCTCATCATCATCATCATCATCATCAGTAGTAGTAGTAGTAGTAGTCGTCGTCGTCGTCGTCTTCTTTCAACGTCCGTCATTGGACATAGACCTCCCCGGCACCTGCCACATTTCTCTATCATGAGCAGTGCAGAGCCAGTATTTTCTAAATTTGTTTAGTTCATCTCTCCATCTTATATTTTGTTAGCCTTGGTTTTGCAAGTGATCTCAAGGAATCCATGTTGTGAGACATTATGTCCATCGGTTGTCTGTCATTCTCGCATCATGACCAGTCCATTGCCGTTTGAGTTTTCTAATAGATTCTGTGATGTCTCGGACCCCCGTTTTCTTCCTGATATATTATGCTGTCTTGTGATCTCTCCATGTGAGGTTGGGCATGATTCTCTCATGCGCACACTGCATGCTTTTCAGTTTGCGGGTTTGTTTCTTGGTTAGGTTCCATGTTTCAGCTCCATAAGTGACTATTGGGAGGATGCATTGGTTATATACACTTAGTGTCACATCCAGTCTGCATTGATGAGTGATTAAATATCTTGTATGTCTGGAGACAATCATAAAAAGTACTGAAGCAACTTTCAATAATTTTTACTGATTGTTTCACAATAATTGCCCATTTAACAACAAGGTTATAAATAAAGTATATCATTGTCACTGACCAAAATGGCTTTTAAGAACTAGATTTACAAGGAGGCTGGTATTCAGGAACTAGGGATATGGTAATGTCCCCATTAGTCGACATTGAACATAGAAAAGAAACTCTTGATTGAGAAGTAGGTATACACTGTAACCCTGATTCTACCCCTGATCATTGTGTTCTCTCAGAGTTTCACTCTCTGAATCAAACCAATTCTATAAAACTGGAAGAAACATGGCTGATTTCATTGAGTTGCCAGATCAGTATTGTTGAGGCTGAGATCTATTTCTGAGCAGCAAAGTGTGTCAAACAAGAAGAGTAAGTTGATTGTTATTGATTTAGAAATTTCATGAACAACAAACAGAACCTCCAAGTCAAAGCACTCACCTCTGCTGACAGCAGGACCTATAAAAAATTTGAAAGGGGTGATCAATCAATTCCTATATAATTGGTAGAAGAAAAGAAGAAAGAGAGAAAAGTAACTGACAGAAAACATACCATGCATGAAAGACTCAGTAAATTGTATCTAAAAACTGACTTGACTCGTTCAGGCCTGATTTTTTCCAAGGGTTACGAAGCAAGAATAGATTTAATTTTTTTTTTTTCGTTTACTAAGAAACACTGGGAAGTCATATATCATTTTAAAGGCTAAAAGATATGGATTTTATTTTACAAATATAATGGTTACGTGACCTGATTTTGTATTCAAAGTGGCTGGAAAATTTAAAATGAGCCTTCCCAGCCTAAATAAGTTAATTTGGATTTTTAAGCCCCCTCATCCTCACCAATCTTTCACTATGCTCCTGATTATACTAATTTTACGGTGGTTAGTTTGTTGCTTTTTTTGCTTGGTTCAACTACAAGTAGTTTTCTTTGCTTCAATTGGAAAATAGTCAATCTTGTTACTAAAGTAAAGTATTTGCATTAAGTCTGCAATATACCAAAAAGAAGAAAACAAAGTATGTGAAAACCATTAACTCATACAACCATTAAATATGATACATTGAAAACTAAACCGTGACTAAAAGCAAGCAATGGACCAATTAAATCAACCAACAAAAGCTTCAAAAAGCATACTCAAAAGTAAACTCCAGAGAGTAATAAAACATTTACTAATTGTCCTTTTTGGTGTCAATTGAACAGAATACATGATTCCATGTTCCTCTCACTTCTATTGTTCAGGATATTAATGAGTTTTCTGATTATTCTACAGGGAAAAACATAGACATCAGCATCTATAGACCTTTTAGTGTTTCCATGGTAGTTAAAAGACTTAGTGTTGCTTTGAAATTCACTGATGGATCCAAGGGATTCCTTCCAAGCTTCCTTTTAGTGATGAGAGCAGTTCAGTGAATATATAGGGTGATGCTCAAGTCGTGAAAGGGTTTAGTACATTCATCTATTTTTGGTTTTGATGATTTTTTAGAATTGTTTGTCAACAAAGCAAATATCTAAACAAGGGAATTCAGTTGATTTATGTACAGGAAAATTTTTCTTTCAAAGAACCAAGCATTTTCAGCTTCATAAATTCTAGCTCTTCTGAAAACATTATGCTTAAGATTTATAAGGATATCCAGGTCTTGGCCACTTGTTGCTTTATCGATATTATTCTTCAGTTTTTAGAGAGTTCTGACGGAACATGGTTTCCTGTTCGTGTTTGATCACTAATGGAGCCCAACTCTTGAAAACGTGCAACCAAATAACAAATAACAGGAATTTGTAGTTTAGGATTATGTTGTTGATTGATGGAAATCAAAGTAAGTGTCTTTTGCTCAGTGGTGTACTTTTCCATGATGAATTTCCAGAGCTTCCTTCAAATATTTGACAAGAGGAAAAACAGAGAATATCAATAGAGAAAATGCTATGATTGTCTTAAACTCCTCACGACTTTTGTGCCACCTTGTTGTAGTCAAGGTGAATAACATAATGTGAAGTTTGTCCTTGCAGTATATATTATATCTTTATACATTTATTATATCTCTTTTATACATTTATTATATATCTTTTTACAATGATAGATTTTTAGTCATACCACATTTTTTTCAACTTTTGACTCTACCCAGTGCCTAAAATGGTTCCAGTAGGTCCCTGATAGACTGTGAGTGTGTGAAAAATTTTGTGAGGTCAGCATTCTCTCTCACTCCAATAATCATAATCTGATTTCAATATTGGAAGTCTGATTTGCCCAACCAAATTTGACATGTATATTCAATGGACCTAGGGAAAGGTTTCCAAGTTGAATTTAGATGACATCAAATGAACCATTATATTTGAATGAACAATCTAAGCTCAGTGTTGTTACTATAGAAAGATTATTAATTGCAAATAAACAAGGATACTTTTCTAGATAGTGTTGAATAATAATATCACAGTTTTCTTCTGTTTGATCCTTTCACCAAGGTATTTAATTTTCAATACAATTTCAAGTGAGAATTAAAATAGGTTTGGTTTGTCACAATAGAAACCGTCATGTGACCAATGTATTTTGGAAGCATGCTGTTTTGGGGATGATCAATAAGAAGAATTGGAAAAAAGGGGGATTAATGAATAAGTGACTTCTCTAGACTTTTGTTGAGCAGTGATCACTAAGAATGTTCGAATTTTCAAAAAACAAGCATGAATACTGTTAAACACACACTAAGGGACCAATTTACCATAAACTTACATTGCAAATTGAATGCCTCACCAAAAAAAACTATTAAAGTGGAATTTTTCAAAAAAACAAAAAATATTTTTTTCTAAACATTAGAATATGTTAATGATAAAGCATCAAGCCCTCTAGCTCCATTGCAGTGGCCTGTATGCATGTTGCATGCATAGATAGCAAGCAGACCAGCTAGACCAACTAAAAAACTAAAAAAACCCAAGTAGACAATTTTGGTTGACGGTTTCTAACTGCTTTATACAAATTAATCTCTAATTGCATCACTACACTGAGTGTTAAACATTGATTTCCCTTCGTGATATGAAGTTGTTTTGCAAATTCCTGTTCATGTCACATGTCTCATTTCATAATTATAAGAAATATTAGCATAATCAGTTTTATATATTGTTAATTGAGTCATTTTGATGGACTTTCTTGCCTTTTCCACGTAGCTTGTACCTTATCGAGCTACAGGCAGAAAAAGAAGATAAAAATTAAACTAAAAATGTTGCAAATACGTCAATGGGATACTACAAGAAGAATAAAAATACCAGGTCTGGTTAGTCACCCAATAAAAACCATCACTTGACTGACGTCTTTTGATACAGAATGCTTTCTTTCTTTGTTTTTTTTTTGCAGGGGGGTGATCAATCAAAAATATTGTAAAAAAAGCGTGATTAATGAATAAGTTTCCTCTCCAGTCTTTTCTTTGGCAGTGATCATTGAAAGTCTGAATTTTCAAAAAAACAAGCATGGATGAGATAAGCCACAAAGGGTCCTATTTAGCATAAATTCACATTGAATTACCCCCCCCTAAAATGTGATCCAGAGCACCTGGTGACACACATAGACACACGGACAAGCAAAGAAAGAAGAACCTGTTGTCCACTTGGCTGGTTGGTCAGGAGAGACATTTGTTAGGCTACAGTGACTTAATACTGATTTGGCTCTGATAATGATCATGCTTTTTAGTATAGCTTTAACTCTTCTCACAAATGGTGCCTGGCTGACTGGGGTTTTGCTTAATGAGGCATAGTATTGCTCTGAGTAGTCAAGTCCAGGGGGCTCGGGATTGGTTCTGAAGCCTCAAGACCAATGCTCTTATGTCATTGTGAAAATAGTTACAAGGACTAAAGAGATTTTTTGATGGTACTGCTAATACGTTCACATATAGAATCCCAGCATTGAACTGACCGTATGTCACATCCTGTTTTCATGGGGTTCCGGGTAAAGAAGGTCATGATATTGACAATATCTTATTGAACAGCAGTATAGCACGCATTTCCATCATTCATAAAAAGAGGCCTGCTTTTTCAAGATGTGTCTGACAAAAAAAGTTATCATTACCATATGATTGGAATTATACATTCGTCAAAAGATACATCCATTTTTGAATGCACTAAAATGACAAATGTAGACTGACATATTTGTTTTCAACAAGGTCTTCAACTCATTCACACCGTGAGCACACACATGTTTGCTTCGAATTTTTTGATACATATGAATGAAATGCCTGAATATGGCGGCTATTTC
Source organism: Thysanoteuthis rhombus (assembly GCA_963457665.1). Classification (NCBI taxonomy): domain Eukaryota; kingdom Metazoa; phylum Mollusca; class Cephalopoda; order Oegopsida; family Thysanoteuthidae; genus Thysanoteuthis; species Thysanoteuthis major. The sequence continues at coordinate 61,246,014 of OY735205.1, read as the reverse complement.
GATAGCATAATGAGGTCCCATGATCATTATATCTGTGTAATTTTTCAAATAATAAAATGTTTGTCTTATAACCTTCAGAATGATATAAGACTTCCTATCCATAATGTCTCTACTGCCCTTGCTTTGTAACTCTTAAAAAACGCAGGCCTGAATGAGTTGAACTATTAAATAAGTGAATGCACATGAATATTTAGTGAACTTGTCAGAATCAATTTTGAAAGGTTTTACTATTTCTGGCATTGAATTCATCAGAAATGCTCTTATACAATATTCAACTTGGCACTATTGAAAACCCAAAGTAAATATTATTTGTAGAGGATTTTCAGGACATCTTCCTAATTACCCAATTCAAAATGGCTTTGATATGTTCAACAGAATTCATGTTGGGAGATCAAAATGACTATGAGAAATCACTAGACAAAATTCAAATCTTACATTAAAGGGAATAATCGCTGATTGAAGTCACTTTCCTTGCACTCCTAGATGGAATTGAAAATTTTAAAATCCACTCTACTATCCGGAGCAATCCTGGCAATGCACAGTAAAAAGCCATAGTGAGTCACAATCACCCTTGTCTAAATTTAGAGATATAGCTCATAGAGAGACACCAGGAGGGATTTCAGGATTTCAGGGCGAGCACTGGATCTATAAATTGGCTGATTCAAATTCTAAGAATGATGTTCTTTTAGTACTGGTTGTATGGAACCTAACCAAGAGACAGATCCGCAAATTGAGAACCATGCAATGCGCACATGAAAGAATTATGCTCAACCTCACATGAAGAGACCACATGACAGCACAGTACATCTGGGAAAAGACAAGAGTCAGGGACATCATAGAATCCACAAGATAGATCCCCAGAGATCACATGTGCAACCAAGGCAGGCAGAATACAAGATTGAGAGACAAACTAGACATATTTAGAAAGTACTGGCTCCGCAATACCCATGATAGAGAAGTGTGGCTAATCTTGGTGAAGATCTATATCCAACGACGGACATTAAAAGACTGATGATGATGATGATGTATAGTTTAATCACTTTTCCTTTTTTTTAAAGAATAATCCAACTTAATGTAAATGTGCGAATATAGAAATATAACAGATTTTCAGTATTATATGCTCATTATTCAGAATACTCCTTTTGGGTCAGACAATTTTGGAAATGAGGAAATGACTTTCTGAAATATGTTGGAAGGGTGCAAGGGTAAAAGGGGTGGAGACCCACTGCTCCATGAGCCTCTGCAATGTGTCACCAAAGATAGAACTATAGGTATGACGGATTGTAGTCAGCCAACCCAACCACATCATTTCCACCTTCTTCCAGAAGAAGTGATTAATAGTTATAATGATTTGTTCTCCCTGATTCATTATCTGATTCAGGTTCACAACAGAACAGCGAATTCTGATTTGATTAGACATAATAATTGGAAGTTCTTTCTGCTAGATAGCAAATCACAGGCTGGTATGAATTGGTTGAAAAAGAAATAATTATCACAGAATATAATTAGAATAATACACTTAATATATCTCAACATATTATCAAGTCAGAAATTTTCTGACCATTTCACGGAACAAGATTTTTATCAGAATCTTCACAGAAATCTTAGAAACTACTTGTAACACAAGTAGACAGAATCTATTTCTTCTTTTCAATGGATAAGAATGACATTTTTTCCATTGAATAATCAGTGTTTTGATTATTTTAGTGAATATATAACTCAATTAGTCACCTTTGCAGAAGTCACAATTATAAATCAATCAGATTAAATTTACTGAGACACAAAGAGAATAAAATTTTACAACTGATATACGAATAATTTCTTGATAGGAAACCGTCAACCAAGGCTGACACCAAAACAATCAACGTAGGTTGCTTCATTTTTTCAGCTGATCTGGCTAGCTGGCTATGTATGTATGTATGTGGTGTGCATACAGGCTGTACCAATGGAGCTAGAAGGCTGAAAATTTAAACATTTTCCTTATCATGTCTAGGAAAAAACAGTTTCTTTTTGCATTTTGAAAATCTACCCCCTAACTATATTTTTTAGTGGGGTTCAATTTGTAATGTGAGCTTATGCTAAATTGGTTCCTTAGTTTATGTCTGGCTGAGTTCACACAGTGTTTTTTTTTTTTAAATTCAGACTTTTCTGTGATCATTGCAAAGAGAAGTAACTGAAACATTTCCTTGTCATTTCTAAAAATGCACTTGTTTTCTCTTTATTTTCTCTAATAGTTTTCAGTTAGAGTTCACTTAACAATGTAACTTTATGTTAAATTGGTTCTTTGTATCTGTCAGCGTTTATGCTTGAAATTTCAGCCTTTGGAGCCATCATTGTCCAGCAAAAAGTGAGAGAAGCTAGTTATTCATCGATCATCTTTTTTTCTAATTTCCAAATCACTCATCCCCAACACTGTTTGCTACCAAAAGACATTGGTCACAAAATGGTTTCTATTTAGTGACTAACCAGCCCTGCTTTTTGTGAATTTCATTCTTTTCATTTGTATCATAATTTTAGTTATCATTTTGTGCCCAGTTTGCTGAGAAAAATTCCAACCCTGGACGTGAAAAGACAAGGTTTGGATATCGAGTTAACAATCAAACTCTTAAAAAGCCCCTTTAGCACATAAATGGCAACAGGATATCAAGAAGAAATTTAGCTCCAATTTATTGTAAACAAGTTTTAATGTCAAATATTGCATTATATATTTTTGTAGCATAATTTAAAAAAAAAAATTTTGAAGCAGTGATCCACTAAGTTGACTGAATAAAGCGTGTATCGAAAATTCAAAATGGCAGTCTAAAGAAACTCGGGAATCCAAAAAAGGCCTTATCAATGTTCATCATGTTTTAACACCCATTCAAAATAATTTCAATTCAAGTGTCACAAATATTACACCTTTCAGCAGATTTCAAAATAATTCCATTAACAGGTGAAAATATTATCATTCAATTCCAACACAAAAACACCAGTTCGACATATAATTTGTTTTACACCTTCTTGCAGACATTATTTTTTCTCAAAGGCATAAATTTTGCACATTTCAGAAGCACCACTCTCTGCTTATCTACAAAAGTCTATTAGATTTGAGCTGTCATCTTTTGTTTTAAATGCCTCGCTACCCGTAAATCTTTTTCTTTTTTTCTCAGGTATGATAAACTCACAGTATTACTGACACTCAAATTCATATAAAAAATTTCAAGTTTTTTCCAAAAGGAATAACTTCTGATCAGAGTTACATAGAAATGGGGATAAAGCAAGCAAGAGGAGTATGATTATGGTTTTGAGTTTGATAATTCTATTCTATAAAAGAAAAGCAACGTTTGCAGCTTGACTCATGAATTTATATAAAAAAAACTGAATGTCATTATAAAAGGGAATAACTTCAGAAATACTTCCTTCAGATCAATAGGTATTCTTAAGAAAAATTTATTCTATTCATGAAGCAGTTATATGATTTTTTTATTTTATTCACAGAAGAGTTACTCTGTAATTTGGAGTAGTTTTATGCGTTTATGAAATTGAGAGTCAAGTTAATGTTGGAAACCATAAACTAAGACTGTCACCAAAACTGTCAATATAGGTTTCTTCAGTTTCATTATTGATCTGCCTGGATAGCTAGCTATGTATTCATGCATCACATATACAGGATGTACCAATGGAGTTAGAGGGCTGAAAATTTCAACATTCACTCCTAATTATGTCAACAAAATTTTTTTTTCTAAAAATCCTCTTCTCAAATAGGTTTTTAGTTGGGTGTACAGTTTATAAGGTGAGTTCATTCACAATTGATCCCTGAGTTTACGTCCACTTGTTTTTTGAAAATTCAGAATTCTTAGTTATCACTGTCCAATAAAATGGCAAGAGGAGTAGCTTTCATTGATCACCCACTTTTTCAATGTTTTTAAATGATCACAGCCAACACAGCTACTGCCAAAAGATGTTGGTTACATTAAGGTTTCTACTGAATGACCAACCAGACAAGTTAGTCTTATAAACTGACATTGATATATTTCTTTATTCCTCTGGTTCTCTCATTGAAAGCAGCCACATAAATGCTTCTTTGTACTGTTCAACAAAATAGTGAGGATGACCTCATGACCATGATAATAGTGGCAGAGATGACAATGATGATGATGATTTCAATGATTATCAAATAGCTAAGATTAATATGACAATAATTAGAAGAAAATAAGTATGGTGATGATGACAAAAATCCTCTTAAAAGTCAACTACTTCATATCACTGTGGTCAGGGGTGTTGCCAAGTTCTAAAGTTAAAGGGAGCAAGCAAATAAGAAAAAGGTGCCGGGATATGTACCCAATACTCTTAAATTCATTCTATATTATTGTTTTGTATCTAAATTCAAAACATGATAAAAAGAATAAAAAAAAAAGAATTTCACTGTAGGCTTGTAAATCCAAATTGTGTTTAAAATCAAATCATAATAAAAACAGACATTATTCGATTATTTGAGATTTAAAAAATTCCAATGAAAATAATGAGATTTGGCTTTTATCTCACAAGGAAGTAAAGAGCTAAAAAAATGTTGAGAAGGCACCATTCTTGAAGAATGAACTCAGGTACAGTGACTGCTTCCCTGTTCACCCTCTAGCTAGGCCACTAACTTGCGATGATGATGATGGTGATGGTGATGGTGGTGGTGGTGGTGTTGGCAATAGTGCCACAGACAATGATTTCAATAATTATTATATAGCTAGAAAACTTTTCAATAATAACCGAAAGAAAACTTTGATGATAATGAAGATAATAAAATAATTGTAACATAATTACTGTTTTCACTGTCGAATCAAGAAATAGGTTTGGTTAGTCTCTCAATAGAAACCATCACTTGGCCGACCTCTTTTGGCAGTATGCCATGTTGGAGGTCACCATTTAAAAAGGTTATTTCTCATGCCTTTTGTTGAGCACTGATCACTAGTAAAGTTTTGATTTTTAAGAGAAAAAAACAAGTGTGAGAGCTGCTGGATACTAACTAAGGAACTAATCTAGCATAAACTTATATTGTAAATGGTATTCTCTTCTAAAAAACTCATTGCAGAGAGGAATTTCAAAAAGCAAAAAATAATATTTTTTAGATGTAAATTGGAGTAAATGTTGAAATTTTCAGTCATCTAGCTCCATTGGTGTGGCTGATACATGGGACACACATACATACATGGATAGATAATTAAATAGCCAGCCAGCAAAATCAAATTAAAAACTGAAAAAACCTTTGCTGGTGTTGAATATATTGTTTGACAATTTCTAATTATAAAATGATAGCAACATATTATTGTACATAATCATGTTTCTCACTGCCAAAACAACCGAGAATAAATCTGACATAAAGTGCATAAATAATTGCAGCAATTATTGAGTGTCCCAGATAAAGAGCACCTCTTTTAGTGATAGATATACCTTTATCTATAGATTAATGGCTCAGTAATGTGATGTTTATCGAGAAGTTCTCACCTGATTTTTTTCCCCTGTTTATAAACACTTTTGAGATCAGTGGTGAAAGTAGGAGGTAAGGGGTTAGTGAGACAGGTTTTAATGAGAAAAAAAACAGACTCATAAGAAGAGCACAGATTACAAAAAAATTGAACTTGAATAGAAATATGTGTACCTCACATAAATGAGTCAATGTTGCCATTACATGTAAGAGAACTGAACTCTAAAAAATCCTTAAAAATTATGTTAGAAAAAATAGATCATTTATCAAAAATTATCAAAAAGATACCAATATAAGAAACGGGCCTTGTTGGTCTAAAATGACCCCAGAAACTCAAAAAAGCTCTTTTTCAAAAAAAACAAAAATATTCTTAGATGATGCTTTGTGATGTACTCACACAGAAATTCATGGTTGTAGCCCCTTACAATAAACAGGAGGACCCAGAGAGACACACATGCGGACACACAGACAAGTAAAGGGAGAAAAATCTATAGCCCACTTGGCCGATTGGTCAAGTGGGCCATTTGTTGGGCTACGGAGATATGCATATCACTATTCTTATTCCTCCTTTTCTTCAATTCCTCTTGAAATTGTAAACAATTTGCCACTAATGACGCAAAGATTTTGATGATGAAAATAACTTTCATATGAGTTACACAGTTTTTTTTGTTAAGTGTCGATTTTCCGCCAATGTTTTCATTCATTGTATAGTTATAGCTAGTACTACCACAGATTCAAACATGTTTAATTGAAGTGCATTTATATATGAGTTATTTTCAAGAATTTATTTATTTTGGGTATGAAAAAATGTTCGTCTCAAAACGGACCCTAAATTTGACATATCTTTGAAAAAATTACCTTTGGGGGCTTATAGTGCACCAGTTCTCTCAACTACACGGATTCACTTTGCTCATCCCCAATGGACTCCTCTATGAGCCCTGAGTATTAATTTTAGATACAAGGATGAATTTTAAAATGCAAAAACACAACTTTTTTCCTAAACATAATATGGAGTAAATGTTGAAATTGTAAGCCTTCTAGCTATACTAGTCTAGCTGTTGTATGTGTCATACATAAATAGTTGAATAAATAGCCAGCCAAACCAACTAAAAACTGAAGAAACCTTTGTAGATGCTGACAGTTTTGTTTGATGATATCTAATGGTAAAATTATGATGATACGATTATTATTCTTGCTTCCGAAAAGGGCCCATAGAACTCAATGTTTCAGAAATTCACTTTGCTCCTTCCTGACTGACCCCTCTATGATCTATGAGTATAAATCTCAGATACAGCCTTATCATATACCTAATTCCCAAAACCAAGCCTTACTTTATGCTTAGTTCATGATACCCGTTTCCATCACTGTGTGAGACTCCTGGGATATATATGTATCCTGAGGTTATTTCAAGTCCTGGAATCTATATGTTCCATAGATCTCTTCATGGCCAAATCACGTTGGACACGCAGGTTCTCATAAGATCACAAAAATGTTAAGCCTGATCATTACCTAGATGAATGGCTATCTGGGAATATTAGGAGATCATAAGTAATCGGGTATCAATTCCTGGCTGAATTATAAAAGTAAAGGGTTGTCAAACCTGGAATAGGGATTGCACCCATCTGAAAGGATGGTTGTAATAAGGAAGAGGAGCCTTGGGTTGCTTCCGACTACAGCTAAGCAACATATCTCTTGTAGAAGTCAACTGACACAATCTGATCCAGGCAATAAGCAACTTGATATGTTGGTTTTAAAAGCGTTAAACTCTGAATAGCTATTTAAGTGCTTTTGATATAGAATCAGATGAGTGAAAAGATAATAATCCACATTGCATATAGGAAAGATCCTCTTTTTTTAAAAAGTATGTGATATTTATTGGTCGCAGTGACATATTAACGTGTTTGCTTCAAAACATGTTTTTTAATGTTTTAGTTCCAGTGCCAAGTTTTTCTCTTATAAAAAAACAAATTATGAAAACAGGAAGTCATTATTGTGTGTTTAAAATGGTTTTATTTTCATACAAATCAGTAATTACGTACGACAAAATATCTGATAAATACTTCTGACATCCAAAGTGAAAGTCATGCTTTGGGTCAAGCTTGAGATCGATGAATCTTCCCCAAAGGAGACTGGGGCATTTTCTGGAGAATATTCTTTTTTTCAACATATTTCATGCTAAATTTGGGATGCATCCTTCATGCCACAAAGTACAGCACATTCTCAAACTAACCTAATATGTCTATACACTCACTCATTTATTTGTATATAAATTAGATTACAATTGTACTGGTGAACTCATCTCATACATATGTAACTTCCCTTCCTACCAATAAATGTAGCTTACTTGCACATAGGCAAGTATATAAAAAATATGAATGTTGATGCACACACACACATCCATACTAATATTTGAGCCTCTTCTTTTTTTTCTTGCCTCTTCTCCGCAAAAATTACAGTGATTGACCTGATATTTGGCATGGAGAATCCATAAAAATTGACTTCCAACTAAGGCTAACCTTTGAGGTCAAAGAAGCTCATCCTCAACACAATTTTTGGTTCTAAACATCAGAAAAAAATAATTTAGTTTTTAATCAGTTTTTCATCTTACGAATGGCACTCATATTTCTTTCATTAAAATCAATTCATGAACAATTCTGAAATAGCTCATAATAGCAGTAAAATTAACACAGATATGTTTTGGTTTCTACCTCTACCCTTTCTCTTTCCTCAATCATAAGAAGTGAGTGGGAAGAGAAAGTTGTGGAAGGTTGAAGCACACAGACACATGACCCTGTGCTACTGCTTAATCAGATAATTTTTTCAATAAATTTGAAAGTGAATATTCTACCCCTGTCATTCTCTGAAGTATTTTCAATTATTATTACTAATTTTTTCACTACTATCTACCTTCATCCTAATTTTTCGTTGATTTTTGTTAAAGTGTTTTTAGGCCATCATCCTACAACCATAAGCAAGCAGTGCAAATTTGAAGTAAAGATTTTAGTCTTTGGGAATAGTTTTCTTCCTATTTGCTGTGTTGGATATCAAGAAATAAAGAACATATTTTTCAATGTATTGTGTATTGTGAAGTTCTGTATTTCCCAAGCAATGCTTTGTATCCTTGCTGGTAGTAATATATATTTTGACATGAAATACTTATAGATATATACATATATTCATAGCTCAGGAGTGTTGCCAGAAAATGTATACACACGGCTATGCATAACACAGACTCCACACATATGTTATCCATATACATAGAGAGAGAGAGAGAGAGAGACAGACAGACAGACAGACAGACAGTCAAACAGATAAATAGATACATATATAGATATACATTCATTGATTCAAGTATTGATTATATGTATATTTCTCAACCAGCTTGTTTTCATTTATAAATAAATTTGGGTATTTAGATGTTAACAGCTATATATAACTTTAATAAACATCTTTAGCCTCAGCACATGACCACACAAGTAGAACTGTTTTGCTCTTTTCCAGTCCATTTACACACACACACATAGGACACAAAGAGAGAGATACAATGATAAATGCAAATACTTATGCACATGAAAAATATCCAATTCTATATGCATAAATAGAATGACATTTCTACTTATATGTACGTACATATGCCAAGTATTCATACTCATATAGGGAAAAGCTTTCAGCTACAAAAATATGTCCATAAATATTGAAAACATAACACATCTCTTCAAACATACTCAAGTTCTGCTTAGTTGCTGAAGCAATTCTTACCAACATTGACATATATATATATATATATATATATATATATATATATATATATATATACATATATATATATATATATATATATATATATATGAATGTGTGTGCTTATATATATATATATATATATATTTAAATAAATTAATTAAATAGAAGAAATTCATGAAATACATTCTTCCCAAAAATTTGTTTTGTATTCTGTATCTATCTCGTATTTTCTTTTATTTAACTATATTTCTGTTTTTATCAATATTGAGTATTGTATTTTTAGAGACAATAACAAATCTTCACCTTATATATATATGTATATATATATATATATATATATATATGCATTCAAACAGTACAAATCAAGGATGCAATATAATATAATGTAATATTGTAAAATATAATGCAATATCTGATGTATGATGAGTTTATCTTATTGTGCTCGATACATTCAACTTTGAATATTGTTGGTTTAGAGCTAGAAAAATAGGTTTACCGAAAGAAGCCCAGACAGGGCTCCTATATATATATATATATATATATATATATATATATATATATATATATATATATATATATATATATATTGTAGAATAAGGATTTGCTGCACAAATACGTTTATGTTTCCGTCCTGTCTAGGCTTCTTCAGGCAAACCTATTTTTCTAGCTTTCTCTCTCTCTCTCTCTCTCTCTCTCTCTCTCTCTCTATATATATATATATATATATATATATATATATATATATATATAAATTCAATTCAAGGTTCTGTGGCCTGAATTTTGACATAAAATTTTCACTGCAGACTATTTGATCTATAGAGAACCAATGGGTTAAGTATATTAATAAGAAAGGAGATTATTTTGAAGAATAGATATTAGTTGTATGAAATGAATGCTTTTTTTTAGCATTAGGCTATGGACTTATTGATGAACATGCATATGTACAGACACCCTAACAAAAACAAAAGATTCAATATTATACGAGAGAAATATAGAATGAAAAACTTCTGATTTTGAATCAGGATATTAATAACCTTTTGTTTACAGTTGCCTTTCATAAAAAGTGTTTCATCTTTATTGTTTATCTCCACAAAGTTTTTCAAAAGCCACAATAAGAAGCTAATAAATACAAATATATAAATGTAAACAATTCTATAGATACTTTGTATACCAATTATATACATTTTTCCATTATATAACACATGCTTTATTTGTACCTGCCCCCTTCAAAAACATTTTTGCAGCTCATCCAAACTTGGCACAAATTTGGCAGCCATATTGTAGACGAATATTTTTAAAGTAGAAAGTTTCGAGAAATAAAAATTTGAGGTTATTGTATGGTTATATTATTATGGTTATTATAAATGTGGTCCTATTTATAAGGTAATTATAATATTGAACTGAACCCTTACATTTTGTTCAATATACATATTTGCTGGAAACTACCCAATAGTGTATGTTTCTCCTAGTTTTAAGATATTTCCATTTCAAATGATATAAAGGAGAAAATTCGCCATCACAGTCAATAATTGAACAACTATAGCATCAAAATTTGAAGTCATGAAAGAAATTCCATCAAAGAACAAATATGATCAGAATAAATTCTATTTATGTTATCAAATGTATTTTCCAATGCAAACATCTGAAATTGAGAAAAAAGCATCTGGAAACATCTAGATTCTCTAGAATTAATAAAACAATCGAAACAATGCCCCCAAAACGTCAAAAGAGTATTTTTTTTCAAAAATAAAAAAAATACATTTTGATGGATCTAGTGGAGTACTGATGCCAAGCTTTAAGTCTGTAGACAAAAACAGTATGGCCAGGAGTGCTGAAACACACATACTCACAAAGGCATATAACTCCTTGCCACCTTTGATGGTGATGGTTGTTTAGTGCTTGATATGATATACAATACTTGATAAAATAGTTGCATGTACAGGTTTCTTCACCCATCCAAAAATAAAGCAATACTATAAAACTCTCCATAAGCTGAAATGGCACAAAGCAACAAAACAATTACCATTAATTCATGTTGGAAACATCATTGAACATTCCCAGACCCCAGAAATGATGAAGATGATATGTTTCGCTGAGAGATTGTAGTAATGGGAGCTACAGAAGACTCGGGTGTAGGAGAGAGGAGAGGGTGCATGCAGCCTCTATAATAACTTGCTGAGCACTATAATTGCTATTTGCCTTAATCTGTAAAAGTAAAAAACAACTTAATGTGGACTTTTGGAAAGTGGCGGATTCCTTCATATAATCATAGGTGTATGAGAAATCTTTGGTTCAGGGAGAAGGTCCAGAGGGCTTGATTTTCTTGAATTTTCATCACAGATTAAAAAGACAAGTACTTATTTCCAACTAGATTTTTTTTTAACAATCGATGATACACAGTTAGTGCAAATATAACAACATGCAACTTGAAGAGAAAATACTGTTTCATGCCTTTCCTAGCAGCAAAAATATCAATTACCCAAATTTTCTCTACTGTTTGGCCTGGATTTGTCCTCTATCATGCCCCGGGCTCATACACCTATGGAGGAGATGGAAATGGACTTTGGGGAACAGGTGAATGGTGAGGCTTGATTTTTGGAATCCGGTACATGGTAATATCTCTATTAGTAAACATTGAACATACAAAAAAACCTGGAAATGGAGAAGTAGACATATGCTGTTTTTCTGCTTACCTCCCCGCTGCAAATCTGTCCCTGTGAGTGTATGTTAGGATAAATTTGATTTCAATCCAAGCATAAACATTCACTGTTGAATGACTAATGGTTTCATATTCCACCGCCATCTTGGAATTGGCCAAAACTCCCATAGAAAATAAATTCTTCTTTCACTTTCCGTAATCCATCAAGGCGGTCAGTGATTCCATTATTTCAGCCCCGAAGCGCAACATACACTATACAAGAACATATACTTAATTTCACAGCAGACTCTCCTTCACCTATTACCTCTCCTGCCTCAGCTACCTTGGATACACCTTTAGATATCAATAAACCAATTCCTTGAGCTCCGAGAATGCATTTCACCGTACGACTTGTGAGGTCATCTTCTATGTTAGACGACTTCATCAAACAAACACTGCTTGTTTTGGTTAGTCACTCTGCGGTGAAACACCATTAATGGAGCTTATTTATACACCGTCCGATATATTGACCATAGCCGACAGATTCAATCGGAAATTATGGTCAAGCCAATGTATTTGAGGCTGTGGCTCAAGTTTCCCCATTTTTTGCTGACATTACAAGTTGGCAAAGATCAGATTAGACAGACATTGTGCACTACACTGCTTGTTCAATAAAGTTTCAACAAGAAATAGATTATATTCCATCTAGAAAATTAATTCTCTAAACAATTATCAGATTTTACTAGTTAACCTAAGTGAATTTTCCTACTAGATGTGGGTAATGAAAAAGAATACGTTAGCCATTTTTTTCTTTGTGCCCAATTCTGATTGGTTCATTAATAACATCTAAATTCTCCATCTAGGATTTTCTAAGGGTCTTTTTACTTTATTTTAGATGTTTTCCAGTGGCAAACACTGGCAAAAACATTTGATTCATTTGAGAAATCACGAAGCAATATTTCCTTACCTGCTTGCAAAAATAGGTTTATAAAGAATGAAATCAACTCCAAAAATATAACTCGGTAATTGAGATTTAATATATAAAACAGTTTGAATAATTTTGATATTCATAATAACCAATATATATTATCATCAGTTGAATATCTACCATAATGGGAGGGATGAATTGGTGTCCCCCCCCACAAAAAAAATAATAGAATCCCAGGATAGATAGATGGAAATCAGATGGTGTTTAACTATTTTTTACACTTACATATGTTTGTGCCTTGTGTTAAATGTACTTGGATACTGCCTAGCAAAAAAAATGGTCATTTTTTCCACTTACTCTTAAGCCATCCTCAATGAAAGATACCAAAGTACCCACTGTCAGAGAATTAAATCATTTCCTATCAGCACCTCTTACTTCCCCATCCTCCCTATGAACGATGCAAACTTTCCCCTCGCTCTCCAATCAAGCAGTCTTTCATCAGCACCAAGTGGATTCAGCTGAAAGAGCAGGCACAAAAAATATGCCTATTCTGACATGAATTTACATTGAAAATAGAACCCACCTAAAACCATCATCGTCATGATGCAGCAAGTAGAATACCAATTTTCTGGTTCCTTTGGTTCCAAAGACTTGGTGGGTCAAGTGTTTTCCCAGACCAACCCTGGTCACATAATAATTATCCATCAACATTACTATAACCCATTATCTGTGTAACTTCCATGTCTCTAAAGCAGCATGGTCCGATTTGAAGCTGATAGAAATTTGAATCAAACAATTATCAAATGGAAATTGAATAATCAAATGGAATACATTTGACACCATGAGCGACACTCTCTCATAGAAGCCATGGCAAGGATTAAATTTTTGCAAAACAACCCAAGACTTGTCATCGCAGTCAGTAATTGAACAACTGTAGCACAAAATTTGAAGACATATAAAAAAAAATCCCATTAATGAATGAATATGGTGTTACACTATTATTACTGACCTCTATGGCATTTTCAACTTGAAAACAAATAAGATGGAGTAAAAAGACACTCAGAAACTCTTAGATAGAGAATCTAGATGTTATTATTAAACCCATTAGAATAGGGTACAAAAAATCAAAATTGAAAAAAATTTCAGAAGGTTTTTAAAGTGTGCAAAATGCTGGGGCTGCCCAGTGAACTAGGCTGTCAGCCATGTGAATTTCAAGTTCCCCCATGTAATCTTGTTCGAAAGAGCTGCATAATCAGTACTTAGGGGAAATCAGTGGTGTATAAATGCAAATATATTTTTAAAAGTTTCCCGTTGAAAAGTGTTTTTGCTTTGTTTTTTCTAATAAAAATATATGGATGAGTAAAACACGCAGAAATAAAAAAAAAAAAATTAAATGTTTCAAATAATCCAATTAAGGATTGTCTCCCAGGCCTACCATTTCTGTTATTTTTTTTTTTGCTATTGTGTCAAACCAGTTCCAAATGGGAATCGAAAATAATAATTATTATTTAGCATAGGAACTTACGACTGGCAAAATGCCAAAATTGTTAACAAAATTACATTGCATTCTATGTTTCTGCTTTAGACAACCGTTCGAGGTTTCAAGCAATTTATTTTTACTGCGAACAGGAAAATATTTTAAAGTTTTTTGCTGCTTTTCTAAAAAAGATGCTGATTTTAGAAGAAAAAAATAACAAAAATGAATAAATAAAGTCAACAAATCTGATAAATTTATTTTTATCAAATTTGGAAGAAAATAATTTCTTTTTTTATACATATATATATATATATATATATATATATATATATATATATATATATATATATACACACACGTACATAAATGTATAAAAGAGAGGTTAGTACATATGTATGGCTATTGACTACAATGATAAAAAAAATACTATTGAAAGCATCCAACTTAACAAGTTTGACTGCAACATCTAAAATTACTGTCTTGGTATCTGGTGTTTGTCACAGAAGTGAAAAAAAAATCAGACAAGATTATTTTCTTTTAAATTTGATAAAAATAAATTTATCAGATTTGTCGATTTTATGTATATGGATATAAATATATATATACATACACACACACATACACATATATATATATATGTGTGTGTGTGTGCGTTTGTATGTGTGTGTGTTTGTTTGTATGTGTATGTGTCTATGTATATATATATATGATATTTTATTCTTCAGAAGATCTTTGTAAAAAACAAATTTAGTAATTCTGCTTCAACTATTATAGTTTTGATGTAAGATGCTAAAATCATATACTTTTGTGGCCAACAATTGCTTATACCTTATTCTGTGACACTCCCAATGAGAATATAAGATGAGAATCATGATATATACATACATGCATACATCATGTAGGGATTTTCCATATACATTCGGGGGATGGAACCAAACTTGGCATGGATATCAAATATCTTGAATGTCTTAAAGTTGAAAATTTTGGGGTAAATCCATGATTTGTATCAGTCAACTCCTCTGCACGATGACTATTTGTGAACTGATTTTCATTCAGTATCAAGGGTTGTCCAAGGTAAATGCTCTCTGAGATCTTTTCAGTTTTTAAAGCATTTAGAAAAAGTATACTAATTCCGAACATCATATTTTTCATCTGATCCGTCTAAAAAAATTTCTTTGGATTATCCTTATTGTTGATTTTTTCTTATATAGTTCATCCTCTATCTGTCTTCAGGTGAAGGTTTTTACTGAACATGGTTACCTGAACAGGACAAGGAATAGGCAAGCAAAAACAAAATTGAATCGTTGAATATTAAGAAAACCTAGTCACACAATTTCAAACAAAAATTGATCAGAGTTGCTTTATGATTTTTATGGAAGATGGCTGAAGAAGATACTAACTTTATTCCAAGTATCTGATCTCTTTTTTGGAAAAACAGTTTTTGGATTTTATCAATGAAGAAAAGGAAACTGGTGTGGTTTGTCACTCAATAAAAAAACTGTCACAACCAACGTGCTTTGGCAGCATGCTGCTTTGGGGATGATCAATAACAAATTAGAAAAATTTAGAGATCATTGAATAAATCACTTCTCTCGCCTTTTCGAAATTTTCAAAAAACAAACATACAAACTATCAAACACAGACTAAAGGACAAATGTAGCATAAACTTACATTAAAACCCCCATCCACCCCCATTTAAAAAAAAACTGTTTAGGAGTAAATGTTGAAATTTTCAGCCGTCTAGCTCCATTGGTGTGGGCTGTATGTAAGATTAATTGATAGCCAGCCAGAATCACTTCAAAACTGAAGAAACCTATGTTGACCGTTTTGTTCAATGGTGACACTTGGGCTTGACATTTTTAATTAATTGATCTGGCATTAAAATCTCAACAGTCAGGACATAGGAAAAGGATTGATTGAGTCTAAATTCAATTGTCTATCTTTTTCAATTCAACTGCTTAGACAGGTAAGATAATTATGGGAGAGTGGTTTAGCTGAATCATCTCTTAGCTACTCTCATCTCCAATAGCCAATGAAATGGAGGCGATAAGGCATTTTGTCCAGATATCAGGACGCCAGACAGAGTCCAAGTAAGTAGTATTTCTGTCATGTGAACACGAAAAGCATGAAGTAGAATTTGAACTTTGGTCACAGATTTCATTTTCTTTAGCAATAGTTGTTACACAGCTCTTTATAATCAATACTGATAGATAAACATATCAAATAGAATCCTATTCAGAACAACCTCTTAATCTCTACTAAATCAGAAATATTCTGTAGAGCCGAAGAGGGGACATTGGTATCCATTGGGGGTGCAAATGGGCCTTTCGGATTACGCTTTCTCACCTAGGACAACGTGGTTTCATAGTTGGAACCTTATAGTCAATAAGGGATAATGGTGCTGAACAATCGCTTTATGTAACCCCAATTTGATTTACCCATTTAAAAGGTATTATTTTTCGTTGGTAACAGGAGTGCTGATTAAATATATTCTTAATTTATCATTTTGTATCCCTATCTGGAATATATCATCTTTCTCCCCACTGAAAAAATGGCAGTGAATGCCCATGGAGTGGAATGCTGTATGCAGAATATGTTGTTTTGAATAAGGAATACCTTCTCATAATCCAAGTTTACCATATATACAGGTGATTAAGTTCACTTTTTAGACATCAATTTTTTTCCCTAATGAGTCATGTCTGCCTGTTTAGCACCCTATGAACTTGACACTCTTATAAATGTAATTCTGCCTTATAGTGGAAGGTTGATTTATTTGGTAAATATTGGACTAAACTTGAATTGAAACTTTAGTTCTGAGGTCGACTTATACTCCAGCATATACAGTATATAAAGTCTAAGATTAAAAAACAGATAGAATTACATCATACAAAAGAATATAAGATTTAATCTAAGGAACAATTCTGTACTGGATAATGCAAGAATTTGAAAGAAACATCAGAATACCAGATATAAACAGTAATTTTCATTTCCAAATTGTCAGTTTTGCTCTGATTAGAAAAAAACAAGACTGATGCTAGTGTGAGATTACGAACAGTAACACACTGTTGGAATTGGCAAATAATTCTCAAGATTTATGACTTTTTTTTTTAAACTAAAAACAGTAAATATTTAAACATATGATATATTGGAGGCAACATTTTGGCTGAACCATTTATCAGTCTTCTACAGTTGCACAAGGAAAGTGGCTTTTTTTCTGGTAATGTCCACATATTTTTTTCACTGCTGAAAACTGCAAAAACAAAAAAAACGAATGGAGGGCAATATTCCTTGCAATATCTCGCGCAGCTTGGATGATGCCACATTTTATTCATGGGGTTGCTCTTCAATCAAAGAAATCCAATCCATGATAAAATCCTCTGATATGACATAACTTCTTTCAATTTTTTCACCCTTCAGTAATGCTCCCTATCTATTACTTGGATCATAACCCAGTGACCAGAATGTGATCCTTTCTCAATCCAGATATGTTCTACCAAAGAAGATTTTCCTACTTTAAAGTAGTAAGTAGCTTCCCTTTTCTCTTCAACTGACATTATCTGGATTCCCTGAAGGTTCTCAGCAAAGAGTTTGATATTGTCAGCATATCTTAGGGTACCTATATGAACTTCAGTAAAACCAATGTCATGTGTAACAAAATTGTTGAGGGCCAAGAAACAACAGTCAAAATCAAAAACGTGGAACTAAAGGACTACCTAGGGTAACGAATGTCCATTAAATCCTCACGAGAAGAAAAAATCAGATGAAAAATCACCCTGGGCCAACAAGCTCAACATTCAAGAAGTAAAAGATCTTATGAATTTGGAAAAAGGTATATCACCAATGTATTCTCCTGAGAGTCACCTGAAACATGGAACCTAATCAAAAGACTGGTTCTCTAAATAAGGACTACGCAATGTGCACATGAGAGGATCATGGTTGGTATCACAAGGAGAGATCACAAGATCAGAGATATCATAAAATCCATTAGAAAGCTCAAATGTCAATGGGTAGGCCATATTACAAGAATGTCTGATTACTGCTGAAAATCACAATATGGATCCCCAGAGATCATATGCAAAACTGTGAATGACAGGAAATAAAATGGCAAGACAATTTAAACAGGTTTTAGAGATATCAGGACCGTGATGTTCGGGATTAAGAGATCTGGCAAATCTTGGAGAAGATCTATGTCCTACAATGGACATTAAAAGGCTGTTGATAGTTTCTTCCATCTTTTTTTCAATGATTGCATGAGATGCAATATTTAGTTATCTACTCCTCTGGTGAACTTTATTTATGAAGTTCTCAAAAATAAAGTTTGTCATTTGAGACATTTTACAGTACAGATACTTGTGACATCTCAAAAAACTGATTGTATGACCCAAACGCTTTACTTTAGGCTTATTTCTGTAAGATATATCATCAGTTCATACACAAGTCTACTGATTTATAAGTATGAGCCATTATTGATAATCTATTAGACCAAGATAAGAAACAAGAGACTAATTGCAAGATAAGTTGAGTTCATGCTTAAAATAAATTTTAACACAAAACTACCCAAATCATTATCAGAACTTATTAATCTGGGAGTTAAAAACTGAACTGGAGACACTGAAGTAGACATACTTATAGTTCTGTAGTCAGAGGATTTGATTTTTTAATCAAAAATTCCACAAGTACATCCTTAATGCAATATGCACTCCAATATTTCAAGGTAGTAAGTCCTACAAAGTCATTGATTATTTTCATATGCTAATGATATTAATGGGTGTCTGACATTCTGTGGGGAGAAAAACCCTCATTTCTCATATAAACAGAGGCCTCCTTCATTATAGTGCAGTCCATTATAGCATGGTGTACAATATAACAGAGGTAAATGGTAAACCCTAAGATATCAAAATAGCTCCAGAAGAACTAAGTCAGGCTCCAAAATAGGGAAATTGACAAGTGGTGATCAAAGCTTGGTCATGGCTTGGACCCCAGCACTTGCTATAAAATGGATGATGCCAATAGCAACTTTGTAAGTTTTTTTCCAAAATTATCTTATTATCTCAAAATAGCAATATCGTGCTTAGGAGATAAGTTTTTTTTAAGTAATTAAATGGTAACTAAAATGGGAAAAGACAGTTTTAAATGTTGAAATGAAAACTTGAAATTTCCCAATTGAAATAAAGTTGTATATTTTCAAAAAACCATCAATTCATCTGATTAATTTCCTATTTTGAGTATATATGTACCCTCTCTGAAATTCTTATCATATATTCACAAGATGTAGATCCAGATATTGGGGGAATCAGGGTTTGAGGACATCTCACCTACTTGGGTAAAGCACAATTTGAAAAATGTTTTTTTCTGAAGATTTAGATGAGGAAAATTTTAAAATAAAAACGAAATAGATCCTAAACAATCATAAATTAACAATAAAATGAGAATGTATTGTATCCATTGTCTGATTAGACAGATGGAGTATAAAAAAGAAAATGGACTGCCCCACACAAAAGTCATGTATCCACCCCTAAGAATCCAAATGGAGTAGAAAATTAAGGGTGGAGAAATAGTATTGCACCAATCCTTAACATGTATTAGAAACTATTGATCAATGTGAGTTTATGCTAAATCGGTCACTTAGTTTGTGTCTGGCAACATTCACATTCTTTTTTTCAAATTTAGAATTCTCTTTGTAATCACTGTCCAAATAATGATTAGAGAAGTAACTTATTCGATGATCATCCAATTTTGTTGATTGATCACGCCCAACATGATATGCTGCCACATAATATTGGTCACATGGAGGTTTCTACCATGTATCTAAACAGACCCGTTTGGAAACATATTCTTCATTTCTGCTGAAAGATCTTTGAGTAAACTTACAAAGTCACAAATTTTTCAAGACATGTGGATTAAATAGAAATAGAAATTTAAAAAAAAGGAAATAAATCATCTATCAGTACTGCTTGAATGGTGCAGACAATTCATCCGAAATTTCTCATACTCTTCAAAACCGCTCTGTTCAAGGTCATTTCATAATTTGATGCGATTTTGTTTACAGCTCATTCTTAGATTAATTTGTTCAGTCTCAAGCATATGAGAATTCTTTGGTTTTGAGGTGCATTATATATATATATATATATATATATATATATATATATATATATATATATTTATGCCAACCACAGTTGGAAGTGATCTGTGTGCTTCTCTCTTGTTCAATACTATCCTTCCAAATAGGGAAGGGCATGACTCCAATCTCAATTTTTTCTACCCAAATCCCACAGCTTAGGGTGTACTCAGTTAGTTGCTGCATACAAAGGGAAACTTGTCCCAATGGAGATTTTTTCATACTTTTTGCCCATACTGGGATTCAAACCAAGATACTGTGCTAACCATTACACCATTTGAGCATGCTACTCTAGGAGCTCCTTGATTAATTTGGGTACAGGGCTAAATTTTCACGTGGGTTTAACCAAATTGCACTATTTTGCCTGAATTTGCTTGTACATCCATCTGCATAGGTATACGCAGTCACTTTTCATGAAAGGGGCAAAATATTCTGGGAGTAGAAGGGCAAAAATATATATCTGGAGGTTGGTTCTCAGGAAAAAGGACTAGAGAGTGTCCAAGCTGTGACTCATCTTAAACTGTCCCTGTTCACAGTGATCCTTGGCATCTATAATGCTCCCACTTGAAGACAAAAAGTCTTGTCTTCAGTGAGAAGACCTGGTCTTGGGGAGGGGAAACACCCCCTTTTGCATCCCCCAGTGGATTCTCATGCCTATGTGTACAGCAACACTTTAACTGAGCTGTATGGAAACCCGCGCTGAGCAAAATCATACTATGCAAGGGATTTCTTCAGAGCTAAATTGGTGTCAGACTTCGCGTCCTTACTGGGATATAGGAGATTGAATTTAAATCCTTTATTTTCATGATCAAGTATTAACCACAGAGCAATGATTCATGAAATTGCAATATTTTTATTTGTTGAAAAAAATAGGGAAACAGAAGAAATCATTTCTTGGCATCTGTTCATTTTTATATTTTTTAAGAAGAAAATTTTTTTCGTATTTGAAAGAAAAAGAGAAGGCTTCAGACCCTGAGTCTCCAGTTCAATACTCTAAGGCCCAAACAATTTCTTTTTTAGCAAGATTGTTAAGAAATAAACCTAAAAAATAAAATATTTTGCATATCAACAAATAATAAATCATGAAAAAAATGTGATTACAATATTCACAAGGTTTGCATACATAAATATACCAGCTGGAATGTCCAGTGTTGCCAAGGAAATTTTTCATAAAAATGTCAAAAGTCAAAACGTGAAACATAAAATTTAATTTTCATAAAAAGGGAAAACCAAAATTACCTTTTTTCCTCAGTTCTTCACTGACTGCCAAACCTGGAAAAATCTCATTGTCTTGTCAAATTTGCTAACTTTACATCGAAGAGAATTGGTTTTGCATGAAGGCATGTCTCCATCTTATTGATTTAACCCAGGGTCTGGAAAACTTTTCTGGAGACGGACCAGGTTAGAAACGTTGTTACGTTTTGAATAAGAAATAAAACCATGATCATTGAAGACTATAGAAACAGCTTGTTTTCCTATTACTTTGATGTATTGTATTATAGGAGTATATACCTACAAAGCTCTCTGTCCAACAATGAGAACGATGAAATTTTTTTTTTTTCAGTTTGGATAGTGTAGAGTATTGACAGATTGTGGTTCAGGTGATGTAGTTCCTGTGATGAAATTCATCTGCAAGTGGTGCTCTGTAAATACTGACACCTTTTATCTATGAAACGTTAATTTTTTTGAGGCAATGACAAAACAGGGACTTTTAACTTATTTTTCAATCCTGAATTTTCTTCATTTGCTCATCAAAGAAGAATGAAGTAAACCGGGAATTTTTGTATGCAGCATCACATTTTGAAGGAAGTCAGCAGGCTTGATGAAATCAAGCCGTAGGCTCGATTCGTCTTGCAGGCAATGGTTTATTCATAACTGATCTAATCTTTTAAGAACTGTTCCTTGTTTAACTATGGTGGTGAATGTATGCTTTGGCACAGAAGATGGGCAGTTTCATAAATAAGGATTAAGAAAGAACTAATGGTTAATTTTTTTCACTGCATGCCATGTTGGGGATGATCAATTAAAAAATTTGGTAAAAATGGCGATCAGTGAATAAGTTACTTTTCTCACCTTTTTGTTGGGCAGAAATCACTAAAATAGTCTGAATTTCCAAAAAACAAATGCAAATGCTACCAGACACAAACTAGAGACAAATTTAGCATAAATATACATTGTAAAAAAAGCATAAAAGGAGTAAATGTTGAAATTTTCAATCCTCTAGTTTCATTTTCAGTAATGGTTCCTAATATTCTCAAACAAGAGACGAAACATTTTAGTCTTATCGTTTTAATATTTCAAGGATTGATTTAATGCTGTAGAATGTGTTTACGAATATCAAGAAACCTGACTCTGAAGAAAAATTTCATATAAATGATCATTTTGATAATAGTTTCTTACGCTACATACCCATATTTCAGAATAAATAACGACGAAAAATCTCTATCCAACATTTAATGGATCAACTTGAGTAAAGTTGTTTTTATATTTTATTCATTTCACAACATAATGAGTTAATTTTGTTTATAAAATGATTTTTGACTTGAGCCTGGAACAAAAATATTTGGGCATCCTGTTACGTTTTAGAACAAGAATGATTTTATCCTGAACTTTTTACACCCAGCAGCACCAATTTTATGAGATCAATGCCAACAACATGGGTTACAATTTTAGCAATTTCTGTGCTAAATGCAGATGTGGAGTTTCAATGGCTGTTATGAAGCAACGCTTTTTTTCTACATATGCTAGTGAGGATTTTAACTCTACAAATAAATGCATATTATGCATATACATATATATATATATATATATATATATATATATATATATATATATATATATATATATATATATATTTTCATGTAATAGCAATTTAGCATTAGAGATAAAATCTGGCAAATTATAGATGCTTGGCCCATGCATTTAGAGATTTTTTTATGGGCTATATATGTTTATATGCTCATAGCAAAAAATATATTATAACCTCTTAATTTGTAAGAAAAACTGCCCAAAGATGAAATAAGGGGTGGAAAAATTGATCTTATAAAAAAAGTTAATCAAACAATTCATTTTAATCAGAAGCCACAACTTTTTTGTTGTTATTGAAACACTACCAGAACATGGAAACAGAGTTTTTTGCCAAATATACAGTTTAAATGAAAGAAATATTCAATGGTAGATGTTTATGTAACCCATGATCTCAAAAATTGGATTTTTTGAAGAAATACATCCAAACTTCCATTCACTCTCATGGATATCTATTGCCACTTTCCCAGGGTGGGGGCAGTTTTATAAACAAGGATTGAAAATGGATGGCAAGCCTTTGGCAGAGCAAGCTGAACCTTCAAAAACAAGAAGATCCCATTAATCCTGAAAAGAAGGGTATACAATCAATGCATCCTCCTGAGAGTCACCTATGGAGCTGAAACATGGAATCTAACCAAGAGACTGACCTGCAAACTGTTAAGCATGCAACATGCACATTAAAGTATCATACTTCACCTAACATGGAGAGATCACAAGACAACACAGTGTATCAGGGAGAAAACAAGAGTCCGAGACATCATTGAATCCACAAGAAAACTCAAATGGCAATGGGCTGGTCATGTTGCAAGAATGGCAGACAACCACTGGAGATCACAACACACAAGATAGATCCCCAGAGATCACATTTGCAACGAAGGTAGGCAGAATACAAGATTGAGAGACTAACTAGACAAATTCAGAAAGTATTTTAGTGGCAATCCTCTTACATGAGCCTATTTGTGGAGAAGGTGCTGTAGTCATTGACATTTGTTGTGTAGCAAGTACACTAAATGATCAAGATATTAGATGGTGCTATTGACCATTAACAGAGACACATGACTTGACTTTAGGGTAATACAATGAAGCAAGCACCGACGAATAGTAGTTCAATCTTCTTATTTACAGTTATTTAAGTTACATAAAACAATAGTACTGCACCATTGTCCTTTATTAATGATAATGTTCCAATTTTCAAACACTCTCAGCCTTGGTAGAAAGGGGTTGGAGAACAAATGCCCTTTTTTCCCCTCTCTAACTAATGCCTATATTCTCTCTAATTATTACGTGAAGAGTGACACAGCAAAATCTGGCAAAGGGATGAGGACAAGATGAAGCAAAAACCATGGTTGTCTTCCACCAAAGATTGACCAAACTGAGAACCATGCAACTTGCATATGAGAGAATCTCATCAACCACATGGAGACATAATAAGACAACAGTTTATTAGAAAAAGACAGGACTGATATATCACAGAAACAATAGGAAAACTCAAATGACAATGGACTGTGCATGTTGCAAGAATGGATCCCAAGAGTTTGTATGCAAAACTTTAGCCAACAGAAAGTAAGATGGAGAGCCAACTAGATAAATTCAGAAAGGAGTGGCTCTGCGATGCCCATGTAGAGAGGTCTGGTAAATTTTGGGGAAGGGCTATGTCTGACAACAGACACTAAAAGGCCGATGATGTCGATGATGGATCTGGTAAACATAAGCAAATTTAAACATTTGGTGTAGAAGTTATCGCATTTAAATTGAAACCCCTAAGCCATACCTTAGAATAAATATGAAAATAGAATTTTCGTAAAGGCATGAAGTGTTGCATGTCAAAGACCAATGATCCTCAGTTGATAGATTTTTGACTGATGAGAAATTGATAATCTCAGAAACAAGCCAGGGAAAAAAAAAGGAGCCCAATTTCTCCTGAAAAAAACCATCCTGTAAGGTGCAGTGCATAGCAGCTGGAAAAGCAGGCAGAGGGTAAGAAAAAAAAATTGTCCAATAGAATAATTGAATGGATCCTAAAAAGATGTTATACTGAAACCTTGGGATTGGCACGTGATCGGCACAGATTAAGAGAGTTGATATACTCATCAGAATGAGGCTCTCATATCCAATCTTGGTTGAGGCAATGACTTAATTCCTTGACTTCTTTACTAAATATCAACACCCAAGCATCATAACTGCTAGAACTCTACCACCAACTCCATATTCTCAATTCAGAAACAGAAAACTCAGAAATACTGCTGAATGTCAGAGATCGCTACAATCGGTTAAAGGGATTAGTGACGTGAGAAAGCAATATTTGATATTTATTCATATGTATTATCATTATTATTTTACAATATATATATATATATATATATATATATATATATATATACATATATATACATACATATATCTCTGTGTGTGACTTGAGGCAGGTATAGATGAACAAACGGAAAGTTGCTTATCTGCCAACTGGAGCACAGTTGTAACATATGTCTTCTCTGATATACTTAGCAGTTCATTGTTGTCATTCAGTAAACAGGGGGGCTCCTTACATGCCTATATCAGTATACTTGAAACGTGGACGATCTGTATTTGTTCCTAGTGTTGACATTCAGTGCTTGCTCAAAGAATTGAGCCATTAAATGTGTACAGATAGAACCTTCATTGACCACTGACTAACCAGCTGAGATTTAAGCCATAATGAAAGTCGACATTAATATTAGCAAATGACCAGGGTCTTTCAAAGTAGGGTGCAGCCATTGTACCACGCTGAGGCCCAGAGAGCTGAAGGAAACCCAAGAGAGTTCTACTTGTAAGTCAATACGATCCAATAATGAAATAGGTTGACTCTTTCGTTTACAGGTCAGTGAATAAAGTATGTCACACAGAAAGTTTTAAAGTAGACAGGTCTGGTTAGCCACTCAATAGAAACTGTCAGGTAACCATCAGCATGTGGTGTTAGGGGCGATCAATCAAAAAATAGGAAAAAAAGGTGATCAGTGATTAAGTTACTTCTCTGGCATTTTTTTGGTTCATTAAAAATTCTGAATTTAAAAAAAACAAGCTGGTACAAAATAGGAACCAGTTTGACATGAATCACAAATTGAACCCCATCCCCCGTTAAAAAATACATAGGGAGGGGAATTAAAAAAAAAACAAAGGAATAATTACAAAAAATGTCAGCCCTCTAGCTCCATCACCTGTGCATATAAAACAAACATAGATAGCCAGCTGGACCAACTCGAAAGCTGAAGAAAATTATTTTGACAATTTTCGTGACAGTTTTCACTGACATTTTCTAATGAAATGAGTATACCTTAAGGTTGAGGATGTTTGCGCAGTGCATTTGGGTGCAGGGATAAGAGGGATGTAACACCTAATAAGATTCTTCTCGGATACCCTGCATTTGACATATGATTGTACAAAGGCTCCCTCTCGAGAGATGCCCGTGAAGGTGATTTGATAGATGACAACATAATATTTTTCTCTGCTTAAATGCACTCTGTAGAATTTTTATAAGTTTTGTTTTTGCTGCTTTCCTCTTCGTTCCGAGCAAACAGATCCAGAATTGCTTCCAATGGTGAAATCCATTAAATATCATATTTATGAGGGATCCTGAGGCTTAGAATATAAATCTATTACTTGGAACCCTTGTATACTTTAAATAAAGAATCAAGATGTGATTCGGGATAGAATATAGATATATTTCATCACTCAAACTTTTAAAAAATTTCCACTGTCAATATTTTCAACAAGAATAAGCACCAGAATAATGTTCATCAGCTAAAATAACTCAGTTGGGAAATGGTTAAAACAACAATCCAGAAGTCCCTCTTTCAATCCAAGGTCTCAATGTAGGTTTTGAATCTTATTTCAAGTAGATGATATTTCAGTAGGTTGGTCAACCAAGTCTTACACTTGGTCCATTGCATTTGGATAAACAAAAGTAATTAGCATACTTTGTCATCAGCTGAAATAGCTCAGATGGGGCTATGTTACAATCAAAGTGTAAAGGTTTCCATATAAGCATTTAATATGCAGGAGCAAAATCCAGGATTTCAAGCCAAGATAAAAACATCAAATTGAACAATATCTTTTTTTAAGGTTGATTTATGATTACTTAGGAATTATTTCTGATATTTGTTTGTTGAATTCACTAATTGAGATATTTAGAAATGATCCAATTGTGCCTAACTTTGTCTGAGTAAAATGGGACCCCCTCCCTGAATACCACCCTCTGTGTATGATATGATGGCTAATATACCAACCAGTTTGGTTCGTTCCCACCAACGTGAGCTACATAGACAATACCAGTCTCAGCTATTGGTTTATTAGTAACCATTTTCTGTTTACACTCAATTTCAAAAAAGGTGATCTCTGTCATTCCTTATAGGCTGTAGAATGGATTGGCTGGAACATTGCATTAATAACATAAGTAACACCAAGAATGAGATTGATTGTCCAAACAACTCTTGGAATAGAAATGATCAGTTCAACTAACTTATAAACCATCTCTATTACAGGCACCTGAATACTGGGGTACAGCTGGGGCATGAATAAGATAGGAGGGTGATTTTAAACGTAGTGTTCCCTTAAAGCTTAATGAATAAGCCTGGTTGCAGCAAAATCAAACTCCTATTTCTATTCCCTCTGAAGATGATTATTGCAGCTTCTGTATTGTATACATATTAAATGAAAAACAATAATTAATACATATTTGTTTGTATAAACGTATTAATTTATAAGAATGAGGTCCATACTTATCAGAACGCTGAATATCCATTAATATCTAAGACTTGTCAATTAAGGTCAATCAGTAAGACAGCTTCTTGGCAATTAGTTAGTCATGAGTTCAAATAATGGTAAATGGATGTGATTTTTAAACACCCATGATTTTGGAGAGGATTGTTCTTGTTGTTACAGCAGAAAAATAAAGTCAATTCCAGTTTGGGAGTTTGACTATAATAGTTCTCATACTTCATTTCTGAAAACATTATTCGATTACAAATCTAGTTAGATTACTTTAAATGTCTCTAAGAAACGGAAAAAAAGATGTCTGGTAGTTACAAAAGAAAGAGTATCCACATGAAATATCTGAGCACTCAATTGGGATTATTTTGTGTTTCAGCTTTCTATGTTTGACCACAGATTTATTTAAGGCTGTCTCCCATTCCCTAGGAATTCACATCTGATATCAGACAGAAGAAATCATTAGAATCAAGAATATATTCATAGAAGCCCAGTTTATCTGGGCCTAGATTCTTTCATTTTCTATCAGGATCACATGACTCACACTTGTCAAATTTGTTTACTTAAATTAGAGATGATCCTTGCTGATTACAAGAGCGGGTTATTGTTAATGAATAACAAGCACTTTGCATTTGATAGAAATGAGGTTGAATGTATCTAATACAATTAACAGGTTCTACATTTCAGTTTTTGTTATATCTAATTTTGACCACACAAGATGATAATTACAAGAGGCAGTGAAAGAAACCTTTCTTTTAAGTGTTTCTCTCCAAGACACTTATTTTCATTCTTGTCCTGCAATAACCATTCTGCTTTGTTACGATCAACTTGAATTTAAAATGATTCCCTGCTTCATAGAAGATTCATGTTTTTTTCTTCCAAATTTCGAATTTTCAAAACAGTCCGCTACTTAAGCTCTAACAGATGTATATGTGTGCTGGTGTGTACAAAATCACATGCATAAATATATTGTTGAAGTTTATATAGCAGATTAGTTGTGTGTGTGTGTGTGTGTGTGTGTGTGTGTGTGTGTGTGTGTGTGTGTGTGTGTGTGTGTGTATGTGTGTGTTTCAAAAAATCGCTCACATACAGTTTTCTATTAAAAGGAGTCTAAAATTTGACCATTTAAACTTTGTTGGTATTTTTTATATTATTGTATTTCTTAGAAATTCAACTCTGTACTATATATATATATATATATATATATATAAACACAATAATATATATATATATATATATATATATATATATATATATATATATATATATTTTCTTTTTAAATTTCTGTCAAAACTTTGAGGGACATCTTATTAAAAGCAAAGCTTAAAATAAACTAAACATTAGAACTGATGGAATTGAACTGAAAAAGGAGCTGAGATGGTTGTCCAAATATGTTTTCCTCCTCAGAGTTTTCATCAAATACAAATTTTCATTTTTATTTGGTATATTTTATCAAATGAACTAAAAGTGAACGAACCCTTCTCCAGACAGCTGTTCATAGTATTACAACTCTTCAATGCGGCAATAGACTATCCAATATCCCTTCCTGTATCATGAAGGGGAATCAAAACCTTCACTTCAGACCCAGAGGCAGACATTCTACCCCGGCCCTATGCAGAACTTGATGGTCAGTTGGACCGAATTAAGCAATATATTTACTTATGCATAGTTCCCAACATATATACATATATATATATATATATATATATATATATATATATATATATATATATATATATATATATATGTATGTACATATAGTAGAAAGTAGATTTGCTACACAAACACATTTATGTTTGGAGAAAAATAAACCTGATTGTGTAGTGATTCTACTAAATCTCCAGCTCTACTCTAAACCGACTTTACTCTTGAAGTTTAAAGTTGAATGTATCGAGCTCTCCACAAAATAAATCCATCACATTTCAGACATAACTTTATATTATTATATATTATATTATAAAATATTGCAAACCTGATTAGCACTATATGTACCATGTATATATATATATATATATATATATATATATATATATATATATATATATATATATATATATATATATATATATGAAAAAGAGAGAGAAAGAAAGATGATTAGGATTGATTAATGAACAGACATATTTTTGGATACTTTCGCAAAGTTTCCTTTAATAAATACTACATTATTCATCCTTACTCTTCAGTAAAAGATGTTTTATCTATGTCATACATAGAGAAGAGATGGATCGAATGCATTGACAAGGAATGTTAAGAAATAAATATTTCTTGTGTGAAATAAATTCTTTTATTTACCATAGGGCCATGGACTTCTTGATGTACCTACATAGTCTTCAAAACAAAAGAACAATCCAAATAGACCTAAAATATGATACATTAGATCTCGGTGAAATTCTTTCATTGCTGGATTTTAGTATACTAACTGTTCTAAAGATATTTGATGACCGATGGCAAATGTGTGATTCTAAGGTTATCTCATTGATATTATTTTCATATCAACCATGATATCATTTTTGCAAAAGTTTGTTGTCTCCCATAGAAAAATATTGCATCATTTTCTGATAATGATTTTACCAAAATCAAATTCAATTGTATGTTAGAACTTAAATGGCAATGGGCAGGCTGTGTTGCAAGAATGACAGACAACTGATCGACTTCACGACTCACAATATTGATCCCCAGTGATCACATGCGGAACAATGGCCAACAAAATACACGATGGAGAGATGAACTGGACAAATTTAGAAAATACTGGCTCCGCGATGCACATGATAGACAATTATTGCAAATCCTGGAGAAGGTCTATGTCCAACAACAGATGTTAAAAGACTGCTACTGGTGCTGCTGATAATGATGTTAGAGCATATTTTTCATCGTATCATTTTCTTAATTTTCTTCATAATATTATACAGAAATTTTGATGAGAAAGAGAATGCCAAATTTCAAAATTTTAAAATAAATCAAGTAAAGCTTCCCAGGAGAGAGAAAGAAGAGAGAAAACCTTTTTCTGCACCCTGTTATCCGAAGAGCTTGAAATACATGCACCAGCCGTTAGCAATGCGATATACACGCTTTCCAAACTACAGACCAAAGATACAGAGCCAACAGAAATTTAAGAAAAAAAAAAAAAAGAAGCAAAGTTATCTTTTTTCTTTCCCATCCAGCTCTTTTGAAAAGAGATAAAAAAGCTATAAATGTGTCTTGTTACACTGAAGTATTGTCAAGAAATAAACATGTCTTGTTAGCTGAATCATGGATCAGTGTGTTTCCTCACATAGTATTTGCACATCTGTAAACTTTTCTGGCAGTTTTTTGAAAGTTTTCTTTTTTGTGCCTTTGAACATGTTTACTATCTTCTACACGCTGAGTTACATTTTGATGAGACTGTAAGCACGAAAATACAATTCTAAAGTTAAATATATTTGCTGAATACATTATAACTTTCTTACACGTTCATAATGTTCATCTCCTGCACGATACAGATAAAAGAATCCAGATGTCGCCTTTGTTTTACGTTAATAAATATGTGAATATGTTTTTGATGGTCGATTCAGAACCAAGTCAAAAAAGAATCTTGTAGCTTGTACGTTCTCAAATTGCAGGTTGAATAGGTTTTGTGATCTACAATATACTAATTTACCTTGGCTATCAAAATGGGGCTAAGCACCATCTAAAACTGATTTTTTTTTTCTTCAAAAAAGTGCTTTTTGGTAGTCTCTATGGTCTTTTTAGACCCACACTGCTCAAATCTTGTCCTGGTATTTTTTTTAGATAGTTTTAAATAAAAGATTAGTTTTTTTAGGGATGATTTTAGATAAAATATAGATAATTGTTTGGATAATTTTAGATAACTTGTTCTGATACAAGTGTGGACTGCAGTGATTCATTCATGTGAGGTACGGATGTCAATTTTTCACTCGTGTTCATACAAAATATTTGCTCACTTTAAAAGCTGGGTGAGAGTTCTAGTCAAAAAAAAAACATTTCTTTTCAAAATAATGTTTATAAAGTTACATCTGATGCATTATGTTAAAAGATTAGAAATTCCTTTAAAAATGTTTTTTGATTTGCACATGTGTAAAAAGAATTCAAAATAAATACTATTTCACCAACCATCACCAATTTTTTTCCTCTTAAGTGATGGCTGAAATATGGTCTTTATTTTTTATAAGACTTGGGAATTTCTCTTCCATATTTCAATTCTCCATGGCAGACAACAGATAAGACCATGCGATTTTTTGATATTTTTTTATAATATCTTTGCTGTAACAACATTTCTATATAATGTATTCTCCTTGATATCTTTAAGCAGACTTTGTGGAAATACAAAAAGAATATTTAAGCATTCTTTTGCCTCAGAACAGAGAAGGCTGAACAATTAATACCTATAGTTCCAATCTTGTAGATTCCCCACCCTACGTTGGATTTATGACACTTGCTCCTCCATGTTCTGTAACAACATTTGCAGAAGTGTACTGAATGAACTTTATTGTTGGGGGAGGGCACTGAAATCCTCTAATATGCCGACAAAATTTGCGTGTGAGCTTCTAATTTGCTGACCAAGCAGGCAGGCGGACTTTGGTGACAGAGAGAGAGATCCCCCCTCCCTTGGTATGCCACTGAATACATGGCATTGAATCTTCTGGTCAAGAGTTATAAACAAAAATTATTTATGGTTCCCAGAGGTGTACTCATTTGAGAGGTTGTAGGCCTAAAAATGTGAACAGAAGTGCCTGGAGTCACACACGCACATGTACAAACATAGACACAAATGAGCAAAGAGAGAAGAACCTGAAGCCCACTTGGCTGGTTGGTCAGCTGGGCCATTTGTTGGGCTTCAGAAATTCAATATCATTTAAGAATATGAATTAATTGAAGATCATTATGGAAATATTGATGGTAAAAAAATTTTTAATTGAAAAGATAGGAATTGATAGACCATCATAATATTGTGTTTTACTTGAAATGGCAGTAAGAAAAACATGGAAATTTTGTCTCAGAAAGTTTGGTTTTATATGGTTATTGAATTAGACCAAATTTTCTGACTGCTGCACTGCTGCTCTTAAATTCGATGTCCACATCATTCCAGAACTTTTTTCACTCAGACTTTCACTCAACCTTCCCATTCAAAGCAAATGGAATTTGAAATCTATAAACAAGAGGTCAAGTTGTGTCCAGTTCATTGTGTTTTAATTGATATTATTGAAGAACTGTAGACATCAAAGATGGCAGATAGTGCTATCATTTTTGTATGTGTTTATATGTTTGTATGCTAGTTTGTTTGATCCATCATTCCTGGCCATACCATTTTATCAACAGTTTTGAATATTTACATACTCAATTCATTAGACCTCTTTTGAAAATTTAAAAAAAATTTTTGGAAAAAAAGGTGTTTTTAACCTTCCTTTGACCTTATTCTAGAAGGTTTATTTCTTAATATGTACAAGTACTCCTGCTAGTACTATTTTGTCAAGAGACTTGAAAATTGGCATCAGTACTCCACTAAACCCCTTCTAAAAATGTTTAATAACATCTAGTATTTCCACAATCTAGATGTTTTTACTCTATTTGAAAGACTTTTCAGTGGAAAATGCCAGTGATGACATAAATAGAGTTTATTCTCACCATATCTATTCTTTGATGAAATTTTTTTGCTTGACTTCATATTTTTACGCTACGGTTGTTCAATTATTGACAGTTCTAGTGAGCATCTGCTATTTCTATATTTCCATATTCACTTGTTCAATATTTCCGAGAGATTTCCTGCCATTTCATAATGTTTTCAAAAAGCCCTTTAGATTTTTTTTTTAACCTTTGATCTTGTCTTTTTTTGACATCATCAACAGACACTCATCTGGAGACCAAACCAAGCTGGGGCTTTGTGGCACATTTTCTGGGAAATATTTGTGGCATACTGAACATAAAAGAAGTCAGTCTAGGTATTTTTGTGTATCTAATATCACCAGCAACAAAAGAACTTTAAAGGAATCGTACGCATGTCTACCTGTTTCATCTAAATATGTTTTGTC
The DNA here is from genome assembly GCA_963457665.1 of Thysanoteuthis rhombus. Lineage (NCBI taxonomy): Eukaryota > Metazoa > Mollusca > Cephalopoda > Oegopsida > Thysanoteuthidae > Thysanoteuthis > Thysanoteuthis major. The sequence goes on along the minus strand of OY735205.1, from coordinate 61,212,086 downwards.
AAAGTCTCAAACAACATTTTGCAGTAAATGAAAAGACCAGAAACTTTTAATGCTTGCATAGATTGAAGTGATATTTCTTATAAAACCATTCCAATGCTTTTGCAAATGAAATGATTCAATGATAACGGTTTTTCAAGAAAAAAACCTATATATCATACAGGTCTGCTTAGTCACTCAAAGGAAACAGTCACATGACCAATGCCTTATGAAAGAACGCTGCGTTAGAGGTGATCAATTAAGAAGATTGGAAAAAAAAGAGTGATCAATCAATGGGTTACTTATCTCGCATTCTGTTGGACAGTGATTTCTAAAAAGCCTGAATATTCAAAAAGCCAAAGTGAATGTTGCCAGACACAAACTAACTGAGCAATTTAGCATAAATTCACTTTACAAATTGGATCTCCAACTAAAAAGCTAAAGGGGGAATTTCTTTTTAATTGTTTTTTTCTTATGTAATAAAGAGTCAATTTTCAAGCTTTCAGCCCTTAGACTCCATTGGTGTGGCCTGTGCACATGATACATACATACAAACATGACCAGCTAGCCAAACCAAGTTGAAAACTGAATAATCCTGTGTTGACAGTTTAGTTAGACAGTTTCTGATAACTTGATAATGCTACTAAACAACCCTTATCTTACATCCAATATATATATATACATCTGTATACTTGCTGGAAACAAAATGATAACATGGGTTTCAGCCAGTTACACATGACAAACTTATAATCCAAATTTAGGTAGCCAACCAAAACTTATTTATCTCATTTCAAATTCCTCCAGTTCAACAAATAGATAGACATTGCCTGAAAGCAAGAATCCATCTTAATGTGAATACCTGCATACTAATGACTCTCATTAGTGGTCATATTATTTCAGTGTTTGGATATAATTGATTTATACATAACACATCCTTTATTACCAAACTTTGAGGATCGATAAAACCAGCATTATCTACTGGTGATCGGTATTATGGGCTTCATTTAACGTTCAAAAGGAAAGCAGAAGCCACTGTCATTAACAGTAACCCTAGGAACAAGCCTGAATCATTCCTTGTAATTCAATTAAAACACCATACCTCAGCAAGCACTGTACGCCAACTCAATTGAAAAAAATTCCCGGAAACGTTCCAAAATTTAATCACTTCTTCTTTAGCCAATGATCCTACCCTCTAATGAAATTTCATTGAAATTCATTGAGAACTTTTAGAGATATTGTGTGGACAGATGGAAGGATGGAAAGACAGAAACATACAGGGTAATTCATGTATCTTTCCAACTTCATTGGCAGTGGTAAGTATTTATGATGTAAATCTATTTGCTTAAAAATGCCAAGTTTGTTTCCCATACAACAAGTATTAATACATTTGAAAACGTATTATTTGGTAATGCTTTAGTTATCTTTCAATTTATGGGTTTAAACAATTGATGCATTCTGAAGATGGTGTTCGCAAACACTTCTGTCCTGCTAGAGTTACAAAAATATAGAACAGTCTGAAAAATAAAACCGTAACAGCAGAAAATATCAATGTTTTAAAATGAAAGCTCCATAAAGAATACTCTGAAAATGATATGTTCAAATACAATTTCAGCTATTGAGATATCATCAGTGTCTGGGTTGTGTGAGTGTAATGTGTTAGCAATGTGTATAACATCAAATATCTCAGTAAAGCGTACATTACACTAATGACTAATGATATCAACAGATAATGCTTAGAAGAAGTAAAAGAAAAGAAACTTTAATATCATAACAACTCAATACCTGCAAAAGATAATTACAGGTGGTATTGAAGGTAAATGATATTTCTAATCTTGTACTGAGTAACACAAAAAAATCAAAACAATATAGACGTTCACAATTTTTTTTCTTTCAACTGCAAATTTTATATTGGAACAATTGTCAGCATCATTACTGCCAGATTTTTAATAGAGATCTTGTTCCAATTTATTATAAACCATCAAGCAAAACAGTCACTAGAACTGTCAAAATAGGTTTCTTTAGTTTTAAGCTGATTTGGCATACAGGCTACACCGATAGAAAATTTCATCATTTACTCCTTATTATTTTGAGAAAAATTTTTTTTTGCTTCTTCAAGATTCCCCCCAATAGGTGGATTTCAGTTTACAATATATGTATATGCTAAATTGTTCACTAGTTTGTCACTGCTTCTTTTTGAAAATCCAAACCTTTTAGTAATCCAGCAAAAAGTGAGAAGAGTAACTTGATCATCCCCAATTTCAAATTTTTTAATTGATCATCACCTACCACCAACATGAGATGCCGCCAAACATGTTGGTCACATGACAGTTTTATGAACTCTCAAAAACATACATTAGAAAGACCATAGAACCAATCACAAGGGTTTCATGCTCCCTAAAAAAGACATAAAATTTATATCCTAATGACTATTTTTGCCGATTTTGAATGCGCCCCCGAGACCTTTTTCGCCCAAGGATGGACAAGCCTAGGAACCAACTCACCTCCTTCCAGACAATCAACTTACAATAATTTTATAACTGCAAGCATTAAAAAAGAATATTTAGAACTGCATGAACATTAAAATAATCGATAAGCCATAAAGACAAGCAGAAAATGCTTTTTAAATACAAAATAAAAAGAATTATTCAGAAAAGAACGGGATAATTTTGAAATGAGTCATTATCATTCCCAGAGTTGTTCAGACTACCGATCTCATTCTTTCTGCTGTTATCACACCATTTTGCCCAAGCCATTCTACAGCCTTCTTAAAGTTTACAATTCATTGATTAGTAACTCAATAGAAGCAGTCACGAGACCAACATTTTTCAGCAGCATGCAGTGTTTGGGGTGATGGATTAAAAAATCGGGGAAAAAAAAGGGGGTCAATGGATAAGTTATTTCTCTTGCCTTTTATTGGTCAGTGATCCCTAGGAAAGAATGAATCTTCAAAAACAAGCGGACACAAACAGAGGGATCAATGTTGCATAAACCTGTATCGTAAATTGAACCCTCCTCACAAAAAACCTAGTCAGCCAGCCAGACCGACATAAAAACCAAAGAAACCTAAGTGATAGTTTTTGTGACAGTTCTGGTTGATGGTTTCTCATTATGAATGAAGGAATCTAATCAGTGTATTAGCCACAATTGCTTTTTCGCTGGTCTCCATTCCTGGAATGAGAGACCTCTTCTTCCTTTCAGATTATACACATGTGATAATCACGTACTAATTTTCATAATCATTATCTCTGTACCGTCTGGGCCACACATAAGAAAAAACTATGCCACGCAATAAACTTTTAATGCAATGCATGATATAAGATTAGATAATTATGAATAAACAATAATAATGAATCAATACAGAATATGATAATAATATTATAATAATAATAATATGTTAATGATAAATCAATACTGAATACAAGCCTGGCAGCAGGGTTAAACTCCACTCCTACTTTCCTTCCGACAGAAGATGATTACTACAACTTCTATATTGTAAATATGACAAATAAAAAGATGATAAAAAATGTATATACTTAGTATAAATGTATTTAATTATTTAGAGCAGAGTTAGTCTTTGTGTTTTTGTACCTGTCTTTTGTAAAATTGAGTGAGAATTGTCATTTTAGCTCAGTAGGCAAGAGAGCCATGTACTAATCACTTGATTGTGATTTCAAATCATGGTAGGGAAAACTCAGTCTTATTTATCAGTTTCTGTTTAATGTGTTAGGACAGACAATCTGTGGAGAGTTCACTTCTCTAAACTATGTAAGGTTTGTTGTTGTTGTATTTGTCATTAACTCCAATTTCTGACTTGGATTGGAGTTCAACAAAATCAATTCTTTCATTATAGACTCTTTGTTAAAAGTAACTGACTTTTTAGAGTGAGAATTCCGTCAAACAGGGTGCTTTGATAATTGTGTGTGTGTGTGTGTGTCATACTCGAAGTTGGACTATTTTCCGAGTCAATGCTGTTATTTATTTCTCCAAGTTTTGGCCAAGTATCCTCTGGCCCTCTTTTGGGTGGTCTTTGTTTATTTTCTTTCAGACAGAAGAAGACGAAAAAAAAACAAAGAGTATTGGAGGAGGCTGGTGGGTCCGCGGCCAAAACTTTGGGTAAGAAATAACATTGTCGACATTGAAAATAATCCAACTATAACAGACAAAATAACTGACCTTTGTTTCATGAGCTTTAGACAAAGAAAATCAATGATTGTCTTCAAAATGAAAAAAGGTTTGGCACACTCTACTTCTTCAGTTGCTTACAGGCTTTTTGGTCCCACACAAACCGTGAAAAATTAGAGGGAACACAGATCCTCACAATGATTGAATTCGTAGCTTCCATCAATCTTAGATCCTTGCTTAATGAAGAGACCAAATACAGACAAATTCATAGAATTTTTCATATTTATTTCATACATATGCCCTCATTAGGTTTCAGTGTTTGCTTAATTAAATCAGTGATATGAACAGGAATCTCAGTGCAGTTTGTTTCTGTTATTTGGCCTACATAATGTATTTGTGGGCAGTGAACCGTACTAGAACAACGTACAGATTGAATAAATGTACTATCATAATCTGATAATCAAAATAATACCCATACAAAATAAAGGAGCGTTTTCAAATTGACTGATATTAAAGATGGCACTAGAAAGAGGAAAAAGTAATTTTATTCAATACTGTACACACCAGTAAAATAAATAAATGAATAAAGGTATCTAATTACATGTAATTGTCTAAATTTTTTGTCATTATTCTCGGCCAAGTTTCTTGATGATGCGAATGATGTTTCTCTTTTCTAGTGTTGTTTTTCTTACACAGAACAAAAGAAATTTCTCATTGATACATGTTTCCACTGTCCATGAAAAGTTTAACAACTCCTGAAACCCTTTTCAATAATTAAATTTTCCAGAGATCCCCTCCTAAAAACTCTCTCTCTCTATATATATATGTATATATATATAAAAATATATATATAATAATTACATAATTGAGTCATCCACTGACAGCTGTTTCATTGCATTACAACTCCTCAGAGTGGCTGTAGAATAGCCATTATCCCATCCAGTACCAGGAGGTAGGATCGAAACCTTACATATATATATGTACATATTTATATATATATATGTTTGCATATGAATATACCTGTTGGATTTGTGCCTTTTTCATGGAATCATCTGAATTTGAAAATGCACCCTCAAATCATGAATTTAGAACAAAGCTCACTGAGGAGAATAGACTTATGAACAACTGCTAACAGAAATAACAATAAATAATGACCAATTAATGTTTTCAAAAAAAAAGAAACAGTTGTTAATTTTTTTTCTCATGTAGAGGTACAATTCATGTGAAATTAAATAAAACATATGAAAGCCTTGAAGGAATCATATCTGTGGTGAAAAATTATTAAGAATATCATGAAAATGACACTTTGTTTTGTGGAATGCGCGGAAAAGTTCCACACAATGCAGTTGTATAAATGATCGTAATGCTTTTCTACCTAGGATTAGAGTGTACTATCTGTTTTTAGGATTCCTGAGTCCTTCTGAGCTGGAATCAGTTTAAGAAATTTATGTATCACTATCAAGTTGGAACGGATTGGGAAAGAGAGTGGAGGAGGCAGAAAAAAACGCATGAAGAATGAACGTGATGTCATTTTTTTCGAGCTCTTTTATAGAGATTGAGAAAAATGGAGAAAAATTCAGATTAAAAGTCAGATTTTTTTTACCTCTTATGTAGAGATTGGTAAAAATGGAAAGAAAGTCATATTAAAAGAGAAACAAATTAGGCCTGTATTTAAATATATCTCTATATATATAGATAGAGAGAAGTTGAAAGAAAGACAGACTCACTGACTGGATATCGAGAGACAATGTGCAAAAGATTCAAAGGCAAGCTGGAAAGAGTCAGGAATTGCTATAACATTAAAATTCTTTAAGGGGAGATAAACGGAAACAAAAATTTCAAAAAATGCAATAGAAAATATATCTGCATTACTAACTCCTTTTTTGCATATTGAACTGATTCCTGTTTTTATAACAATTAGATGAAAAGATGGACTGACAATAAAGATTAGAAGGGATAAGAGAGGGAGAGAAAGGGACAGATGCAAAAGGTGAAAGAATAACAGAAGCATGAGATAATGGATGATTTTGTAACACAACCACACTAACAGACCCTACCCTTTCTTCTCCCAGTGTATCAACAGCTGCCTTGGATGAGATCATTTTTTTTTTAAAGAAGTTGAATGAAATTGCACTGCAATACATGAAAAAGAAAATAAATTTCAAATAATCAAAAGAAATAAATTCAACTGTTCAAGTTGATAATTTCTTATATCTGGACTGAATATAGGTAGACCCCATTTAGGCCTTCCACATGAACTAGCTTGAAATCCATCTGGTAGGACAGTTTTTCAGTTAAGAAAACCAAAAATCATTCTGTATAAAAGACTGGGAAACTGCATGTTATTTTCAGTCACTTTTAGAGCAACTGCTTCCTATCTTATATGAATGTTTTCTTGCGTAACAACACCAAGTCAATTAATATACAAAAAAAAAAGATTGCTTATTGACTAAACAGGTCTGGTTTATCACTCAATAGAAACCATTGTGTCATCCGAATGCCATATTAGAACTGATCAATTAAAAAATTAGAGAATGGGTAATCAATGAATGAATTACTTCTTTCACCTTTTGTTGCACAGCGATCGCTAAAAAAAGTCTGAGTTTCTAAAAAACAAGTGGTGTGAATGCTGTTAGATGCAAACTAAAGGATCAATTTAGCCTAAACTTATTCTGTTTTATTCCACTAAAAAACCTATTTTGAAGGGAATTTTCAAAAAACAAAAGAACTTTTTTTTCTAGACATAATGAGGAGTAAATGTTTAAATTTTCCACCCTATAGTTCCATTGGTGTGGCCTGGACATGTGACATATACATAGCCAGCCAGCCAGCCAGATCAATTTGAAAACTGGAGAAACCTTTGTTGACAGTTTTGGTTAACGGTTTCTACTATAGAACAAAAGATTGCTTATTGATTAAATGCTCCATGGAGCCATGAGTATTCTTAAAACCTGCAACAATGATATCCACACATAATCAAATGGAAGGACAAACACAATTTATTCATGAGAAGAAAATTTATTATTGGGTATGTATAAAATAGAAGAATATCTTTTTTTGCAATACAGACTGTTATATTTTCAAGACGCCTAAATCCAGTTATGGTAATATTAGAACTTTAAGGTCTTGTCTTGCTATGAAGCGCATGTGTCCTTTCTATATCGAAACCAATCTGGCTTCTATAATGGGTGAACAAATATATTTTTCCAATCCAGAATTGTCCATTATCGCCGGGATAGCCGGGTTGCTGCCTCTCAAAGGACATAGATAGCTGTGTCGCTATCTCTCAAGGGGTGTAATTTCTCCTGACTTAATGGACTTGAATTGTCAGCAAGCAAGATGTTACACAGACTTGTGAATTATTCTTTTATTGAGAGGTTGAAAATTCTGCAGCATTTAATTGAAATTATTTCACAAAAAAAAGAAAAGTAACCTTGGTTAACAGATTAAAAAATGAAATCAATTGATGAAACGGAACTAACTGTTTTTTTAAAAAAAACAACTTACTACAGAGAAAAGTATTGAAAAAACCTTGAATAAACAATATTGGATCACTGTAGTCCCATAAATGATCCACTCAACCCATAAGCCCAGGGATTCTTCTCTCTTTGCTCATCTGTGCCTGTGTGTCTCTGGGAGCTCCTGGTTACCATGAGGCATCATCTGAGTTATTTTTTTTTTGTTTTTTCAAAAAAGGCTTTTTGGGGGTTTCTATGATCATTTGATCATTGATATGCCCAAATTTAGTGCGGTTATCTTATTTTAGATAATTTTGAATAAAAGTTTTTTTTAGATAATTTTAGATAAAACATCTTTCTTTTCATAATTTTATACAAAAGAGACCTTTTTTAGATAAAACATCTTTTTCTAAAGTTATCTTAAATAAAAGATCTTTTTTAGATGATTTTAGAAAAAAGATATATCTTTCTAAATAATTTTGGATCAGAGATATTTTTCAAGATGTTTTTCGATAAAAGATCTAGTTTTTTAGCTAGTTAGTTCTGGTACCCATGTGGGCTCATCATCATCAGTCTTTTAGCGTCCGTCGTTGGACATAGACCTTCCCCAGGATTTGCCACACTTCCCCATCATGGGCGTCACGGAGCCAGTACTTCCTGAACTTGTCTAGCTTGTCTCTCCATCTAACATTTTTCCGGCCTCGGTTTCGCATGTGGTCTCGGGGGATCCATGTTGTGAGTTGTGATGTCCATCGATTGTCTGCCATTCTTGCAAGATGGCCAGCCCACTGCCATTTGAGATTTTTAATGGATTCTATGATTAGGTTGAGTACAGATATCATCATCATCATCATCATCATCATCATCATCATCAACAGTAGTCTTTTATCATCCGTTGTCGGACATAGACCTTCCCTAAGATTCATCACATCTCTCTATCATGGGCATCATGGATTCAATATTTTCTGAATTTGTCCAGTTTGTCTCACCATTTCATATTCTGCCAGCTCCTGTTCAGCATTTGGTCTCTAGGGATCCTTGTTATGAGTTGTGATGCCCATCTGTTGTCATCCATTTTTGCAACATGACCAGCCCATTGCCATTTGACATCCCTAATGGATTCTATGATGTCTCAGACTCCTGTTTTTTCTCCTATATACTGTGCTGTCTCATGATCTCTCCATGTGAGTTTGAGCATGATTATCTCATGTGCATGTTGCATGATTATCAGTTTGTGGGTCAATCTCTTGGTCAACTTCCATGTTTCAGCTCCATAGGTGACTATCAGGAGGATGCATTGGTTGTATACCCTTCTTTCCAGGCTTATTAGGATTTTTTTGTCCTTGAAGGTTGAACTTGCTCTACCAAATGCTTGTCATCATGAAGTAATCATTTGCTTGATTTCTTCTTCTTTTGAGGGTCTCATGAAGATTCATTGTACTAGGTAGAAGTAATGGTCTATTTTCTCCAGCTTTGCATATGGTTTTGATCGTTGTGTGTTTATTTCTGACATGTTTCTTGTACATGACCGGTATATCATCCATTATTTTGCAAAGGCTCTGTCAAAATCTGGATACTTTACATTATTCTGAAAGCCTACTCAAAACATTATTCAGAAAACCTTCCCAAAACATAATACTGAAAGCCTACTCAAAACATTATTCAGAAAACCTTCCCAAAACATTATTCTGAAAGCCTACCGAAAGGAAATTTATAAAATCTTTTCTTTAAGATAAAATCCATTGTATTGGTTATCTTCAATCACTTTTTTGAGGATTAACATCATCAAAAAATTGCTTAAGCAATTCATTCAGCTCTCATTACCAGATGCTTATATTCATAGTTCTATCCAGTTTTTAAATGATTCTGCCTGGCTATGTAGATATTTATGTATGAATCATAGGCTACATTGATAGAGCTAAAGGATTGAAAATTTACCCATTTTCTTCTTATAATATCAAGAAAAAGAGTTTTTTTAAAATATTTTTGAAAATCTACCCTCAATTAAGTTTTTATGGGGTTTCAATTTATTCGGTAATCTAATTATTTTTTTAAGAATTTTATTGAACAACTTAGTCACCAGAGGGTTCTATCCTTTCTTACATGTGTGAGTGTTTGTGTGTTTCAGGGCCTCTGGCTTTATCGTTCTGTCTAAAGACTTGAAAATCGGCATCCGTACTTCACTAAACCCCTTCTTCAAGAGGTTTTATTATTGCCTCATTTTGATGGGCTTATCAATAGAAATATGTTTTTTCACTTTATTTTAGATGCTTTCCAGTGAAAAATGCCACTGATGTCATAAATTGAATTTTTTCTAACCATATCTATCCTTTGATGGAATTTTTTTTACATGACTTCAAATTTTGATGCTACAATTGTTCACTTATTGACTATGTTGGCAAGTCCTTATCATTTTTGCTTGATTAGGTCAGTGCACTCTTTGAACCTCCTTAGATGTACATCCCCAATAGCCTTCAAGGAGTTTTCCATAGATACAACCAACACATGAGGAGGGCCAGAAAATGCTATAGTAGTCCCCACAAAAGTTTTAATTCAAATTACCTAGATATGAACTTAACAACTAAAATCAACCCACTATTTGATATTTTGAAGTTCACCATTTCTAAGTGTGAAAAATGAACAGAACACAATTAGGTTCTTTTAGCATTGACAGGGTTCTTGCAATAGAATTGTTTAACTGAAGTGTCTGAGAGAAGGTTTTGATGGCGTTCTTTAAGCTTTCCTTTTGTCGTAGTAGCAGCTCACAGAAAAGGGCAGTAAGTGACAGTTGATGAACAATAGCCTAGAAGCTTCTTTAACTGAAGCACAAAAAAAAAAAACAAGAGTATTTTGACAGGAGTTAAAGAAGAAACAAAATTCAGGCACAAGTTGATTCTTTTGAGAAAAAAAGAGTATGTGCTTAAATGGGGTTTTGCTGTTCGTATGACAAAAATTACCTCAAAGTTTATATGTATTCATATGCATGTACATGTTCAGGGAATGTTTGACGTGTGAAGAAGAAAAAAGGTGTTGTTGGTAAACTTAATGGATAGATCTTTTAAATTTGATCATGGAGAAAAAAATGTTAAAGCCCAAAATGTTCTGTTGTGAGCATGATAAAAGCTGTGAATAGTATAGTGTCATGTTAATGCTCTAATGCGTGATGACTAAAAAAGCTCCGAATTCCTCTTAGGGGCTCCAGAAATTACTATTTTTAGAGTCAGGTTTTCTTCATTTCTATCAGTTGAACATATTGCTTGGTTTGTGCTGATTGATCTGGAGATTTTATATTTCATGTTTTGCATTCAAAATTTGTTCACCAAGGATGACCAAGCTTGAAATCCAAGAAAGGAGGAGGAAAATGACCTGTCTGCCTTCTTTGAAAATTGATATCGAAAATACTTTGTTTCAAATTATTAGATTTGGCTTCATTTTCCTCTAACCCTTTTTTACAATCTACCTTGAAATTCATTAAAAAGTATCTTGCTTTGACTAAAGCTAACAATCGTCTATTTTGGAAAAAAATTGTTTGATGCTAGAAGAAAGAATTTTACTTCTACAATTAAATTCACTCTGCTGACAATTTCATTTCTAAAACACTATCTATGTAAAATTAATCTTTTCTTCTCTATTTTTTACTTATTTTGAATTTGCTGATGGGTTCAGAAGAAGCATCATTTTAGATTTGGACGGAAGTTCATTAACAAAGTGCAAATACTTTTACTTAATATGTTTATTTGTGAGATGCAAAGAGATGAATTAAATCATCAAACATCCATTTATTACAACGTATATTGATTGCTATTATGACTAATTCCTTGGAGAGAAATAATCAGGCTAATTCAATCTAACTTAATCTTAGAAGCAATATTTAAACTGCGAAATGGCTATTTTCCAGTGGTAGTAACTGGCGGGGGGGAAGGGGTACAGCGCATACATACTTCAGTGTAGGTTAATTTGTTGATGTTGATGGTCTGTTGATCTCCTTTGCTCAGCTATAGTCTTCTATGGTTATCAACACTTTGGATTGTTTTTGGAACATCATTTTCTGTCTAATATTGTCAATCTTGTGAACTATGTTCATGAAAAGGGACTGGGGCTCATCAAGGTCAATTTTGTCTCTAAAAGTTATTGTCTCAAAACGTCCTTGAAAATTATCTATGTTTTAAAAAATTACCGGTTTTTAAGAATCCTTACCTGCACGGGTTCACTTTACTCATCCCTGACTGATCACTCTATGATCCCTAAGCATTAATCCAAGTGACTTCTTTACCATGATTTTAAAAACTGTTTCCATCGCTGTTAGTTTCTTTAAGCACTAGCACAGGGCGAATACATTTTGCATTCTTGTAACATGACTAGCCCATTGCCATTTAAGTTTTCCAATGGATTTCATGATATCTCCGTCTTCAGTATCAAAAGCTATGCCAATTGACAATGATCCAAACAAAACAATTTTCCTTGTTATACTATCAAGCACCGAAATATTTGAGAGCATACAAATTATAAAAACAAGTACTCGTGGAATGAAATTTATTCATTCGGTTTTGGGGGTACATTGTTTGTAAAATCTAATTCCCCCTAAGAAAAAAAATGTAATTTCCTAAGTGAAACATTATAAAAATGAATAAATCTAAATACTGATTTTGGTGTACCCGCTTGTTGAAATAAAGATTCCACTTAGGCAAATTTTCATTTGAAAAAAAAACAAACTGTATTCTGAACTGTCAACCAAAACTGTTGCAAAAACTACCAACAAAGGTTTCTTTATTTTTTCTAAAGTTGGTCCATCTGGCTGACAGGCTGGCTGGTTATGAATGTATAACTCACCATACCAATAAAGCTACAAGAATGAAAATATAAACATTTACTTTTTTGTTTTGACTCCCCACGAACATAAATTGATCCTTTGATTCGAGCCCATTTGTTTTTTTTTTTTTTAAATTCAGACTTTTTTAGCGATCACCGACTCAACAAAAGGCAGCAAAAGTAATTCATTCATTGATCACCTCTTTTTCCAATATTTTAATTGATCACCTCAAACACAGCATGCTGCTGAAAGACATTGGTCATACGATGGTCTTCTATTGAGTGACTAACCAGACTTGTTTCATTATACAATGATCAATCAAACTTGTTGACAAGTATTTTAACAAAATCTAATATTATCTGATTAGCTGTTACTCAGCAGAACTGTTAGATTTGAAGATTCTTGTACGTATAGTATTGCCCGTAAATAAGTACACCCTTCTGATTTTTTATCAAAAGTTAGTTTTATTCTTAAACAAACATACCACAATTTTATTGTTTTTAGTGGTGCATTTTATGAACAAAATGAATATCATTAGGTATTAGTTATTACCAAACTACAGCATTGAAACTCTGTTACTGTAATATAGATATGTAGCCATCCAAAAATGAATACATCCATGTGGAAGAAATTATTCAAAATCAATAATTGATGAGGCCGCTATTATTTTCTACTGCTGCTTGTAGTCTTGATGACATTGACCTCACTGGATTTGCACAAAAAAATCCCTTGAATGTTTTCCCACTCTAACAGCATGCAGTCTCCCTATTCTGTCTTGCTGTCATTATTCTATTTGATAGTGCATTCTATAAGTGCTCAATTGGATTTGACTCTGTTTACATGCTAGACAAATTAAGTATTTTTACTTTTTGCTCCTTCAGTTTCTCTGTTATTTTCTGAGAGGAATGTTTTGGATCATAGTCATGGTGAGACATAGCTCTTCTTCCCAACTATTACAGTTCATACAATCCCAGACCATGATTTTTCCACCTTAACTTTTGAGACCAAACACTTTTCCTTGTACTCCTCTCAATGATGCCACCAAACTTGTCAAATACCATCAAACCTAAATAGCTTGATTTTCATTTTATCTGACCACAGTGTGCTGTCCAAAAGCTTTAAGTTTTTTTTATCTTTATTCTTTTTGGTAAACTTCAAAGACTGTTTGTGTCTTGATGTCAGCAGTGGTCTCCTACACAGTCATCAGCCATGTAAGCCTATCTTGTTTAGGGCAAATTTGATAGTTGTAATTGGAAAATTCATGGCAAACACTTTTTTACTTCATTAGCAGATGATTTTTGGAGGTCTTCATCAACCAATCTCCTGATACAAAGAATAGACTTTGGGGTCAGCTTGCAAGACTTTGGGGTCAGCATGCTGTGTTTGGGGTGATCAATCAAAATATTGGAAAAAGAGGTGATCAATGAATGAGTTACTTTTGCTGCCTTTTGTTGAGTCGGTGATCGCTAAAAAAGTCTGAATTTAAAAAAATAAACAAATGGGCTCGAATCAAAGGATTGATTTATGTCAATTCGATCAATTTGTACTTCTGTACGCCTCAACTTTTCTTGTAATTTTGCACAATTTTGGCAACATTATTTATGTTTAACATCAATCTAGTGCCTAGTTTTTTTGGCAGCCATAGTTTTGCTTGTGCAAATTAATAATACATTTCTTGAAATCAGGAGAGAGTTCTTTTACATGTGGAGCCATTCCTGAAATAAATGTCTGTACACAGAAAACTGTGTCTTTATAAGAACTATTTAAATATTGCTTGCTCTATTTATATTCAAATTTATTCAAATCCCTCAAAAGAAAAAAAATCAAGTTTGGTTTGAAAATATTCCGACTATATAGAACAGATTAACTGTTTTTATAAGGGTGCACTTATTTTTGTGCCATATTTACATCTTTGACAGCAGAGATTCAACTCTATACAGTTGGGTAATAAATGATACCTAATAATATCTGTTTAGACTGTATGATGCTCTACTAGAAATAATAACATCCTGGTATGTTTGGTTGAGAAGGAAATTGGGATGGTTGTACTTATTTATGGGTGATTAATGCAGTATTAGTGATTGTTTGCACATTTGTTCATATGTATTTTATGCCTTGCCAAACAGCTTGACCCTTGGGGCTGATCATTAGCATTAACAGCTAATGACTCGAGAGTTGAGCAGAAGACGGTGCTGACCTCTGAAGTCACTAGAGGTTGCTACAGTTCAAATTCAGATTTCTGACCAAATTGCAAAAAGGATACCTTTTATGTGACATTATATGAACTAGAAGCACCCTAATTGTAGAATGAATAAGAATAAACTATTCAATTAATGTTGAAAAATGTTTGTGATTAATAAGAATTCGCTTATGGTAATTATGTAAATTAGTATTAGTATTATAACTGTATTTTGGATTGAATATTTTTCCAAGAATAAAATTTCATTGTATTTATGTTCATGTTTTAGCATAAAGGTGAAATAGAACTATTTTCTTAATTTGTTGAAAACAACAATTATGATAAAATCAACATTCCTGGACCAAGAGAAGATTGTTAGATCCTTTTAATTCATTCATGACCGGCATTTTTAAAGGCTACATAACCAGGGGAACGATAGATAGATTCAAGTCCTCATTTTCCCAGAAAGCCTGGGAAGTAATATATCGTTTTGAAGGTTATAGGATATGGATATAATTTATGGTAAAATCATACAAAAGTAATAGTCATGTGACCTCATTAGGATTTCAGTATGGCCGCCATATTGAAAATCATCCAGAAAATGTAAAGCGCACATACATGTGCTCCCAGCCTGAAAAAGTTAAAGCAATTGATATAAAGTATTGTGAACTCAAGCGAGTGCTTCATTTTATATATTTAGGGCAAGGCCGAGTACATCTAGAGCCAGATATTCAGTCAATTTACTCCCATATCATCTGAAGGTGACTAATCTCTTTTGAGAATCTCTTCTTTGACAAGTTGTCAAAGTTTATAGTTATGGGAAGGTAGATAAAGTTTGCCATTATCTAACACTGGCTATTCTGAGATGATAGTTCATTGACTGATCTTGAAACCTGAGCTCAGGTTAAAGGTATCTCTACAAGTGTAGAAGGAAGGAAATAACTGCAACTGGAACACGGGCCATCTTTAGAATATTCAAAGCCCAAAGGCAAAGCAATTAGATTTAGTCCAGGGGCTATAGTACCGACCCTGATTTGATACTTAGATTCAATAACAGGTAGGGGACTGATTTAAACATGAAAGTAAACAAAGGTTTTGAGAAAGTTCTGCTATTTAATAATATAAACCTTTTCATTTTACAAATTGGATTTTTGGGCCTCTAAAATTGTGAGGTCCCCAGTGTGCCCATGTGATAAGATGTGGCCTTGACCAGAGACAATTTGGCACAAAGGATTTAGCTAAACATCCAATGGAAAAATGAAAGAAGAATTTGTATCTCTCCTCAGGTAATCAACAGCTGCCATCTTACCTTTTAAGTAGTGACTATGCCTGTATTTTCAATGAAAAAATTGGGGAAAGAGGAGGTTAGCTTACTTAAAACACTTCCTCAGATAGAAGAATAAAGTCTGGATAGTGAATCATTGTTGCCCCACAAATGGTACAACCAACCAATCGAGTGAGCTATAGATTTTTCTCTCTTCACAAGTGTGGGTGCATGTGTGTGTGTTATTGTGTGTGTGTGTTTTTAGAAATATTTTTGGAGCTATAAGATTAAAAATTTACATGAGTACACCATTAGGCATACTCTAGAAACTTCTTTTTTGGTCTTTCAAAAAGTGTTTCTGGAGTCTTGATAGTCATTTAGAGCCAACAATGCCCAAATCTTGTCCTGGTATTTTTTTAGATGATATTAGATAAAATCTGTTTTTTTATATAATAGCCTGGACTACGGTGATTCATTTATGCAAGGTATGGATATATTTTCATATATATGTTTTAAGTATATGTATATTTCCTAGGGTTACCAGATGCTTTCATTTTTAGCTCTAATGAGAAGCTGAGTTTCATAATAACAGGATGTACTGTCTCCCAAATGATCAATTATATCTTTATATCTCTTCAGTAATTTTGCCATAATTAAGTTCTCAGTTCATGTATAGTACATATTACAGGAAGATATCATGAGTTAATTATGAGTTACTTTGGTGCAAGAAATAATAATGATACTAATTTTAAAACCATTTCCACAACATCCCAGATTTTTTTCCTCCTGGGGCTTGTCATTGTGTATGACAAAAAGAATTTTGTAAAGTTTACAAATTCATCCAGAGGTGTATGGGGACTCTTTAGTTAAGATGGACTGAGGGCTTGATTTCATAAGCGGCTGTTAGGGGGGAGCAAACAGGGCTTTTGACCCCCTTTGGATCAGTCTTTCTCATAGAAGGCAAAAGATTCCAAAAGTTTGAAACTATGTTGCACTACAATTGTTTTATGTAATCCTAACTTGATTTTCCCAAATAAAAAGACTGTAACATTATTTGCTGATATCCGCTTGGATGGTGTTATGATTAGCTTGTCTGCCTCACAGTTAGTTCAATTCCCACAATGAGCAAAGAATGTTGAAAACTCTTTATTAGGACAAATTTCCCTGTAGACTCAGCAGTTAATTGAATACAATATAAATTGTGATTAGGAAGGAGGTATCCCTTCAGTAGACTTGCATCCAGCCAAGAAGGTGGTTATAAAAAACATGAGAATAAGGTCCTGGTCTTGACCAGACTTAAATTTGCAAGGACCACCAGGCTGACACATGCAGCAGAAACTGGCCGTCATAATCCATCAAGAGTTGCCTCAGTTTTGCATGTGATCTCTGGAGATCCATGTTGTGAGTTGTGATGTCCATCTGTTGTCTGTCATTCTTGCAAGATTCTATGATGTCCCTGACTTCTGTTTTCTTCCTTACATACTGTGCTGTCTTCTGATCTCTCCATGTAAGGTTGAGCATGATTTTCTCATGCGCACATTGCATGCTTCTCAGTTTGTAGGTCTGTCTCTTGGTTAGGTTCCATGTTTCAGCCCCATAAGTGACTATTGGGAGGATGCATTGGTTGTATACTCTTCTTTTTAGGATTATTGGGATCGTCTTGTTTTTAAAGGTTGAGCTTGCTTTACCAAAAGCTTGCCATCCTAGGGTGATTCTTCACTTGATCTCTTCCTCTTCCATGGGTTTCAGGGAGATTCATTGTCCTAGGTAGATATAGTGGTCTACTTTCCTCAGTTCTGTATCTTCAATTTTGACAGTCCTCATTCTCAATGTGATTGTGGCACATGATTTTTGTTTTACTGAAGTTCATGTGTAGGCCAACTCTTTTGCTTTCTTCGTTTAGTTCATCTAGCATTAGTTGGAGGGCATGTAGGTTCTCTGCAAAAAGAACAATGACATGTGCAAATCTGAGGTTGCTCAAATATTCGCCATCTATTTTGATTCCTCTATTCTCCCAGTCAAGGTTTCAGAGGATCATCTCAAGGCAGACTGTGAAGTGAGTCCTGGTGAGCTGGTATCACCCTGTCATACTCCTTTTAAGAGTCGGAAGGGTAAAGAGTCCTTTTAGCCAGGTGCAAATTTGCTGATACCTCCTCCTGAATCACCTGGCTTATAGCGTACTCTATTAGCTGCTAAATTTACAACAAAATTTAACCTATCAAAGAGTCTTCCACACTCTTTGCTCATACCGGAAATTGAACCAAAGACCCTCTGTGTTTTAGGCAGACTTACAAACCATCACTCCATCTGAGTGGAAAAAAAAACTAGTGACTAAAATAACAAAGATGAAGATACACATCCAAATAATTCATCGAATATTAACATTATTTCAGAATTTCAGACAATCATAGTGTTGAAAAGTGCTGAATATTAGGAAGCAATTTATCTTACAATATTACAGAAAATCTGTTACTTCAATCAGAATTCCAACGTTCCTAATAAATTAACTCATTTGACAAAAGAAAATCTTGCCTACTTGACAAACTTTACAGGTTTAACATTTCTGTGAGGAATCATCAAAATCTTTGCCAGAGTTTCATGCACCTCAGATGAGGCTTGAAATTTGCACCTCCAGTTGTATTCTAACAATTTTTTTTTCTGTACTGAAGAGTGCTAGAACCATTCTGCTCTATATGACTACCTACGCTAGCCTAAGAGACAGGCTGGCACTGTTCAAAATACATTTGCTTATCATGGATAAGTGAATTATCTAATAGAAGTAGTTTCATCTACTTTGTAAGATGATTAAATATTGATCACTTGAGTGTTTTTACAGAATTTTTCTTGTTCAGTTGAAATCATTTGACGTATTTAAACAGACTTTTGCAAATGGGTATAAACCTTTGAGGCTCCATCATTATTATTTCATTTGAAATATCAAGATATGCAAGATTATTACTAAAATAAAAATAAAAACTGTTTTGATAACATTTAAAATCCTCACTGGTTTCATCTAATTTACGATCTCTCAACATATGAGAAAATTACAATATCAAATCTTACCAATCAACATGGCCCAGTATTAGAGTGCGAGCCTGCAGTTGAAGAGGTTGTGGTTCAATCCACCATCCAGTCATACAAAAGACTTTGAAAATGGTACTCACTGCCTCTCTACCAAGCCCTCAACACAAGAACTGGTATTGAAGAACCTCTCAACTAGGTTACAAATTTGTTCAAGCATGAAACCTATATCCAGTGTGGATTTCATAAGTATTTTACAATATATATATATATATATATATATATATATATATATATATATATATATATATATATATATATAAATATATATATATATATATGTGTGTGTGTGTATGTGTGTGTATGTGCATGTGTATGTGTGTACAGTTTATACAAACCAGTGGTTTGAGTGGCAAGTCCATCCATTTGCACAATTATTCGATACCCTTGAAGGAATCATACAAAAGAGATGCAAACTTTGGTCACTTTCCAAATACACTTAGTGCAAAGCCAAGGACCACAATGTACTTTGCTAAAGTAAATGCAACTATTCATCACACATGACACTGTGAGCGATTCAGTTACTTAGGACGACAAACACGTTTTGAACAAAGTGTATCAAAAGGATTTGATTGTCTCTCCAGTGAGCATGAGACTCCGCCCTCACAGCTTCAAGTCATTCACAGTGCCGTCAGCAAGTGACACAATTACTCTCAGTATCTTGTTCGGACCCTCTCTTCCAGGGGGCGTAACGGAGAGAGGGGTGGTATTTGAAGATGCCTCCTGCAGGGGCTCCCGATGAAAGAGCCCCCCCCTCCTAAACTTCATAGATAGCAGTTAACCTAATGCATATTTACTGAAAAAAACATTAAATGTCGGATGAAGCCCACTTAAGGAGTTGGCCCCCTAGGCCTTTTAAAGCCTAGATACATCTTTATTCTCTTTATATCATTTTCTCTGTTAATTCAATTGCTCTTTACTTACATCTATATAGATAAATATATAGTCACAAACATGTACATATTTGTATATATTTCTAAACACATTATGTATGCACACATGCAAATCATGACATGTGTACGTGATATTGTATGATGTTAATTTTTGACATATCACGCCAAATAAATAGAGTATTCTAATCGATATACTAGTAATAGCTTGCAAGATGAACACACTTAGCAACATTCTTTGACAGGCACTGTAGATGAACACACACACACACATATATATATATATATATATATATGTATATGTACATGTGCATATATATATATATATATATATATATATATATATATATATATGAATAAATAGTAGAATGTGGATTTGCTACACAAACTAGCTCATGTTTCTGCCTTCTTCGGGACGCATATTATTGATATATTATTATATTATGTTATACTGCTAGCCTGATATGTACCACATATACTGTACATATTTTTCAATTTGTAATAAAAAGAAAAAAAAGAAATAAAAGTATTGTTAATTACTGAAGTGTATGTTAGGCATGACATGTTGACATTCATGAGATACATATCCTCATAAATCTTATTTTCATAATATATATATATATATATATATATATATATATATATATATATATATATATTGTTTCCCTCTAGCTTAATCATTTGATGTCAACTTCTTCAAGAACCTTCCCTTTAAAGCCAAATAAAATGACACATAACGATCAGCTAGAATTCATTTGATATTGATAGAAATATATTGGAGAGCAGCTTGCCGATGTGTTTAAAGTGTGAAGTATACAATGGATGCATAATACCAGCTATGACTTACAGATGCATCAACAGAACAAACTGAGAACCAAATCAAAATTACACAGTGAGCAATGAAAAGAGCAATGCTAGGAATAAATCTGAGATAATCAACATTGATTAGAGAGAAGAGTAGAGCAACGGCTTATAAACCCATCAGAATAAGGATGAAAAAAAGATCTAAAAAACATTTTTAGAAGGTGTTTAGTGGAATTCTAAAGCCGATTTTCAAGTCTATACATACATGGCCAGGAGTACTGGAACAAACAAACAAACAAAATAAAAAAACCACGACACACAAACAAACACATCCATGTATAAAAAAAGGACAGAATCCTTCGCCATCTTTGATGGCTACGGTTGTTCAAATAGGGGCAAATGTCAAACATTATTATATATTGGTATAAATCAAACTGGTGTAAAATCAGGGTAGCCTGTATATATATACACATGCATATGCTCATAAATATAGATACATATCTTTGTATATTGAAATAAGGTCACTTAAATGGAGAACTATGCAATGTGCACATTAGAGAACCATGCTCAACCTCAAATGAAGTGATCATAAGACAGCTTAGTATATTAGAGCAAAAAAATATCTTAGAATCCATGAGAAAACTTACATGGCGATGGTCTGGTCATGTTGCCAGAAAGGCACACAACTGCTGAATATTACAACCCACAGTGTTGTTCCCCAGCAATAACCTGTGAAACCATGGCTAGGACAAAGATGGCCTGACAAATTAGATAAGTTCTGGAAGTATTGGCTCTGTGAGGCCCGTGATAGAGATAGATTGCTATGTCCAAAGATGGATGCTAAAAGGCTGCTGCTACTGCTGCTGCTGATAATAAGTGACTATTGGGAGGATGCATTGGTTATACATCCTTCTTTTTAGGATTAATGGGATCTTCTTATTTTTGAAGGTTGAGCTTACACTGCAACAACTCATACAAGGAATCAAACCTTCGACTAGTGAGGCAGATATGCTAACCATAATACTATCCAAGCAGACATCAGTATATTGAACAAATATTTTCTTACTGCTCTTTTTCGCTCAATTTTTCTACACTTTAGTGTTTAATCTTTCATTTTTTCTTCATTTGATGGAAATCTCAAATTTTTGTTTTATTTTTCTCCAGATCTGAATACTTACGACTGAGTATAGGATTGCTTGTAATCCAAGAACTTAAAGAGGCAAATTGATTTCAAATCCACCTTCTATTATACATATATCAATATTGATCTGCTTACACATGCAAAATATCAAAATTATATACTGGGAACAAATCCTCACTAAGAGTGAGGCTATAATGCTCCTTCGCTGACACAATGTATGTAAACAAGAATTTTCCATTATTATATAGTAAAGTCTTAACACTTTGTGAATACTCACAAAAATTGATTTTACTTATCTTATGATGCTCCCTCAGAAAATCTTTATCCGTTCTCAAGAAACACTAAAAATGAGATAATCCTTGCTTTTATGTATTTTACATCTGTATAAGCAAGGATTACCTGGTTCAGAAAAGCACTGTAATTCCTCTAATATGAAAAACCACAATACTGTCTGTGTACATAATGAATCTTAAAATAATGGGCAATCACTTCGTGAAAACCCATGTTTATATCTTTATTAGTTTCTAAGTTATAAAGCTTCAAAATTCAAGACGATGGGCTGGGTTAGGTCATTTTCCTTAATCTAAATCCATTTTCAAAACACATGCTATCGTATGGTTGAACCTGTATGATTCTATCTTTACTAATTTCTGAGATACACAGCAATTTTGTAACCAGTATATTTAATGAGAGTGATCTCACCAATGGCTCAGTCTCGACAAGAGATTTGAAAGAGAAATTTATTAAAGCCTCAAGTTGTCTGCTTTTCTTAAATGAAGCACTTTCACTACTCTTTATTTTATACCCATTACACTTCATTATATCACTGTTGCTTTTTTTTCACAATGCCTCAATTGTTTTACATTCTATGACGGCTAAGTAGGCGGCGTGGATTGTAAAATCCAATAAGATTAGAACTCATATCCCGTTACTTTGCAGACCATCTGACATGAACGATGCCTCACAAATTCAAGCAAGAAGATCCATCTGACATAAACGATGCCTCACAAATTCAAGCAAGATGACCCATCAGACATAAACAATGCCTCACAAATTCAGGCCAGAAGACCCATCTGACATGAACGGTGCCTCACAAATTCAGGCCAGAAGACCCATCAGGAAACAAAATACTAAGTTATTCATATAGTTATATCCTTTCATATCAAATTTTGTCCATGCCATTAAAATGAACTAAGCATTGCTATAAAAAGTATCAATAATAAAACAAAAGATGAATTAGTCTTAAATTACATATAATTCAAATGCTTCAACTAAGAAATTTGGACAACTGATGACCATTCTATGTCTATTAAGTGCAAACAAACAATATGGCATGAAGAAAATTGAATGGGGGAAAATGTAGGTATATGACTGAATTTGGATTTTGCCTGATTCTGGATCACTGCAGCCCAATCAGTAAGGCCTCATCATGTCAGACACTCTCCCAAATTTACTGCTTACTGTACTGCTTACTTAATGGTCATACAATGTATAATGATCTGAGCATTTTGATTAAAAGCAACATTTCTAAGATGAAAGGAAAACTAGCGTGGAATTAATGAAGAAGTCTGTCAGCCAGTTGCAACCATCATAAAAGTAAGGCATTTGACCATAACCAATTGTCATTCAATCGGGATACTTTGGATTTTTGAAGGTATTAAAACATTGTGATCCATCATTTTTTAACAATACCAATTTTACATAGATAAGGCATCAGGATTAAGAGAAAATCTTTTATTCATTTCCGTAATCCTCAGAACAATAAATATTTGAAAAATATTGCCAATAAATATAAAAATTTCTTTATGTTAAATTAGACATTATCTGAGAGCCATATTTTTCAATTTACATGAATTAATGAGTCCGAATGGAATGATTCCTACTTTTTATTGATCCTTTTACCCTTAGCTGGGTTGGGGCATAAGCCAACTAAGCCGCTGCTTAGGGCACTGTTGCCACCAGAGAGACCCCTGGAGCAATGAAGACCCCCAAGAGGTGGTGGATAGGGTTTCCAAATTAAATTTTACTTAGGACCCAATAAAATGAAATCACCCAATAGTTTCTGGGAATGTTCATTTTTTTCCATCTGAGGCTTAGCTGTAGAGGCAGTCAGAGTGAGTTTTTATACTCCTCCGGCCCCCTAATGTGGGGCACCCTTATAAGGCTAAATGAATAGTCTTTCATTGACCACATTTCTACTAACAATATACAAAAACAAATCTCAGTAAATGTTCCAGGAGCCAAAACCCCCTGGCCCCCAAATCTCCAGCCATGCCCTTGCTTTTCATGGAAACATTTAGGAAAGAATCCATAAAGTATTCTCCTGAGAGCCATTTCATATTAATCTATGTCTATACCAGAGCTTTCAAAAAAATTTCTTATTGGCAAGACAAGTTTTGAAAATAGCATTTTCTGAGACACATAATTCAAGTTTTTAGCCAAGCCAAACATATAATGTCATCCCAGCAGTTCAACTGACTCAGGAAAATATCTTTTAAAAGGTTTACCAAATTACTCTGAATTTCATGACATACCTAGAGATCATAGGCAATGTACGGATGTCTCACAATGTACAGTTTGGAAAGCTTTGATCAATACAGTTTATTTATTTATGTTGTGACTATTCAAATCACAGTTTTGAAGATTCCAAGCTGAAGCACCATCATTATTCCATAACTATTCAGACTTGTCTTTCCATACATCTGCAGAAAACTGCAGACAACATGAGCTGAAACTACTAAAGAAGAATTCACTCGTCTAAATGGAGAACTTAGTTCTGAAATACAATAAGCAACATTTCTTAAAGAAATCATCATCATCATCATCATCACCATCATCATCAGTCTTTCAACGTCTGTTGTTAGACATAAACCTTCTCCTGGACTCGGCACGATTCTCTATCATGGGCATCGCGGAGCCAGTAATTTCGGAATTTGTCTAGTTAATATCTCCATCTTGTATTCTGTCAGCCTCAGATCTCTTGGGATCAATGCTGTGAGTCGTGATGTCCATCAGTTGTCTGTCATTCTTATAACATGGACTGCCCGATATTTGAAGTTTTAAATCCTGTAACAACATTTTTTATGTTCATGAAGTCTATGAGGTTGCAATGAAGAAAAACACAAATTCAGAATTTGATTTTTAATTGTATTAAACACATTTTTCTTTAAGATGGCACTTATCACGTTTTGGAACCACACACTTCAAAAGATTCATTAAATGAGACAAAATCAAATTTACTGTTATATCTCTGTATTGTATTACTATTATAATAATGTCAACAGTAAAGATGAAAAAAATGATAAGATTGTCTGAGCAAGATGTCGTATATGAATGACTCTTGTCAAAGTTATAGAAAATAATTTCATTATTCTTTAGAAATTTATCATTTAAAATTCGTCAGTCAACAAATTATGATCAAAGTCATTTTTAATACTTACCACTCTTACCTCAATAATCATATTGAGTTAGTTTCTAATTCCTGGAATTTAATAAAATAGGTCAAAGTTATCATAATTCTAAGATCGTCACAATTCTATTCTACCAAGCTTTGCTAGTTTATACTTAATGAGTCATAATTAGACGGTCATTCTATACTGATGGGTTTAGTAATGGTTGCATACCTTCTAAGAAAGATTGTGACACATGACGGCATATAAAGTGAAGATCATCAGAAAAAATGCTAAGTATAAATAGTAAACAAACAGGTCTGGTTAGTCACATGACCAAAATCTTCTAGCAGCATGGTGGGGATGATCAATAACAAAAAAATTGAAAAATGGGTGATCAGTGAATGAATTAAATCTTTTGCTTTCAGTTAGGCGGAGCTCACTGAAAAAAATCTGAATTTTCAAAAAACAAACATGAGCGCTGCTGGGCACAAACTGATTGATTTAGCATAAACTTCCATTGTAAATTGGACCCCATTCTAAGAACTTATCTAGGATGGCAGATTTGAATCAAAATTCTTGACATGATAAGGAGTATCAGTTTAAATCTTTAGCTCTCTAGTATTGGTACAGCCTGTATATGTGATGCATACATTGCCAGCCAGACAAGCTTAAAAAGTTTGAAGAAACCTATGTTGACTAAATGAATGTACAGATTGAGATGAGAAAAGAGGGATACTCTCTGTAGAGTAGAAAAATATGCTGTGATATTTGAAATCACCTTGGAATTCATACTAATCTTTGGTAATTTTCATACTAATGTTAATAGGTTCTTGTATACATAGATACAAATATATTTATGGAGAGATCATTATAGTTTCAGTTCTAAACTTGATTAATGGTATCTGTCCATGACAATATTGACAAGGTATTCTAAATTGCTCAAACAATACTTTTTCTGTTCAAAATTATTAGGGTCTGTCACTTAAGTCTCAGAGAGATAAAACTGTAAAAGTTTCATATTTTGTTTAAATTTCCTTCATATTCAGTGGCACTATATTCCAAGGCTGGCAATTTTGTTTTCATTTGAAAGTCAAACATGCTTTGAACAATGAACTGAAAAAAACTATTAAAATATTTTCTATCAAAATACTGTATGCGTCCAAATTAGCGATCAATTTACAGTAAGGGTTCATAGGAATCTCAAAAGTTGGCTTGTTCCACAAGTACAGATTAAATCGCTCCCAAATAATCATATTATTTTTGAGCCTGATTAGTGAACTGGAATTCTTGGGAATCTTTTGAATTTTCCCAGAGAATAATATGCTTTTATACTCTTCGAATAAATTTTACAGTTTGGCCTGCTATTTATTGTGGTTTGTTTACATTTTGAGTGTTTGCTTCTGCTTACTATAAACCATATTTTCTGCCATATAGTGCGTTTTTTCCTTCTGGGGCCATTCTGCCAAAACAATGGTGCATGGGTATCACTCACTTCAACATTTTGGCAATGTTCCCTCTAATACTTAGTAATCAGCGTCCGCAAAAATCTTACATTTGAACAAATTTTTTTCCCTGCGACAAAAGTATGTGCACACTGAATACTTGGGCAGAAGTAAACTTGAAATTGTTTCAAGATAATTTTGGCACAGCCTATCAGTCAAGGCTAATAAAGTTGTATCAGTATCTCTTGATTTATGATTTAATACAAGTAGCATTGAATTCTGTGAAGTAATGTAGTGTCTCTAATCTACACTATTTTGTTCAGTTCATTTTTCTATTTAATAAAGCATCATTGAGTAGTTCTTGCTCTGAGAATGCAATATTGAAACCAATCAATACTAATAACACTCATCAATTTGTAGATAAAAAATGTCAACATGGGTTACTTCAGTTTTGAAGTTGTTGCTGCTGGCTTGATATGTATTGATCTCTGATACAGACTGGTCACATTAATGCAGCCATAGGGCTGAAAATTTCAATATTTACTCCTTGTTATGTCTAGTAAAAAGTAGGCTTTTTGATTTACAAATTCCACCTCTAAACAGGTTTTTAGCAGGGTTGGATTCAATTTGCGATGGAAATTTATGCTAAATTGGTACCTAGTTTGTGTCCAGCAGCATTTACATTTGTTTTTGGAAAATCAGAATTTTTTAGTAATCACTGGTTAACAAAACCTGAGAGAAGAAATTTATCCATTGATCACCCCTTTTTTCCAATTTTTTTGATCATCCCCAACAAGGCATGCTGCCAAAGCATATTAGTCATGTGACAGTTTCTAATAAGTGACTAAACAGACTTGCCATTATTGAAGCTGCTACAAATGCTTGAATTGAAACTCATTCGATTACAAAGCTCGTTGACAACTATTCAGATGCTTAATTATAATTATTGATTACTACATCCTTTTAAGTAACCAACCTTTTGTGCATACATTAATTTCCTTTTGTGCTCTGGTTGCAAGATGTGTGTGTATGCACACACTCTTGCACAGCTCACTGAGGAACAATGCTCATAGGCCTATGCATTGTGATATAATGCATGCGGTGATTTTAAACAAAATCTCATGCAAAAAAAAATGTGTATGATATGGTCAGAAATATGATAAGCAATAAAGAAAACTAGAATAATTCTCATTGTACTGTTTATTCCAATGAGAAACAAACGTATTCACTCAGGCGAAAAATTTACCCAGTAGTTCAGGAACAATAATACTTATTAAAATATCTTCCCTGAATGGACACTATAGAGGAAAGGAGGTTGCTTTGTTTGTAAAAAACAAAACGGGTCAATGATTTCATATACATGATTTTTTCAACAGATATGGATGTATGAAACTGGAAGAAGACTGGAAATATTTGTGTGAAAACGACAATTTTAGTTATTGATTAGTGAGTTTAGAAATTTTTTAGTTTTTGAATGGCAATATAATTTTTTAGGGGAGTTTTTCTGATGATTGAACAGCTTATAGTTGTTTGTATTGTTAATATGACATTTCAGCCAGTTCATTTTGATCTTCTAGAGGACTCACCTCAGTGAGCAAATTTTCAAAGGGTATTAGAACTATCAAAAGTGGCCAGATATGCAAAAAAAAAATCCTGACCTGTAACTGTGTTTATGTCATTCTGTGTGAATGAGGGAAAATCTACAAATTGCTAATCTTGTGCCTCACATGCACTTATAAATACGTAACAGCAGGCCTCTCAAAGTTTAACTTGACAAAGATAAAAAAAAGCCCTAATCAAAAGCAAGATAGAAAAATCGGGAATGGCCGACTATATTTGGAAAGAAAAAGACTAACACTTCCCTCTCTGGGAAGAGGTTTGTATCATAGACAAGGCACACAGTTGGGAACTGAAGAAATCAGGGAGGCAACCCATATCAACATGTCAACTGAATGTAAGTAAGACAAGTGCAAAAATCAACCCAATGTGGCTGCCACTACTCAACAGGGGCAAGGTTTTGAAATCCAGGCCTAATAAGGAAAGGAGAAGAAACTGACATTACCCAAATCCTATGTTGTAGTGTGGCTACCATTGGAATACTTTTTCCAGCACCATCACTCGCATATAACCCTGAAGAAGGCTGTGGAATGAATGAATCGGCTGAAATGTTGGATTAATAACACAAACAAGAAGAGGGATTTCAATCGTCTGAAAAACTCTTTGAATGTTAATGACCCTTCTCAAATCTATAGACAGTTGCAGAAGTTTTGAATTAAGTTGCTGAAAAACAATAATAGGAACCAATGCTGTAGGTAGAGATAGTAAGAGATTTTAGGACCTGAAGGAAGGGGATTGGCTCCTTGAGGGGCATTTTTCAACAATCTGTGAGATTTGATGAAAGAGGATATTTTGCCATAAATAGACATCATTTAATTGGTAAGAAATCAACCCTAAATGCTGAATTATTATTTATATGAAATTCATGTTCGCAAATATATCCATATTATCATTTATTGTCAGTAGAAATGCAGCAGCTTAACTCCATTGGGAGCTTGAAGGCATTCACAAACCCATCCACCTCTACAAAAAATTATATTCAGAATAAAGTGTTTGCTTATGGAAAATCATCAATTCCATTCTTATTTGATTCTTTGCAGATTATAGATGTTAATGTCAGATTTGGGGTAGAAAATATAAAGAATTTGAATGAAAAATTTCATAAAGTCCAAGACAATTATCTCCAAATATAAAGTATCTAAGATGTGGGGAGGGAGCATCATATGAAATTTGGATTTTCTAGATCCAAAGGAAGGGCACAGCAAATCTGTGTTGATTTCAGGCAATAGAAAAATCTATTTTGGTTATAGCAATTTCATTTTCGTTTATGAATTTGCCTTGAATATTTTTTCAAAACTGCTGACTTTTTAAAGGTTGGACTTAAGACACAAACAATCTAAGAAAAAATTCTCATCTTAAAAATCTCTCTTTATGTATGTTCAAAGCATGGATCAGCAATACTAATTCTTTACTTTTCTATCAGAAATTTCCTTGTCATTATAAGTTTGACAAACCATTTTCTGAATTCATTTTCACTGGGTTCATATCAAAAACTGCCTATTTGGCTTTACCCATTAAGCTGAAAAATGCATCAGGAACCATTTTAGATTTCTCCATTGTTGATGCTGTCTAATATCCAGCCATTTCTTCACACCACTTTGATGATTCTCTGGGGGAAAGATCTGTAATGCCATTTCTTCAATTACAGGAATATAATCAACAGTCATAAATTTTGTTCTTTTTTCTCCAATTACAGAAATATCAATGTTCATGATATCCATTGTTTTTTTCCTGCAACTGTGAAAATGGCTGTCATCAAACATGTCTATCATATATTTTTGTTATTTTCAACAGTAAGTCTGCTACCAGTACTATCAGACTGAACAGAATTCAACAAAAACAACAGAAGATTACTTACAACTCTTTATTATTTCCTTCATATCGTGCACACATACATTCGTTTGTTCACCAAAAAGAAACAATATGGCTCTAGTTCATTCAGAAAACCCATAAACACTCTCCAGCCTAGAGGGAATTACTCAATACCAGAAATAAGATTACTAACTTAACACTTCTATAAACTAAACTTTTGTAATTTTTTTCTTCTCAATTCTGAGGTCAACAAATTTAGGAACTTTACAAATTCAGATACTGATCTTAATGAGCTTTTGAAATAGTTTAAATTCTGGGGTTGAGTTGAGAGCAAATTTGTCCATAGGGGTTTATTATTTTCATAATCTGAAAATAAAATGGCTTCATTTTTTTTTTTCACTCCCAGCTTTGAAAATAATTTTGCTGACATTTATTTCTCAGTTATATGCTTTTATTAACTCTATCTTACCTTCTCTCTATCCCTCGGTAGGTCCTCCTCAGAATGTTTTTCTGCTGTTTCAAGCAGACACGCAAAATTTGGTAGAAAGGTGCCCCTTGATAAGATGCTTCTTACTTATAAAAATCTTAAACTCAGAATGAAAAGATCTGGCATTAATGGCATTCAAATTTTATAGTGAACATCTCATTGAACTTTCAGTTCTTGTTATTACTATCTTACAATGAATAAAATCCCAGTGAATCATGATTTTAAAAATTTCATTTCTAAACAATCTAGTATTTGTATAATTAACATTGATTTGTATAAAGAAAATAAGTCTAAGGACATTTTGTTTGAAGTTTAAGTTGTTCAATTCATTTAAACGATCATCGATCAATATTTTTGATCTGTGCTGTTTATTCACTGCCATAGGCTGACAGTCGGAGTAAGTTGCAGTAAAAAGCAACTAAAATATTCGAGATGAAAGAAAATACTAGTCAAAAATTATTAATGGGTAAAAATTCTTCATCTAATAGAAAATAAATAAATCAGGATAATTGTATTACACACAGCATTTGTCAACCTGTAAGAAGCACTAAGATAAATATTACTCTACGAGGTCTGTCCAGAAAGAAACCGAACTTTCAAAGCAGCATGCCAAAGAGATTTTTTAGAGTGCTCTGACTGATGTGTTGAGATGGAGTGATCTTCACCATTTGTATGAAAAAAATTGCGTCAGTCCATGTTGGTTTTTTAATTGCACAGACTAGAGTGTCTATTGGGCTTGTTTTTTTGTTCTGAATTGAATAATAAAGGTTTTAGAGGTCCTGTGATTTGTGGAAATCATTGCCTAACCAAACCTTCCATGAAGTTTTCAAAGGGGTTGGAATCTATAAAAGTTTGTGCAACATGATTTTAAAAGAAAGATTGATAATGCATTGATTTGCATTTCATTTTATATCAGAATATTACTGGCAATATGATTCATCATCAGTTCTTCCTTTTAAAATCATGTGATGGACCCTCTTACACATTTCTACCTCATTTGATACTTCAAGGACAGACAACAACTTCCACAAATCCCATCACATGCTTTTTCAATGTTGTTTTCTTGTGTCAACAAGAAATGTCGCCCAGATTCAGCACTCCTCAGATGGATGTCCTTCCTGATTTGAAATGTTGGTATCACTCGTGACATTGCATACAGCTCTGACAATCCATAGGTCTATAAGAAAAGTCTCCCCCAAACTTTTTTCCTAATTTGAAATGGAATTTTGCACAAACACATCACTCTTCTAAATCCTTCATTGTTCAATTTATGGGGGAAAATAATGCTAGACGCACTAGGTGCACATTAACTCACTTGTGTAGCTCAAAAACTAACAAATGTGCATTAATGCAGTTGTTTTTATACAAGAGGGCAGGGTGACATTTTAGCCAATGAAATCTAAAACGTTTCATTGGTACACTGTTTTAAAACTTTGTTTTCTTTATGGGCAGACACCTTATGTCCAATGTAGTGGTATAATGGATACCTGAAGGCATGAACTGCATGGCTTTGTCTTAGGATCATAACATGCATAAGTTAGTTAAAGAATATCATTGTAAAAAAGGTCACCTAAACTCTCATTATTTCATAAAGGCTTTAGTTCAGGATGGAGTATTTATATCTGATACATTGCAGTCACTGTAGACGGATGCAGTTTTTGAATAAGTAATGAATTTTTTTCTTCATAATATTGATGTTGAAAAGTTTGTGATAGTTCACAAAGACTAGCAATCCCAGATTGATTTGATGAGGCTTAATATCCAGACATCTTATGTTATTCAGAATGATCTCTCAGCTTAGTCAGGTCACCTGGACACCATGCACTTCAGTTTTAACACCTCCCAATTTCTTCCAATGCGGATTCCTGAAGTGGCAATTTATAAGAGATGTCCGACATCTATCAATGAATTGGAAGCAAACGTCACTGAAGCCGTCTGCTCTTTTGATCAAGAGTACATTGTGTGCGTTTATGGACAATATGCAGATCCGCTGTCATGAATGCGAGACTTCAAACAATCATCTGCTCCATTGCATTTGAATCTTGAGGATGGACATTGTCATACAACTGTAGTACTGAACAGTAACAGTTTGTCCAGATTACAACAATCTATAGTTAAGGCTTTCCTGCCAAACGCAAAGAAAAACTTTCCTCCAAAAAGTGGTGGAAATGGGAGGTGGTGCTAGATGGAAGTATGATATATACCTACTTTTCAATTTCCAGGTTTTTTGTATGTCTCTAAATGACTGTTATTGGTCATATTTTTTTTATTACCCATAGAGGGTTTACAGGGCTCCTGAATCCTCGACTGCATAGATTCACTTTTGCTCATTCTTGATAGGCCCCTTTGTGATCCCAAGGCATAAATCCTAGATTCAGCCTTACTGTATATCTAATGCCAAAAACCCATTTCTATCACTGCCCCAAAGTAGATTGCCCTAGAACTCGCCACAATTGCTCAATAAATCAATTTTCCATCACTAGTTACTGACTTATCCAAAAAAGATATTTTCCTGTGTTGAACAAGAAGAGAAATACGTGTTTTAAAATTCTGAATAATGTTCCTTTCTGTACATATATGTGAAACTATTTTCTTCACTTGTAAATGGCATACTACACTTCACAGAATACAAAATCAATAAAAAGTTGAGTTAACTTTAAAGACGCTTCTAAGATTTTGTCAACATTATGCAGAAGTTGGCCCTGAGAACTTTTGCATCAACCTAATAAATTTGAGAATATTTTCCAGATTTTTTTCTCCGATGAAAACACTTTTACAAAAAATGATTTGGGGAAATCTTCCTTCATTCCTTCAAAACAGGTTTGGTTGGACGCTCAATATAGCCCATGATTTTTAACAGTATGCCATGTTTGGGATGATCAATGAAAAAATGAAGATAAGATTGATCAATGAATAAGTTATTTCTCTCACCTCTTGTTAAGTGATGATCACTAAAAAAGCTCTGAATAAGGGAGAAACACAAGCAGGAACACAGCCAGTTACAAACTATTCGACCAATTTAGCAAAAGCTTACATTGTAAATTACCCCCCCCCTTAAATACTTTTTTAGGTGAGGGAATTAAAAAAAAAAAAAAATATGACTATGTACGTGTCACTCATAACTATGCCTGACATGTACTTAGCCAGCCAGACCCCCTTGAAAAATGAAGAACCCTATGTTGATGCTGAGAGTTTTGGTTGCCAGTTTATAATATCCAAATTCTGACCAGCACTCGATTCTTTTTGCAAGTTTACATAAAACATATACGAGATTGACATTATTAAGAATTCATAGAAGCAGGTGTTCAGTAATACATTCAGTACATATTATTTTTATGTTTTCTTGCTGTTCAAAATTGATATACACTGTAGACCCATTATAATGCAGCTCACTATGATGTGGAATAGCTTATGACACAGTTTGAGCACTGATCCCAATTTTCAAACCAGGACTTTTTTCAATCTCAAAATGATAGCTCAATACAAAAAAAGAAAGACCCCAAAGAAATTTTACACACTAGGTCAATTGATGATAGAATTTGCCCTCTCAGCAGATTTTGAGCTGGGTGGGTGAGTCCAATTTTTTAAACGTTTTACTTCTGATGAGATTGGACAACTCCAGAGGCCAATAGGGTCAATATTTTCAACACTGGTAACCATGAATCAGGTTATGCCAACTGCAAAAAGGAAATGAATCAGACAAAATCCTATCAGTAGTCAACTAACAAAACTCATCGCCCTTTTTCTCTTTCATCTTCGTCAACATTTGCTAAAATTTGGATCCAAGTTTCTTCAAATTGTGACTTTCTTGTGAGATGTCACGATTTTTTTATAATTTTTATGTTTATTTGTGTCTTTCTCTTTGACTAGCATCACCCTACCCCGAACACCACGATTTTCTCTTCATATATACATGAATTACAAGGTACGGTCTTCGAAATTTTGGGAGGGAGTTTGGCCCCCTCATCCCCACTTCTGTTCTGCCAGAGTATGTTATGCATTTATTGTAAATGACACTCACCTGACATCTATTTTCACTTCCGAACAGGAAATGACGCCCAACATTCTTCATGTAACAAAGGAGGAAACTTGGATGAAAGTTCGTAAAGATTGGAAATTTGTTATAATGCGGACTCACTTTCAATGAAAATGACCCTGACCTCTGTGTTATAATGGGTCTGCTACATATATCTTCCTGTATCTTAGTAAACTGATGTAATTTTCCTATTTTTAATTAAGTTAAAGTATCTTTTATGATCTGTAAATTTCACATAACTTTTGACATATACTTATCAAGCAAAATATGTTTCTTTCCAAGTTCACAAGGTACATTAACCTTGCAAATAACTCTCGTGACATTATTAGATTAAAGAAAACCTAATTTAAAACAGCAACTTTAACAGAATATTTCATATGATATAAATATAATAGATATTTCCCCAGCAATTTCAACTCAGAGCTGAGGCCACCTTCCCATGTACAGGAGAAGTTACTTTTTTTAATGATGGATAATGTTATCAAAAGTCTGATGTTATTAAAATCAGTCAGTCCCAAGCATTTTATTCAAAATTGATTGAAATTTTTTGATATAAATTTCATAATAATGTAAAGTTGTTTATAACTATCAATTTAGTAATATGATAATGATTGATAACCACGAACGCAAATTGTCCAAATTTTTATAAATTTTCTCAATGCTATCATCCAGTTATTATCATCTTAGTCATTGACCCAAAGTGATCACACTATTCAGCTTCCTCTGTATATTAATGATGAGCTTACATTGGTAACACTCATTACCATCACTTTAAAGAGAGCGGAAACTCTGATGATATCTTTTGAGAATTCTTTCCTATGTTCTGCTACAAAATATATCTTTAAAAAACTGGCACAGATCAAAGGGTCCAACCCCGATCCTTTTTGGGCAAACGTAGATAAAAGAAAGAATTCAAGACAGAAAAATTTGTCTGGAATTTTTTAGAGATTGAAAATTATTTATGATTTATATATATATATATATATATATATATATATATATATATATATATATATATATATCATAAATAATCTTCTATCTCTATAAGTGGCAATTTAATATTAGACTCAACAATTACAGACACAGGATTAAGTCACAAAGCAATCACAGCCCACCTCCCGTAGAACTATTCTTTCTCACACCCGGCCACACACTGACGCTAGACTTACTATCATAGAAAAATAGAAAAAAATACACCAATTGACATAACTAAAGTTCTAGAGAAACATGAGGATATGTGGATCAACAAACTCAAAACTCTGTAGCCTAATGGATTAAACACTAAACTAAATAACCCTAATCACACAGATCTCTATCTAATTCACAAATCTCCAACTAACAATATCCTCACACCCATATCTACCAACCCCTACCCACCCAGATACATTCAATACTGGGAACTTCAAAGTCACTCAGACCCATAGGAAAAATCCACCTTAGCCAGTAATAACACTAGTCCGAATCATAGCCAACATATTTTTGATGACTTGTAAGGTTGAAACCTATGTAGTTCCTTAACCTCATCACCCCTCCATTTGCACTATCCCTTACATACCCCAAAAATCTAACTCCACATCACTTCCCTCCGACCCTAACACACTTTGCCCTCTCCAAGACCAACTGCTGCTACTTAACCATAGACTTCATCACTGGCTGGACTTTCTCTCACACAGCAGGATGCCTCCAGCAGCCTTTATTAAATCTTTTACCCACAAGGCAAAGCTCCTGATAGTGGACTCTGGTTCCACATGAGAACTTTAAACCCTAAAAACACATACTCACACAGCACACACCACTGAAGATAGGAAAAAATCCATAAACATGTCTGGACCATTAACTTCTACGGACAAATAAACCTTACCTCAAAACACTTGACACCTGAGTCTATCTCACTCTTTACAGTTCATATTATATACATATATATATATATATTCCATAGGAATAGAGCACTCTGGTGGATGAGGAATTTCTGTGTTAATAGATATATTGCTTAAATTCAGCCTTAATGACTGTCCATTTCTGTAGTACAGAGGTAGGATATCGGCCTCCGGATCTGAAGTGAAGGTTTCAATTCTGCCTCGCAGTACTGGCTGAGATAATGGAAAGTCTATAGCCACATTGAATGTGATACATCGAAACAACTGTTTGTGGATGAAACATTGAATCCATAATTATATATATATATATATATATATATGGCACATTAAATCCATAATTATATATATATATATATATATATATATATATACATATATATATATATATATATATATATGTATATGTCTTCCAGTTGGACTTGTATTACTACATTATTTTTTCCACTCAAAATTTTGGTTGACCTATACATGTGTAATATTAAAACTTTTTAAAAAAATAATTCTTCAAGTTTGGACACTCCCCTGGTCGAAATCCTGGACCCATCCCTGGAAAGAATATAAATGAAGTAAAATGTTTCTGAAGTCTATTACAGAATATCCGATGTGAATCCCTTAGTAGTAAGACCAGTTTGTGAGGAGATAAAAACAGAAACTTTTTTTTCTTAAACTAGAATGATCATCTTAAGCAATAATCTATTTTTCCCAGGGCTAAATGTTGATTTTGGCCATACTTTTGTTGTTTTCAAACCCGACAGCTTTTTTTCTTCAAACTTGAGTGTTTTGAAACAGACTGGCTTATTTAAGCCTTAAATGCTTACTCAGGATATTAGTGTTTTGAAAGATTACTATCATGACAAACTGAACAGCTTCCTTTTTTTATAAAAATATTTGACTTCTCTCTCAATCAGCACATTACTATTGAATCACTCCAGCCCCCAAAATGGTCCACTCGACCAACCAGCAAAATGGGCTTCTTCTCTCTTTGCTTGTCCATCTATCCATCTCTAGTTCTTGGTCACATTTTAAGGGCTACAACCTTGAAAATTTGCATAAGTACACCACTAGGTACCATCAAAATGAAAGGTTTCTTGTGTTTTTTTTTTAAACTTTATTGGTCACTTTGAACCAAAAATGTCCAAATCTTGGGTTGCTCTTTTTTTGGATGATTTTTCAAATGAAAGATCTATTGTTTTAGATGATATTTTAGATAATTAAATCTTATACATTTGCAGATTGTGGTGATTCATTTATTAAAGGTACAAAAATATAAATACGTATCATATTACATATTCACCCAAATATACATGCATCCCTAAGTTATCATACAAGTAAGTGGCTACCAAATTAATTTCTTACACATAAGCCTTTGGGAAAGGAAGAACTTTGAATATGTTTAAACCCGAGTTTTGAAGCTACTTATAAACTAAATGATCATTGATTCATTTATCAAAGATTAATGCTCAGATGCAGATCCTGGTCCAGCCCTGCCCCCACCCCCTCTGCACAGACAAAGCTCGATTAAGGAAAAAATCTATTGTCTACATAAAGAAATCTAATGAAATAAAAACACCAAAATAATACCAAGTAATCATACATTAAACTTAAAAGCCCAAGTTTATTATATCCATTGTCCTATTACATATGAAGTGAAATTTTTGAAAAGTTGGACCCCCTCTGATCTATTTCAAATGGACAACAATTATCCTGTCAACTAAAATGATTCCTGTTGCTTTTGATTGGATTTGAACTCAATCTTCTGTGCATGCACGTGTTAATGTATACAAAATCGTGGAGCAGCTTAGTTGAAGAAAAATTCCTGACAATAATGCGTCTCTAAAAGCATTTAGTTTGATACACTTATAGCCAAGGGCATCTCAAAATAATCTGGATATTGAGCCCCCATGAATTCTAAATACGTCCCTCATAGTAACCATTTTCCTTCTTTAAGTAACATTCTCAGTTATTTCTTTTATAGCTAACTTATAGATAAATACATTTACTGCAATCATTTACAGCAGATTTAATCTTGGAAAATGGCATCCATCTTGAATTTTCAATGTGATTGAATAATTACAAAAACGATAATTTAATGATAATCAGATGAAAAAAAAAAAGAATTTTTTTCTTAAGATTAAAACAAAAGATGCTTGTAATATAGAATTTCATAAAATTTTCTCATCAAATTATTTGAGAAGTAGCACTTGAAATATTTCATAAGCATATAAGTAAAGTGAAAAATAGTTGTATATCCAGCCATCAGCCATATGAAGTCGAAGTCATCATCATCATCGCCATCAGCTTTTGAACATTTGACTTTTAACATAAGCCTTTCCCAAGATTTGCCAGACCTTTATCATGGACGTCGCAGAGCCAACACTTTCTAAACTTGTCTAGTTTTTCACGTCATCTCTTATTTTATTGGCTGCATTTTTGCTTGTAACCTCTAGGGATCCATGTTATGAGTGGGGATGCTCAGCGGTTGTCAACATGGCCAGCCCATTGCCATTTGAGTTTTCTAATAGTTTCTATGATATCTTTGACTCCTGTCTTTCTTCTTATACATTGTGCTGTCTTATGATTTCTTCATGTGAGATTGAGCATCTCCTAACAGAGCTTTAAATGCAACTCAAGGTAAAATGGAGCAACCCATCAAAAATAGCTTCAGCTGACGCAACTTTGGTTGCTAAGCAACTGTGGTTGCTAATGCAAACGCAGTCACAAAAGCGTCAGGATGAGCCCAACCTGTCCCTCGTAGTGCAATGGGACAGCGCTGCCCCCGGGCAAACTGCTTCCCCTCAGCTTGGCGGAGTAATAGTAGGAGAGCCCAAGGATGAATCCAAAGGCTCCCAATGCACATAGCAATGCACAGCCCCAGTATAACCTCACTGGCTGACGCAGTGCACCTGTGCACTCGGTCTTTGATGCTCACTACAACCCAATCTCCAGCCCGTTCAGCGGGCAAGTGTCATATCAGCACCTTGGTCTACGCTGTGGAACAAATACTACACCTTAATCCATGCGAAAAAAGCCAGAAAAAATGTGAGTTTGAGTATGATTCTCTTTTGTCCATCTTGCAAGGTTTTATTCATGACTGTTGGAAGAATGCATTGGTTGTCTCCCCTTCTTTTCAGGAGGACCAATTGATTATTTCAGACGTTTACATTTGGTTGTAAACATTTATTATCCTGACCAACATTTACATGAACATGAAATTAATCACTCAACACAGAGCTTTCCCAACTGTACATTGCGACACTTTAGTTTGTTGCTGATAATCTCTAGCTGTGTCCTGATAGTATCCTTGCCTATACATGCAAATAAACATCTGTATGTGATTAGGAAAACAAACAAGAATGATTATTTTGAAAAGATCAGAAAAAATGATAATGTCATCATACCGGTATAGTTTTTCAGTTTCAAGATGAAAATCTTGAATATATTATCTACCCCACCTCAAACATTCACCCAATGTTGACAGCCCAGATTAAACTTGTACAAGGTCTGTAGAATATGCTATAAAGGGGCCCCAATATAAGAAAATACTCATAGATATCAAGACATCATTTTTTCACTTGCATAATAGAGTAATTAAATTTTCAAATTTGTTATATGAGTCAATACAAGTATGTCTGAAGCTTTAGTGATAGTATTACTTTATTTTTGTTTTGATCGTTTTGAAATGGCTATGACTTCAGTTTCAAATATCTTTTTCATTCATGCATCGTATATGCATCAAATTCATACCACGCTTTTGATATTTACTATGTTGAAATATCACCATCAATTGAAATGGATAATTGGCTAGAATCACTAACTTCAAATGCCCAGTCATCCATGAAAGTTGGAGGTTTTTATTGTGCTATACTGGTTGACCAAGTGCAGAATCACTGAATTAGAATTGATAGCTTGCAAGCATTTAATGTAGGGCCCTTAAAATTACAGGGCAAATAGTATATGCTATTTTTTTCTGACATGTGGTAATATGTGTTGTCTATCATTGCAAAAATCACAACAAATTATCAATGGTGCCTCTTCAAGCAAGCCTGTAAGAAGTCCATGTGACATAACTCCCTATGAGCCAAGCAAGTAATTACCTTTTTATAAAAAACAGTGCTTTTAGCTGTTTCTCTATTTACTCCCTTTTTACTGGGGACTGTGAACAGGTAACATTGCTTCTCAGAGCATGTGAGACCATAAGCTGTATTTGCGACTGTTGCATCAAAATGCATGTAATATCATTCAATTCTAATTTGCATTCACTCCAACAATTTTATATTTCCTTTGACACACCGCACTAAACTCTCCAAGCATACACTATAACGATATTAAGACTGCTACAGTCCAAAGACACACGGAAACAATAGAAAGACATTGACAAAACATGCATCATTTTTCTCTGCTGAAAATGAATAAATCATTCATTTCCTTTGAAAATACAGATTCAGTTGTGTTTCCATCTTTATTAACATTCTCACAGTCACTACGGGTTATCTGCATGGAAATTTCAAATTACCATGTGGTTTCAAAATATATAACCATATCCTTTCTTCTTCAGTAAAGGCATATACAAATCAATCTTAAATTCATACCTCCATAAAAACGGGTGATTTCAATATTCAGTAAGATTAAGTATTGTTCTCGGGAATAATTTGACCTTGATAAATTTTCCAACTTATTCCTTTGTTGAAATTGAATAATTGTCAGTCACCATGAAGATAAGGGAATGTATTGTTGTATGCACTGTTTGACCACCACCACCACCACCACCACCACCACCACCACCACCACCACATCATCATCATCATCATCATCATCATCATCATCATCATCATCATCAGTCTTTTAGCGTCCGTTGTTGGACATAGACCTTCCCCAGGATTTGCCACACTTCTCTATCATGGGCGTCACGGAGCCAGTATTTCCTGAACTTGTCTAGCTTGTCTCTCCATCAAACATTTTGCCGGCCTCGGTTGCGCATGTGGTCTCGGGGAATCCATGTTGTGAGTCGTGATGTCCATCGATTGTCAGCCATTCTTGCAACATGGCCAGCCCACCGCCATTTGAGATTTTTTATGGATTCTATGATGTCTCTAACTCTTGTCTTTTCCTGGATGTGCTGAGCTGTTTTGTGAACATATATTCAGTTGAATATCATCATAAAATACAAACAATGGAATTACGAGCAATCACATTTTCAATTGAGATATGATCATTTAATTAGGAATTATAAACAAGAGAATGTTATGGATCAATTGAGAGAAATGTTTGTGATACAAGTTTGAGCCTGATTTTCACACAAAATATATAAGGTTTGTTTACAAGAGAACATAGTGGATCCAGTCAGATGCTAATCCTCACTTCTCAATCTTTTTAAGTTTTTAAAGGATTTTCTCTTTTAAGAATGAATATTGAGATTATATTTTCTAGAACCATTCATAAATATTCTGATAAACTGACTTAATTCTCTCTCATCTGAGTTTGTCATCCACAGTAAAACAAAAGACAAAGAAGCCAAACCTACCTAAGATAAGGCTGAATATGTCATTAACAAACAATTCCACTTTATATCATTGATTAGAAGATTCAAATTATGAGGAGAAAAGAAAATGAAAACTTACAGTTATTCAGGGCACAAATAGCTGATAAAATTCAAATGAATTTGTAAATCAAAGAATATTTAAGAAAAACTGAACAAGTTGGGTTGGTTATTCAATAGAAACCATCATATGACCATAATCTTTTGGCAAGATGCTATGTTAGGGATGAACAATTAGAAATTTGGATAAAAAGGTGAGCAAGGAATATTACTTCTCTTGCCTTTTGTTGGATGACTAAAAAGTCTGGATTAAAAGGAAAAAGAGTGAGTGCTGCTGGACACAAACTAAGGGACCAATGTAACATAGAATTATGTGGTAAATTCAACCCCTCAGAAAAATTTTTGGGGGTTGGGGTTTGAAAAATTGAAGATTAAAAATTATCCAGACAAAATAGGGAGGTGCAACCAGTAGACAGGAAACATATATATATAACCAGGCAGCCATCCATTCCATTCCAGAATATCTTAAGAACTGAAGAAACCTATGTTTTGGTTGACGGTTTCTAATCTTATACTACAACATTGTTTGGATGTAAAATATGAGAAGACAAGAGAAATAGAACGAATGAAAGTCATTCAGTGCAAAATACCTGAGAAAATACGAATCAATTTGGAAAGCAAAGAGTGTTTTTGAAGAACAACCACATGGTTTGAGCATAACATTTCCTTATCAGGCAGGTGGAAAAAACATTCAGTTGAAAATTGAAAGATGACAGTATGGATGGATCTTAATCACATTTGTATAATTAAGAATAAATATATACAACAAAAGCAAATATTACATCTGATGAATAAATTTGAAAAGAGGTAATTCTCTATTTTTAGCAAGCAAGTTTCCTAAAAATAAATTCATATATCTATACTAAGCATAAATGAAGCATCATAGCCTGCAGGTGAGCCAGAAATAATCATGTACAAATTATACTAAAGTTATCAAAAAAAAAAAAGGTCTATTATATTAAATCATCTTTTGATAGCAGTTCTTTCGTCTAAAGTTACTTGAAAAATATCAGTTCAAGATTTGGACATTGTTGGTCTTAAACGACCATAGAAATCCCTAAAAAGCACGTTTTTTTAAAAAAACAAAAAGACATTATCAGATTGTGCTCAGTGGTGTACTCCTGCAAATTTCTAAGATTGTAGACTCTAAAATGTGACCAGGAGTGCCAAAACACACACACACACACACACACACACAAAATTTCCAAATATAAACGTATATATATATATATCTATATATATACAATATATCAATGAATAAAACAGGGTGACTGTGTGAATGTACTAAGGTGTCCTGAAAGTGCTATAGCAGATGAGAACAGGATGGCTAAATGATGAAAGTGTACATAGACAATGTATATAGACAGAGCTATTATCAATAATATATCTGAGGAACCCTGAAAAAATAATAAAAAATATAATGTAAAAAAAATCTATGAGAAACTAGCCAGGGAATGGGAGCAATTGGACCTACTGATACCTACCACTACTGATAAAGGGGGAAGTAGAAACAGCTTTGCACCACCTTATGAAATTTCTCTCAGAAACTCTGTCTTTGAGTTTGATTTTCTTCTTCTTCTTCTTCATCATCTTCTTCTTCTTCTTCTTCTTCTTCTTCTTCTTCTTCTTCTTCTTCTTCTTCTTCTTCTTCTTCTTCTTCTTCTTCTTCTTCTTTATCTTCATCATCATCATCATCATCATCATCATCATCATCATCAGTCTTCTAACGTCCGTCGTTGGGCATAGACTTTCCCTAGGATTCGCCATTATTCCCTATCATGGGCATCGCGGAGCCAGTATTTCCTGAATCTATCAAGTTCATCTCTCCATCT
The DNA here is from genome assembly GCA_963457665.1 of Thysanoteuthis rhombus. NCBI lineage: Eukaryota > Metazoa > Mollusca > Cephalopoda > Oegopsida > Thysanoteuthidae > Thysanoteuthis > Thysanoteuthis major. The sequence continues at coordinate 61,168,270 of OY735205.1, read as the reverse complement.
TGTGTTGTTGGCCTCGGTTTCTTATGCGATCACTGGGGATCCATGTTGTGAAGCATGATGTCCATCGGTTGTCTTTCATTCTTGTAACATGGCTTGCCCATTGCCATTTGAGTTTTTTAATAATTTCTATGATGTGACGAACACCTGTTTTCTTCTTTATATGCTGTGCTGTCTTGTGATCTCTCCATGTTAGGTTGAGCATGATTCTCTCATGCACACGTTGCGTACTTCTCAGATTGCAGGCCTGTCTCTTGGTTAAGTTCCATGTTTCAGCTCCATATGTGACTATCAGGAGAATGCATTGGTTGTATACTCTTCTTTTTAGGATAATTGGGATCATCTGGTTCTTGAAAGTTGAGCTTGCTCTGCCGAAGGCTTACCATCCCAAAGTGATTCTTTGCTTGATTTCCTCCTCCTTTGAGGGTCTCATGGAGATTCGTTGTCCTAGGAAGATGTAGTGGTCTACCTTGCCGAGTTTTGCATTTCCTATCTTGACAGTTATGTTCTTATTCTCAACATGATTATTGTACTGAAGTTCATGTGTAGGCCGACCTTTTTGCTTTCTTTGTTTAGATAACTAGCATTAGTTGGAGGTCGTGTAGGTTCTCTGCGAAAAGGATGATGTCGTCTGCAAATCTAAGGTTGCTCAAGTATTCGCCGTCTATTTTGATACCTCTATTTTCCCAGTCCATGTTCCGGAAGATCATCTCAAGGCAGGCTGTGAAGAGTTTGGGTGAGCTGGTATCACCTTGTCTTACTCTTTTTTGGAGCTGAAACAGTTCAGAGCCTTATGTAACCTAATGAATGAGTTGCTGTGGTTGTACATATGTTGCAGTACTTTTACGTATACAGGGTCTACACCTTGTAGGGTGATGGCCTTCATGACCATGGGAATTTCTACAGAGTCGAATGCCCTCTTGAAGTCTATAAATGCTACCGTGAGTGGCATTTTTTATTCTGCTGCCTTCTCTTTCAGCTGATTTTTGATTGAAGATGGTCCATGGTCGAGTAATTTCTTCTAAATCCAGCCTGTTCTCGTGGTTGATTCTCGTCCAGTGTTTTAGTAATCCGGTTGGTGATGATTTTTGTGAAAAGTTTGTAAATGCAGTTGAGCAGGCTTATAGGCCTGTAGTTGCTAAGGTCTTTGGGGTTAACATCTTCACGTAAAAGCATTATAATAGCAGTGTTCCAGTCTTTCGGGACTTTACTCTGTTTCAGACACAAGTTGAATAGAATAGCTAGTTTCCTGTTGACTCTTTTGCCAGCCTTTTTGAGTAGTTTGATTTTAGAGGGATTTATATTCGTATATCTTCAACAGCTGTTCTTTGAGGGTTTGGGAATATAACTCATTACAATTCATTCTTTGAGGCATGGAGTCAAGCAAGGGAAACTTCATGAATATATCACCCACTAGCAATTAGAAGCACTCAAAATCTGTTGATGTATGCTTAGGGATTCAAGAAGGTATAAACATGTAAATATAAGAAAAATATCATGCAATCAAAAGCAATTTGGTCTATTTTCAATAATTAAAATTGTAAATGTAAAAATCTGCATTCTTTTCGTGTGGGCATATTGAAAAAAACTGAAGGGAAATAAACAAAAGATTTTTTTTAAATGGAGAAGAAAATGTAATTCTCACAATATGTATAAATATTAAGTTACTTTGCTTGAAATGTAAATTTTGCCTTCTTACTTTTTGTTTTTAACCTCTTTTTATGCAGAATAAGGAAAATATCTCTCAATTAAAAACAAATTCTTTGATCCATTCCATATTAGAACCAACCCCTTCTTAGCCTGTGGCCAACTTTTCAACATAATCTCATGGAAGCTTGTTGAGAACCTATGGTGATATTGGCTTGAAGGGTAATATATATATATATATATATATATATATATATATATATATATCTTGCCAATTTTGTCAGCAGAGAAAAATAATCCCATAATACCTATTTGACATTCAGAATGAGTAAAAGATTTTCCTACAGACAGTATAACAAATGTATTTAAACCAGTTACAAAACTTTTCTGTCTCTGTTAGATGAAATTTTAAATTCTTTTTGAGGAAATACAGTGGGTATAAAAGATGAGTGTTGGACAATCAGAGAGCGTTGAAATCACTATGGTAGTAGTTTCCCACATAGTAGCTTGATAACCATTTCTACATGTCGAGGTATCATACCATTCATATACTAAGCTTGACAAAGTCTGACAAGGGGGCCACCAACTCACTAACCAATACTCTGTGGTTGGGTTGCCCTGAAAGAAAAGGATAAACATAATGCTAATGGGGTTAGATTCTGCAAAATTTCATCCTCTGGCCAAAATAGAGACAATCATTATCAATCTTTCATCATCAGTCATTTGCCACAACTCTCTATCATGGGAATTCCACAGCCAATACTTACTGCATTTGTTTAGTTTGTCTCTCTATCTTGTATTCAGCTTGCCTCGGCTGCATATGTGTTCTCTGGGGATCCTTGATATGAGTCATGATATCCATGGGTTGTCTGCCATTCTTGCAACATGACCAGCCCATTACCATTTGAGTTTTCTAATGAATTCTATGATGGCTCAATCCCCTGTTTTCTCCCAGATGTATTGTGCTGTCTTGTGATCTCTCCATTTGAGGTTGAGCATAATTCTTTCACGTGCACGTTGCATGGTTCTCAGTTTGCGCGTCTGTCTCTTAGTAAGTTTCCATGTTCCAGCTCCATAAGTGACTATCGGGAGAATGCATTGGTTGCGAACCCTTCTTTTTAGGATTAATGGGATCTTCTTGTCTTTAAGTGATGAGCTTGCTCTACCATAGTTTGCTAGTAAAATTCATTGTCTCAATTCTGGCAGGTTCTAATCTTGATCTATGTTCTCTTTCGAATCAGGTCTGGTGAGTCGAACAGTAGAAACTGTCACATGACCAATGTCTTTTGACGAGCATGTCATGTTGGGGTGATCAATTGAAAAACTGGAAAAAGGGCTCATCAATAAATAAGTTTCTTTTCTCGTCTTTTGTTGTGTGATGATCACTAAAAAAACTTTGAACTTTTAAAAAACAAGTGTGAACACTGTCAGACACGAAAAGAAAACTAACTCAACTTACATCGCAAATTGAACCCCCACTAAAAACCTATCTAAGTGTGGAATTTGATAAAAAAAAGTTTTCTCCTGACGTTATAAAAAGTAAGTGGTAAAATTTTCAGCCGTCGAGATTTATTGGTCTGGCCTGTACATGTGATTTTTATATAGCTCTGCTTTAACTTTCAGGTTAGCGGAAAAAAAATGTTGATTATGTCAGTAGAAAATCAACTTGAAGAAGTTTTTCATTGTGATTAGTATTCTTAAAGATGATATCATAATTTTGTTTGCATGCAGTCTGAAATTAAAACGGACACTCTGGATTTAATATCCACATAGGTGAACACTCAATAGAAGTTGCACAGACAGTGAGTCATATCTGTTGTTAAACTTACAGATCCCTCATCATGAAATACATTTTTGGGGGTAACCTATTTGAGTAATCCCTGTTTTGAAATATCAAATGGTTTAGTTTAAGACAATATCCATTTGTTAGACACATAATATCCTTAATTCATATAACTGAAAGAGAGGTGGTGTTTGATCAACACTACTGGGGTGCCATGTTGATATAACTGTTTTGTTTTTAAAATACCTGGGACAGTTACATGGTAAACAACTGATGATCCCAACAAGAGAAAATCTACACATTATACCATGATAACAAAGTATTTGTAAAACAGGGAAAAAGCACTGAGGGAAATTATATAACTTGCATTGACAGATATTGGGAAATAAGTGACTGAAGTGACAGAAAAAAATTTTGAAAAAGTTTTTTAATGTTTAGTTTTTAAAGCTGTGAAGCTTTCTAGACTATGAACCACTGCAATATACTGACAAATTTTTCCTTGATTATCATGTCTTTCTTGACACTTCTTTGAATAATTTTTTGTTGTTTTTAAGTTTCCTCTTTTTCTTGGCTCAGGGTTTGTAAAGTTTTGTTCAAAGATTTTTGCACAGCTTTTTTGTGTTGTTTATTTAACTCTAAGACTTTATTAGATTTTTTTTTTTTTTTAAATAAAAATTATATTTTTTTATTTTTGCAGGACATTTTTTTCCTTTTCTTTTGAGGGATTTGGATATTTTTTCTTTTTAGACATTTCTCTTTTAAATCTAGGTCTATTGTGCATTTTTTTTTCTCCCAGAGAATTTTCCTTTTGAGCATTGTTACACTCCTTTTTTTATAAGAAATGTTTTGGTCCTAAACATGTAAGTCTGTTTTTGCTTTAAAATTGACTTTTGTGGGATTATGTTCAGACCAAGTTTTGTTTCAGAGCTCCTTCACTCATTCAGACAATCTTCCCTCATCGTTATTGAGTAATCCTAGTAAAGCAGATCCGTCACTGAAAGTCAACAAAACAGGTCTGCTTAGTCACTCAATGGAAACCATCTTTTGGCGGCATGCTGTGTTTGAGGTGATCAATTGAAAAATTGGAAAAAGAGGTGATCAATGAATGAGTTCTTTCTCTTGCCTTTTCTTTTGACAGTGATTGCTAAAAAAGTCTGAATTTCAAAGAAAAACAAGTATGAATGCTGCTGGACACAAACTAAGGGATCAGATTTGCAAAAACTCACATTGAAAATTGGACCCATAGTTAAAAAACTGACTCAGAAATACATTTCATTGAGACATAAGAAGGAATAAATGTTAACATTTTCAGCCTTCTAACTCCATTGGATGCATAGTCAGCCAGCCAGCCAGCCAAACCAACTTGAAAACTTGAAAAAAAACTTATGCTGACAGTTTTATTGATGGTTTTAGCTCAAGTACCCTCCCTCCCTGATAGGAGTCAGTTTTATGTTCCAACACTTCTTTTTATAGCTGTTGTTTAGTATACGTATATGTATATATCTACAAATGTATATCCATGGGCTTTTGTACAGATATATATGTGCACATGTGTGTTCCTCCATCATGATTGTCTGATTCTACCTAGACCAACAGATGCAAATACTGTCATGAGGAATAAACATGCAGATTGGAGATAGGGCTATCTGATGAAAAAATGAAAAAGGAAGACAATCTGCTTTGAAATCAATTAGAATAGAGGACATTTTGAAATAGAACAAAATTCAAGACATAAACTTTTGCACAAAAGAAACTATTAAAATAATCTCATGGCATATTGCTGGTACTACATATTTAGACAGACTTTTTGGAATGGGCTTTTTTGGACAAATCTCTCCATCTCCTAAAAGATAGCTGTAAAAATCTGTGAACATCATAGATTTATAATTATATTGAGTTTTGGAGCCTTCACTGACTTCATATTGAGTCTTTTCTGCTCATTGGTCCACTGAGCATTTATCAACAGACAAAATCCCTCTGAACATTTGCATTCTGAGCAAAAAAGTAATTATAAAATTTGCATGTTATAAGTAGATTGGAAAAGTAATTGACACTGGAGAAAAGTAGTGTAAACCAAGAAAGGGGAAGATTATTTTTTTTCAATTGAACAAGGAGGACATGTCTTCCTTTTGGATACTGTATGTAGCCTTGGATTAATCATTGAAAAAGACCATACTGTTGGTTTCTTGCAGTTTCCTGTGTTGAATCATTGTAAGTTGTTTGAATTGTTTAACATAAAAGTTTAAACTTAAAATTTGATTTTTTTTCTCATATATATATATATGTATATATATATATATATATATATATATATATATATATATATATATATATATATATATATATATAGTTAATTCAAGCATTTAAATGATTCAATTGTCCACAAAAATAATATTGTAGAAAATTGGTTAGTAAGCAAGTTCAAATTTTGTTAGTAAAGATTTGGTAGCATATTTTTATTGGAAAATGTTTTCAAACATATTTTGATGTGTTTTAATGAATATGACCTTCATTTCTTCAAGATTGTGCCCTTTTTGAAAATTTTGTTAGTTGTGTAATGCATGGAACAAGGTAGCAGTACCATTTAAGGGCTAAGCTTAGGGCATCAAGCAGTTTTAATCTAACCCTGACCAAATGGTAACCCTATTTGGAGGAAATATTCATTAATGACTGTAGGAAGATTGAATCCTTCTCAAAACACTGTTTGAAAAAATATTTTTGTCGCAACAAACCCATAACAGACCCTTGTTTATATAATGTTACAATACTCTGATTCAATAGTTTTAATAGTAAAGTAAGCAAAAGTATTTTGCGATAGCTAAATTTTATTTTTAGTACATGTAGACACATGAAAGCATTTATGATATGATGCCCGTCAGACATTCTATTCATGAATGGGTCATACATTAATCTTTGCAAATATTTTGAAATGGTATTTGTACATAAAACAGATCAACATTCTTTGTTCCATGATAAATGTGGGGATTAAAATGATTGATTAAAGCAGATAATGACTGAAGAGAGTGTATATTTTGGTATCATAAAAGACAAATCGAACAAATTTGAACATTTTTCATTGCTTTCTACCAGGCCATTAATCCATTAAATGTCTCAACAGTTGTAATGACTTTGGGGGAATGCAAGAAAAAATTGAAGAAGAAAAATCCTCCAGAGAAAACCAATAAAAATGTTTAAAAAAAAGCAAAAAATGTAGGAAAATGCCAGAAAAGTACCAAGATTAACAAAAAATTCCAAAAAGAACAAAGAAATGCTAAAAAGAACAGAAAGTGAGAAAAAAATGGAAAAAAAAAAAGAAAAAAAAAGGAGAGAGTCCAAAAAAATATAAATGTGTTTTGTGAAATTTTGAAAAATCTAAATACATTACAAATCTTTAAAGGTTGAATACTTTTTTTAAAATCAAAATTAGTTGTAAATTGAGCATTTGGATTCAATGCTATTAATTTAGTTAACTTTATTGTGCAATCAAAAAATCAAATGAAATCCAGTAAGATTGAAAGATATTTTTAGAATTTTTGAGTAAAAACTCACAAAATTAAACTACATTTATTTCATGTCACCATCAGTGCAAAATATCAAATTTTGTTCATCCATTGAAATGACAGATGAAAACAAATATTCAACTTACTAGTTTTGTTTCAAGTACAGCATAAATAATTCTGCTATTATCTAGCAACTAAAATATAGATGTGGTTCTTGGTTAATCTTTTTCTTAAAACAAATGTTTTCTTCTCATGTTGAGCTTATTCCATACATACAAGTTTGGAAAATAGTTAGGACTGTTCTAGGCAAGGAACATCATTAGCATCACCAAAATTTTGTAAAGATAATTTAAAACTCTTAAATCTCTTAAGATATCCTACTTAAAATTAGAACATCATAATGCGCTGTCTGAGGATCCTGTGAAGTATGTGAGAAGCTTAAAATTTACACAAATACGCTTTTGAGCACTTTGGACAAAAGTAGTATACAAGTGCAATAGAAGTATTGTTTAATTTACTTTTACGTTTTATAAGAAGTATTTTGTCAGTTTTATTGGTGTCTGCAAGATTACAATTTTCTGGCACAACACTCCATTATAAAGTACTTGGTGAAGATTAAACAATGTGTCTTTGAGATGAGATTGCTGGTTAGAGCGTATGACAGTTTAATAATGAATGTCTGATAGGTTAGGAAAGTAGATTGATTGCCAAAGCAGTGAACGATGCATTTTCCGAACAATTGGAGTCTTTTAGAGAATTCAGAACTCTGTGTCTTCATCCTTAATCCGGAATAAGAGAAACTCTCAAGCCATTCTTCATTGGACAGAAACCTTAAGTTAGAAACATAAAACAATAACTAAGCAGGATCAATAATTGCTTAACATAAGTTACAATTTTAAAAACTTTTAGAGGACCCCCTCCAATTGGGGCACCAGGGATGTTTTCAAACAGTCCCCTCCCTTCCTTTACTTCAGCTAAACCCTGCTTAATTCTTTTGTTCAACTGTAAGGGAACACATCAGTCAAAAAAACTTGATAAATTGTCAGTTTCTTCTAGACCTTCAAGTCAATAAGTTACAGGAAGAAGACAAAAAATACAAATAAAACCTCCCATAAATATATCTGTTTGTATAATGTAATGGTTAGCACATCTGCCTCACATGTAGGAAGTCCTAGATTCCGGTATGAGCAAAGAGTATGAAAATTCTTCATTAAGAAAAATTTACCCATACACTCAACAGCTAGTACAGAAAATTCTGACCTGTGTGTTTATTGCGTAGGTATCTCTTCAGTGGACTTACAATCTGAATCAGATATAAACTTGTAATAACAAAGTCCTGGTCTCTACCAGGTTTCAGACTTGCATGGATCTCTAAGCTGACACATGCAGCAAAAAAACACAACTTTGTCACCATTGATACATTAGTTAATTCGATAAAAAAATAGGTGATTGTAAAGTCCTCTTACCATTTTGGAAGTACAAACCCTAAGAATAAAGATGGAGATATTTTGGACAAAATAGACTGAATAAATTCACGAATGCATCAATGAAGTTTCCTTGACTCAGTTTTATTATAAGTATATTGCTAACAAACCGTAGCCAGCCTATTGAGCAGAAAAAATAAAACATCACATTGTACAGACTATAATGGTGGTTTCTATGCTTACCGATCAATAGACAAAGTCACCTTTAACTCTTAAATTCATGTTTTGAAAAAAATCAAATGAAGGAGATCAAACGTACTTACCAAGCACTTTTAGATAAGATTTTCTTAGTCAAAAGAAAATTCAATTCACAAAAGATTCCAGTTTTTTAATCTGATTAATCAAAAATCTGAAAAAAGGGATAATCAAAGTATAAATTGTCTTTCTTTCCTTTTGTTGGGCAGTGATCAAAACAAAGGTACCGATTCAGCATTAACCTACAATGCAAAATGAACCTTCACTAAAATTCATTTGGGTGTGAATTTTCAGAAAACAAAAAAGGCATTCATCTAGATACGATAAGAAATATTTTTTCAAGTTTTCATCCCTTTAGCTCCATTTGTGAGGTCTGTTTGCATGATATATTCATATATAGCTACAACTGTTAGAACTTATGTTGACAGAATGGGTGACAGCTTTAGTTGACAATTTCTAATAAATGTCAGATTGATATAGGTATTACAACCAGCAAATATGCTCCCATTTTATCAATGTTACTTGAACAATATTTTTAACCTGATTTTAGTTCTCTTTGGTGAATTTAGTCTAAAATTGTGTATTGATGAGAAAGTGTATATTTCTTTAAATGTTATCTGTAATGCAACATACTCCAGGGAGATTCATGCTCGTCCTCACTTGGAAAGATCACAAGACTGTACAGTATATTAGAGGAAAGGCAAGTGTTTGAGATATCATAAAATCTATAATAAAACTTCAATGGCAATGGGCTGGTCATGTTGCGAGAATTTCAGACAACTGTTGGGCACCACGACTCACAACATGGATCCCCAAAGATCACATGAGAAACCAGGGTCAACAAAATATCAGATGGCATGACAAACTAGATAAGTTCAGAAAGTACTGGCCCCACGACGCCCACAATTGAGAGGTCTGGTGAATCTTTTGGAAGGTCTATATGCAATGATGGAAACAAAAATGATGATGATAAATGTGAAAATAATTGCTATCACAGTCAGTAACTAAACAACCATAGGGTTAGAATTTGATATTATGAGGAAAAATTCCATTAAAGAATAAATATGGTCAGAATAAATTCTACTGATGACATCAATTGTGTTTACCCCTGAAAAACATTTAAAATAGAGTAAATAGACATCTAAAAACTTTTAGATTCTATTAATAAACCCAAGAGAAAAAAAAAAGAAAGTTCTTTTCATGAAATTTAGAATGGGTCTAGTGGAGTAATGATGCTAATTTTCAAGTCTGCAGACAAATCGGTATGGTCAGGAGCACTGGAACATTCAAACACACAAGTAAACACATGCATTTGGGAAAGGAAGAACCCTTTGGCACCCCTGTTGACTGCAGTTGTTCCACTGAGTTTAATCTTTAGTAACCATTCATGCCAATGAATGGAGTAACTAGTAGCTCAATGTTTCTAGAATGTTTTTGAATTCTATATTGTAAGGACAGAGTAAAGATTCTAAATCCAGATGCACCTTTTCAAATAACCTAGCTGTTGTAATCAACAGATCTTCCAAGGTCAGATTTGAAGCATTTCTTTTTTGAGAGAAAAACTTCTTACTGCTCATCTCATTTCGTTATAGAAATGTATAAGAACGCAAACGTGCAAAATATATTCTTCTTCTTTTATCAAAATAAACACATGGGCCGTAATTGCCAATTTGACCTTCTGTGTAAACGAGAACAACGTTAAACACGCATCCACTGAGATCTAACATTTAAAGACTTGAATAGAGTTTCTGAATCTGCAAATTATATTTTTCTTTATTCCCACTTTTTATGTAATCTAACATCTTCAGAAATTTTCAATGTTTTTTCTTAATTTTATCTAAAGAATCTTTTCCTGAATGTGGCTTCTGTTTATCTATTTACATCTATTTATGAAGTTAACTTGCCCGTAATCTAGCTTTTAAAGATCTACATTAGACAGTTCTATATCATTATTGGGAAACAAAACAATTCTTCAATTAGCCAGTTCTTTTCATTATCTACTTTTTACACTATGAAACATATTCTGAAAAGGGGTAAATTCTCTTGAAAATTGTCAACGGAAAATAAGAGCCCTTTATTTTTCAGAAAGTCCTTCCTCTCTTTTTTTTTCATCTTTACAGAAATGAAAGAAAAAATTAGGCTTGTAACATAGGAAAGCAATAATGAGTAGTATTGATTGATAATTAATGTATTTGAGACTTTGTCTTTGAAGAATTGTCATTATTTGATTGAAACATAGGATCTCGTTGGCAAATTTGACCCATGTCTCCATCTGCACACATTTTCAGAAAGATCATTTTAGAAGTTGCAAAAAGGTGATTCAAAAAGACCCATGCACATAGCTAGCTGTAGGCTCTCTGGCACCTTGGGTAAGCTGAACTTTAACTCCTCTCAAGTATAGTATTATCTTATCAATTCATGCTTCACTGCAAGAAAAATAAATATAAAAGAAGAAAAAGTCATGTGAATTCCCTTTGCCAATCGTTTCTCTACAATAGTATATATTCAACTGTCTGATATTCCTGAGAAATCTGACTTTATGTCAGGAATTTGTCTTATTTTTACCTTTTTTTATTCTGTTTACTCTATTCAGTTTGGAAAGTTTCACTGTCTCAGATACATAACAGGTGCTAATGCTTGGCAACCTAGGCGACTGCCCGTGTTGCAAGTAACTAGCTTCCCCAAGTTTTGTTCTGTCTGACTTGCATTTTTCCTAAAACTAATTTCTCTTTAGTTTCTCTCCTTCTACCATCTTTCTCTGAATTTAGTCCAATATCTTCCTCCCTCTTTTTCTCTATGTAAATTTCTGTATCAATCACCAGGACTCAATGGTAGAATGCTTATCTCGGATTTGGTAGGCTATTGTTCAGTCCATTGCAGAGAAATGATAAAGACTTTAAAAATGATACTCAATGCCTCTCTGTTAAGCACTCAGAACAAGAGGAACATTTCCCTTAGGTTAAGAGGTGGTGGCCAAAATCATGTTGGGTGTGCCAATTCTTGTAAGATTACCCAAATCAAGCGTAGTCAGTACCTAGACAGATGACTATGAGGAAAACCAGGTGCTGTAAATGAAACAAAGTTTCGACAGGCCAGGCAAACCAGAAGTGAGTCTTCCTAAAAATGGCCGTGTGTACCTAATCCGCCCTTCCAACATGTTCAGATTTTCCAGATAGAGTGATTTTTCATGGTTTTCTTCATCTATATCAAGTATAGGCAACTATTGGCCTGCATGTCAGATTTGGCCTTTGGCAACTTTTTGTGGCCTGCACCCAGTGGCCTTTCTTTGGGTTGGTGTCACCAAGGGCCTTAACTCAGGGTGTCATCCCCAGTGTTACCAACTCAAAAATCTTTTTGCTCTAGAATGCGCTGGAAGGTTATGTATCAACAATGTCATAGATGTGTCTTTTTCAGGATGAAAAGCGAGCATGCTTTCATGCACCTTGCAAGGTGTGTGGCGAATATTGGAGATTTTGTTCTGCGGGAACCTGAAATGGGTTATGCATTCTGTAACATAGCAGAGGAAACAGTTATGATTAAAGAAAAATACAAGTTTGAGAACGCAAAAGATTTTTTTGATCTGCATTCGATCTGAGGTTTGCATTCGCTCTAACCCCAATAACAATTATCTGATTTCTATCAATCCAACTGAATATATGAGAATTGCCTTCGTCTGTCATACTATAAAATGCACCTGAACATGAGTGCAGCCCAACTGAATTCGGCAAACACTCTCAATAGACGAAGGGGAAGATTTTAAAGAAAAAGTTTTGGGATTTTCAATTAAAAAAATCAGGAGTGGCTGTTCACACTTACCTGATAATTATGATCTGATCTTCATCTTTTTCTACCTAATACTAAAAGTCTGATTCGTCCAACCAAATTTGACATGCATACTTAATGGACCTTGGGGAAGGTTTTAGAGTAAAATGTTTTTGATCAAATTCCTCCAAATACCTGAATCAAATTTGATCGAAGAGTTTATCATGGTGATGATTTTTCAAATAAGGTATTGTTCAATGAATATGTAGTTCAAATCCATGATCTATCTCAGGTAGGAAGAAGCAGAATGGTATAAGAGAATTCTATCCGGTCAAAAATTTGACTTCTGCAGGAACTAGCTGAAAACACTGGACTACAGGCAGGTCTTCAGCTAGTTTATATAGTGCTAAATGTCTGTTTTGTTTATCTGTCAGTGACCTCTAAGTAAGTGAAGTTCTTCTAGCTTTGAAATTCTTTGATTCTTTTTATTAAAGTATTATTTAATGTCGTCTCTTTGTTCTTTCTTCACCATCTTCTACCTATTTTTTATTCTTTCACTTGTACTACTTTCAACTATATCCTCTCTCCTCTCTCCTGATTGTCTTGCACTCTGTCTCATATTTTTAGACATTTCTCTGTCTTCTCTGTCTAAAACTCTATTTCTAATTCTCACTTCCCTTGTCTGTTAAGCAATTTTAGATTAATACTTTGTTTTGTAAATATCAAAGTGGTTTGAAGCAAACAATGATTTAACTATAACAACAAATTCAAAGAGAAATGAAAAGAATCTTTTATAAAAGTAGAAACAATATATATATATATATATATATATATATATATATATATATATATATATATATATATATATATATTCTGAGATGAAAGAAGTTCTTCATCAAAAGATTTAGAGAAAATGCGAAAAACCATCAATTTATTACAAATAAGGAGGAAAAAGAATAATTCAAAAATAATGTTCCAAATCTGTTATTATCTAAGTTTTGTTATGCCATCATCAATTGATAAAATACAAACATGTATTTATATCATTTGTTTGTTATTCAATGACAAAATAGAAAACTTTTGATGATTTCTATTTGCTTCAGAACCTCAGCATAAAACAAGTGTAAGTAAAATTACACAGTGATTTTACTTCATAGCAAAATAGACTTGAAACTTCTCTGGATCTAAAACACTGACAAATAATCCCTCAGATCCAGAGTCAGTGAACTACGGTCTGCTGCCTCATTTCATCTGGCCCACTGATTTCATTGAGTATGTGATGTTGCATACAAAGATTCTTTGTTCTCCGTATCTATCTTTGATTAGCGAACAATAAAATTCAATATTGAAAAACAGGGCAAAACTCATTTATACAGTGGCCTAAAATGAATCAATGTTTTGTTGCTAAAAATGTGTTAACATTATGTATTCCTGGTTTTCTTTAAATATACAGGAAATCTGAATGACATGCAAACAATATTTTGTCTCCAAAGAAGAATTCCTTCACTATTATTATTTGATAAAACATGCAAGTTTAGGAAAGTATACACTCTTACACTGAAGAAAACACTGAAATGATTTTGAAAACGAAAAAGTGATCAATTGAAAAAATGGAAAAAGGAATGATTGATGAATAAGTTACTTCAGTTGTATTTTATCGGACAGTGATCACTGAAAAAGTCTTAATTTTCTAAAAGAAAAGTTTGAATGCTGAGGAACATTAACCAAGGGATCAAATTATGATAAACTTGCAAACTGAACCCTTACTAAAAAAAACTATTCAGGACAGGAAGTTTTTTAAAAAAAAGAAGTTTTTCCTAGATATAATATGCCATCTAGTTCCATTGATGCAGCCTGTATGCAGAATACATACATAGCCAGCCAGCCAGACCAACTTAAAAACTGAAGAAACTTATGTTGACAGTATTGTTGATAGTTTTAGTTAATACTTTTTAATGAGCCTGTGTGATCATTGTTCCATTTATATTTACTTTGGCCTTGTAGACTTGAAATCAATATTTTTAATTGTTTCAAATTTATTCATATGATTGGATCTTAACTTTCTGTTGCTTCATTCAATAAAAATAATGAATTTGAAACAATTGAAAATATTGTTGTATTTAAGACTACTAGGTCTCAAATGTAAACATAAACAGGTGTCAATATTAATCATAAGGAGTTAGGTTTATGGTATAAAATCAGCTTCCATTTGACCATAAGGTCCTGCGGCTGGATGGTTAAGGGAACCAGGTGTATACTGGACTCTCTCTGGCTGGAGGTTGTGAGTTTGATTCTCACCATGGGCTTATTCTCCATTCTGATTCATATTTTTTTAATTGTTGCTGTAAAATTAAAGTCCGATCTAAATGTGATGAAAAAGTAAATGAAAGTTAGGATGAAAGTGAAAACTAATCAAAATTAATGATAAAAACATAAAAAGATTTTTCATCTGACCTACCTCCAAAAAGGTTTGCTGGCCTCTACCACTGATCATTGTACTAAAAGACTAAAAATTACCTTTAATCATCGCAATGATTCAAAATGGTGTGGTTTCCTAAGCTTAGTAACTTAGTAAACAATGAAATTGGTGACTCAAGTTCAAACTCTGATCATGGTTGTTCGTATGCTCTTCAAACTAATACCCTTAGAAAAGGCATGAATCCATCTCTTTTCCCATCCCCCAGCTATGAACAAAATTGTTGAGCGGATTGAGCTTTCTAGTCGAGGGAAGGCAACCAGTTTTGGAGAAGCACTACTTTGATTCTAAACCAAGGAGCAAGATTGCTAGTTTTAATGAGATTTTTCAAAGAGCAAAATAAAAAAAACATCCAAATTAGCAATCCTGATAGGGAGCCGAGCACCCTTGAGGTAGTTTGACCCCCAATTTGACCTCCTTCCGGTAGCTCCTGCAGCCTTGCTAATGCCACAGATGTCACTCCCTGTTTGCCTCTGGACTACATCAGCAAGATCTAAAAGGGAATTCTGCCAACTGATCCCAGGATCTCCGTCCACTTTGTCCCGGCATGTGCCCTGGAGTGGATGTTTCATTGTCTGTGGGGACAGAACAGAGACGATTCAGACATTCATATGTCATTCATTTTTTCAGCTTAAAGTCCGGACCACTGTATCAAGTAGATTTGATACTGGAAGGAATGATAAGCCTATCGGTGAGCAATGATTAATACTGTAAATAATATGAAAAACAGCTCATCAAAATGACTCAAATATTTACATTTGAAATTAGTCATAATTTTCTCAACAACTTCATTCAGAGTGTCTGTAGCACACCTGGATAGTATTCAATTTCCAGCCAGTCAACGGAATGCTCACTAACCTGTTGATTGAGAGGGATGGACTGATTACTTGGCTACCTAGGGCGCCGAATACAACTCCTATAGACTTCTTTTTGTGGGGCTTTGTTGAAGACAAAGCAAAGACTTTGCCACGTCACTGATGAAGAGATGCTCCTGGCTGGAGACTAAGCATCATCTAGATGCTATGTGTGATGACTAATTCCATTCAGGTAGAAGTGTTCTAATGTTTGTTAAAAAATGTCTAATACTTTGTGTTTATTCTGGAGAAAAAAAACAACGTACAGTCTAATTACTCATAAATGCCCTAATTCTTCTCTCTTTGCTTGTCTAGGTCTGTCTGTCTGCCTGTTTCTGGGCACCCCTGATCACATTTGGGGACTACAGCCTTGGGAATTTGCATGAGCACAACACTAGGCCCTATCTAAAAACGTTTCTAAGGTATTTTCAAAAAGTGCCTCTTAGGGTTTCTACAATCATTTCGGACCAACAATACCCTATTCATGTGCCAGAACTTTTTGTTTGATGATTTTGAATCAAAGATCAATTTTTTTAGATAATCTTAGATTATTTTGTATGATATTTTTAGATAAGTTCTGGTACATGTGCAAGCTACAGTGATTCGTTAATGCAAGGTACGGTCACTTGGTTGATACCTGTATTTTAAAAGCATTTTCAAAGTTGTAATGATAATTTAAGGACACCCTGTACTTCTGCTTGAAGCAGATGACATGCACTGGGGAGGCATTGATAGAAATGTTGAGAGTGGCACATGAGACAAGATCAACATCTGAAATATATGTAACTCTCCAATTGCACCAGGCTAGCTGTGCAGACATTTGAGCAATGCGACATGTTAAAACAGAATTATAACACCGAGATTCAATTGTGTCAGATCATAAGGAAAAAAATAAAAATTTACAGTTCATTCTCTTGAATTTTTATATATAGCAAATTTTTTCCAAATGACCGCAGACGAGAAAAATATCCAGAATTCTCATGACCCAAAAGTTGTAGTTCTCACTTCAATAGAAAAAAAATAGATGATTTTTTTCCACGTTTTCTCAAGAAATCTGATCGCTGTCTACTGATAAGAGTTTGAAAAGCTTCTTCTTGTTAAAAGTGAATAAATAAACATCAGTAAAAATATTTAAAAAATTCTTTTATGACAGACAATTTCACAGTTGTTTGCTTCAAGGATATTGTTCTATGACAATGCAATTTTCTGTTTAATTTCATAAAATTCAATTCACTTTTTTCTTAATCTATTTTGACAGCAAACTTTCCTGGTATAACACAAATTACTGCTGTAATTTATTTCCTTAGGTCAACATATTTGATTTGCAAAGCCAGTATAAGGCATGAGAACTGAAAAGTCTCAGAAAATGATAGAGGTTGCATTTAGGAGAGAACAAATAAGGTGTTACAAACCCGATATGAACGTATAGCAAAATCAAGTGAGGTCAGAGCATGCCCTTTAAAATTTCAATTTTCAGGGCCCTTTTGAACTATGAGCCTAAGCACTAATTTACGTTCATGCCTCAATCCAAATTTAATCATAAGTACCTGAATAAGAAACAGATTTCTTTACTCTTTAATATTAATTAAATTTCACCATTATAAATCTTTAGTTTCAATCTTTATAGTTCAAGATGTCAAAGTGAGAATAATGATCAATTGATTAAACTTCCTTTGGGACATTCAGAAACCATGATTAAATTTTGTTAGATCTGTCCATACTTTTATTGTTTGAGGTCACCGTTATCTCTCAAGTGAGACCATACAAACACTGAAGGTATTGAAATCATGGCAGAAAGTCTTGAAGGCAAAATAGAGCAAATTGCAAGACAAATTAGAAACACAAAACAATAAAAAGATGCCTGCCAATCTTCTTCTTACAAAGGTTTGTATTCATCATCATCATCATCATCATTAGTCTTTTAGCATCTGTTGTTGGATATAGAGCTTCCCCAAGATTCGCCAGATCCCTCTATTGTGGGCATCGTAGAACCAGAACTCTTTGAATTTATATAGCTCATCAATGCCTTCTTATTTTCTATTGGTCACAATTTCGCATATGACGTCTGGGGATCCACGCTGTGAGTCATGATATCCAGCAGTTGTCTACCATTCTCGCAACATCTCTAGCCCGTTGCTATTTGAGTTTTTCAGCTGTTTCTATGATATCTCGGACTCCAGTCTTTTCTCTAATATACTGTGATGTCTTATGATCTCCCCATATGATTTTGAGCATGATTCTCTCATGTACTTTGCTTGGTTCTCTGTTGGACAGTCAATCTTTTGTTTTGGTTCAATGTTCCAGCTCCATAGGTGACTGTCAACATAGGTTTCTTCAGTTTTTGATTTTGTCTGCCTGATTGGCTATCTATCACACGCACAGGGTGCATCAATGGAGGTGGATGGCTAAAACTCTAAACATTTACTTCTCATTATGTCCAGAATAAACTTTTTTGGTTTTTAAAAAACATCTCCAATTGGCTTTCAGAAGGGGTGTTTCAATTTGCAATATAATTTCAGGCTAAATTGTCCTTAGTTTGTGTCAAGTGGTGTTCATCCTTGTTTTTGAAATTCAAATGTTCCAAGTGAACTCAGGGCATGCTCTTTAAAAAAAGTAACTTATTCATTGATTACGCCTATCTCCAATTCAGTAATTGATCAACCCCAACAAGGCATGGTGGCAAAAGGTTTTGGTCAAGTGACGCTTTCTATTGAGTAACTCACCAGACCAGTTTGATATTTATTCATTTCTACTAAATTGCAGCCAAGCTAGTCAAAGGGTCCAGACAGAGGGATGAGGAGAGGGGCTTCTAGCTTACACATTGAACAGTATAGAAATCGGTCTTTTCCTTAAGAGGATCAAAAGGTTGATCATAGGACGCTCTCTACATAATCCCCAGCTGCTTACAGCATCTAGTATTCCTAAACAGTCAATCATCTAGGTACTGACTCAGTTCAGCATTGCTCAACTTCGGTGACTGTATGAGAACTAGTGTATCAAACGGAAGTAGGCTGTGATTGCTTTTCAATTGAAGATATTCGTTAAAATAAAGATTTTGGACAGTAAAATTTCATATGAGAGAAAATTTTTAAAAAGATTTAATATCCATTGAAGTTATTTCCTTTATGAATTAAAGGATTATTAAAACTTCTTTACCTCTGGCATCTTCCAAGTGTGTCTGTGTGTGAATGTGAGCGTGCGTGTAAAATATGTCTTTCAAGATTTCACCTTTAACGATCTCACCCTTAAGCAAAACTAAGAACCGAAATATAAAAAATTTCCTTGCATGGAAGATTATTAAAACCTAGAACATTTCCTTCAAAAACAAGTTAGTCTGAAAAATTTGGGAGTGAGAGGAGGGGCGTCTCTTACTTTGATCTTGATATTTTGTTTCCACATTTGACTTTTTGTTCTGGAAACTTGGGATTTTTTTCTGTTATATGTGTACCAAGTGATGAGCATAAATTAGAATTTGATAATTTTTTGTTAAAAGCATATTGCAGCTTAACATTTCAAGTCTTTTTTTTCAAGGTAACTTAGGTATAAACTTTCAGAGTATAGAAACATTTTCAATCAAGTTCATATCTTATTCAAATATAATATTCGGTCACAATCAATATTAATCCTTTGAAGCTGAAAATAGAATAATTCACAAACAACTGGATTTGTTTTCAATACATAAACATCTATAATAATTTCTTTAAAGTTGAATGAGGGCAAGAGAAAATGATGTTGCTTATTATTAAATGATCACTAAACTTAAACATGGGTGGTTGCATTATTTGATAATTTTGATCATCTAGCAATATTGTCAAAAGCCCAGATGTAATGGTATTAGGGGATCATGGAATATAGTGGTACTAATGTACGATCGGTAGTAGCGAGGTTGGCTTGATTAGTAGCCAATCATCATGCTCCTTCTATAGGTTATTTGAAATCTGTCTTTGCTAATTGGCTACCCAGTGAGACAAAGGACTTTGAATTTTGGCACGGAAAAATCTTTGGGGAACAAAAAAGCTTATTAATGGGCTGTCTGCCCCAAGATGCAAACCAGGGGAATGTGGATTGTGGCCTCTTGGTTGGTTGGTTGGTGAGGAAAGTTGGAGGAGAGTACTAAGTCAGTGTATCTAGGGGATGGAGGCGGATGTAGTCATTTCTGACATAGCAGCTGTTTAAATAAGAAGCTGTGAGAATATTTTTATGGATGTTTTTTTAATCCATGGAGAATTTCATTGTGCTAATGGACTTGCTTGAGTCTGTTGCATATGGAAACTTTTTTTGGTAGCAACTGAGAAATAAACTAATCTCTTTTCATTCCTAAACGTTAACACTGGTTGCTTCAATTTAACCAAGCATTTTATCTCTCTGTGTTGTTGTGGTGACGTTTTTGCCATGGAGTAAAGCCTCAGCGTCATTAGATTTTTGTGAATTTACGATGTTCCTGATTGATTGGGAAAAACACTGAATCAAAAAAGATAGTCATTGTGAAAGCATATATTCAACCAATAGCCAAACTAAAAAGAATATTTTGAAATCAACAAAAACTTCTCAAAAAATTGAATATTTAGAATCAATGATCTTTGAATAATGAACATGAAAATATATTTATGTCAAGTCATTTTAATTAGAATTTTAGATCATAAAAATATGTCAGCTCCCTTTTTCATCAAATAAAGTTAGTAAAGAACAACATACATACTTGTATCAAAGAGATGATAAGTACAACAAAATACGAAAAACAAGGTTTCTGTGATAATTAATAATCAGAGCTTTCCTTCTCATTTAGTTACACATGAATGAAAGCAAAAGACAACAACAATTAATCATGATAATTACCACCAAAGCCAGACTCATTCATTGACAATGTTGGTCAATCTTTACAAAAAGTTGAAGTGGATTTGCTAATTAAAATATCAAACACTCGAAAGTGAGGTTTCATGTACTACTGACATACTAAATCAAATGGATACAGGTAGCCCCAAGAAAGAGGACAGCCCAAGATTGCTGGTGGAAGACGTTAATAGAAATTGGAACAACGCTGGCTGAAAATCTTTCACAGTGGAATGCCTGGACTTCCTCAGGCGTTGCATGTCACAGGGCCAAATGAGGCTGAGAAACATGCAAATTGAAATTTCCTATAACTCACTGACTACCATGAAGTTCTTTGCCCTAGTTTGAAATCACACTAATTGAATTCTAATGACAATTACAGATAGTTCTTGTCTGAATTTGGTTAGGCAGGTAGTTAACCCTGAGAGAAAATAGACCAAATAGAAATAAGTTGTCAGTAGCTTTTCAAATTAGCCTAGAGAAAAGCATTGGTGTACATGAAAGTTGAACTAATCAGCCTAGATATTGTCATATTCCTCAATCAGCAAACAGAGCATCAACATTATCAGCTTGTGTGAACCATTGGTCAGGAAGAAGCAGGTGATGAACTTGGGATTCCTTGAGTGTGACCCTAGAGTTGAGAGAGCCAAAAAAAAATGATGTCAGCACAGATATCAAGGGGAGGCATTTCCAAGAACACATTGATGCAAAATCCAGATGTGCTGTGTATGAGAGGGGATGTGAATGCTCCCCTGGAACAAGATTCTATGCACATTCCAAAACACTACAGGCAACCAAGGGCGGACAGAAGATTTACAACCAAAATTCGGTGAAAAGAAGACAAGAAAAATTAATACAAACAAACCACAATAATTACCGATAGTCACTGCAGCTTTTTTACTTATTGTGCTAAAATCTGCTTACTGAAGCAATCTGCTGATTCTAATACTGATGAAAATAAAAATTTTTAAAAAAGGCATTATACAGAATACTATAAAAATATCTATTAACCTACCAGACTTTGTGTATTTATGTGAAGACTATTTAGGGTAACAATGTTTCCAGCAACCATTTTGAAAATATACCATTGAGTGGAATTACTTTCTGCAAATTGCTTCACCCTTGGTGAAAGCACACTGGCTGCATTTCAATCAGTGATATTTACCAAAATCTGATTAGTACTTACCCTTTATAAATAGTGCTTGGTCATCAGGGGTTATGTGAGTGTTTGGGAAGCATAAAAGATTTGAAATGTACCTAAAACAAGAAACGTCCAAAGGAATATGAACAAATAAAATCACAAAAAGTACACTAATCGTCTGATGAATTATTTTGTAACAAAAGAGAATTTTCATGCTTTGTTTGATAAATGAGATAAATGATCACATTCAACCAAAGTTCAATACTAATTCTTCTGGATGCTCCCTGGGAACTAGATTCAACACTCATTCTGAAATACAACGGACATCCGAGGAAGCACAGAGGGTACACAGCCGAAACTTTATGAAAAAAAAAAAGCAATTAAGAAGAGGAAATTAGTGCAAATGAACCACTTACAATAATTACCCACAGTCACTGCTGCTTTCCTAGTTTTTGCACAAAAGATTTGCAAAAATCATACTAATCTTCTAATATATTATTCTGTGAAAAAAGAGAACAGTCATGCTTTGTTTAATAAATAAGTACATTCAACCAAAATACGATACCAATTCTTTTGTTAGTCTACATAAATAAATCAAAACAATAAGACCTTACATGTACAAAGTCAGAAATGATATAATCATTTTAGTTGATTATAAAAATGCTGTAGGTATAACAGCAAGATGATTCTTAGTTATGAAATAAATAATGAAACACTACCCATAAAAATATGAATAATTGCATGACGGTTATGATTACATAAACAGATGAAAACAAGAATCATGATTGTTATTTATACTGTTCTGTTGTAAAGATATTCATAATCTGTACTTGTGCAAGGAATGTTTGATTTAATGAATAGAACAATTCTGGATAGTCACTCAATATAAACCATAACATGACCAACATCTTTTTAGCAGCATGCTAAGTTAGGGGGGGATCAATTAGAATATTGGAAAAAAAAGATGATCAATGAAGAAGTACTTATCTCACCTTTTGTTAGGTAGTGATTACTTGGTGTTCTGAATTTGAAAAAACAAAAAAACAGTATGAATCCAGTCAGACACAAACTAAGGAACCAATTTGGCATAAACTTGCTTTGTAAATTGATTCCTCCGGAGAAAACCTATCTTAGGGTAGGTTAAAAAAATAACGATTCAGTGTGTCAATTTTTATCTTTGGAGTCCTATTGGTGCAGCATGTACAAGCAACATATACGAAGCTATTGTGATTCGGATAATTTGAACAAACAGAACACGTTAAAAGAATTCATTTTGGGAGTTGTGTTGTGAAGTGTATACACTCAAATATTTTTGATTGAAAAAAATTCCTTCCTTAAATACTAAATTTTATGCTTACCAAAGCATCACAGGTAGATATTAACAAATTCACTAAAATAAAGATAATTACAAATCTATTTACTTTCAATATAAAAGGGTAGTATTTAAAAGTTGCTAATTGATATGTTCGAAACTGAACATAGTCAACACCGCTAACCAGTGAAAGATTTTTTTCAAATATAAAAAAAATGAATGATCTGTCATTTTAAGATGGAGAGAAGAAATAAAACAAAGATATTCAAATCAGTCTCGAGTACCTACAAATGAATCTTTATGTGTAAGGGCTTCACTCTCTCTTATTTATCTATATTTAAAGATCTTCATTGTAGCATACACTCATTAACCAAATCATGAATATATTTTTATCACTAATATCACTTGAAGAAGTCACAATTTATCTGATTTCTCATGGTTTTATAATGAATGAACATTCAATCATAAATAAAATTTGAAATGTGACCCAACAATTTATCAGAAGTAAATTCAGCATATCTCAAAAATAATGCCTTATTTGCTGCTGATATACATGTTGATGAAAGTGAAGGTTTCAAGGAGGATAGAAAAAATTACAAGGAAAGCAGGTGTTACGTCATGAAAAAGATTTTTGTATCACATGGTCATGTTTTGATGCATCTCAACGGGTGGCAGCCATCTTCTTCAGAGAAACTAGTAACAATGCAGAGAAAAATTGTGTTCTGCTTACATGTTTGAGGTTGAAGAAAAAAATGGGGATATATCCATGCTGTGGGTTGTTTAGTAGGAGCAAAAGAGTAAGTATTGGTATTCATGTAGGTGATAGTCAAGTTCTCACAGACCCTTCTTATTCCAGACCAAACTCGACTCTCCCACTCCTACTAAATAACCCACAACACAGAAAAATCCCTATTTCTTTCCTAAACTTCAAGCATGTAAACAGCACACAATTTTCTCTGCAGCACTGAAAGTTTCTCTGAAAAAGATGGCTGGCAACCATTGCAATGCAAGCAAACATGCCCACAGGATGGAAAAATTTTTTCTTTGCAAGATGTAATACCCACTTTTCTCTCAAGTTTTTGTCTTTTTACCTTCCAATAGTTGCTTTCATCAGCATTCTGCCACATCATCTCATCTACATAACAAAGATATATATATATATATATATATATATATATATATATATATAGTCTGGAAAGCTTTACAGCTTCAAACACTAAAGGTGTAAAAAAATTTTTTTCAAATTCATATCATTTCAATTAATTATTTCCAAATATATACCAATGCAATTTATGTAAGATTTTGAAAGGTTTTTTATCTTTTACACAGGATTAGTTATTATAGTACTATACGTGAATTTTCCTTGTTAGGATCATCAGTTATTTACTATATAACAGTTTCAGGCTTTTAAAAACAAAACAGTTATACTAACATGGCTCCCCAACAGTGTTGATCAATCACATCCTCCTCTTGAGCAATGATTTTGATATTTAGCTTGGATTATTTTTAGGGTCATGTCATGTTGTTTGTATTATATATTCTAATTTTTTTTGTAGGTGTTCGTAAAATTGTGCCAAGGTGTAAAATAATAGGTCATGTGACTAATGGAAAATTTATTCCATTTTAGATCATGGCCCCTAAATGTCTGACAATCAAACAGCTGATAGCTGCAAGTCGGGTATAACTTTTGGGATACCTTGTATACACCACAGAATGAGCATGAAGACTTTCAGCAGGGAGACAAGAATAGCTATAGAGACAGGCAGACATTGACAGATGAATGTGTTTCTTATTATCAAACTGGCTCTTTGTTACTCATTCCAATAAAAAAAATGTCTTTGATGTTTTTATGCGTTATGTTATAGAATGCAAATATCGCAAAAGTTTTATTGCTGTCTAAGATTTCTAGGACAATCGCTTACAGGTTTCCAAGCAAAACAATCATTTACTAAACAAACAAAAGAATCTGCAACAAGTATCACAATTTTACATTAGTTCATGTATAAAAAGGAATTGAAGCCGCTAGGAAAACTGAACAATGATAAAAATAAAGAAAGAAAAAAAATTGAAGGCTGGTGATAATATTCTTTCACTGTTAAGATTTGCAGATTTATACAAATAAATAAACACATTGTCTTTTCATTTTTGTTTCATCCAAAGCAAAACATTAAGAAACAATAGCATTTTTTTCTCTTTATTGTAGCAATCATTTTTTATCGATTGATTTTATTTGTATTAAAAGCATTACCCAATTCCGAGCAAAATATCCTATCGCTTATATGTGTTCTTTGTTGTTGAGATGAGGGGATTGCAAGTGATAGCCTTCTTGATAGATAAGGTAGTTGTATATTTCCTGAGTCATGGGTGGTCAGAATTTGAGCCCACTTAGAAGTTTGCAACAACATTCCACCTACTTGCTGTTTGGCCTTGTGCAAGACTAAACTACGTAAATATTTATAGGATGCATGTTATGATGTGTTTTTCATTAATAGATACTCACTTAGAGGCTGTCTTTGCTGGCCATTAAGCTCTATGTCAAATCACCAGCTATGTATAGAACTTATATTACTGGCTGAAAACCCATTATATGGGTTGTGTTTTTTAGTTGCTTACTTTGCCCCATACAAGATCATAGATTTTAACTAGGTATTTATTGAATCTTACCTTAATTGAAAATTATCACAGTCATTAAATCTTGGATCACATTTAATTTTGTAATTGTGTAGTAAAATCGAATCTGAATTGATTTTTCAATAGCTAACAGGCTTTAGAGTCCCATTAGTAACCATGGAAAGTTTGATAGTTATAGCTCATGCCTTCCTTGTGTTATGATGCCAGATAGCCGGACTGACAGTCATTTGGTGAATCATAGAAAAATGATTGACGAAGTTGTCATCTCTGTACAGTGGACGTTCACTACATTGATAACAGATGCGTGTCCTCATTCCACCCCTCCCTCTTGCTTCTGTTCCGTTTTCAATTTTTTCTCCTTTTCCTTCTTTATCTTAGTTGCTTCATGTCCATCTCTCCTGCACCTCATTCGCAAATCCTATTCGATATATTGAATTAGGCATTATGCTCCCAGTTGAACACTTTATCTGCCTCAAAGAGCTTCCCCCTTTCACAAGACAAACAGCATGTTCGTCTTCTCACTCACAATGTTCGATCTTTCTTTTTTCACACACTTACTCCGGTTTAGCTAAACTTGCAGACACAAAGAATGGGTCAAGTTCAACATTATACTTACATTATAAGTTGAGCCCTATGCTGAAAACTTAAACATTTTAGGAATCTATGTTTGTGTTTTTCTGTGTCTATGTGTCTCTAGGGCCCCTGATCACATTATGAGGGCTGCACCCTTTGGAGTTTTCATAAGGATACCAGTAGGCATTATCTGAAAATGCTTTTTTGTTTCTTTCAAAAAAACGCTTTTTGGCGATCTTAATGGTCGTTTTAGGACAAAAAAATGCCCAAATCTTGTGCTGTTATTTTTTGGGTGATTTTGAATAAACGATCAATTTTTTTATGGTTTTAGACAATTTTTTTAGATTATTAGTTCTGGTACATGTGCATGCTACGGTGATTCCCTTATGAATACGGATATCACATTCAGCTTGGTATTCTGTAAATTTTAGAAACAGTTTGGTTTCTTTTTGCCAAATAGGACAAGACACTTTTCATTTTTATTGAATTTCTCATTTTCTTTAATGTCTTTAAAGAGCCCATTCCGTGTTCTTGCGATGAGGTATTTCATAGCTAATTTTTTAAAGTTCCTCAAGTAATTTACCTGAGTTAGAGAGCAATCTACTCAGCTCTTGAAACTAATCAGACTGAACCATATTCAAGGGTGACCAAGATGTACTGCCAAAATGAAAAGACGTTACAATAAGAAAACAGTGTTTATATAAAGACCCCTCACTCTAGCGTTAGGGGAACATAGGTTATAAAATGGCCATTCCAGTATCAGGTACCTTTTTTTTTATTGCAGGGTTGCTGTGCTAACATTACAGGCATCAGAGCTGAAGTGGTGAGCACAGCTAACAAAAACACTTGAGTGATAAACTGAAAAAAATTTAGCAGATGCTAAGATAGCAACAAACTTTTATTACATGAATTTACATTTGGTTCGGTTCCTGAATCTAAAACCCTTAAAAACAGACCGACAGAGTTGAAATATGTTGTAGCATAGACATAGAGCTTTCTGAAAAGGAGTAACATGTTAATGCTGGACAATGATCAAGGTGTACATAAATAATAATATGAACAAATGATGTTAAACGTTAGTTTACATTCACCACACAACTTATTTAAAGCAGTATATCTGAGTTATAGCATATTGAAATTCCAGTTCTCTAGGTTTGTTTTTAAAGGTTTTAGAGCCAAAAAGAATTAACCAAAGCTAAACTCATATAATAAAAGTTTTGTAATTATTCTTGTTTCTACTGAATTTTTAATAGTTTATCAGCTCTCAACTAAAGTATTCTAGAAGCATCATGCTGTACTTAGTAGTGTCCGTTGGATTTCTTTGAAATTGTTGCAACCGAATCTTTTGCCGAATCTATGATTTTTCTCTTTACACACTTTTCAGGTAGAGCAGAAGTGGGAGGGACACACCTTGAAAGAACAATTAAAACACATAATAAACTGAGCCAAATACATTCAAGTAAAATAGTTACACCATTCAAATAAAAACTCTAATTTTGAAGTCATATAAACAAATTACATTAACGAATAAAAACAGTCATATTAAATCCTATATATGACATCAATGGAGTTTTCCACTAAAAAACATCTAGAATAGAGTAAAGATAAAAAATGTTATTAATAAAGGTCCAATAAAATGTCAAAAAAGAGTATACAAGCAATGTATCCTATCAATAGTCACATATCAAGCTGAGGTATAGAATCCAACTAATGGACTGACCCTCAAACAGAGAACCATGCAATATGTACATGGGAGAATCATGCTCAACCTCACATGAAAT
This sequence comes from Thysanoteuthis rhombus, assembly GCA_963457665.1. Lineage (NCBI taxonomy): Eukaryota > Metazoa > Mollusca > Cephalopoda > Oegopsida > Thysanoteuthidae > Thysanoteuthis > Thysanoteuthis major. Next base: position 61,140,304 of record OY735205.1, on the reverse strand, counting down.
ATTATAAGACAACACAGTATATTACTGATATAACAGGAGTTGAAGATTACATAGAAACTGTTAGAAAACTCAAATGGCAATGGGCTGGACATTTGCAAAAATGACATCACGATCCCCTAAGATCATATGCAAAACAGTGGTTGACAGAAAGTAAGACGGCGTGACAAGCTTGATGAATTAAGAAAGTTCTGGCTCTGCAATGCCCCTGATAGAGAGGTGTGTGGAAGATCTATGTCCAATGATGGATGCTAAAAAGGCTGATGTTGATAATGTTAAATGTCTGGAAATAAGCATGTGTTGAAGTCAACCATGGATGTTCTCTGCCTTGCGCTAGAGGGGAGCAAAATCAGTTAATCTTCCTCTGATATGTCAGCCCATCAGTCAGTCAGTGACAGCAATCTGTACTAAAGATACAAGTGCATCTAAAAATAACATTAAAAAAAGGAATCTTTTTGGATTGGCTGATTTTAGAGAAAGACAAAGTTTTTTGTTCTCTCTCCCCATCTCTCTATCTTTTTCTCCAACTTTGAATTATCATGACAATCATGATTCTAGAAGAAATCTTATCCTGCAGTTGAAAACCATGGCACAAATGTGGACACTTTTGCTCTTCTTTCTTCCTGAACACAATTCTCTTGTCATCCACACGGATAATTATCACCCTCTGGCTTCAATAAACGATGCACCAGCTCTTCAGAATTTTTATTGTCTTCTTGTTTTTGCATCGCAATACAATAGTTTTTTCCGTTGCTTGCAAAAATAATTTTTTTGTACAATGTGGAGAAACCTTAAATTCATTTTCTCATCTTCCAATCAACAAGAGGAAACGTTTAACTTCTGCCAAGTTTATGAAAATTAATTTTTTTTAAAAGTTTCTCATGAGAAAAGAAATATTCTCCTTGCTTTTCCAATACTAAATATCAGCCAATAATAGCTACAGCGGCCATAACTTATATTTCATTCGAGTCCAGAGTTGGTGAGGTTTGTTCATAGACACTAATCAATGGATTCTTTCTATATTTATTAACTTCCCAGTTCCTTGGAACCAGCGTTTTAGGCATTTACTCTTTATTTACTCTTTATTAGGTTTTTCTGTTTTTTGAAAATTACCCCCTGCCCCTCTAAATAGGTGAGAGGTTCAATTTATGATTTGATTTTATGCTACAATTATCACTAATTTGTGATTGCCTTGTTCTTTCAAAATTCATACTTTTTTCAAGATCATTGCTGGAACAAAAGGAGAGAAAAGTAACTAATTCATTGATCAACCCTTTTTCCTAATTCATAATGCACAACATGGTTTGCTGCTAAAAGATACAGGTCACATGACAGTTTTTATTGAGTGACTAACCAGAGATGTTTCTGTATTTTCAGGAAATTTTCATATCTTTTGATATCAATCATGGGTAAGGGATTGTCATCTTTTGTAAATGTTCCTTTATGCTTCTCTATTGTTTAAACCAAATAGTACTTTTTGGTACCAAATTTACCTTGATTTGATCTTTAAATTACCAAATAGCTCCTTCCTTGGAAGAAGAAAAGCAGAAAGATTTTATAGTGATCAGCACAGATAATTTTTCAGCTTGAAAAAGTGAAAACCAAGAATGTATGTTCTGCTAAAAGATTTATAAATCCAAATTACTCAAATTAGTTTTTTTTTTGCTGTCATCAGGATTATTCTGTCTTCCTCTTTCTCACTTTTATTTTTACATTTAACATAGATTCCACATTTCTTCAGCTAGCCATATTTTTATGAATGTGTTTAATTAAAGTTCAAGCCAAATGGTAGCCATTTTGGACGTGAATCTTTCAAATAGGGTGATTATTAATCAGCATTTGGATCACAAAATATTGCACTTAAAAAAGGGCATGTGAAGCTGAGAATGTCTATTATTCACTAGCCATGACACTTTGAAAATAATAATTCAAACTTGATTATGGTTGCCAAACGTCTTCTTGCACAGATCCTCCATACTGGTTTCAAAATTCTCGTCCAGAATTATTCTTTTTAAATTCTTCAAATGTTGGAATTTCACCTTGCATCTTTCAGAGAATTTTTTCAGACATTCTTTGCTGTTTTTATAGTCAACTCAAGATTGAGTTCAATTTTCTGGATTGTACTTTGAATGCTACTAACCCTTCTCAAAGTTACAGACAGTATTTTGGCTTCCATTGTTTTCTCCACAGAACAAAAACTTGTTGGGAGAGAAAGAAAGAGGCGGAAAGACACCTGTCTAGTGGTGTCAACTTTATAGTTTTAGTGCTACAATTTAATGCCATGTCCTGCTTTTTCCTGTTCTTCAACCAAACACATAGTTTTTTTTCGCAAAACTATTACAGCCATAAGTGGAATGTTGAAAGTATACCATTTTTTTCATATGGTTTGTTCCTACACAGAAGCATCCATTTTTTAGCATTGCATTTTGGCAATTATCATCTATTAACCAGCCACTGATGGTGTATTATTTATACGTATTAACAACTATGATGATGACCTGGACATCCTCTTTATTTAATATTAAGATACAGTTACGTTAAATTTGGTGAATAGGTTTGACTATTACTGTAAGGAGACCTAGCATCGACTTGAAAAATAGAACTATTAAAATGATTTTATAAATAAACTGACAATCAGACAAAAGGTTACTCTAATCAGTAAGACATATAGGCTTCTAGTTATGTTCAGCAAAGTAAACAAACATTTGTGGATAGTCACTCAATAGAGATTGTCATGTGACCAATGTCTTTTGGCAGCATGCCATGTTAGGTATGATCAATCACTGGGTGTTGATCACTAAAAAGTCTGAATTTAAAAAATAATCATTTTTTTTATTTGACATAATAAGGAGTAAATGCTGAAACTTTCAGCTCTCAAGCTCTACTATGTGGCTTGTACATGTAACGTGTATACAGATAGATAGCCGGGCATACAGAATGACTTGAAAGCTGAAGAAACCTGTGTTGACTAGTGAACAGTGAGAGTTGGCAGTTGATGGTTTCTAATACATTAAAAACATAGAAGTGATGACTCATTCTCTTGTTTTTAACCAGCCAGCCCGATATCGCTTTGTAGCGCTTTCTTTACTTTCAGTCAAGAGTTAGATACAAAACTTTTCAGATAGATATCAAAAATGTCATTAGCCATTTTTCCACTGTGACAAATCACTGTACCAACTTTGCCCATTTCAGTTCACTGATGTTGAAGCATTTCAGATATGCACAGCTTCACCGCTACTCAACCGTGTCCTCACCACGTGCTCCAAGTGTGTATATACCTCTCACTCTCATGAATGAAACGACAATGCTTTTTACTAATCAAAATGATCTCTCCTAATTCTTATACTTTGGGAAACACGCATAGATTAAACTCTGACTTCTCAGTCTTTCATGGTCTTTCCATTGAGTGTCTCTAGCGTCAGAGAATTATCACACAACTTGGTAGTTTGGCACACACACTAAACCAGGTCTCCATAATCATTCCTTGGTACACTCCTAGCCTTATAGATTCAAGAGCAGTTCAGACACCTCCACCCTTACTCAGATGCCTGAGCTATCAATGACAACAAAGCTCCCACCTTTCACCATCTCTTCTCCTCTCTTTACATGATCGATCATATTGTTGTAATCATTATATGTATTGCATTTTCATTTGTTATTTGTCATTGATGTTCCTATATCAAATACATGTTTTATTCGTCCATCCAAATGCTTGTTTGTGTCTTTTTACTTCGTTTCATCTTCATGCCCACTTTCATACTCATGCGCATTTTTTTCATACATCCTTCTTCCTTTCTCCACTTTTCCACTGATGTTCACGTGGGCCCACAATTCCAGCAGGCATCCATCTTCAACCAGGACTATAATTTCTACGAACTTTCCACTTTCCATCCTTAATTCTCAACAGCTTTTAAAAACACTTTTTTTCAACTGTACCTATATTTTACATCAAAAGATTTGAATGTAAAATCAATTAAAAAAAGTTAGTAGAATAAAATGATGTTACAGATGTTGACAGAAATGATTTCAATATTAACAAAGCTTTAAAAGGAGAGGAGCTGAAGTATTCCATGTTGTTGAAGTATCTTTTCTTTCAAAGGAAACCAAATTCTTGTGACAACAATATGAGTTTTATTAAATACAGGTCTGATTAGTAATATAATAGAAATCGTCAAGTGACCAACGTTTTTTGACATCATGCAATGTTATGGGTGATCAATAAGGATTTGGAAAAAAGGCATGATCAATTAATAATTCAATTCTATCACCTTCTGTTGGGTAGTGATCACTGAGAACGCTTTCTGAAGAAACAGGCAAGGATTGTGCTGGATGCAAACTAAGATACTAATTAGCATAAACTTTCATTGCGAAATGAAACCTCCTCTAAAAGTTTCTCTGGGGTAGGAATTTGGAAAAAAACAAAAGAGAAAATTTTATATAGATAAAAACTAAATGTTTGAATTTTCAGTTCTCTGGCATAATTGGTGCAGCCTGTATGTATGATATATATATATATATATATATATATGTATATATATATATATATATATACATACATGGTGAAAAAACAGGGTCAGAGACCAGACAAGGTTTTTCAGCCATCATTCTATCAAAGTTACCCCCGGCAAAATCATCACCACAAATATGAATAAGTGACTGATATTCATATTCACACTTGGCTTCCAGATTGTCTTTCTTCACCATAATGTATGATAAACAACATCCTTTCACATACATGCATATATAGCCATGCAGTCAGCCAGTCAGCCAGCCAGCTAGACCTACTTGAAAACTGAAGAAACTTATGTTGACAGTTTTGGTGACAGTTTTCGTTGACAGTTTCTGATAATGTTTTGATATTGATTGAATAAAGTGCAGCTATTAAATAACAAGACTGGGTTCGTGAAGGTCAAGAGGATGTTGAAGATGATGAACATTGTGGATGGCAATGCATGTCAAGAACCATCTCGTCATTGATGGAGACTATTTTCTGCAATTATTCTGCTTATTCCAAACCATTTGTTCAATTTTTAGAACATTCTTGCCAGTTCTTGCCGTGCACGGGCATCCAGAACGTTCATCATCTTGACATCCTCTTGACCTTCACAGAATCTCTTGTCCACTCGGACGCATGTGTACCTGACATGCATTCTTCTCAATGAACTCCAGTTAGCACACAAAAGATCCGAGAGCTGTTTTGCTCAAGTCCACCAAACATTTAAAATTGATGCGTTGCTTGATTTTTGAACTGATCATTTTCATGAAATGTCAGAAAAACGTGTCTTCATCAAGTAAGGCAAAACAGCAAACTGAGGTCATGAATGGATTAAAACATTCAGGGGTTGTGTCTGTTTGTCCACAGGTCAATGTGTACTGTCATGGCATTTACCATGGCATTTTCTCCTCCTGGATCAGACTCTTTCACTCTAGAGTGAAAGGGTTTGAAAGTTGGAATCTTATAGCTATCAAAGGATAATGGTGTTGAACTATTTTTTTATGCAACTCTAACTTAATGTACCTATATAAGAAAGATGGTATAATTCTTTGTGGTTACAGGGTTGCTGGTAATATATATTTGGAATATATCTTTTTGCCCCTAACCCCAACCTCTGGAAATTTGCCTCCGCCCCTGGAGAAGTGACTGTAGATACCAACGTCTGTGGTTCAACATATAAGCAATGTCTCTTTATTTAATAGGCACACCTTGTGAACTTATAGAGAGTCTGATTTGCACTGATTGCATTATTTACGCTCTTTTATAACTAACAATTCCATGAAATGAATGAAAACACTGAGAGCCAAAATGGTTTTTAACACTTAACTATTCCAGGTTCTATTATTATAAAACTGGAGCCATTAAAAATAACAAAGGGTTCTATCTTTATATGTGTATGTGCATTCATATGTTTATATGCTCATTTTGTGTTCCAGCACTCCTTACCATACCGTTTTGTCTACAGACTTGAAAATTCGATTCAATGCTTCACTAAACATCTTCTGAAAATGATTTTTCAATTTCTATAAAAAAAACCTTTCTATTTCTATAAAAAAAATCTTTCCTTTGGCCTTATTCTGACAAGTTCACTGATAACATCACGATTCTCCTGGGATTTCAATTGATAAGTTGAAAAGTACCCAAACTCTATCTTTAATCAGTTCTTTTGAGATAAATAGACTATGATAGTCCTTTAATAAGAGTGACTCTATTCTAAATCTGATCTTTTTGACAAATTATTTTGGCAGAATCTTTTTGATATCAATAGTTTTGCATCTATTGAAAAAGAAGAGACAGCCAGTCATAGGAATCTAATCAGATCACCTCACAAATGACACCAGATGAACCAGCCAAGAGAGCGACAGATTCTTCAGTCTTTGTCTGTATATCTGTATCTGTGTTTGTACCCTGGGTGCTCCTAGTCATATTTTGAGGGCTACGGCCTAAAAAATCTGCATGAGTACATCATTCAGCACCAACTATAAAAGTTTTTACTTTTGTTTTTTCCAAAAGAGTGCCTTTTTGGATTTCTACAGTCATTTTGGACTAGCAATGCCAAAATCTTATGCTGGTATCTTTAGATAATTTTAGATATTTTTTAAATAATTAGTTTTGATACACATGTGGGCTGAGATTATTCATTTATACAAGCTATGGTTTTTTATACAATTTTTGCATGTGTTAGCAAGCTGAGTCACTTCAAAAAGAAACAAAAACATCTTCATAGGTATATATTTTCGGAAATGAATCTTAGTTCTTTGTATGCTAAATGATGAAATGATACACAATTATACCTTTCATTTGGTATTATAAAACCATCCGCTCAAACTATCAGAATTGGTTTCTTCAGTTTTCAAATTGGACTAGCTGGCTGGCTATGTATAGATGTATGCATCAAAATTAAAACATTTACTCCCTATTTTCTAATTTTCTTATTCATCACCCCCTCTTAAATGGGTTTTAAGTGGGGGGGTTCATTTTGTAATGTAATTTTATACTAAATTGATTGCTTAGTTTGTGTCTGGCTTCATTCACACTTGTGTTTTTTAATTCAAATATGTAAGTGATTACTGCTTGGCAAAAGGACAGATGCAGCTTTTTCATTGATCACTCCTCTTTCCAATTTTTGAATTCATCACCCCCAACACGGCATGCTATCAAAAGGTTTACCATGAGACAGCATCTGTTGAGTGACTGAGAAGTATCTTTATGAACCACTCATCTAATTGCCTGATCAAAAGTGAACCAGAATTTTAACAAAAATCAAAAGTAATGAAAATTCACAAGTAACACTAAAAGCCCTCTGAAAACTATCAAATGCATAATCAGAATTCTTTAGATCGATGGGAATATGCATACATTTTATTAAACTAATCATACATGGTCCTTAGATAAGTATATGTATTGATTTTCTGTTCAGCAAACATACTACATTTTAAAAATTTTTGTCAGTGATATTTTGATCTTGCTGGTCAACACTATTTTCAAATTTAATCAGAAACATTACAAAATTCCTGGATAAGAATCGTTTTGTCATTCTTGTAACGCAATTGACGCAAATGAGCAGAATCCAAGATTAGGTAAATACCAACTTCTTGTCATATAGATTCGCAAGTTTTTTTATTTTCAATTTTTGCTAATTGTATTTACAAGTGTTTCCCTCATCATTTTTTTTTAAGCGTAATTTTGTTGTATGTTTAAAGTTTTAGAGTACAACCACTTGAAGTGACTGGGACACTCCTCATTGTGTTCTGCTGCTCCTGAGCTTGACCAATTTCCTTTCAGGCTATTCTGCTGATTTTCAATACTCCTTGGTAGTATTTTCTTCTGTTAGTTTTATCTATGGATATAGCTCTAAGAGCAAAACAATTGGTAAACTCCTGAGTGACTGAGTGGTGTTAGTTTTAAATTTGTTGTTGCATAGGATTTTTTAAAGATTTGGTGGTGAAGTGAATATGGGTTCTATTTTTAGTTTTTTGAATATTTTTTTAAAAATATTTTTTTATATAAAATAATGTTATGCTGAAATCACATTGAATGCACCAGTTCTTGTACAAAGGACTGACTCAAAATAAGTCAAAGATCTGGAGAAAATTTTTGAACAGACGCAAAAATTACACAATTTATTCTAAAATGCTTTTCAACCTGATTAAATTACTTCCTACAAACACCTTAATTTTTATCATTTTAAGATATCTTCAACTACCCTCTTGATTTTATTTGTTGCTTTTTGTTGCAGGTTGAGTAAATAGTGTTAATTAGAAAATAAAAAATAAGCCTCAGATGGGATTCACACTGTTTAAAAATAATAATGATTCAATACATTATCTAATAAAGAAACAACAATAGATTGAAGTATCTTTATTTTTCAAATTAAACCAAAAAAGACATGAACTCCCATTCCTTTTCATTTCATTGTTTCTTAACTTGAGTTAAGCTCAAATAATTTGAGGAACGTACTGAGACATCTCTTCAACTTTCCATGTTCTGATATTGAAGATTTTTTTGATTTTTTTCTCATTATAAGTTTTTGTTTGTATTTGAAAGCCATAATCAGACAGCTCACATTGAATGATAAAGAAACATTTAGATAAACACTAATTTTCATCAGAAAATAGAGATTGGACTCACGAGTACTGTCATTCATGACACGCAGGTCTCAAACTAATAGACAAAACAAAAGTACAAAAAGTACTCTACATATATAAAGGGTTAACAATTTTTTACTTAATTTTCAAGCATTGTGCTCACATTTATCTTCAAGTTAAAAATTGTAGACAGAAAGGTTTTGTGTTTGTTTGCAATTAAAATGCCAGACACATTTTGGTGATTATACAAAATTCTGCTGATAAACAGTACTTGCAGTCATTTTAATTCTTGGCTGAAAAGAAAGGGAAACATCATCTGGGGAATATAATAGTACAACATTGAACAGCAAGTGCCAAAACACAAATATATATATAACTTAACTTAGTTTATGTCAGGCAAATAAGATAAAAATATGACCTGCTCAAGTGTAATTCAGAAAATTAGAAATTACAATGTCTCTTTACTCCTTTGGGGATGATAAACTAATTAACAACAACTGAAGTAATGTTGGCAGAATTTTTCAGACTGATGTCTTCAGTGACAATAACGTAGATTTGATAAATATTTGTCTATTAAGTAATCATATTTGATATTTTATTTGGATTAGTTACAGAGTGACCAAGGAAGTCATTAGGAAATTGTCAATAGTCATAATTATCATAGGTCTGGTTAGTCACTCAATAGAAATCATCACATTACCAGCATCTTTTGACAGCGTGCCGTTTAGGGGCTAATGAATTGAAAAATTGGAAAAAGGGGTGATCAATGATGAAGTTATTTCTCTGGCATTTTATTGAGCAGTTATGACTAAAAAAACTTTGAATTCTAAAAAAGCAAGCATGAATGCTGCCGCACTGAAAACAGCGATCAATTTAGTGTGAATTTACATTGCAAACTGAATCCTCCACTAAAGACCTATTTAGGGGGAAATTTAGAAAAAAAGATTTCAGATATTTTTTGTTGACGTCATCATAATCAGCATTTTAGCATCCGTTGTTCGACATAGACCTTCCTTAGGATTTACCAGAACTCTCTATTGGGGGTGACACTGCACCAATACTCTCTGAACTTGTTTAGTTCGTCTTACCATCTTATATTCTGCTGGCCACAGTTTTGCATGTGATCTCTGGCGATCCACATTAGAAAGGATTAAATGTTGAAATATTCAGCTCTCCAGCTCTTGATGTGGCCTGTATGCTTGATATACTCATGGTTAGCAAGCCAGCTTGACCAACTTAAACACTGAAAGAAACTTATGGTGTAAATTTTGGTGACAGTTTTAGTTTACAGTTCTAATAACTTATTTCACACGGCAAATTTCATGACAAAAGCCTTATTGGAAATGAGTTTTTTTTCTCGATATATTATTGTAAGAAACATAGACTAAACATTGCCTGTACTTTTACATGCAATCTGTCAAAGATGCCAAAAAGTGCCCCGAGGAATAGTAGGGATTTAGGGTGATTTTGGGGGACTGGGGGGTTGAATTCTTGAGGGGCCCCTCTAAAATTTAGTGAGATTTTTTTGCAGAAATACAGTTGGTGAACTACTGTTTATAAAGTTTTTACAGGCTCCCAATAGATGGGAGGTTCCGAATAGCCCCTCTTCCTCCTCCCTCAGCTATGGCTCAGTTTGTGTCCAAAAGAATCAAATTAATGATTACTTCTCTTCATTATCATTTTCTTATTACCAGTAATTTTTTTTTTTCAGAGGGATGAGTAGTCATGCAGATATTTGATAAGCTTTTGAAAAAAAACACTGAGGCAGTTTATCTTATTTAGTTGTACTTAGACATTTTGAATATTTTGCAAGTATCCTAATGAACTTACAACAATTCTTATAAGATGGGAAAACCAAAATAAGACTTAGATGTCTGGCATTTTCACAGTCATCGTCATCGTTGTCGTCATCGTCGTCGTCGTCATCATCATCGTCGTCATCATCATCATCATCATCATCATCATCATCATCATCATCATCATCATCAGCCTTTTAACGTCCGTCATTGGAAAAATAAACTTTCACTGAGATTTGGCGACTTCTCTATCGTGGACATCACATAGCCAGTTCAATTTGAACTTATGTAGTTCATCATACCATCTTATATTTTGTCTTCCCCGGTCTTACTTGTGATCTCCAGGGATCCATGAGTCATGATGTCCGGTGGTTATTTGCCATTTTCTCAACACAACCAGCTCATTACCATTTGAGTTTTCTCATGGATTCTATATCTCAGACTGTTTTTCCTCTAATATATTGTGCTGTCTTGTGATCTCTCCATGCTTTATTGTGCATGATTCTCTCTTGTTCACATTGTGTGGCCGTCCATTTAAAGGTCAATCTTTTGGTTTGGTTCAATGTTTCAGCTCCATAGGTGACTATCAGGAGGATGCATTGGTTATATACCCTTCTTTTTAGCACTGGCGAGATTTTTTAGTTCTTGAAGATACAACAGATGAAAGCATTCATAGTCTATATCTTACATTAATTGAAAAAGTGCAGAAGTGTCTTTTCATTTTTCTTGGTCAATATATGCTTTAGGATTTCTGATAAGTAATATTCCGTTCCTGTTTAATTGGATTTTGACGCATGCAAATGTTCGTCATTGCATATTTTTCATTATTGTTACATGTTACTATTTATCATCATCAGCTTTTTAAAGTCTGTCATTGGACACCTTCCTGAGTATTTGCCAGATCTCTCGCTCACCAATATCCCAAATCTATTTGAGTCATCACGCCATCTCATTTTCTACCAGGCACTTTTTTGCATATGATCACTGGGTATCAATGTTTTAAGTTTTGATATCCAACAGTTATCTAACTTTCTTGCAACATTGCCAGCCCATTGCCATTTAAATTTTTTACTGGATTCTATATCTCTAACTACTGATTTTTATCTAATAAATTTTGCTGTCTTGTGGTCCCTTCATGTGATGTTAAGAACAACCCTTTTTTGTATAAATTGCATTGTTCTCAGTTTGAGAGCTAGTCATTTGGTTAGGTTTCATATTTCAGCTCCATAGGGGAGGATGCATTTTTGGTAGATCCTTCTTTTCAAAACTTCAGGGATTTTAGGGGGTCTTGAATGTTGAGCTTGCTTTGCAAGATGTTGGTCAACTAAGGATGTTTTTTCATTACTTCTCAATCATGTTCTTGAAAAAGGCATGAATCTACCTCTCACAAAACTATCTCATCACCAGATGCCTTGACAAGGATCTCATCAACATTATGTCACAATTATTGATAGAGAAGAGCTCAGTGATGTCACTGATTCTTTCCTGTTACAGGTACCATATAACTCAGTACAACTTGTCATACTACTTGATATGAGCAACAGAACCAAGAACCTTTCTTGCTCTAAAGATGTCATACCAGCATATCACCCTGACAGTATGCCTGATCATAGGACCAGCAAAAATAATATAGAAAAATAAAAAAGCCAATATATCAAAAATTAAAACATAGATAAAGTCAACTCAGTTTAAATCAAACTTCTTCTTCTTCTTCTTCTTCTTCTTCTTCTTCTTCTTCTTCTTCTTCTTCTTCTTCTTCTTCTTCTTCAGCAGTTGTTGGATATAGTTCTTCTCCAGGATCCATCACATTTCTCTATCATGGGTGTCGTGAAGCCAGTATTCTCTGGATTTGTCAATTTCATCTCTCCATTTTGAAGCCTGCTGGCTTCGGTTTTGCATGTGATCTCTGGGGATCCATGTTGTGTGTGTCATGATGTCCATCAGTGGTCTGCCATTCTTGCAACATGACCGCCTCATTGCCATTTAAGTTTTCTAATAGATTCTATGATGTCTCGGACTCCCGTTTTCTTCCTGATACATTGTGCTGTCTTCTGATCTTTCCAAGTTAGTTTGAGCATGTTAGTTATTCACAAATATTTAAAATCTAAAGTATGCTGAAATGATTTCATTAAAAACTGTTTGAAGATCTAAGAAAAGAATCAAGTAGTGCTGGATTAACTATGAAGCAAAAGTAGCCATTTCAAGGGTCTGTGCCAATTGCTTGCAAGCTATCAATTTCAATTCAGTGATTCAACACTTGCTCTATTACTATAGCAGTGACGGCAACAGGTCTGACTGACCCCACCCCCCGCAATTTTTTTAAAGTTTATATTTTTTAGATTATTTTAGAAAGTATTGCTTCTCCAGAGCTCTGGTCCCACCCCTCTGCAGTTGTGGAGTCTGCTGATCCCATACGCTGTCTTTCCCATTGTACTATACTTCCCACAACTTTTATGAGCTACTGACTATTCAAGATTAGTGTTTTAGCAAATTATCACTTTTGATTGAAGTAATTAATGAGTGTATGGTATCTATGTGATACACATATGACACATAAATACAGTAGTGTTTGAAACTGAAGTCATAACCACAGCACAAAGATTAGAACAAAAGCAAGTTATACTATCAGTGATATGTCAGAAATATTCATTGCATTATCAGGCTGCGTAGAAGAAGAAAAATTCTATTTACTTAGCAAGTAAAAAATGCATGAATTTTAATATTTATGTGTATTTTCCTAATTTGGGGCCCCCTTATAACATATGCTACTGGCCTTGAAGTAGCTTAATCGGACCCAGGAATTAAGAATAAGTTATTAAGGAAAGATCCTATTTGTCATGGGAAATTTATTTCAGGTATTACTCGGGAAATTTGTTCATAAATCTGCATAAAATCCCTCCTCAATTAGACCACGTAAACATCGGAAATTCCCATGATGTAGATATAATCGGAAATTATCTTCAGCCTTTAATTTTTCATCTTCTTTTACTCCAAATGGAACTCACAAAATAGAGAAATTCCCTTTGAGATCAAACCCCTTCATTCACAAACAATTACAGTTCAATAAATAATTTGACAAAATTGGCAGAGGGTATATTAAAATGTAGCATTCAAAGGGAAATTATGAATCACCACGATCCGTATGTCTTCTTTGACCTTGCTAATTGAGAAGTAGTGGTGGTAAAATCAAGTTATCTTGGTGAAAATGCTACAAGTATTATTTGAACCATGAATTCACGATTCATTGGGAAAAAAAAAATATGATGGGTCTGGTTAGTCACTTGATAGAAACCTTTATGTGACCAATCTTTCTTTGGAGCATTCTGTGTTGGGGATAAATAACTTCTTTAACCTTTTGTTTGGCAGAGATTACTTAAAAAGTCTAAATCAAATAAAAAAACAAAACCAATTAAGGTGAAACTTACATTGCAAATCACACTTCTTACTGAAATCCTAGCGGGCGGGGGGTAATTTACAAAACCATCAAAAAGAAAGTTTTCCTTACTCAAGAAGAGTATTGAACATGCAAAATTTCAAATTTCTATGATCTACGATCAGAGCTTGCAAAGTCAGGATACATAGATATGTGGATACAGGAACATGTTTGAATGTTAGAACACATGAAAGACTCTAATCTAGCAACAGTCTTTAGACTTGTCTATTGTGGGTAGCAGTGATTAAAAAGTTTTGGCAAGAAATATCTTTTAGATTGTTGTTACATAACACCTAATATTTGTGATAATATTTTCACTCGTAGAAAGTATGAGATGCATAGATAATGCTTTTGTTCATTTTGAAATTCAAAATATTGCTATAAAGAGATTAGATCTGTACATAATGTTTTTTTCATCAACAATAAAAAAAATTTTGCTTAATAAAAATGAGTAAAGGTAAACCAAACTAGTTTTCCAAAGAAAATTATGAATCATCCCCAGCCGCACTGTTTTTTTTCTTATGAATCAAGGAGTGGTGATGGTAGAATCAAGTTATATTGATGAGAAAACAACCAATATAGTTTGAATCATAAATATATGATTAAGAAAAATGGGTACAAACTAAAGAACCGATTAGGAATTAACTTTGGTTGTATATTGGACCATCAAATAAGAATCTTTTTTTTTTAAATCCAAAATCTATTTTCCCAACTCGTCGAGAGGTGTGTGTATGTGTGTGCGCAAAGTTTGTAATTTCTACAATGAACTGTTAAGGCTGGGCAAAGATCAGATCGATAGTTACATATAAATGTCAGAAAACATGAATAACATGAAACCTGCAACAGTGATTAAACTGGTCTGTTGTGGATAGTGGTGATTAAAATGAAAACGGAAAATTTTCTAATTTTTTTCCCACTCAATTAAGCCTTTTAAGACTTCTGGGACATATACAATACCTGTCATGAGTATTTAATCGGAAATTTTGCTTGTATGGCTTAGTTTTAAGAGTTAAAGACAAGAACTTTATGCTAGAAGAATAAAGTTTTATTGCAACCAGCACAACTGGGTATGTTTTATTGTTCTGAATGCAATATTTCAGAAAAAAAAATTTTAAATTGAATAAAATCATTGAATAGATTCTTTATAATTTTTTTATTATCATCTTGAAATTTTTTGTGACCATTTTTTACCTTCATTGTAATAAAAAAAATGAAAAAATAATTATGACTTGTAATACTTCCTCTAAAAGAAAAAGAATGGAAAAATGTATTTTCTTTTCATCCTGCAAAAATTCTGTTTAGAAATTAATCAAGGAGATAGAAAAGGCCAACAAAAGTTGTTATTTGGAAGAGTTTCTAAACTAGCTGTTTGAATTGCTTTAAACTAGATCAATACATGTATGGGGAGAATGTAATCATAGGAAAGAAGCTTGTGCTTGTTCAAATACTTGTGGACACATTTTGTCGATCAATGAATATGTAACTTCTTTCGTCTTTTCTGGGGGAGAGATCAATAAAAACGTCCAAATCAAGAGAAAAAAAAAGTGTGAATGCTGCTGGAAACAAACTAGTGATGAATTTGAATAAAGTTACATTGCAATTCGAACCCCTAGTAATAACTCATTTAGGATGGAAATTCTCAACAAAAAAAAAAGAAACTGTTTCCTTTTGACATAATAAGGGGTAAACATCTGAATTTTCAACCCCCTATTCTACTAGTGCAGCCATTCAGACAGAAACCTACAAGGACATTCTTATTAATGTTTTTAGATTTTTTAAAACTCTATTTTAGATGCTTTCCAGTGGAAAATGCCAGTGATGTCATAAATTAAATGCCTGAAATTTGAACATTTTTCAAAAGTTGGAATTTTCGAGAGTGAGACCTGCTCAAATAAAATGAAATCAGATATATATAAAACTACTTAATTCCTACAAAGAATTCGTGGATATATTTAAATTTATACAATCACTAAACTATCATTACCAATTTTTAATTTTATCATATTTATTGTTGATCTACAGCAGTGAGTTAACAGGACAGATCTGAAATAAAGGATGAACTCTCAGTGAGAGTCAAACTCACATCCCTCATGGTGTAAGGAAGCCTAATTTATCAGAAAACCTTACCTAATTCTCTTTTACTATTATTATTGTTTCAAATGGTGCGTGTAAGATATTTTTATCAAAAAAAAAAAAGAAAGAAATACACCAGTGCAGGCTCAAAATTTCTAAGCAGGGAAAGATCTTTGTACTTATTGCTTTCCATATTGTTTGCTTGTAGTTATAATTCATGGGATGATTCTCCCAGTGACTGTCTCAGTACATTTTGGATTTTTGCAACGCCCATGATAGAGAAATGTGGCAGATCCTGGGGAAGGTCTGTATCCAACAGCAGATGTTAAAGGAATGGTAATGATGATGCACTCACTACTTTCTCTGGTAAACTATTTGATATTCGTGCTATTGTTTGCGTAAAAAAGCTCCTCCTCACTTCCTTCTTCAACATCATAATGAATGATCTTTACTCATTCTTCCGTAAGCTATATTGTCTTTTGTCAATTCAATCTTTTGTGTAGTATAATGTTTCTGTCATATAAACCATCCATCATTTAGAAAATCTCAATCACATCTCCAAAACGTCTTTTGTTGGTCAATGTAGGCAACAGTGGAAGAGTCCATGGTTATGGACAAAGAAAACGTAGAAAATCATACATTGATATATGAGTAGTTGGTCTACCTCAAATTAAACGTGTCTGCAAATTGCGTTAGTGAATATTTATACTTATCTGTACTAGATAGCCATAATTTCCTGAGAGTAGATTCCCAACTTTATATTACTTATATTACATATATTCATATTGCTTATATGAACCAGACTTTAATGCATAATAAAGTTGATTTTTATTTTTCTTCTTCTCTCGAATATTTTCATTCCCTTTTCAAACAAACTTGGGAACAAACTTTATGTAAAACTTGGATAACTTCTGACAAATAAAACTTGGCAATACAGACTAAAGCCAAAAATCAACCCCAAAATTTAATTCATGCTATCATAGGCAGATGGAAAGTTTGGTTAAATACATAATGAAAAGGAATAAATATAATTATAAATAATGAAAACCTTTCTCTTCAGTGTAAGAATGTCATTGTTTCAAATGGTGAGTATAAGATTCTTATATTGTTTGCTTGAAGGACTCCATTCAGTTGAGGGTCACAATTTTGCATCAAGGATACTGAAATTTAACATATGGTAACATCTCCTCATGGCTAACATCACAATCTATGTGATGTTGACTTCTGAGGTCATTCAAGGTTATTTGTGATCATGTAAGAATAATTTTTCAAGTTTTTTGCCACAATTCAGCGCCTGTGATATTAAGAATACACAAAGAAGTACATCTTTTCATGATGAATGTCATATGCAATACAGAGTTCATCTCGGTGGTCATTTTAAGTCACAGGAGGTCATTTCTGGTCATTTCTAGCAAATTTTCTGAGTCGCACGACACATTTTTGCACTAATGATACTGAAATTTTTGCATCTTTAACATCTTTTCATATTGAACATAACTGGACAAGTGATTTTGACCTTGGATGTCACTCAAAGTTACTGGTTATTTCTACTTGATTTTCCAGGTTTTTGGCAATAAGTTTGCACCAATGTAACTGGAATTTGGCATAAGTCAAACACAACATGATTTTGACCTCAGAATTCATTTGAGGTCATCTGAGATCATTTTTGGTCAATTCTAATCAATTTTCCAAGTTATTAGCCACAATTTTGCACTTACAAAGCTGAAATTTGGCAGAGAGAGAGAAATTCTATCATGACCAAAGCATTCAGAGATATAATTTTGACATCTGGTTCATTTATGTTCACCATATGTCATTACAAGTCATTTCTAGCAAATTTTCCAAATTATTGGCCATGGTATTGCATCTAGAATGCAGAAATTCTGCATAGGGGTACATCTTCACATGACAAAAGTTATAGGCAATGTTAGGTTGATACAAGAGGTCATTTGGTGTCTTTTTTGGAGATTGTAACAAAGCAGAAGGAGAATCTTTCAATATAGCTGGCCTTTGCATGAGTTTTCCATGCAAGACCCATGGACAGCTCTTTATTGGTTGTTTTAAGATTAGATCCTGGCACCAAATGGGAGAAACACTTATTTGTTCATCCAGAAACCCTGTCAAAGCAAGCAATGAAATCAGTTGTTCTTTTTGGTGAATCAGAATATTTCTTTCATTACAGCTAGTTTTTCATGTGTACACTGTATAAATAACCATTTTTTCATTGGTGTTGTTGTGTAAGAAAATATAAATCAAATAATATATTTTTCCGGTAATATTCTTCCCCCAGGCAATGCCTGATATCCCTGCAAGTATATTTATATGGATGCACATTGTCTTTCATATGAGTTGATGTTTATGGACTTTCACAATACTAAAAATGAATACTGAAAATACTGACAAAGATTCAGAATTTTTCTGAACAGTTTTCTGTTTTATCATGATTCAGTTTTTTTAGTTATTTTCAACAAAATTATTGAGTCGAACTACTCCAGACATCATAACTAATCTTTTTATAAAAACAAGAAAAAAATCATTTCACAACTGATATTTGAAAAACACAAAAGCGGGGGAGTGAATTTTATTATACTTCAACGATTATTTTGCATAATTCCTAGAATATTGAACGTTTCAAATTTTCGCAAGAATTTTCTTCAAGACTGCAGTTATCTGCCTATCTTGCATGAATTAATAATTCTGTCTATTGGTTTTAATTCATTTATATAAACAAATGATTTAAAAAATTTCTAAAAATTTGAATTTATAATATAAATTCTGATTTATTTAGTTATTCATTGTTTTTATTGTTCTTATGCAGATGTGACGTATGAAGCTGTTTATTTCCCTCAAAAATGTCAGATAAAACCAGTATCAACTGTGGAAGAAATCTCTGGGAGAAAAAATTCAAAGAAATATTCTTTACGTACCAAATATTAACAAAAACCAAGTGTAGTTAGTCACTTAATAGAAACCGTCATGAGATGGGTTGGAATCATGAAAAATATTTTGTAGATACAATAAGGAGTGAATCTTTAAATGCTCAGCCCTGTTGCTCCATTTGTGCAGCCTGTGCATCTAATATATTCATAGCCAACCAGCCAACCAGCCAGCCAGCCAGAATCACTCAAGAACCATAGAAACCCATGATGATAGCTGATGATTTTTAGTGATATTTACAGACATATTTGAAGACACCCACCAAACCTGGGATTATTTTCTGTTTTTTTTTTCTAAATTTTCCACTTCTGTATTTAATTGTAACATTTAAATTTTTGTCAGTATTTCTTTTTGGCTTAAACATTCTCAAAATTCTTCCTTTAGTTTCAAATTATTCTTCATTTTATGTTACAAAGAGTTTGAGACCAGAGAGCAAGCTCTATGTTCAAGAACAAAACAATCCTATAGGTCCAGAAAAGAAAGGTACACAACCACTGCATCCTCTAAATAGTCACCTATGGAGCTGAAACATGGAAACTAACCAAAAGATTGACCCTCCAACTGTGAACCATGCAATGTTCACAGGAGAGAATCATGCTCAACCATAATTGGAGAGATCACAAAACAGCACAGTCAGTTAGAAAAAAAAAAGGAATCAGAGATATTATAGAAACCATTAGGAAACTAAAATGGCAATGGACTGGCTATGTTGCAAGAATGGCAAACAACTTCAAGACATCACAACTTACAATATATATCCCAAGAGATCATATGCAAAATTGTGCGAACAGAAAATAAGATGGCATAACGAGCTTGACAAATTCAGGAAGTACTGACGTGGGACCCATGACAGAAAGGTCTGGCAAATCTTCAGGGAGGTCTATGTCCAATGATGGACACTGGAAGGCTACTACTGATGATGAAAAGCGAAGAACACATAAGATAAAATCTTGTACAAAAAATGATGATGAAAAAACAGCTGCTGCAGGGTCAAATGCCACTCACACTTCTATTCTGACTGATGTTTGTTATTGCAACTTTTGTACATATGATAGATGAAAAAATTATGTAAATACATATTTTTTTGTATAAAAGCATTTATTAGAATGATATAAATTTTAGCAATATCTAAAACTTGTCAATTTGGCTTGGTCAATAAGACATCCTCCTGGCGATCAGTTGATGATGATGAATAATTCATTTTTCAGAATTTGATTTTAATCCTCTTTTCAATTCTATTTGGCCTATTTCTCTTTGTTTTATTCTTAACAGGCGACTGTAGCTTGTAAATGAACACATTGGAGAGAAATTGACACTACTTCATTATAATCATCCTCATCATAGTTGATCACCAAGCCATGTTTCCAGAATTCTAATCTTGAAGTTATTGTGTTTGTTGAAAGAAAAACAACACAGGCAGGCTTCTTTGATAAAATTGAATAAAGAGACTTTTTTGAGTGTTTTGTTTTTTTCTATCAGCTCTACAAAATAAATCATATCATTGAAGAAGTCAAACTGAAGTCCTCTGAAATTCTTATCAGCTTTGGTTGTGACTACTAAAGGAGAATGGTAAAGTTCGGAAAAGTTACACTAATCAATCTTAATAAAGATGGAATTTTTATCAGTATGTCAGGTGCTAATTGTGAGGAATCTTGTGTCATTAAAACTAACCAATAAAGTTCAGCTGTTGAAGATGTCAGCCATTATATCAATGCCTGAATTCTAATTGATGAGAGCCTTTATCAACCAATGTTTTTTGAAGGGTGTGAATCCATTTTGTGGAACAAGAGGAATTTCTTCCATTTTTTTCTGAAAATTAGGTTAGAATATTTTTTTTTTACTCTTGCAGTTCTCATAGTAATTTAGTGTTTTTCCTCAGTTTCAGGTGCTTTCAATCCACTAGACTCTATGACCATCAGCGAATTTATTAGTTTTTAGAAAGGAAATTTTCAAAGGTTCTACAAGGGTTTCTATTTACAATATAACAATAATTGTAAAGTGAGAACTTACCTTCTGTCATTTTCACCGACATACAGCTTACATCAATTATAGCTTAAAGAAAGAAGTTTTTCTAGATATAATGAGGAGTAAATGTATAAATTTCAGCTTTCCAGCTCCATTAATAAGGCTTCTGCGCATGACACATACATAAATAGATAGCCAGTCCAGCCAGACAACGTAAGAAATGAAAAAACCCATAGTGACCGATGGACAGTTTTGATAAGAGAATAATGGTTTTTAATTAGTTCAAGAAATCTATTTTTTCTCTCCAGCTGAAATCTTCACTGAAACAAGATGTTATAGAAATCCAAGTGAAAAAATGAACAGATCGATTTTGATAGAATCAAATTGTGAGCCTCAGCACTTTGTAAAAACATGCTTATCATCATTTTCTCAACTGATAAGAAAAATATTTAGGTTTGATAGAAGGATGCTTAGAACATTGGTTGCTGCCACTTTTCTGGAGAAGGTGCAGAAGGATATATCTCTTTTTGGGGGGGATGGGGCCAAAATATATTTTCAGAGAATATATTAGCGGCAATCTTGTTAGCATTGAATAATAATACTGACATTTTATACGAGAACATTAAGTTGGGGTTACATAAAACAATTTGTATTGTACCATTATCCAGCTTTTCAAACCTTCTCATTGTCGGTGACAAGGCCTGATCCAGGGATGGTCAAATGCTCCCATTCATCCCACGGGCGATTGCCTGTAGCTGATAATGTTAAATTTCCGAAGGGGTATAAACTGTAAATCTGGAAATGCCAAGCATTTATCGCACGATGATTCCTCAAAATGACATGCATGGTTGTGCACGTAATAAAATCTGGTTTCAAGATTGGCTATTTAGCCATCAAAGGATTCTCGATTAAGAAGCAGAGGCAGTGCCAAACATCAGATTCGGAAAATAACCATAAGTCATGCCGAAAACCTATGGAATAGGGAACGTATAATGAACAGATGTAAATTGTTGGTTGAGAACGACCTATTATTTCCAAGCATAGATGCTCTTTATGAGGACGCATTGCGCTCGGGAATCGACATTACGGACCAACAGTAATTTTGTAAATCTCCCTCACAAGGATCTGCTCGAACAGTCAATGAGAAAAAAAAGCTGAAAACAGAATAATTCACATGGACAGTTCCAGAGTTCAACAAAGGAATCCCATAAATTTTTTTGATCACTTCTTCCATTCTTTCAAGAATGATCAAAGAAAGGTCTACAGATACATCTTTTTTCTCCTAAGTGCAATGGCCTATAAAAGGATGAGTCTTAAATGAGAAAGAAGAGAAATGAGCTTAGATAAATGTGTTCGAATGAAAACAAGAGTCATAATCAGTGTAGGTTCCACTCATGGAAGACAATTTCCTTAAGGCTGAGGACAAAGGTTAGGGAGGATTGGTCTTATTTTGACACTCATTCTGTGTTTATTTATCTATTTGACCTGACCCGCACAAAACAATAAATGGCTACACCTTTGTTTTAGAATCAAACAACACACCATTTTTTTTTAATTTTTTGCAAGATGTATTCTTTATACAGAACAAAATGTAATGAATATCTTATGAATAATATCTTCTCTGGAACAAACCATCAAAAAAACAAATTAATGGGGGAATTTTGTTGATATCAACCAACAAAACTAATTTATATCAACGTAACACAAAGGCATATATATATATATATATATATATATATATATATATATATATATATATATATATATATATATATATATATATAAATATATATGTATATATATATATATATATATATAAATATATATGTATATATATATATATATATATATATATTCATATATATATATATATATATATATATATATATATATATATATATATATATATATATATATACATACATATTTATACATATATATATATATTCATATATAAACCAATTTTTTTCCCTTTTTCATATTGGTGTAACACACTTATATAAGCAAAATGATTATTTCATATCCAGAGACGACATGCGCAACCAAGGTTGACAGAGTATTAGACAGAGAGAAGAACTAAACTAATTCAGAAAGTACTGGCTCCATAACCCACAATAGAGAAGTTTGGCGAGTTCCGGGGAAGGTCTATGTCTAACAATGATTATGATGATGATGATGATGATGATGATGATGTGGTGCATAAATTTACATGAACCAAATAACAATTTAACATGTATATAGCACATGCATGAGGCATTGCTTCTATATTGGTCTAGCTGACTAGTTTGGCAACTCTTCCAGATAACAATGCCTTGATCGATTCTGTACAAAATTTTAGCAGGATGGAAAAATAATCCTCTGTTTAATTCATTTAATGATCCAAGTCTATTTGGAATTTTTTTTTTCTTAAAATGTAGCATTTAGAATCACAAAACATACATAAATACAAATCTTGTTGTGCTGATTGCAATAAGATCTGGTTCTCCTCAACTAAAATTCCCGTTTTTGAGTCCTAAAACTAAGCTGTAATGGCAAATTTTCTGTTTGCCCAAACACCCATAAGCAATATTGTATATTCTATCAATATACAAAGCTTCCAGCATCTGTCTAGGGATGAAATAAGAACTCAGGAAAGAATGCAGAGTTATTCACTAGAGTTACAAGATACAATGATTGGATGCCAAAGTTTCATATGTATTCAAATTTACTGTAATATGCACAATCACTGTTGTCAAACTATAACACACACACCATTACAGTGAGTTAAATAATGAAAACAACTAAATGAGGTCTTATTTCTTTAATATTTTTATACATTAATCATATCCTGAACTTAAAAATGAAATTTCGAATAAAAAACCCAATATAGATTTTTGGTTACACAATGAAATTTGTCAAAAGCGTTAACTTTGAACTGATGGTTCATTGAGATGTTTGAAATACTGAGAAGCGGCTTCATTATTCAATGGATAATTCAAACAGCCTTATGCACAACCGAGGCAGAGTACTAGACGGAGAGAAGTACTAGACGGAGAGACAAGCTAGATGAATTCATTGAGAATGTACTGGTTCAGCAATACCCATGATAGAGAAGTATGGCGAATCCTGGGGAAGGTCTATGTCCAAGGACAGACGTTAAGAGAATGATGATGATGATCTTTGTTACTTATATCACAATATTCTGGTTGTTGCTTTCTATCTCTTTCAGGTGGATGTTACCTCGAGTGACCCCTGCATGTCATCAGGTCATTTTTTTTTTGTCTGATTTTGCTTCACCTCAATGAGAAAAATTCACAGATTCAAGCATAATACCTTGTGCTTGGCATTTGGATATTCCAAATGGGAAGGTGATGATATGATACCCAGTTGAATACATCGGTTCTGGTAAGATCATCAAAGTTGGGCAACGTTAAGCCAGGTCATCACATATGGGTGACTAAATGGGAGAAGATCTCCTTCCCCTAGACAAGACATGCCATTGGTCAGCATGTCTGAATAAGGCCTATCACTCTGCCCATATCTTGAGACCTG
Source organism: Thysanoteuthis rhombus (assembly GCA_963457665.1). NCBI lineage: Eukaryota > Metazoa > Mollusca > Cephalopoda > Oegopsida > Thysanoteuthidae > Thysanoteuthis > Thysanoteuthis major. The sequence goes on along the minus strand of OY735205.1, from coordinate 61,115,989 downwards.
AGGAGTTGCAATGTCCAAAATGGTATATTCAACAAAGGACAGGAATCTGGAATTGTGGAGAAAAAGACCCTGAGTTTCAAAACATCAAAGACTGAACGTGAATGGCATGATACATTTGCAGGCGGTGACCAATTGGAAAGATGTCCAATCAAGTCAAGACACGCAAGCTAACAATTGTGTCATCCTATAGGGAAAGATTTACAACCTGAAGATAGAAAGTAAGAAAGTTGATCCCCAAATGAACTTCAGCAAATTGAATGTCATGCACAACAAACATGTTGAGGACAAGGGACCAACAATCAAGAAAATAGACCACTACATCCTAGGACAACAAATCTCCATACAATCTAAAAAAGAACTCTGAAGAAGGTTCGCAAACTTTCGGTAGAGCAAACTCAATCTTAAAGAAGAAAAAAATCTCACTAGTCCTAAAAAGAAGAGTATACCACCAATGCATCCTTTTGATAGTCACCTATGGAGCAAAGACATGGAATCTAACAAAAAGATTGACCACCAAAATGAGAACCATGAAACGTGCACATATAAGAGTCATACTCAATCTCACATGGAGAGATCATAAGATAGCACAATATATTAGAGAGAAGAGATGTTACAGAAACCATTAGAAAACTCAAATGGCAATGGGCTAGACATGTTGTAAAACAACTGTTGGATATCACAATTCACAACATTGATCCATATGGATTCATATGCAAAACTGTGGCCGACAGAAAGTAAGATGGCATGATGGACAGGACAGATTCAGAAAGTATTAGCTCCGCAACAACCATAATAAAGAGACCTTGCAGATCTTGGGGAAGGTCTATAACCAACAACCAATGTTAAAAAGCTGCTGCTGCTGCTGCTGCTGCTGCTGATGATGATGATGATGATGATGGTGATGGTGATGGTGATGATGATGATGGTGATGATGATGACGACAATCATCTCAAGAAAGGCAGAGAACAACATCGACAAAATCTTGTGGTAAAAATAAAAATGAGAAAAGAAGTTTGTAGCAGGTCCAAACTCTATTATGACTGAAGATGATTACTGCAGCTTTTGTATTGTATAAATCATTAATAGAAAAATTTTGAAATATATATATACTTTTTTGTATATATGTATTGATTTGAAAGAAATAAGTGTCGCGAGTATGATACACTTTTTGTTTTATCTAAGAGTTGTCAATTTAGCTCAGTCAGTCTGACAGTCTTCTAGCAATCAGTTGGTCATGGTAGAAGATTGTAAATTTTACATATTGGTTTACAACCAGCATTTGGGTGAGGCTACTTGTTTTTGTTATGGTAGGAAAAGAAAGTCAACTCCAGACTGTGCAAGAGTTTGTCAATAAGCTCAGACATTATATGAGATAACTCAAAGAAATTTTCTCTTGGAAGCAATTCCACTGTAATATTCATCGTGGCTTAAATTTGCAGAAATTTAGTTTTGAAAACATTATCCAAAGATTTAATTTTTGTTGCAAAAATTAGCATTTTTGCAATCAAATTACAGCATTTGTTTAATCAGTTAGTTGCTTTGTAATGTAAGATCAACCAAAACTACACTCAGTGACATATGCATAAAAACATTACTTGAAAAGCAAACTATCTCGTTGAATGGTTAATTCAATCAAGCTACAAGTTTTCTACATTCATTATTTATTCTTATTATTAGATAAAGTGTTGTAACCTAATATTTTTTTCGATTAGTTATGACTACTTTTTCACCTTCATCTTAATTTCATAGTTATTTTCAATGCAGTGTTCAATTCGAGCTGTATTCATATTGAAAGTTGTATAAAACCCGACTGAAAAACTGAAATGAAGACAAGAAGTTGCCAAAATTAATAAAATTTTTTTTTTTCTACTTATTAATTTCTCCAAGATATGTGAGGTAGCAAGTATTTAATGAAAACTGATAAAATTTATGTAAACTGCAAACTTCACCCCAGCGAGAGACTTTAGCAAGATTAATACTGAACAGGAATCAATTTTCCTGATAAAAAATTCTTTATTGTTCATAATAACATGGTTTCATGGTCTTCAAATTTATCCCAGTTTTATTTGATTTTCCAAACTTAAAAATTAATTTTTAATTCCAACGAAAAGAAAGATACTCAACTATTTAAAAACCTCATTATTTTGTAATTGGATATTTATGCAGTATTTTTAAAGATAATCATTTGAACATTATTTTCCACATCTTTAGTTTTCTCTTTAATCTGCCAATAAATTTTCTCATCGAGAATTCATATGATACAGACGTGAACTAAAATGGCTTTGCTTATTACAGGACACAAAAGTCATGTCTGGTAAATAAATTTTGAAATAATCATTTTTGGCAAGAAATGGGTGCCTTCCCTAGGACTTGTGCCAAAATGTTGTAGAAAGTTTTTGTCAGTGATAAATTGAGTTTTTTTTTCTAGAAAATGATAGAGAGATTTGGTAATATTTTCAAAAATCATCTCTATTCGATGAATTATTGTAAATCTTTATTATTAATTCTTAGTGTACTGTTTACCGTCATCTTTCTTTTTTAGTTGCTTTTTATCGCAACTTTTACTCAAGTTAACTCCCCTTTGGCAGCAAGTAAACAGCGTCCATAAGAAATGAAGAATAAGCTTCAGGTGAGACTAACTCACATCCCTCCTGGGAGTCAGATATAACTCCTGCTGCTCTACCAATCGAGCTGCTCAAGCCAACTAGGGAGCAGGAACTCAAATAAAACCCTGAAACTTTTATTTTCTCTACCAATCCTTCACTGCTATGTTTATTTATAAGGTAAGCAACTGAGTTGCGATAAAAAAATGCAACTTGAAAATTGATGGAGCATTTAAAATAAAGAGGAACTGAAAAATTAAGATGATGTCAAAGAGTAGTCTAAAAATTAACAATAATTATTGGTAATATCTAATTCAACTATGTGTTTATTCTTATGTTAGATGACAAATTCATTGCCATTCATCTAATTATTTTCAATCATTTATAGTGTATTTGTCTTAGCATAAAAGCAATCATCGTTTTCTGTAAGAAAATTACCTTCAATCAGTTTGTAAACGTTGGAAAGCGTACATTACTTTCAGCAGGAAACATAGCAATGATTCAGTTGTAAGAACATCACATTATTGTGGCTTCACATAAGTAAGAAATAAACTTTTGCAGATAATTTCATAAGTTGTTCCATTATAGAAAGAGCTATATATATATATATATATATATATATATATATATATATATATATATATATATATATATGCATATATTACTGAAGTGGTTATGTTGTTTCATGATAGAAAGAACAAAATGTAATTTTTTGGGTTGGTGTCATGATGTTATAAGATTAATGGAGAATCTTATATGGCATTCCATGATAGAAAGAATTTCATATAAACTAGCATTCCGAGGAAATTATGAATCATTACCACCAGTGTATGCTGCTTTTTACCACGTAAATTAATCAGTGGTGGTGGTAAAATCAACTTACCTTGATGACAACACTACCAGTATGGTTTGAATTATAAATTCATGATTGAAAATGAAAAAAGGTCTGGTAAGTCACTCAGTAGGGTGATCGATTAAAAAATCGAAAAATGAAGGGATCATTGAATAAGTTACTTCTCTTGCCTTTTTTTGGGCTGTGATCACTATTTGTCCAAATTTGCCCCCAAGAAAAACAAGTGTACAGGCTACTAGACACAAACTAAATAACCAATTTGGCTTGAATTTTCATAATAAATTGAACTCTCAAACAAAAACCTATTTGAAAAGGAATTTCCAAAAAACAAGTTCAAGTTTCCTCTATCAAGAGTTAAGGGTGGGTGATGTCCAGATACTACATCATCATCATCATCATCATCATCATCATCACCGCCATCACCATCACCATCATCATCATCATCATCATCATCTTCATCATCATCATCATCATCATTCGTTTAACGTCCATGGTTGAACAGAGACCTTCCCCTGGATGTGCAACACTTCTCTATCATGGACATCACGGAGCCAGCACTTTCTGAATTTGTCTAGCTCATCTCTCCATCTAATATTCTGCCAACCTCGGTTGCGCATGTGATCACGGGGGATCCATGTCATGAGTCGCGATGTCCACCATTTGTCCGCCATTCATGCATCATGGCCAGCCCACTGCCATTTGAGTTTTTTTAGAGAGATATATATATAAATGTCAAAACACATGAGCAACCTAAACCCAACAACAGTTATCAGACTGGTCTATTGTGGGTAGCGGTGATTTATTACTGCAGCGGTTGATGCAATCTTGTTCCATCATAGAAACAACATGTTATTGTAGTGGTTGTTGTCATGATGTTATACAATTCATGAGGAATCTAGAAGCAGGTGTGATAAGATAGAGAGAATGAAGGAATTCTTTGAGAGAAAGCA